>CM012439.1:4933583-5540491 GCA_003999625.1 Oryzias javanicus
TGATTAAAGAATAAATATAAATTATGTTAAGATGAAAGTTTAAAAATTGATAATAGTTGGAAAAAAAGAAAATAATGCTAGTTTTAGTAATTGTTCCAAGTATAAAGTAAAAAATAAAAGAAGCCGTTGTTGGCAGGATTTGAACCTACGCGGGGAGACCCAATGGATTTCTACTCCATCGCCTTAACCACTCGGCCACAACAACACACTTGCTTGTCTGCTACCGACCTGACATTTCGTGGCGTTTAAACTCGCACACAGTCAGAAAACTAGTTTAGTGATTTCTTAACTGTAAAACGATTCCTGCTTAAAAAAAATATATTTTTTTTTTTTCTTGTCCAACCTTTTATCTGTATTAACAATCTATAGTTGGTTAGCTTCCACATTGCTCTCCATTTCTCTTGCCCTGCTAATATTAGCTTGCGGTTGTGAATGGCTTTAGGCTAAAGGAAGACAGTGTACACAAAGAGTAGATAGGATGTTAGTGGAGACTTACATCCTGTCAGAAGTCCATCCCGCGTAAGACTAATAAAAAAAAAAAAATGTGTGAACTCCTTTTACTTTGCAAAACATGTACTAAAGAAAATTCGCTGTGTATACTTTGTTTCAAACAACATAAGTAATGTTTAAAAAACAGTGGAGTTTTAAGAATACATCTAAATTATTAAGAATGAAAGTTTAAAACATTGATCATCAGTTGGAAAAAAAGACCATAATGCTAGTTTTAGTCAATTGTTCCAAGTATAAAGTACAAAATACAAGCAGCCGTTGTTGGCAGATTTGAACCTACGCGGGGAACCCAATGGATTTCTACTCCATCGCCTTAACCACTCGCCACAACAACACACTTGCTTGTCTGCTACGACCTGACGTTTCGTGGCGTTTAAACTTGCACACAGTCAGAAAACTGTTTAGTGATTTCTAAACTGTAAAACGATTCCTGCTTAAAAAAAATTACCATTCTTTTTTTTGCTTGTCCAACCTTTATCTGTATTAACAATCTATAGTTGGTTAGCTTCCACATTGCTCTCCATTTCTCTTGCCCTGCTAATATTAGCTTGCGGTTGTGAATGGCTTTAAGCTAAAGGAAGACAGTGTACACAAAGAGTACATGGGAACTGAGTGGAGACTTACATCCTGTCAGAAGTCCATCCCGCGTAAGACTAATAAAAAAAAAAAAATGTGTGAACTCCTTTTACTTTGCAAAACATGTACTAAAGAAAATTCGCTGTGTATACTTTGTTTCAAACAACATAAGTAACGTTTAAAAACAGTGGGAGTGCTTTAAGAATACATCTAAATTATAAGAATGAAAGTTTAAAACATTGATTCATCAGTTGGAAAAAAAAGACCATAATGCTAGTTTTAGTCAATTGTTCCAAGTATAAAGTACAAATACAAGCAGCCGTTGTTGGCAGGATTTGAACCTACGCGGGGAGACCCCAATGGATTTCTACTCCATCGCCTTAACCACTCGGCCACAACAACACACTTGCTTGTCTGCTACCGACCTGACATTTCGTGGCGTTTAAACTTGCACACAGTCAGAAAACTGGTTTAGTGATTTCTAAACTGTAAAACGATTCCTGCTTAAAAAAAATTAGCATTCTTTTTTTTTTGCTTGTCCAACCTTTTATCTGTATTAACAATCTATAGTTGGTTAGCTTCCACATTGCTCTCCATTTCTCTTGCCCTGCTAATATTAGCTTGCGGTTGTGAATGGCTTTAAGCTAAAGGAAGACAGTGTACACAAAGAGTAGATAGGATGTTAGTGGAGACTTACATCCTGTCAGAAGTCCATCCCGCGTAAGACTAATTAAAAAAAAAAAAAATGTGTGAACTCCTTTTACTTTGCAAAACATGTACTAAAGAAAATTCGCTGTGTATACTTTTTTTCAAACAACATAAGTAATGTTTAAAAAACAGTGGGAGTGCTTTAAGAATACATCTAAATATTAAGAATGAAAGTTTAAAACATTGATTCATCAGTTGGAAAAAAAAGACCATAATGCTAGTTTTTAGTCAATTGTTCCAAGTATAAAGTACAAATACAAGCAGCCGTTGTTGGCAGGATTTAACCTACGCGGGGAGACCCCAATGGATTTCTACTCCATCGCCTTAACCACTCGGCCACAACAACATACTTGCTTGTCTGCTACCGACCTGACGTTTCGTGGCGTTTAAACTCGCACACAGTCAGAAAACTAGTTTAGTGATTTCTTAACTGTAAAACGATTCCTGCTTAAAAAAAAAAAATTTTTTTTTTTTTTTTCTTGTCCAACCTTTTATCTGTATTAACAATCTATAGTTGGTTAGCTTCCACATTGCTCCATTTCTCTTGCCCTGCTAATATTAGCTTGCGGTTGTGAATGGCTTTAGGCTAAAGGAAGACAGTGTACACAAAGAGTAGATAGGATGTTAGTGGAGACTTACATCCTGTCAGAAGTCCATCCCGCGTAAGACTAATAAAAAAAAAAAAAAATGTGTGAACTCCTTTTACTTTGCAAAACATGTACTAAAGAAAATTCGCTGTGTATACTTTGTTTCAAACAACATAAGTAATGTTTAAAAAACAGTGGGAGTGCTTTAAGAATACATCTAAATTATTAAGAATGAAAGTTTAAAACATTGATTCATCAGTTGGAAAAAAAAGACCATAATGCTAGTTTTAGTCAATTGTTCCAAGTATAAAGTACAAATACAAGCAGCCGTTGTTGAAAGGATTTGAACCTACGCGGGAGAACCCAATGGATTTCTACTCCATCGCCTTAACCACTCGGCCACAACAACACACTTGCTTGTCTGCTACTGACCTGACGTTTCGTGGCGTTTAAACTCGCACACAGTCAGAAAACTAGTTTAGTGATTTCTTAACTGTAAAACGATTCCTGCTTAAAAAAAAATATATTTTTTTTTTCTTGTCCAACCTTTTATCTGTATTAACAATCTATAGTTGGTTAGCTTCCACATTGCTCTCCATTTCTCTTGCCCTGCTAATATTAGCTTGCGGTTGTGAATGGCTTTAGGCTAAAGGAAGACAGTGTACACAAAGAGTAGATAGGATGTTAGTGGAGACTTACATCCTGTCAGAAGTCCATCCCGCGTAAGACTGAAAAAAAAAAAAAAATGTGTGAACTCCTTTTACTTTGCAAAACATGTACTAAAGAAAATTCGCTGTGTATACTTTGTTTCAAACAACATAAGTAATGTTTAAAAAACAGTGGGAGTGCTTTAAGAATACATCTAAATTATTAAGAATGAAAGTTTAAAACATTGATACATCAGTTGGAAAAAAAAGATCATAATGCTAGTTTTAGTCAATTGTTCCAAGTATAAAGTACAAATACAAGCAGCCGTTGTTGGCAGGATTTGAACCTACGCGGGGAGACCCCAATGGATTTCTACTCCATCGCCTTAACCACTCGGCCACAACAACACACTTGCTTGTCTGCTACCGACCTGACATTTCGTGGCGTTTAAACTTGCACACAGTCAGAAAACTGGTTTAGTGATTTCTAAACTGTAAAACGATTCCTGCTTAAAAAATTAGCATTTTTTTTTTGCTTGTCCAACCTTTTATCTGTATTAACAATCTATAGTTGGTTAGCTTCCACATTGCTCTCCATTTCTCTTGCCCTGCTAATATTAGCTTGCGGTTGTGAATGGCTTTAAGCTAAAGGAAGACAGTGTACACAAAGAGTACATGGGAACTGAGTGGAGACTTACATCCTGTCAGAAGTCCATCCCGCGTAAGACTAATTAAAAAAAAAAATGTGTGAACTCCTTTTACTTTGCAAAACATGTACTAAGAAAATTCGCTGTGTATACTTTGTTTCAAACAACATAAGTAATGTTTAAAAAACAGTGGGAGTGCTTTAAGAATACATCTAAATTATTAAGAATGAAAGTTTAAAACATTGATTCATCAGTTGGAAAAAAAAGACCATAATGCTAGTTTTAGTCAATTGTTCCAAGTATAAAGTACAAATACAAGCAGCCGTTGTTGCAGGATTTGAACCTACGCGGGAGACCCCAATGGATTTCTACTCCATCGCCTTAACCACTCGGCCACAACAACACACTTGCTTGTCTGCTACCGACCTGACGTTTCGTGGCGTTTAAACTCGCACACAGTCAGAAAACTAGTTTAGTGATTTCTTAACTGTAAAACGATTCCTGCTTAAAAAAAAATTTTTTTTTTTTTTTCTTGTCCAACCTTTTATCTGTATTAACAATCTATAGTTGGTTAGCTTCCACATTGCTCTCCATTTCTCTTGCCCTGCTAATATTAGCTTGCGGTTGTGAATGGCTTTAGGCTAAAGGAAGACAGTGTACACAAAGAGTAGATAGGATGTTAGTGGAGACTTACATCCTGTCAGAAGTCCATCCCGCGTAAGACTGATAAAAAAAAAAAAATGTGTGAACTCCTTTTACTTTGCAAAACATGTACTAAAGAAAATTCGCTGTGTATACTTTGTTTCAAACACATAAGTAATGTTTAAAAAACACTGATAATGAGTCTTTATAAGAATAATCTAACATTGAAAGAAAGTTAAACATTGGATCAATCTTGGAAAAAAAAGACATAATGCTAGTTTAGTCAATTGTTCCAGTATAAAGTACAAATTACAAGCAGCCGTTGCAGGATTTGAACTACCACGGGGAGAACCCAATGGATTTCTACTCCATCGCCTTAACCACTCGGCCACAACAACACACTTGCTTGTCTGCTACCGACCTGACGTTTCGTGGCGTTTAAACTCGCACACAGTCAGAAACTAGTTTAGTGATTTCTTAACTGTAAAACGATTCCTGCTTAAAAAAATTACATTCTTTTTTTGCTTGTCCAACCTTTTATCTTCTAACAATCTATTGGTTAGTTCAACATTGCTCTCCATCCTTGCCCTGCTATATTACTTGCGGTGTGAATGGCTTTAGCTAAAGGAAAAGTGAACACAAAGAGTAACATGGGAACTGAGTGGACTTACATCCTGTAAGAACCATCCCGCGTAAGACTAATAAAAAAAAAAAATATGTGTGAACTCCTTTTACTTTGCAAAACATGTACTAAGAAAATTCGCTGTGTGTACTTGTTTCAAACAACATAAGTAACGTTTAAAAAACAGTGGGAGTGCTTAAGAATACATCAAATTATTAAAGGGCTAAATGGTTTGTCGGTGTTAACTGTACCTTAAACAATTTCAAATGTTTTGATGTGTGAGCAAGAATTATTGAAATAAAACGGCTTTTTGCGCCAATCCATAGGCAAATTTCCACTTCCGGGAAAACGCTCCGTTTTGGTCACGTGGTGCGTGTGACGTACATGGGTAACATAGCAGATAACTTCTCGGAGCTCTGTCGGAGCTAGCGATAGCGCGAATTTCAAGGTCCACAATTGTGTATTCAGACTCAGATTGTGGAAACATTGTTCTGAAAGTGACGCTGATTCAGAGGCGCCGTGTTTGTGGTTTGAGGACTGTAAAACCCGATCAATTTGAGCCGGCAGTGCGTAAAGTAAGAGCTCACAACGGCATGATACTGACGCTGACGCGAAATGCCGATTTAAAGTCGTAATTTAATGAGAAAACCAAAGCTGTCAGTTTATCAGAGCCATGCTCGAAGCTGGAAACGTGGAGCATCTCGTGAAGCTTTATTTACAGATCGGTTTGAAAAACAAAGAAATTCTGAACCTTTTGGCGACTCGAAATCAAATCATCATCAATGAAGCTGACTATCCGGGTCGGTAATGCAGAGTTTCATATGCAAAATAAAGAGCTTAGAGACATGTTGCAGGACTTTATTATTCCTTTATTCACATACCGGAAGCTCTTTCACCACCTTACTGCATGTCTCTGACATGCGCAGAAACCAAAGGAAATGTAAACAGAGCTCCACGTGAATCGTCCCGTTTCAACACACAACAACACAGGGATGACAACAGTCTGTCACGTTAGCTAAGTACACTGAAAATTCAAAAAATGATTCCTCTTTAGATGAAAGCATCACACAGAAATGAATGAGATCTGATCTTTCACGAGGAAGAAATGACTGGAGTGGACAGCTGCGCGTGTCGATGGGTATCAACGGATCTGCCGAGATCCTGCAAGCCACCATCAATGATTAATAAACTGCAAATCAAACAAAAAAACTTCAAACATGTGCAATGTTTTAAACATTCAGTTTACCTGTTGAAATCAGAACTTTTCACAGTTTTCGGTCTGGTTCTGCTCAGTGTTCATCGCAATAGGCTCATTCGATTGTAAATCTCGTAAATTTACGACTTTAAAAATCATAATTTAATTTTTTTTCTTTTTTGTGGCCCTAATACTCCGTCGTACCATAACACCGACGTTTATAGGATTCAACTTTCCCACAGCGCACACACAACACGTATCTGCAGACACGCTGGGTCCGCCTGCATCCTGCTGCTGGCGCTGTCTTACCCATGTGACGTCAACGCGTCACTGACCCAAATCGAGCCTTTCTGAAGCAGGGCGAAATTTGTCGTTGATTTTGTCAAATTTTACAAAAACCTGCGTTTGTCAACGTAATTATTTGTTATTTTTGATACATTAGAACATATGGAATATATCTGGATATGCATTTTAGCTTTCCCAGGCCATTACTAGTCCTTTAAGAATGAAAGTTTAAACATTGATTCATCAGTTGGAAAAAAAGACCATAATGCTAGTTTAGTCAATTGTTCCAAGTATAAAGTACAAATACAAGCAGCCGTTGTTGAGGATTTGAACCTACACGGGGAGAACCCAATGGATTTCTACTCCATCGCCTTAACCACTCGCCACAACAACACACTTGCTTGTCTGCTACCGACCTGACGTTTCGTGGCGTTAAACTCGCACACAGTCAGAAAACTAGTTTAGTGATTTCTTAACTGTAAAACGATTCTGCTTAAAAAAATTAGCATTCTTTTTTTGCTTGTCCAACCTTTTATCTGTATAAACAATCTATAGTTGGTTAGCTTCCACATTGCTCTCCATTTCTCTTGCCTGCTAAAATTAGCTTGCGGTTGTGAATGGCTTTAAGCTAAAGGAAGACAGTGTACACAAAGTACATGGGAACTGAGTGGAGACTTACATCCTGTAAGAAGTCCATCCCGCGTAAGACTAATAAAAAAAAAAAGTGTGAACTCCTTTTACTTTGCAAAACATGTACTAAAGAAAATTCGCTGTGTACTTGTTTCAAACAACATAAGTAACGTTTAAAAAACAGTGGAGTGCTTTAAGAAAATCTAAATTATTAAGAATGAAAGTTTAAAACATTGATACATCATTGGAAAAAAAGACCATAATGCTAGTTTTAGTCAATTGTTCCAAGTATAAAGTACAAATACAAGCAGCCGTTGTTGGCAGGATTTGAACCTACGCGGGGAGAACCCAATGGATTTCTACTCCATCGCCTTAACCACGGCCACAACAAACACTTGCTTGTCTACCGACCTGACGTTTCGTGGCGTTTAAACTCGCACACAGTCAGAAAACTAGTTTAGTGATTTCTTAACTGTAAAACGATTCCTGCTTAAAAAAAAAATATTATTATTTTCTTGTCCAACTTTATCTGTATTAAAATCTATAGTTGGTTAGCTTCCACATTGCTCTCCATTTCTCTTGCCTGCTAATATTGGCTTGCGGTTGTGAATGGCTTTAGGCTAAAGGAAGACAGTGTACACAAGATTAGATAGGATGTTAGTGGAGACTTACATCCTGTCAGAAGTCCATCGCGTAAGACTAATAAAAAAAAAAAATGTGTGAATCCTTTTACTTTGCAAAAACATGTACTAAAGAAAATTCGTTGTGTATATTTGTTTCAAAACAAAGTAACGTTTAAAAACAGTGGAGTGCTTTAAGAATACATCTAAATTATGTAGAATGAAAGTAAAACATTGATACATCAGTTGGAAAAAAAAGATCATAATGCTAGTTTTAGTCAATTGTTCTAGTATAAAGTACAAATACAAGCAGCCGTTGTGCAGGATTTGAACCTTACGCGGGGAAACCCCAATTGATTTCTACATCCGCCTTAACCACTCGGCCACAACAACACACTTGCTGTGTCTGCTACCGGACCTGACGTTTCGTGGCGTATTAAAACTCGCACACATGTCAGGAAAACTAGTTTAGTGATTTCTTTAACTGTAAAACATTCCTGCTTAAAAAAATTAGCATGTGCTTTTTTTTTGCTTGTCAACCTTATCTGTATTAAACAATCATAGTTGGTTAGCTTTCTACATTGCCTCTCCATTTCTCTTTGCCCTGCTAAATATGATAGCTTGCGTTGTGAATGCTTAAGCTAAAGGAAGACAGTGTTTACACAAAGAGTACATGGGAACTGGTGGAGACTTACATCCTGTAAAGAAGTCCATCCCGCGTAAGACTAATAAAAAAAAAAAATGTGTGAAATCCTTTTACTTGCAAAAACATGTACTAAAGAAAATTCGTTGTGTATACTTTGTTTTTCAAACAACATAAGTAACGTTTAAAAAACAGTGGGATGCTTTAAGAAATACATCTAAATTGTTAAGAATGAAAGTTTAAAACATTGATTCATCAGTTGGAAAAAAAAGACCATAATGCTAGTTTTAGTCAATTGTTCCAAGTATAAAGTACAAATACAAGCAGCCGTTGTTGGCAGGATTTGAACCTACGCGGGGAGAACCCCAATGGATTTCTACTCCATCGCCTTAACCACTCGCCACAACAACACAACACTTGCTTGTCTGCTACCGACCTGACGTTCGTGGCGTTTAAACTCGCACACAGTCAGAAAACTAGTTTAGTGATTTCTTAACTGTAAAACGATTCCTGCTTAAAAAAAAAATATATATTTTTTTTCTTGTCCAACCTTTTATCTGTATTAACAATCTATAGTTGGTTAGCTTTCACATTGCTCTCCATTTCTCTTGCCCTGCTAATATTAGCTTGCGGTTGTGAATGGCTTTAGGCTAAAGGAAGACAGTGTACACAAAGAGTAGATAGGATGTTAGTGGAGACTTACATCCTTTCAGAAGTCCATCCCGCGTAAGACTAAAAAAAAAAAAAAAATGTGTGAACTCCTTTTACTTTGCAAAACATGTACTAAAGAAATTCGCTGTGTATACTTTGTTTCAAACAACATAAGTAATGTTTAAAAAACAGTGGGAGTGCTTTAAGAATACATCTAAATTATTAAGAATGAAAGTTTAAAACATTAATATATCAGTTGGAAAAAAAAGACCATAATACTAGTTTTAGTCAATTGTTCCAAGTATAAAGTACAAATACAAGCAGCCGTTGTTGGCAGGATTTGAACCTACGCGGGGAGACCCCAATGGATTTCTACTCCATCGCCTTAACCACTCGGCCACAACAACACACTTGCTTGTCTGCTACCGACCTGACGTTTCGTGGCGTTTAAACTCGCACACAGTCAGAAAACTAGTTTAGTGATTTCTTAACTGTAAAACGATTCCTGCTTAAAAAAAATATATATATTTTTTTTCTTGTCCAACCTTTTATCTGTATTAACAATCTATAGTTGGTTAGCTTCTACATTGCTCTCCATTTCTCTTGCCCTGCTAATATTAGCTTGCGGTTGTGAATGGCTTTAGGCTAAAGGAAGACAGTGTACACAAAGAGTACATGGGAACTGAGTGGAGACTTACATCCAGTAAGAAGTCCATCCCGCGTAAGACTAATAAAAAAAAAAAAATGTGTGAACTCCTTTTACTTTGCAAAACATGTACTAAAGAAAATTCGCTGTGTATACTTTGTTTCAAACAACATAAGTAACGTTTAAAAAACAGTGGGAGTGCTTTAAGAATACATCTAAATTATGTAGAATGGAAGTTTAAAACATTGATTCATCAGTTGGAAAAAAAAGACCATAATGCTAGTTTTAGTCAATTGTTCCAAGTATAAAGTACAAATACAAGCAGCCGTTGTTGGCAGGATTTGAACCTACGCGGGGAGAACCCAATGGATTTCTACTCCATCGCCTTAACCACTCGGCCACAACAACACACTTGCTTGTCTGCTACCGACCTGACGTTTCGTGGCGTTTAAACTTGCACACAGTCAGAAAACTAGTTTAGTGATTTCTTAACTGTAAAACGATTCCTGCTTAAAATAATAATTTTTTTTTTTGCTTGTCCAACCTTTTATCTGTATTAACAATCTATAGTTGGTTAGCTTCTACATTGCTCTCCATTTCTCTTGCCCTGCTAATATTAGCTTGCGGTTGTGAATGGCTTTAGGCTAAAGGAAGACAGTGTACACAAAGAGTAGATAGGATGTTAGTGGAGACTTACATCCCGTCAGAAGTACAACCCGCGTAAGACTAATAAAAATAAATAAATGTGTGAACTCCATTTACTTAGCAAAACATGTACTAAAGAAAATTCGTTGTGTATACTTTGCTTCAAACAACATAATTAATGTTTAAAGAACAGTGGGAGTGCTTTAAGAATACATCTAAATTATTTGGGATGGAAGTTTAAAACATTTATACATCAGTGTAAACAGAAAAGACATTTATGGTAGTATAAGTGAATTGTTCCAACTATAAAGTACAAATACAAGCAGCCGTTGTTGGCAGGATTTACGCGGGGAGACCCCAATGGATACTCCATCACCTTAACCATGCGGCCACAACAACACGTGTAAAATTGCCACCAACTAACTTTATGGCTAGTTTAGTGAAGGTTAAAGTGTAATACAATTTCTGTTTTTGCAAAATTATAATGTCTTAGTTTTCCTTGTCTGTAATGGTATTTGTAAATGCTGAAAAACATTCAAGAGTTTTCTAAAAAAAAATTAAAAAAAAAAAGAGCAGAATTTAAAAATTCCCTCGATAATAGATTTTTTTCCAGAATTTTTATTTTTGTTAAAATAATCAATAATATAGTCTTATCAGATCTGTTCACCTTTTTTGTCGTTGTGAATAGCAGTAGTTCAATGTAGATATGTCAGAGTGTAAAAGTTTCCAGTGTTCTTGTTAACCTCCTGAGTCCCAGAAAAAAAAAAGTTTTGGAATTTCTTTTTTATTTACATCACATCAGTCTTTGGGGTGTTAAAAACATAACTCCAACAAAAAAAATTTAAAACATGTTTTTATTTTTGTTTTATAGCATGTCCTTTGGAGAGGACATCTGGACGTTTATGGAAAATATTAACATATGAACACATTAACAATTTTTTTTTTACACTTAAATTTACACTGTGACATTTAGGACTGTACATTTAAACTTTAACACTTCTGAACTTAAATTTTATTGTAAACTCTTTTCCTCCTGAGAGAAATGACACTTGACCAAGATAATGTCACATGGTAAGCAAAATGGCGAATTGAAGCAGTACTGCCTATGGCATCTCTGGTGTCTTCCAAGACAGGCATGAATCTTAGGAGATGGACGAAGAAATACTGTTAATTTCTGTAATTAAAGTATTTCAGCTGTTTGCATACCTTAAAATATTTCCTATTGACAACATCAATCCATCTAAGACAAAATATCTCAGAAGCCAACGTGTTAGTTCTGGCCCATAGCGGACGATGAGTCCTCGCCTCCTTACTTTGTCGTCCTCTTCCTCAGTTGACAACGACCCCTCTGCACTCTCTACCTCATCTGCATCTATGACTCCTTGTGGAGTCTCATCATCTGACAAGTCTATGTCTGAATCTCCATCAAGGATTTTGTAAAGAATTTTCTCTGCCTCAGTCAGTGAGCTGGCTCCTAAAACATTGTGATAAAAAGGTGGAAAAAAAGTTAGCAAGGCCGGATGTCCTCTATGGAGTACATACACAAACAAGACATTTTTCATGTGGAAAAAATAAATAAACTTCTCAGAAAACTCACCTAAACTCCTAAGATAGTTATTTACTGGAATCAATCTGAATATTTAACTCACAAAACTCATAATTTCAGTAATATAAACTTACCTTTCTTCTTCCCATAAAATGTGCTTGCTGCGATGGCTGCCATTTTGAAGAATGAAAAAAGGTGTTTTGTCAAGATCCCACCCCCAAACATGTGATATCATTGGAAAGCCCTGGATGTCCTCTGTAAGGGCCAGTAAGATTTAACACAATGCCATATATGGTTTCAGAGATACAGACCAAAAACTAATGTACTCCACAGAGGACAAAAATGAATGGCTGGGACTCAGGAGGTTAATCAACGTATTGACGTATAAAGGCTCTTCCATCCAGAAAGTGGGCCAGTTTTCTCTGGCTTTTTGGACTTACGGCCATGCTCTCAGCCGAGCCTCTCTAACCACGGGTGGACAGATCCTGGTAAGCGAAGTTTCTTTTCTTTAAGATAGGAGTTGTTTTAGCATGATGATTTGTTGTGTTCTAATGCTGCCACTAGGGGGCAATGTAAGAAAACGTAAGAGAGAGAGAGGAGAAGGGGAAGTGGATTGACTGTTCTGTCGATGATGCTGGAAAGAAGCTGGATTAATAAAGTTCATCTGAAAGATACGCCGTCTGATCTGTACGACTTCACAACATAACAAGTGGCGACGAGGATTGATGAGGATCTACTGCGTGTGAGATGGCATTTGCTGCGACGTCGTCTCCACCTCCTTTTCTCCCGTGCCCGGGGGCGCCTAGCATACCGCTAGACACGTGGGAGAAAATGTTCCGGAATTACCTGCTGGTGCTTGCGGCGTCGGGAAATGAATGGCCAGAGGAGAGGAAAAAAGCGCTTCTTCTACATACACTTGGGACAGAAGGTCAGCGGCTGTTTTACACACTTCCAGAGCAAGGTACAACTATGGAGGATGCCATGAAAGCTTTGAAAGCCCACTTCAATCCGAAACGGAATGCCGTTGCTGAGCGCCATGTTTTCAGAAAACGCGCGCAAACTCCGACCGAATCCATTTTGCAGTATGTGGCTGCTTTACGAGATTTAGCTGCGACATGTGGCTTTGATGACAAGCAGGATGAAATGATCCGGGACCAGCTGGTTGAACATGTATGTAGTCAGCGCATACGTGAGCGACTGCTGCTGGAAGCTGACTTGACGTTGGATAAAGCTGTTACACTGGCCACTCAAATAGAAGCTGCTACGAAGCAAGCCAGGTCGATTTCTACTTCCACCCCTACGGCTCCTGTTGCGGCTGTTCATCTGAAACCATCGGCTGATCGGAGGCAGTCGCTGCGGTGCTGATAAACATCTTGCAAACAGCCCAAAATGTCCAGCTGCTGCCGTTAAGTGTAAAAACTGTCAGAAGGTGGGTCATTTTGCCCGCGTATGCAGGTCAACACAGACCCGCTCTGTGAACGCTGTGGATTTACCTGAGGTTCAAATCCTCTATTTGAACAATGCTGACTCATCTGACAGGATCCGTTGCACAGCTACCATTAAAACTGCATCTACCTCTGCACCAATCCAGTTTACTGTGGACTCGGGTTCATCTGTTTCTATCATATCCAGGAGTGAGTATGAGACCCATTTCAGCAGTGATGCTCTGCAGGCTCCAGATGTTACTCTGGTTACATACTCTCGCACTCCTATACCTGTGCTGGGATGCCTTCCTGTTATTGTGTCACACGATGATGCATGTTACACAACCAAGTTGTTCGTTGTGGACTCTGGTACCACTCTACTTGGCATGGATCTCATCAAAGGACTGAGATTGCGTTTTACTGGGACTTCTGTCGAAGGTAACTGCCCACCTTCACCGACTACTCCTGTGATGCGTCTGTCAGCTCAACCTCAACTGGGATTGTGCAACTAGTTTGTACATAGTTAAAGTCTCCACAAGTGGTTTGGCTCCGTCAGACAGAAGCTACGACGTCTGCCTCTGTCAGTGCGAGATGCTGTGAGTAAAGAACTGGAAAAACTTTTG
Organism: Oryzias javanicus; assembly: GCA_003999625.1. NCBI lineage: Eukaryota > Metazoa > Chordata > Actinopteri > Beloniformes > Adrianichthyidae > Oryzias > Oryzias javanicus. Next base: position 4,947,431 of record CM012439.1, read on the forward strand.
CAGACTGGGGTAATAGAAAAAATTGATGCATCTCCTTGGGTTTCCCCCATTGTTGTCATTCAAAAGAAATCAGGTAATATCAGGATGTGTGTCGACTTGCGAGAACCAAACAAAGCTGTTGTCATAGATAGCTACCCACTTCCACATATGAAATGCTGTCAAAGCTTAGAAATGCTACTGTTTTCTCTACTCTTGATTTAGAGTCTGCTTATTTCCAGCTACCTTTGCATGAACACAGCAGAGACCTGACTGCATTTATCACCCATGATGGCTTGTTCAGATTTTGCAGGGTGCCATACGGGTTGGCTTCAGCACCATCTGCTTTCCAAAAAATGCTAGCTACAGTGTTGGCTGGAATACCGAATGTTGCTCATTATTTAGATGACATCATTCTGTGGGGTGCAACTCAACGTGAGCATGATGCTACTCTTGCAGCAGTGCTGCAACAGTTAAAAGATGCGGGTTTACAGCTGAACAAGGAAAAGTGTCAGTTTAGCAAGTCCACCCTGCGGTTCTTAGGTCACACAGTTACACCACAGGGGATTCAACCAACTGACGATCACCTCTCTGCTATCCTCGACGCAGACCACACCTCCTTCTGATGTAGCCACTCTGCGTTCTTTTTGGGACTGGTGTCATGGTACAACAAATTTGTGCCAAACTTTGCTACCATGGTTGAACCTTTACGTGCTTGCATACGCCAAGGAGTTGAGTTTCAGTGGTCCGAAAAAGCACAACAGAGTTTCGACAAGATAAAACGAGCTCTGGTTGACAGTTCAGCCTTGGCTTTGTTTGATCCTGTCCTTCCTACAACAGTTTCCACCGATGCATCGGATTATGGCTTAGGTGCTGTTCTTACTCAGGTTCATGGTGACACAGAGCGCGTGGTTGCGTTTGCTTCTAGGACCTTGTCTGCTGTGGAGCGTAAATACTCCACCGTTGAAAAAGAAGCTCTAGGATGCCTCTGGGCTGTGGAACGCTGGAGAACGTATTTGTGGGGTCGTAGATTCACACTGCGTACGGATCACCAAGCTCTTACCACACTACTCACCTCGAAGGGAAATGATCGTGCAGGCATGCGAATGGCACGCTGGTCTGCTCGCCTGATGTGTTACAACTATGATGTGGTGTACAGACCAGGTTCTGAGAATTGCATTGCTGATTTCTTGTCACGTTTGCCTCTTTCTGCAGATCAGGATGCTTGTGCTGACTCAGAGCCAGAATTCGTTGCAATGCTGTCTCCAGCTCTGACTGCAATATCGCTCGCAGACTTCGCTTCTGCATCTTCTTCATGCCCTGAGCTGTCTGCCTTACGGTTGCAACTCCTGAAAGGTTTCCCTCGTTCATCTGCTGCATTGCCTGAAAACTTGCGTCCTTATTTCAGGTTGAGGGAGAAGTTTTCTGTTCAACATGATTATGTGTTCAGAGATTCTCGGCTTGTTGTTCCAGTCAGTTTACGTCATCAACTGATCATTTTGGGACATGAAGGTCATCAAGGCATTGTCAGAACCAAGCAAAGGCTCAAAGATTTGTACTGGTGGCCTGGAATAGAATAGAATAGAATAGAATAGAAAATACTTTATTTATCCCTTTGGCAGTCCTCAGGGAAATTCAGGTACCAGCGTCCGTACAGCACAAAGATGTAAATAACAAAATTAATACGATAGAATAACATTAAGAAATGGACTGAATATGGCTAGATAAGCAATATGGAAGTAATAAATACTGCACATTATTGACATTAATAAATAAATAAATAAATAAATAAATAAATATATAAATAAATAAATAAATAATGTCCGTGTGATGGATCAGGTAGCTACGCCCCTCCCCTCTCGACCCTCCCTCTCCCCCTCCTACCAAATGCAGAGTTATACAGTTTGATGGCTCGGGGGACAAAGGAGTCTCTGAGTCTGTTGGTCCTGCTCTTAGGGAGGAGCAGCCTGTTGCTGCTCAGGCTTCTCTGTTCCTTGATGACAGAGTGCAGAGGGTGGCTGGTATTGTCCATTATAGCCAGCAGTTTGTTAAGTGTCCTCCTCTCTGCTACTGTCACTAGGGGTTCCAGCTTCATGCCGACTGCAGAGCCCGCTCGCCTGATCAGTTTGTCCAGTCTGTCAGCACTCCTCTTTGTTATGTTGCCCCCCCAGCAGACCACGGCGTAGAAGAGAGTGCTGGCCACCACAGACTGGTAGAACATCCACAGGAGCTTTTTGCAGATGTTAAATGATCCCAGTCTCCGTAGGAAGTACAGACGGCTCTGGCCCTCTTGTACAGGTGGTCTGTGCAGCGAGTCCAGTCCAGCTTGTTGTCCAGCCACAACCGAGGTACTTGTAGTGGCCCACAATCTCCACCTCATCGCCTCCGATGTCACAGTTCGTGGTTGTGGGCTGGACTTCCTGAAGTCGATGACCAGCTCCTTGGTCTTCGAGGGTTAAGCTGGAGATGGTTCATCTGACTCAGTGGACAAAGTCACTGATTAGACTCCTGTACTCCTCTCCCCGTCGTCCCTGATACACCCCACAATGGCTGTGTCGTCAGCAAACTTCTGGATGTGACACAGCTTCGATGTGTAGCAGAAGTCTGAGGTGTAAAGGGTGAAGAGGAGGGGGGCCAGCACCGTCCCCTGGGGAGCTCCTGTGCTGCTGATGATGGTATCGGAGGTGATGCTCCTTAGCCTGACGTACTGCGGTCTCTCCGTGAGGTAGTCGGCAATCCAGGACACCAAGCAGGGCTCCACTTGCATCTCCCTCAGTTTGTCTAGTAGCATCGGTGGCTGGATTGTGTTGAAGGCACTAGAAAAGTCCAGGAAGAGGATCCTCACTGTGCCACTCCCCTGGTCCAGATGAGCTTGGACTCGGTGCAGGAGGTAGAGGACAGCATCATCATCCACACACCTGCTCGGTAGGCAAACTGCAGGGGGTCCTGAGCCTGTTGCACCTGAGGCTTGAGGAGATTGAGGAAGAGCCGCTCCAGAGTCTTCATCAGTTGAGATGTGAGCGCCACCGGTCTGTAGTCGTTCAGCTCACCAGGACGGCTTTTCTTGGGAACTGGAACGATGCACGATGTTTTCCACATGGAGGGCACCCTTCCCAGCTGCAGACTCAGATTGTAAACATGCTGGAGTGGCTCCCCAAGTTCAGCAGCAAAGTTCAGCACATGTCTTGAGGAGGCGGGGGGGCACTCTATCAGGGCCGGCTGCTTTTCTTGGGTGAAGCTTCTTCAGTTCTCCCCTCACCTGATCAGCTGTTATTTGGGGGAGGTGTTGAGATGGGGGGAGGGGTGGTGGAGGGATGGATGGATGACCACGTGACACAACACATTAAAGGGTGTCAACTGTGTCAAAGTTGTGATAAGACTGCTCTTCCTGCTGCAGCTCCCCTTGTACCGGTACCGTTTCCTTCTTTGCCATGGGAAAAGGTGGCAGTTGATGTTGTGGGTCCTTTTGAGACTGCTGTTTGGGACTGCAGGTACGCAATCACTCTGGTGGATTATCACAGTAAATGGCCAGAGGTGGGTTTTGCGGCTTCTGTTACATCTGAGACAGTGATCTCTTTTCTTACTTCGACTTTCAGCAGGTTTGGAAATCCGCAGACTCTCGTTTCTGATAATGGCAGTCAGTTTATTTCTGCTGAGTTTGCTGCATTCCTGCGCTCCAGAGACATAAAGCACATCAGAACTTCTGTTTACCATCCTGCGGCTAATGGTGCAGTTGAAAGGTTCCACAGAGTGCTCAAAAGTTGCATTCAAGCTGCCATTCTCGAAAAAAAGCCTTGGCGTCAGACTGTGACAGATTTCCTGCAAGTCTATCGCTCCACATCTCATTCTACCACTGAAGTTTCTCCTTGTGAGCTACTTCTTGGGAGAAAAATGCGCACTCGCTTGCATGTTCTGCTTCCTGATCCAAGGACAGTGCTGTGACGCGTTTGGCTGACTCAGTAGCTGCTAAACAGAACAAGATGAAACTCTACACAGATAAGAGACGAGGTGCACGTGTTCCTACCTTTCAAAAGGGAGAGTGTGTTCGTGTCCGTAAACCGACACATGTTCTAAAAGCACACCCGAGATTTTCTGAGCCATTACGAGTCATCAAACAGTTAGCCCAAGGAACCTATTTATTAGAGGATGGGCGAAAGTGGCATGCTTCACGTTTGGTTCATTCCAACATCCCTGCGAAAAATGTTCTTGAATCTCCTGCATTGGATTTACTTCATGTTGATCCACCTGATGTTGTGCAGCCAAATACTGCTGCTGAAGCTCCTGTCATTACAGGTCGTGTAAGAAGACCTCCACGTTGGCTGGAAGATTATGTGAAATAATCTTAGTAGCATGATATGTAAAAAGAATACTGGAGAAGTGAAATGTGTTCATTCGAGACATTTTCTCTAATTGTAAATCAAAGGTTATTATGTTAAAGGTTGAAGGTTTAATTGAGAATTTGTGATGGACATAAATAAATGAAAGGTCTTCAGTTCATACATTAGAACAAAAGAATGTAATTATTGTTTAAGTTAAGTATGTTGCATTCTTATTTACGTAAAAGGGGAATATGTTGTGTTCTAATGCTGCCACTAGGGGGCAATGTAAGAAAACGTAAGAGAGAGAGAGGAGAGGGGGAAGTGGATTGACTGTTCTGTCGATGATGCTGGAAAGAAGCTGGATTAATAAAGTTCATCTGAAAGATACGCCGTCTGATCTGTACGACTTCACAACATAACATGATTGCACAGGGTTTTGAGTAGGATTTTCAGAGATGATGTGAAATATCAACTGACTTGTTAGTGTCTGCTGGAAATCTTCTGCAATTAATGTTTTGACACAACTAATAACTTTGACCCAAAGTGTAAATGAGGGCAGAATTTTCTGGATTTAATATTACATATGAAATATAATGAATGTGGATGTTTGAATCCCCAAATGTTAACAAATTTAAATTGTTCCATGAATGTTTTTATTTATTTTGCCATATACTTGGAAGGGTGCGCTCTGATCAATTTGGGGATTCATAATTATGTTAAAATCTGCTCCTAAAATAATGACAAAATTTGGTCGTTTAGAATGCCAGTTTCTCAGCACTTTTTTCATTTTCAAGAAAACATTATTTATTTTCTGCATCAAAAATGTGTCATATGTTAAATATGATTGGCGTTATTGTAATTGATAACTTGAATAACAGAGTGCCCTTTAGCATCAGTTTTTGTGCACAGAACATCATCTTTTAAACATGTATGTGTTGCATTTTTTTTTATGAAAGATATCAAATGTAATGAGAAATTATTTTGCATTTCCGAGTATTTCTCCTTTCAAATCTCTGTCAATCAAACTAATTTAACTTGTATCTAAAGCTTTGGGTCTTAATTAAAATCTAAAAAATGGGACATTTTCCTTTTCAAACCATTTCTCAATGTTCTCGTAAAATCTTCTGAAACAAATAACTTACTGAAAATGATAAAGGTGACACTATTTTTATGTTTTTACTAATTATAGAGAAAATGTAAAGGTTCAGTTGTTGGCTCTAATGAGATCTTTCCAGTATTGGTGGAATTCTCCATCCCAAGACTGCAGGGCTCTCTAGAGTCACTTATGTTGCTCAGTCTCTGTATGTTAGCAACGTAGACATTATGCAACTTTGTCTGGAAGCCATGTCTCCGAAGCCATCCGAAAATCATTCTAAAAAGGAGCTCCGCACTTAATCTTGATCTCCAGCTTTTTGTTTTTTAAAAATAAAGAAAGAAACCACTTTTCCCTTCAGCATTAGGAGTTTTTCCCCCTGGGCAAATACAAAAAAATGTGTTATTTGCACGTAATGTGAGCTCCAAATGTTTGATATTCTGTACGTGCGATATTTGTCAATAAAGTTGGAAAGCTGAAAAAAAAAGTACTTCCGGGAAAATCCGTTTGACTTCCGTTTGGCATAGTTCGCAGCTCTGAAAAGCTAGTTTCTTGTCTCGCAGATTTTTTTCCTTTGTATAGGTTCGTCTCGTTGACCCGGCAGGCATGTCCTCCCACGAGCCTGTCAATATGAAGCTCCCCCCGATTCAGTCCACGGCTGGAGCCGTACCGGTCCGGAACGAGAAAGGTGAACGATGGTGCTTGTATTAGCCTAAATTAGCTTAGCTTAGCCTGGCACGGGTCTCTGGATTTTGATGATTTGGACTGCCATAAGGTCGAAAAACGAGAGAGAAAGAATTCAAGCCCGTAATCGGCTTTGGGTATGGGAGTACCTACCTGAGGAGGATGGACATGAAACGGGAAATGAAGACCAAAGGACCCCACATCCCCTCCCCCGTTATTGTTTTTGTGATCTGACGTGATGTTGTACTTTATTTTTTTATGATGATTTACTCTTGGTGTTTTGGGGGTGCAGTTGTCAGTTGCTTTGGTTTGAACTCACACTCTGTCATCTCTTTCTCCAGGGGAGATCTCCATGGAGAAGGTGAAGGTGAAGAGGTACGTCTCAGGAAAACGTCCAGATTATGCACCCATGGAATCCTCTGATGAGGAAGAGGAGGATTTCCAATTTGTGAGAGGAAAGGAAGTTGAGCCAGAGGTGGAGCTGGAGCAAGAGGATCTTTCTGACCCACGTCTGAAACGTTTGATGAACCGGGCCTCTGAGGATGTTGAGGAAAGGTATCAAAATCCCCCTGATCTCCCTGACACCGACCCAGCTTTGTGCCGCTCAGCAGGCCCCCTCTCTTTTAAACAGGCTGGCCAGACACAGGCAGATTGTTGAGCCTGAAGTTGTGGCGCAGAGCAGCGAGGACTCTGACGAAGGCACGTGGCATCCTCGGCATGAGGAAAGCAGTGAAGACGAAGAAGAGGAAGAGGAGGAAGTGGATGATGAGGTTGCTTTGACTCTGTCAGTTTTTTTTTCCCTTTGCATCATCCTGATACAAACAAGTTTCTGATTGCGTTTTTGCACAGGAAATAGAGAGGAGACGAGCAATGATGCGCCAGCGAGCACTGGAGAGGAAGACGGAGGAGATGGAGGTTATGGAGGTGGAAGAGGAGGGGAAGTCTGGGGAGGAGTCAGAGTCGGAGTCAGAATATGAGGAATACACAGACAGTGAAGACGAAGCTGAGCCGCGACTGAAACCAGTCTTTATTCGCAAGTAAGAGCGGATATGTCTGCCTAAAAATGTCTGTTTGTGCTTTTTTTATAGTTATAATATTTCTCTCTGAAATTCTGTATCTATAAAAGTTTTTTTTTTTTTTGGTTCTGGTACAAGCAATGCCTTAAGGTTTTTGCTTCTTTGTCAAGATTTGTCAACATTTGTATTTCAGCTCAAAGATTTTTCTCACCGTAAATATTCCTGCTTCTTCAAAAGGGTTTGTGTGTCTGTGGATTGATCTTTGTGTCTGGAGAATAAGTTTTGTGTACTTTTAACACCCAAAGAAAGGACAGAGTCACGGTGGCTGAGCGCGAGGCCGAAGAGCAGAGGCAAAAAGAGCTGGAGGTTGAAGCCAAGAGGCAGGCGGAGGAACGTCGTCGTTACACTCTCAAGATTGTGGAAGAGGAAGCTAAGAAAGAGTTTGAAGAAAACCGCCGCACTCTGGCTGCTCTGGACGCTCTCGACACGGACGGGGAGAACGAAGAGGAAGAGTACGAAGCTTGGAAAGTCAGAGAACTGAAACGCATCAAGAGAGACAGAGAGGCTCGAGAAACGTGAGTAAACTGCGGAGCTGCCAGGGGGGATCAAAATCTCAGTTGTGAACTGGTGGTTCATAAATAAATTTAATTGTCTGTCTCCAGAATGGAAAAGGAGAAGGCTGAAATAGAGAGATTCCACAGCCTGACTGAGGAGGAGCGCAGAGCGGAGCTGCGTAACAGCGGCAAGGTCATAACCAACAAAGCCTCCAAAGGAAAGTACAAGTTCCTGCAGAAATACTACCACAGAGGAGCCTTCTTCATGGTGAGCACCGTCGTCTGCTTTAGGCCCAGATTCAGTCTCATGCCATGCAGTCCTCCCTCTTCCTCTGAGGCATCTGTTCCTCCTATCTGAGCTCCATTAATTGGGTTGGGTCTTGAAATTCAGTTCCAAGCAGGAACTGTTATGATTTACGCGGTTCTACCGAAACCCGAAAGAGGCTGCTGCATTTCGCACACTGCATTACAGTTTCAGTTTCTGTTTCAGTGAAGGTTTATTTGTCTAAGGACATGTCAATCACTTCTGTGCTCCAAACATCATCAAATTATCACAGGACCTTATTCAGGTTTTTCAGCTAATTTTAATATTTCTTAATTGATCAATTACTGGCTTGATTTCTGCCAAATGCAGTTTATTATTCTGCACTAAAAGCTTCACCTGGGTTCACACGGCTAGCGTTATGGCTTTGATACGAGCCCACAGTCTTTACGTCTTGCTGTAAATCCTTTTCGCTGGGTTCAAATTTGCAACTGAACCTTAGCAAATAAGTGGGGGATTACTGTACTTACTATATAAATGCAGTGCTATCGCGTGAACCCGTGTGAGTTCTGCAGAGCCTGTGGCTGCAGCCATCGCATTGCCAATATGAGCCATCGGCTGTAACTAGACTGCTCCTGTATCGCACCTGAGCTGTAACGCGTGCCGTGTTAGCCTGAGACTGCTCTTTACCACCCCCATTAACATAATTCTTCACAAGGTTTCCTGTGGGAATCAGGTCCGTAGAATCCAATTCTGCACATTTCAGCATAGATCGTCAGTGTTTAAAGGGTGACTTTATCATACTCACGTTGTACCTTTCACAAAGCTGTCAAATCGATCCAGTCATTAGAAAGCTACCGTTGGCTTACAAATATCCAGTAAGTCCACCGTGCTTGGTTCCAAATGGAAATCAAAGTATAAGCTATCCCAGGATGCACTGCAGTGCGTATATTAACACTGTAAATGTGTAAACGCTAATCTTACTGCGCAGTGACACGCTTTGTGGTACGTATGCGTGATGCTGCAGAAACAAATGATGATGCGTCCGTCTGTTAGAAGATGTTTCATTATGTCTGACCCCAGAAAATATATCTGAGGGAAAAACACACTTTGAACAGCAGATCTTCATTATTTAGTTTAGATTGATGTCATGGTAATATAGCTGATAAACTCTTTCATAAAATCAATATTTCAAAAAATAAACAAGAGCGTTGTGTCCCTGTGCCATCACAAAGAGAAACTATAGTAAAGATTTCCTGCAACAGCCAGGAAGTCGGTCTGATTCAGTCTCCGGTTGTGTCCAAATTCCTTCACTACTTGGTGCTCTTTTTGTTGGGTTGTTTGAATCTACAGTTTCAAAAAATACAGAATCTTGGAAGAAGTTTCCCTGAAGTCTTTGCTAAAAAGTAGCAAGCATTGATTCTCACTAGATTGTTGATTAAAGAGCGCAATGCATTGCGTTTGAATTACTTATTTTAAAAAAATGTATGTACACTTATTTTTGATTAATCATCCAAGTTTTTGTCAAATGAATTCAGTGGATTCATAAATAGTCTTTATAAAAGGTTTGTTTTTTTAAGTTTTTACTTTAGCAAATGGGCGTCGTGTTTGGCATAAAAGACGAAAAGTAGTGAGCAGACAGATCTAGACTGCTGCTTTTAAGAGTTATATATATATATTTTTTTAGCGCAAACTGAGTCTGCAGGATGAAGCACAGATAGAAGCTTCTTCTCTCCCCATGAGGAACCCCCTTTGCCTCCGCAACGAGCTCTGAATAGAAAAACTACTGCTTAAAGTCCCACTCTAACTATATATTTTTCAATTGTAAGTTAATTCCCAGTTATCTTTTATTCCAATTATGCAGTTTTTAACCAAAATCAAGAAACCTTTGTTGTTGTTTTTTTAGACATATTTAATGCACACTGTTGACACGGAGCAACCCGCCCCCTCCCTTTAACTGAGAGCTGTTGGAGCGCTCATGTTCGAGTTTAGTTTAGTTAGCGGTTCAAAAATAAGGAGCATATAGTATGATTTAGGATATAAAGCTAAAATTCACTAGCTTGATGCTGACATTTAATTGAATTTTCCGTAGGACAGCTAATGCTAACACTCGATCGATACATTGCTGACTAAATGAACGTCTTTATAAACTCACAGGCATGGATTTTCCCAAATTCTTTTTAAGGAAATATTTTTTAAAGTGACATCATTTTTTTGCTCATCCTTTCATCTTCATCTAGAATAAGATGTAATGCTATAGCGCGATCGCCACCTAGTGGCCAAACTGAAATGCCCTCCAGGAAAAGCAGGTTTACATGATTTTTGGGGGTTGATAACTGGTGTTCAGGTCAAACTGGTTTATGTTACTAATCAGTGGCTCTGTTCCAGGATGAGGAGGAGGACGTCTACAAAAGAGACTTCAGCGCCCCCACTCTGGAGGATCACTTCAACAAAACCATCCTCCCCAAAGTCATGCAGGTACGCCGTACACACCTGCTGACTTATGAGCTCACAAAGGGTCTGAGCCACTCCTAACTGAACCCTTTCTGTTAATCCCCCCCTCATTCTGCAGGTTAAAAACTTTGGTCGGTCCGGGCGCACCAAGTACACCCACCTGGTGGACCAGGACACCACGTCCTTCGACTCCGCCTGGGCCCAGGAGAGCACCCAAAACAGCAAGTTCTTCAAGCAGAAGGCAGCAGGGGTGAGGGACGTGTTCGATCGGCCCACCACCAAGAAGAGGAAGACTTAGTGAAGGACTGTACCACGGGTCTCACGGGGGCGGTGCCGGTCCTCCTGAAGCTTTTGTAAATTAATTTTGTGTCTGTGTTTGAATAAATGACTCGCTCACACTTTTATAAACAAGCAGAGATGAAAACTTTATTTAACCAAGTGATGCGGGGGGAGGGGGGTGTCAGTCTGTCAGTGCCACCAGGGCCTTCCCCACGTTCCCCAGGTGTTCCCTCAGACTGCGTTCTGCCACCGCCCTCGAAATTTCCATCTCTGACATCTGCAAAAGAGAGGAGGTGGAACGAATGCAGTTGGAATGCATTTCCTCTTTACCAAAGGAGAAAACTGAGTTGTCCTCACTAGCTACGTTTACATGGACACAGGTAATCTGAATAAACGCCTGATCAGAATAAAATGCATCATGTAAACGCGCCATTCAGAATACTCAGGAGACACTTTGCACATGGAAACGCGGCTACTCACTAAAAAAATGTTTCCAAGTTTAAGTGAACTAGGGAGTGTAGGGCTGGTTCGACACAATCGATCTGAATCGATTCATAAAAATAGAGCACATGAAGCTGAAGTCTGCTAGCTGAGTGCTGCTTGTTTGATTTTGAAGGTAAATAAGATTGTCTTCTTCTAATTTATGCTAATGCTAACGTAAGCTTTCGAAAACAGGGATGAGACGCAGAGCTGCAGATCATCTTTTCTGTCCAGTAAAAGTTGCTTAAAATCCCTAAAACGTTAAAGTTAGGACTCTTGACATTTTGGATTTTAACTAATACTACAGGGGCATGCTAGCTGTTTCAGCTAATTTAAGCTTTTTCCCCCTGTTTTTTAAGCTAAATTGGCATTTAACTAACATCTTAGCTCACTATCAGCTTCAGCGTTTTCAGCTATCAGGATTAGCATCTTCAGTGACCAAATTAAGCCTAGAGCATTCCGCAGGTAATGCTATATATCAAATTTTTTAGTTAATTTAAAGCTAATGATGGTTAAGATCAGTGCTTTAAATCCAGTTTTCGCATGACTCGATTAGTCGACTAATCGGAAAAAATAATTGGTGATTAGTCGACTATTAAATCAATCGTTTGTGGTTGCTCTATTAGATACATACGATCAGTTCCACGTCTTCCTTTTTGATGGTGACTTTAGCCAGCTCCTTCTCCCTGAAAGACAACACAGCAGTTCATCCCCTCCCTGCTGGCTCCAGAAGGAGTTTGGCGTAACTTGTGCACCTCTCACCTCTCTTGCTTGGCTTTCTGCTCCCGCGACCTTCTGTCTCCAATCACTGACATCGCCTAAGCAGAGGAACAGATAGAGGGGCTTTAGCTTCAGAGGGAAATGGTTCCTTCTAAAATCTCAGTTTTTTTTTTTTTTGTTTTAATGTATTTATTTTTCATCTTGTTGCACTCTTCTTTGATGCGGTTTCTAATGACACCACAAGGGGGCACAATCCTGAACTTTCACGTGCTGGTTCCCAGTGCATGGGTTGTGGCGTCTGTCTGAACTTCCATACCGGGTCGTTTTTGGACCGGGTAAACAGCAACAGCTGTCTTTCTGCTCAGAACACGGTTTAAAGTAAACGCATCAGGTTCGTCTGTTCTTAATATTTAGGTCGATTTGGATTTTTTGTGTTCTTCGGAAACGCGTCTGGCCAGAAGGAACTTCTCTTTTTGTTGTGGAAATCAAATGTTTGGCAGGAAGGCGTAAGTTAGCGTAAGTTAAAGCCGTCCTCTGTCTCCACCGATCTAATATTTACCCTTTAAATTAAACGATTTTATACATCTCGATCCTCTTGTCTCGCACGCGCCTCTAGTGATGAGAAAACAGGGCACGCGACCGAGCAGGCGCAGCTCTCACCGTTTGCAGGTCGGAGCTGGAGATCTCTTTCTCCTCCGCATAGTCGGTGACTCTCTCCAGGTCCGCGGCCCCGCTGTCATGTTTGCGGGGCTTCTCCGCAGGCTTCCCGGTGCAGTTTTCCTCCGCTTCTAGATCAAGATCCACGTCTGCCTCCGCTGCCATGGCTGCCGGAACTAAGAGAAAGGTTCCTACCGTGGCAGGACAGAAGACGGAGCTGCACCAGAAGTGTTTTTTTTTTTTTGTAAAACTTTATTGACAAAAATAAATTAGTGGTTGAATTTCAATTTAATCTTAAGTAAGGTACAAATAAAACATTCCCTTTCGCACCAAAGAAAACTATAAAGCAGACTGGTGGCAAAAGGGGAGGAAAAAAGTAAATGTAGGCTACTTGTTGAATTTTTGTCCTATTAAAATTGACTGTATATGAGAACTGGACTGAGTGATTTCCCCCCCCCCCCCCCCATTCCAAACCTGCTGGCTCCAAGAAGCCAAAATATCATAAGCTATGTCCGAATTCCCCGCCCTACTCACTATATAGTGAACTATATAAAGCGATTACTATCTTGTAGTGTTGTCCGAATCTACTAATTCCAAAATTGAGTGCACTAGAAATTTCCCAGAAGTCTTTGCGAAAAACTAGCATGCATCGATGCTCACTAGATTAGGAAATATAGCCTACAGTGCACAGCGGTTGAACAATTTTGGAGAAAGAGATGTGATGAAATATAAATTTTTTAGTAAATCATCCACATTTACACCATCAGCACAATGGAGTCATAATAAACGTCGTGAAATGTTCATATTGATTCGATTTTGACTTTGTGAAATCGGTGACATCATATCTGGCATTTGGAAAAAACAAAAGAAAGGTAGTGAACATTGTGTCCCAATTGCCTTTAAAATCCAGGGTACTATACAGTCCCGCACGATATAGTTTTTTAGTAGTTAGAGGCCATTCGGATACAACCATAGACTTCTGTTGAGAAGCAAACAGCTGTTTCTCAGTCATTCTATTGATGACATCCATTAGGATGGATGTGTTTTGAATTTTACTTAATTATAGAAAACACAATTACGTTACACACATATTTTATTTTATAGCAACACTAACTCAATGATTTGTGCACACTTGTTCTGATTTTATTCCTTTTGTTTCATTCTTCTTTTTATGAGTTTCTGACTGGATTGAGATGTGGCAAGGGGAAGAGCGGAACAATTTTCTGTGTTCTTCTGTCACGCCACACTTCATCTATCGATGGGAAGTCCACCTTAAAGGCAGCATATGGTGCAAACATTCATGAGCAGCTTCGGTCAGCCAGTTAGTAAAGATTTCACCTGAAAAAGCAGACTTGAGGCTACACAAACCAGGAGTCTGTAACCTGCGGCTCCAGATCCACATGTGGCTCTTTTATCTCTCTATCATGGCTCTTTGGCCAAACATAAAATAAGTCATGGAGAAGCTGATCCAGCCACATCGACCGTCTGAGTCAGCAGCTCTCTGTTAATGGCTGCTTAACCAAAACTACCTAAAGAAAACAAATAAACAAAGCGCACAAACTAAGACTCCCAGGGTCCAAACTCAAACTAAAATAACTAAACCCAGCAGTTTAAGTATGCCGAGGGTAGAGAGGAGAAAGTCAAAAAAATAAAAGAAAAATAAAATAGTTTTTAAAGTAAGAATTACTTAATTAGCATTTATTTAATTTGGATTAGTTAAATGTATGCAGTGATGGCTGAGGTGCACATAGATCATGAAGTATATAGATTTTTACATTCCTGATGATCTGAAGACGTCTTGTTTGCTCAACGCCATCTCCAGAATGCAGTTTTTTTATACAAAGAAAAACTTTATATTTTTGCTTTTCTTGTGCCAAAAGATGTCACACCAAAATGTTTTCTTCTTTAAAAACCTGATTTATTTGTAGTAACGAAATTGTCCTATGATGCTTACTATCTCAGCTTCATCATATGACGCTTCATGATGCTCCTACCCCCATGCCTCGCTATATCATGATTTTCACCAGTCTGAAAGGAAGTTTTTCATTGGAAAATGTTGTCCTCTGTGCTTTATGGAGTAAAGAACAAATTTTTGTCCAAAAAGACGGAGTGAAACACATTCACACATGAAGCAAAATGTATTTATTTTTAAATTAGACTTTCAGAGGTTCAGGCCTCTCTGTCGAAACAGCTCAGCCAGCTTCTCCTCCAGAGCGGAGTTGGTTCCTTTCAGCTTCCTCACCACCTCACAAGCCCACACGAAATATTCATGGACCCGCTCGCTGCTCCAACCTGAACACAATCATTACACACACACACACATCAGATCAACTAATTTAAACAGGAGAACGGTTTACCTGGAGGATTGACTAAACTTGTCCAAGATGTTAAAAAAAAACTCATACTGTTGAAAAGTTTGTCGCTTTTAAATAGAGCCAAATTTATAAATAAATGCATACGAGGGAGAGCGGTGCAGAGAGATGAGTTGTGGATGCAGTTTATGCCCAAAAATATACGTAAAATCTTCTAATTTAAATAACTTATCAATTCTTTTTGGCTTCGGGATCCCTCAGTAATTGGGAGCACAGCATCTGTTGGACTTTCTCCCCCATCTGTACTGATTTTCATTAAGAAGAACATTTTTTTTTTCTCTGACGGTTTTCAAAATGGTCACAACACTCAGAATCCACCGAGGTCTGGAATGAATTTACTATTTTTTTCACACACAAACTTAAACAAGCCATGGATTCAATTGGCTACAAATTACAGTGAGTGCATGTACTCCATCCACTGTAAAGCAGTTTAACACCACGATGCAGCGTCACCCCATTAACCAGCAGGATCTGAAGGACATCGTTCATCAGCTGAGCTCCTTCTGCTCTCTGAACATTCTGCTTTTATTTTATAAAAAATATAAATAATGTGACTTTAATACAGATTCAAAAAAGAAAGAAAAAATATCTATTAAGTCAACCTGTTCTTTGATTTACTCTAACTTCAACCGTTAACATGATCGACTTAATTCCAGTAGATTCTGAAGGAGAAAAGCGGCCCAATATTGTGTTTAAGTGTCACAGACAACACCTCAGGCGTTTAAAGCACGTGTCAGAGTCAAGGCCCGGGGGCGCTTATGTTTAACTTGTATAATTTTGACAAAATATATTTTTATGGAGAGTAAAATATTGAAAGTTCTTTAAAGATTAAGTTGATCAATTCTGGAATAATATTTCTGCCTATTTATTATTCATAATTATATTAAAAAGTTACGGTTTTAAAGTTTTAAATATTGGCATTCCGTTAGCTTTTTGGACTGTTTTGACATTTACTAAGATTTCTTTAGGCAATTTTTGGAGGCTACATGCTAGCTGTTTTAGCTAATGTAGGGTTTTTTTCTGTTTTTGGTCCATTTTGAAGTTTAGCCAATATTTCAGCTAAATGCTAGATGTTTTGGATAATTTAGGCATTTTTCAGTTTTTTTTTTTTTGGTCCATTTTGGAGTTTAGCGAATATTGCACCTACATGCAAGATGTTTTGGCTAATTTATGCTTTTTTTCAGTTTTTGAGGCTGTTTTGAAGTTTAGCTTTTTTTTTTTTTTTTTTAGGCTAAATTGGCATTTAGCTAATATTTTAGCTGGTTATCAGCTTCAGCGTTTCCAGATATTAGCTTCAGGGTTCTTAGCTATCAATTTCAGCATCTTCAGCTTTCAGAAATACCATCTTTAGCAGCTAAATTGAGCTTACAGAATTCAAACTAGCATTATCACAGGTAATGCTGCATATCTAGTTCATAATAATGTCAAAAAGTTACGTTTTTAAAGCTTTAAAAATTTCGTTTTAGTGTTCAATAAATGTTTATCCTGTTTGACCCACGACATAAGGTTTTTTTTTTTTAATTTTGGCCCCCTGTGCGATTGAGTTTGACAACTCTGTGTTAAAGAAAGACTGTATTCAGACTTTGTATTCCTTCCTGTGTGAAGACTCATTTAGTCAACACCACTTGTTGTATCATCTCCACATTTAATTCAAAGACTGTTTTGCTTTTCCTCAACCCTGCATGTCCACTCTGTGCAAAGACAGTGATCCCTGACAGACAACGGTAAAAACGGTAAGCATAAAGAAATGATGTAAACAAATATCATCTGAAGGAAATCTTTCATTCCCCCCAGACGGGAACAAAATCAGGACTGACCCACAGGAGTGCAGCGGTTTAAGTCCCTCAAGTTGTAAAGCTTGTCCGCCAGTTTGACGAGTTTAGCCTGTCGGCTGCACTGAGCTGCGTGCTCGACCTGCGCCCGTTTCCGGTCGGGCTTTGGCAGGCTTTTGTCATCTGTAACTTCCTGTACGATTCGAGCCACCACCGGGCCAAACTTGGCTTCCAGCTCGGCGGGGGTGGTGTCTGTGTCCTCCACCGTGTCATGCAGTAGTGCAGCCTGCAAGGACAAACAGCATCAGGAAGGTGGAAACATTAACTGCAGATGCTAGCACACAGGTGCAGATTTACCTGCAGCACCTCTATATCTGTCACACCTCCCTCGTGGCTCAGGATCCTGGCAACACCTAAGAACCAGAGACACCATGTGAGGAGCCTGTCTGCAGACGACAGTCTGTGGGGTTCTCTAAACAACTTAAACTTATGACAACTTTGGTAAATTGAAAATTTAACTTTCTGAGCTTTTAAAAGAAATATGCACATGTCACTCTTGACTTATCCATACCACTCTCAATTAACCTTTTATTCATTGTCCTTTTGTTATTTTCAATTGTATTTAATTGTATTTTATTTCTATTTTAATTGTTTTAACTGTATTTTATTCTCTTGTGTTGATGCCTTTAGGCCCAGGTCTCCCTTGAAAAAGAGATGTAAGTCTCAACGGGATTTCCTGGTAAAATAAAGGTTAAATTAAAAATAAATAAATAAATAAAATAAAATGTTACAGCCAAACTGAATGAAAATCCAAACCTACATAAAATAATCAAATAAAAAGTTTTAAAAACTAAACTGAATCTAAAGCCAAAAAGAGAAATCTCAAATTTGAAGAAAAAAGAAAACTAAATCCCTAAAAACTGAACCCAAAGAGGAAAAACTAAAGCTAGGGGTGCAACTAATCGTGGCTGATCCGTGATCCGTACGGATCACTAGGCAGCAAACACCGCAAATTGCCCCTGCAGATATGAAGCTTTTCAAAATGATTAATCATAGGCTTTTATTATGTTTGCTTTTCACTGATTCTAAAAATGATCTGAACCGTGAGTTCTGTGATCCGTTGAACCACCAAATAAAGCTACTAAAGTTCCAGTGTTTGTGAGCTACTGTAGGTCAGATTGATAGGGAAATGAGGAAACACTTTTCTGGAGGCTGGAACAGGTTTCTCTTCAGTATTTTCCTGTATGTTTGGATCATTGACACAAATAAGAAATATGGAATATTAAACTAAAAAAATGTAAAAACAAAACCAGAAAAGTTTAACTGACCTCCTACATGAAACTAAACCTGGTGAGAGTAAAGCCAAAACCTCATGCCAATCAACTCAATTAAATAAATTAATATTATACACGATATTTCTGGTCACAAATATGATGAAAGCCATGATATACAGACATGAGACGCGGATCATCAGCTGAGGTGTCTGGACAGAAACTCGACAGTCATACGCACCGATAGGGTGGTTGATGTAAGGCGTTTCCTCTGGGTCTTTGCGGCGCTGCTTTCGATGTTTGTCCGCAGCAAAGTTTACAGTCTCTAATAATATTTCTGCTTCTGAATTCATTGCTGCCGTAAATGAGAATTTGCTCTTTTCTCACACTTTAAGCAAAACCGCTCTATTTTCCCCCCACGGAGAGCTCACCTGTTCAGGTTTGTTTAAAAACAAAACAAAAAACAAAGAAATACGTTTATGTTGACAAAGAAAGTCGCAGTTTATATGGTCAAAATAATTTAAATGTAATTTGAGTTTAATTATTTATTAATATAACTACAGCGAAAGATTTAATCAACTAGTAAATGCTTGAATTTCCACCTATGACATTATAATTTGCTAATGTCCATCCAGTGCTCTACTTTTTCCTTCCGGTGGGGAACAGCTCTCCAATTGATAAGTTCCGCTTATTGAGCTACGGAAGCGCAATGCTGTCAATCGTCGAGAAACGGAGAAATGTCATGAATTAATTTTGATTTTAAAATTTTACTTATTTATTATATACAAAAAATACAGTTTGTGAGGTTATTAGTATTTATAATAACGTTTCTGCATCGTGAAGCGAGGTTGCAGAGGTCGGGCTCCGGTCCCGGCTGTCCACTAGCATTCTAGCTAGCTCCGGTCCTGCTGCCGCTGTGTGCTCTCAGGATGGCCCGCAGGGACACTCCCGGGCTCCCGGACTTCTCTCTGCTGAAGCGGCTGGCACGAGACCAGCTGGTTTACCTACTGGAACAGGTATCTGGATGAACAGTTGTGCGCTTTGGCGTAGATCTACCAGGAGCCTAGTTTACTGGACAAAGATATATATATATATATATATATATATATTTAAAAAAAAAAAAAAAAAAAAAAAAAAAAAAAAAAAAAAAAACAGGATCTCTTCTGAGTTGTAGTCTGAAGTTGTATCTATGGTGTTGTCACTAAAATTCCCTAAAGTACACAAGAGAGTTCTCTCATAGACCTCACAGCTCTGCTTCTCCTCCAGAGTATTGTTGTTAGGGGGAATTGTTTCTGTGGTTTTGAAGTGAGCAAGGATGCCGTGGGGGATATATAGATATTTATTCAATTATAGATTTATTTATTTTTTTTTCATTTGTGCTGCATTTGTGTCACATTTTGTCAGTATTTATCACAAATAAGAAATTATCCGTGTCTTAAATGGTTTGTACCTTTAGATTCTAAATCTAAATATTAGTCATTATTATTTAATTTAACTGTAAAATATAAATGTGAGAGGAAAAAGAGCAGCTCCCAGTCAATCATGACTCACTTCCCATCATTCAGGTAAAAGAGCCGTTCACAAGATTCTCAACTCTAGTTCTAAAACCAGATCCTTCTCATCAGATTTCCAGGTGCATGTGAGAGAACAACTTGTTATGCAACTTGCACATCAGCTCTCTTAAAATCTTCAGGTTTCATAACTAAACTTTCCTCCAGTCTGCAGTGAGGGGCGTGGTCACATTAGCATATTTCCCAAACATTCAAAATTAACATTTAATATTTAAGTGAACATTTAGATCACGTGTGTCAAAGTCATCTTTGCCTTTCCAAGACAAAGTTTGTTGTGAGCGGCAATAGTTCATTAGAAATTCACCTCTGAGGCGCCACTGTTGGCGTGAAAGCAAGCATCATTCCTCCGTTTACACTTTCTACCGTGCATGTCAAAGTCAAGGCCCGGGGGCCGGATCTGGCCCTTTGGGTATCTATGTCTGGCCCTCCAGATCATTTTATTTTTTTAATTAATGATGGCCCGATGTTATCTTGCTCTTATTTTTAACTTGTAAAATTTAAACACATACATTGAATATATTTTTACAGAGGGACAAATATTGAAAGTTATTCAAGATTTAAAATGATTTATTCTGGAATAATATTTCTTTCTTTCCATCATTCATAATTATGTTAAAAAGTTTTGGTTTTAAAGTTTTAAAAAATAGCATTTTGCTAGCTTTTTGGACTATTTTGGCATTTACTAATATCTTTTAGGGTATTTTGGAGTTTAGCTAATATTTCAGCTACATGCTAGCTGTTTTGGCTTAATTAGGCATTTAAAAAAGTTTTTTAGGCTGTTTTGGAGTTAGGCTGTTATTTACGCGCTAGCTGTTTTGGCCAATTTAGCATTGTTTCAGTTTTTTTAGGCTATTTTGAAATTTAGCTATTTTTTTCAGCTACATGCTAGCTGTTTTGGCTAAGCTAAGTTTATTTATTTATTATTTTTTAAGTTTTTAGGCTAATTTGGCATTTAGCTAAAATTTTAGCTGGCTATCAGCTTCATCGTTTTCTGCTGTTAGCTTCAGCATTTTTAGCTATTAATTTCAGCATCTTCTGCAGCCAAATTCAGCTTACAGCATTCACACTAGCATTATCGCAAGTAATGCTATATATCTAGTTTATAATTATGTTTAAAAGTTACGGTTTAAAGTTTTAAAATTTTAGTTTTAGAGTTTTCAATAAATGTTTACCCTGTTTGGCATCGCGACCTGTGGTGTGTTTTGGATTTTTGCCCCTTGTGCGATTGACTTTGACTCCCCTGATTTAGATATAGATTTGTTCGACTCGCCAGTATCTGCCCTACTTCACCCGTGCTTACCTGTTCGTGCTGCATGTGTTCGCTACGACCTTCTTAAGGATGTGTGGATCCTGATCTGCTGGTTATTGTCTCTCAAGCTGCCAGGAAAGAAAGACCTCTTCATCGAGTCGGACCTGATGAGTCCTCTGGACCGGATAGCTAATGTATCGACCCTGAAGGTGAGCAAAGGTTCAGCCCCCCCCTCCACGCTCTACACCTGACCATCCTCTGGTGGAGGTTTTCCTCATGAATTCTTTTCCTTTTTCTAACAGCAACATGACGTTGTCAAACTTTACAAAGTGGAGTACAAGCCAACAGTGAGCCTGTCCGATCAGTAAGACCCCCGCCTTCCTTCAGGTTAACCCCCACCACCCCCGCCATGAACCCTGACTCCATGTTTCTTCTGCTTACAGGCTCTGCTTTCTGATTAGACCCAGAATCCAGACAGTGAAGTGGATTTGTGGTGAGAACCCCGCTGATTCTCTGGTTCTGGTTTTGTTTTCTGGTCCAAATCTGTAGTGTGTTTTGGTTCACTTGTCGCAGCTCTACCACAGCCTCAATGAGAACGCTCTATCTTCTATTAGTCATTTTTGTCCCTGTTGTTTGTCCATGTGTGGACAGGTCACGGTTCTGTGACCTCTGACCCTTTAGCTTTGAGGTGGAAACGGTCCTGGGGGTCACATGACCTCCACTGTAGAGCTTTAGCCGGACATGGATGAATAAAAATAGAGATATTTCATCCTGATACTGCAGCTGTTTCCTGTCTCTGTCCTCATTTCTCAGACGTGGTCAATGCAGACAAAGCAGCAGGAAGGTTCAGAAGATACAAGATCATCTTCACTCCTCAGAGGGTAGGTCTGTCACATTAGCTCCACGGTGCTGGATCTATGTCCTGATGTCTTCTCTCTGCTGCAGTTCTTTGCGTGTGAGGCGGTGCTGGAGGAGCAGGGTGTCTTTGGCGGTAAGCTTCTCTGCATGCATGCTCCCGGAGGCATGAATCCAGGTGCTTAAACTGTCTCTATATCCGGACAGACGTGACCACTGACGAGTGGGCCTTCTACCTCCTCCCCCTTGACGATGACATCTTAAGTATGGAGCTGCCGGAGTTCTTTCACGACAATTTTCTGGTAAACAGATGAGCTTTCCTACAGAGTTAAGTTGATGTTTGGACTCCTGCAGACGAGCAGCTTGATTCTGAGCCGCTCAGATAATTGTCAAACAGACCAAATTTCATTTAATATCTCTCTCTGATCATCTTTTGATATATTGTAAAAGCGTTTCCAGTCTTCTTTTCATTATGATTATGCAGCTTTCACTTGTTCTTTTAGAATTTTTCTCCAGATAGATAGATAGATAGATGAATAAATAGAGTTGTTTATTATTAAACGTTTTTATATTTTTATAAAATACATACAGTATTTAAAACAATTGGAGATCAAAATGACATTTCTGGGAATTTCTTTATTCAAATCAAGATGAATCCAGAGCAGATAAAAAAAAATGTAATTAAAAAAAAAAATTTTTTTTGTGAGGTGTGGGCCAAACTCTCCTCGCTCTGCTTCATTCTGATGTATCTTCTTGCAGACTAATAGGTCCATTAACATTTTTGTTTTCCTGGTCTAAACTTTACAGCTGCATTAAAAAGTATTTTGTTGAAGTTATACAAGTTAGAAATAATCGCACGATAACCTCGGCCAATAATAATGATAAAACAAAATGATCTGGAGGGCCGGATCCGGCCCCCGGGCCCTGACTTTGACATGCGCGGTAGAAAGTGTAAACGGAGGAATGATGGGATATCAGTGGAGGCTTACTTTCACGCCAACAGTCCACAGCTCTGTGGTGAATTTCTAAGGAACTACTGCCGCTCTCGACAAACTTTGTCTTAGAAAGTGAAACAAGGTTTTTTTTTTTAATTTTAGATAAAAACACTATAATCATTATTAAAAGACCTCTGGGAAATCTTTTATAATAATCAAAAGATGATTGGAGTAGGGTTTTAATAAATAAATGGATCAAAAAACGCATTTTGTCTTCGTCACCATTTTTTGTTTTGATTTCTGCTGTTGTAATGTTGCAAAGATGTAGATAAACCAGGATTGTTTTAAAACACAAGTTAATTTGAGTTGTGTTCAAACAGGAAGTCAAATCTGTGCTGTTTTTTCCACATCAGAATTGAAAGCTGTATGCTTTGCAGGCAGGAGACCAGCGGTGGCTGAGAACAGTAGGTGGCGCTCTGCACCTCCTCCACTCTGTCTATGGCCCGTTCTCCAAGCTGTACGGGATTGGCTCCTGTTCCAAGGTGCTTCTCCTCCCACTCCAGGTCCTAGTGGCGTCTTTTCTGAGCAGGACTGAGAAGGGTTTCTGTCTCGACTGCAGATGACGTACGAGTCGTGGAGGGAGAAGGTGGAGCAGGGGGAAAAACAAGTTCGTCCTGCTGAGATTGGGAGTGTTTTTCTCATTGAC
Organism: Oryzias javanicus; assembly: GCA_003999625.1. NCBI lineage: Eukaryota > Metazoa > Chordata > Actinopteri > Beloniformes > Adrianichthyidae > Oryzias > Oryzias javanicus. The sequence goes on from CM012439.1 coordinate 4,970,656, forward strand.
CGAGGTGGGAAGGTTGATCCTGGAGGACGTCCTGATGCGCCGCTCTGCCTCATCAGCTTCTCTTCTGTGTCTCCTCAGACGTAGACTTCGTCACTCCTCTGTGCTCACAGGTGGTGTACGAGGGGCTGCTGGATGACATTTTTCGGATCAAGTGTGGTTGGTATTGGTCGCTGGCCAGTTGACTTTCCACTGTGCTCTCAGGATATAAAGGTGCTTACACACCGACCGCGTGTTGCAGGAGGGGGCGGAGAAAGACTCCTGACATGAGGATGATTGACGAGACTGTATGGGAAGAAGGAGTTTGGGGTTCTCCTTAACATTCAGTTGAATTTTAAAATGCCACTCCTCCTAGTATGATTTGTGCTGTTCTGTCTTTATATTATTTTTTACATTTTTTAGAGTAAAACAGATTTAAAAAAAATAGCTACAGGATTCATTTTATGTGCACTGTCCCAATTATTTAAATACAATTAAATTATATTTCATTTTTAGAGGCAACAATAACAGATATAACCACAGATTATTTGAATTCTTGTTTATTTTTTCATCAGTGATTCACTACCTTCCACAAAGAGTTAAAAATACACAGATTTCCTTCATTTAGCTCCAGTTATTTCACGTCAATCCACAAGAGCTGTGTGGACACCGTTTCCCCACAATGCATTGTTTTGCAGTCCTCTAAGCGGCTTAAAACTAGCGCAGTACCTATTATCTGGCTGCGCTGGCTTAGGTAGGCGCCTTGAACCCGCCCCTTTCTGGCGATACATTATGACGGCTCAGATGTGACGTCAGTGCTAACTAACCAACATGCACCGCAATCCAGGTGATCTGCGCAGCGCCACGTCCGTCTTGGTCGTCTCAAACACGCTTATTTTTACGCATAGTCGCAGCAGCGCAGCACTGTGACCAATCAAGGACTCGTGTTTGGGAGTAGAGGGTGGGTAGCGTCCGCTTCAAAGCATAGAAGTGCCAAACATAATCGAGAAAGAGAAATGAATCATTGTGGTTTGTTCCCGATTGGATTAATGTGACACCCAGACAGACATTAAAGGAACAGAGTCATGAAAACAAAAAAAGGAAGAGCAAGATTTGGTGGATTCGTACTGCTTTGACTTTTTGTTCCGAGGTTCTCCCTATTGTAGGTGGAGGAGGAGCTCTAATGAACAGTGAAAATACAATAGAAGAATCTCCTCCTGCTGATACGTGTGACTGTGCTGCTCTGGTGTGGATACCACCTGCTGAGCGCACGTTCATAAACCGTGTAGAGCTCGTTCTTGAACGCACCGCATGTGGCCAGTGTGTAAGCACCCACAGAGGAGATGCTCTATTTCTGCTTCTTCTCTTTTTACCTGCTTTTCTGGTCTGTTTTTTTTCTTTTTTGGTCATTTCTGTTTCTTCTTCAGCTTCTTCTGTCCTTCCTCAGTGCTTCGTTCCCACTGCTTCCTCACTGATTCTCATCGGATCCTCTGCGGTTTTAATCCCAGTTTGTTTTCTGCAGGATGCGTGGAGTTTGGTCCAGAAGTCACCTCCTCTGACAAAAGCATCAAGGTCATGCTGAACTCCCAGGATAAGGTGAGGCTGACGTCAGAGCTGCAGCGTCTCCTCCGTGCAGACTCTCGAGTGATCCTGTGTGTTTCTGCAGGTCTTCAATGAAATCCGAAACGAGCATTTCTCCAACGTCTTTGGTTTTCTCAGCCAGAAGGCCAGGAACCTGCAGACTGCATACGACGTGCGTGAGTATTTGTGCAGCTCGTGGTGGCCGGGCTGTGCTGCTGTGACGCCGTTGTCCTGTGACCCTGCAGAGGCGTCAGGGGATGGACATTAAGCAGATGAAAACGTTTGTGTCCGAGGAGCTCAAAGGACTGAAGCAGGAGCACCGGCTGCTCAGCCTGCGTAAGTTTGAGCGGCCAACTCGACGGGGTAACGCTAGCAAACGCGTGCTGACCTCTGTTTGTATTGCAGACATCGGTGCTAGTGAGTCAATAATGAAGAAGAAGACAAAGCAGGACTTCCAAGAGCTGCTGCAGAGAGAACACTGTGAGTCGGGGGTCTTCCTACTCTGATGTTTTTGCTGCTGATCTTCTTCAGACAGAAGAACTCATTAAAACAAGCTTTAGGGCCTTTTGTTGTTCCTATTAACTTTTGACGTCTGATGTTTCCTCAGGTTTACTTGAAGGCTTTGAAATCCGTGAAAGCATTTCTTTCATAGAGGAGCACATAAGCAGACAGGTGAGTCCTCATCTCCACAGACAGGAGATGAAACTCCACAAAGTTTGAACCGGTCCCTCTTTTTCCTGCAGATCTCCATGATCGAAAGCTTGCGCATGCTGTGTCTTCTGTCCATCACAGAGAACGGTAAACACTCTCACTCCCCCAAAAAAGTCAAGTGTTGTTCTTGTTTGTTCATGATTCTTCTTCCTCACAGGACTCCTGCCCAAAGACTATCGCTCTTTAAAGACACAGTATCTTCAGGTATGTTCTAAAAGCAGCTTCATGAGGTGGACAACCAGTGAATGAAATGTTTGCTGTCCTCAGAGTTATGGGTTTGACCACCTGCTGACATTCTCCAACCTGAGGCAGCTGGGGCTGCTGATGGAGCAGCAGGGGGCGGAGACTCTCACCGCCATGGAGAGCAAAGTGGGAAAGCTGGTCAACGACAAAACGGCAGGTACACCAGTCCTGGTTCTACTGCTGCCCTTCACAAGTACTCCTTCAGATCATTGTAGTCGACCTGTAGGTTTGAATTTAGTGGAAATAACAAAAATCTGTTCACAAAATCATTAAGAGCAACAGAGACAGAGTTTAAGTAAAATAAAAAAAAAACATAAACAAATTAAGTAAGATTGTAAGGAACAGCATAGAGGAAAAACACAAATGACTTTAAAGAAAAGATGTGATACTTGAAAAGTGTAAGTAATGGATAATACCTGATGAAGTTTCCATCATCAGAAATTAAAGACTGACAGTTTCCTCCACTTTGCGTCAGACAGCTGCTTCTACAAAATTCATTTCTAGTAATGGGCTCCTTGAAGGAATCCTGCCTATACCATCGTCACTTATAAAAGAAATAAGCATTAAATACGTTTTTAGCACTTTATTCCAGTTATGTTTTATGTTTAAATTGTTTTTCACAAAAAGTGGTCATGTGTCCGGTTAACCGGTTAAATACCGGAGCTCCAGTGTTTATGTTCTTTAATCTACTGGGATTACATTGATCGTGTTGAAAAATTACAATATGTTAAAGACTTTGTCTTTAAGCGTTACCGGCGACGCTTCAGGTGTTCAACGGTTAACGGCTACAGAACCCGCAACTCGTTCTGCAATAGCCACCATATGAAGATTATCCAGAAGAGGAAAGTGGTAAATATGCTAAAACTCATTTTTAAATAGGGGTGTAACGGATCACGGAAAATCCGTGGTCCGCACGGATCAGAGGCCACGGTGCGGGACACGTGTGTACCGCGGACCGCTCGAACACTCTACCCCCCAAACGCGGACACCTCGCGCTAGCATAATTTAAACCAATTGTCCGTTCGCATCGAATGGAATTTGTGTCAATTTCCTGTAAATCCTTTTTGTTTTGACAAGCCCTAAAGTAGCTGCTTTCTGTTTATCTTAAAGTCTGTTCACCTGTCCTGAAGCTGCGTGTGGGAGGAGCTTCTGTCAAAAACTTTTGTCGACTTCACAATGAAGGAAGCAGATCAATAGATATCAGGTTTATTTAATTTTAAGAGCTGAATAAAAGCATCGGTACACATTTCCATTACTGGGTTCACAGAATCTCCCAGTTAAACGCAGCAACTGTCCCGTACAGGAGAAAGCTGCAGCTCCGTTACGGGCTTTCCGGTGGAATCGCGGAACATTTGTACGGCAAGCCAGAGATGTCAAAATTGACCAGGAAAAGCTGACGCAGAAGTGCCACGTTTTACAGAAAATTATCATTTAAAACATTTAAACGTTCCCACAGTTAGTTTCAATAAAGCAATTCATACAAAAAAAAAATAATTGTAATTGTTTTATTTATGATTTAATTTTAAAGGATAATCAGATAGATTTGGTGTTTTCAACACTATTTTTAATCATTCTTTTCTCTTAGTTTTTGTAGATTTGGTCTAAAAACATGTAAATGTCATCAGAAACTACATGTTTTAGTATTTTGTTTGTGTTCAAAGTATAAATATGTTTTGTTTTAATAAATAGGCTTCAATGAGCAAATGTTTTGTTGTTGCATATGTAAATATTGTGTGTGTGTGAGGTACTTTAAATGCTTATATGAGTTAAAGCGTTTCCAAAAATTAAATTAGGTTTGATATTGTTGTTTTTTTTTCGTTTTGTTTTTTTCGTTTTTTAAATTTTTGTACTTTTTACTGATCCGAAAAATGATCCGAACCGTGACCCTAAAACCGTGACACGATCCGAACCGTGAGTTTTGTGATCCGTTACACCCCTATTTTTAAATGATCAAAAGCAATGGTGTCAAACTTAAAGGGGCCAAAGTCCTAAACACACATTAGGTCCCGGGCCGGACAGGATAAACATTTAGGCTATTGAACAATCTAAAGCTAAAATTTAAAAACTTTAAAACCATAATGTTTTAACCTAATTATGAACTAGATATATAACATTACCTGCAATAATGCTAGTGGAAATGCTGTATGTTGAATTTGGCCTCTGAAGGTGCTGAAATTGAAAGCTGAAAATGCAGAAGCTGATAGCCATCTGAAATACTAGCTAAATGCCAAATAACGCTAAAAAACAAACAAACGAAAACAACTTAGATTTGCCAAAATAGTTGGCATGTAGTTGGAAAAAAATAGCTAAACTTCAAAATAGCCTAAAAACTGAAAAAATGCATTAAATAAGCAAAACGGCTAGAATGTAAATATTACCCTAACACCAAAACAACCTAAAAAACTTTTTAAAAAAAGCCTCAATTAGCCAAAATAGCTAGCATGTAGCTGAAATAGCTGAAAACTTTAAAATTGTAGCTTTTTAGCGTAAATATGAATATTAAAAAGGCAGGAACATTATTCTAGAATAAATCAACTTAAATCTTAAAGGGGCCCTACCATGAAAATTCTACTTTTTGAAGTTTTAAATGCATTTTATTGTTCATTCATCACTATAAAGAACCCCAGAACGGTATTTTGATCTGTTCATGCATTTACGAGTAATCCTCTAAAAACCTGCACAGTCTGCAGCAGCCCCTCCCATACCCACGAAAACGAGCGGTTGGAAACGTGCTGACGTAAGATCAATGCCAAAAGATCCCTCCAGGAAGTGCTCTGACAGCTCCGCCCCCAGTGTAACCTAACATTACATTTATCCCCTTATCCAGTGATTATCAACAAAACATCTTCATTACTGACATGTTATCCTCTTCTAGGGTAAGGGTTCAAATATGCGCACCATCTGTTGAGCATCAGATGTACTTATACTTTAAAATATATATATTTATTTTGATTTCCCTTCAGGGGGTCTGTCCAAAAAGTATTTTAATGTTGTTCAAATGTATCTATTTTTTTTTTATAGTTGTATAAAATTATTTAAAGTAAAAAATACATAATGTTGTGTAGAGTTGTATAAAAGTCTTTGGTTGTAATTGGCATAAGTGTCTAAGGTTGAGTCCATCTCTATCCAGGTCTCTAAAAAGTTGTTAAAAATATATATATTTTATGTTGTAGAAAGTTCTTTAAAGTTGTACAAATATATGTTTTGTGTGAAGCTCCTTGAACAGATGTTTGTGTTGCAGGAAAGATCACTGACGCCTTCTCCTCTTTGGCGAAGAGGAGTCATTTTCGAGCTCTGAGCCGGAAGCTGAATTTGGTAAACCACAAACGTCTTTGTTCACACTCTGATAAATGTTCTAGATTTGTACGAAGTGTTTGTTTGTGTTTTCCGACAGGTGCCAAAGTCGGATGAGGAGTATGACCTGCGTGTGCCTAAAGACATGGCTTACATTTTCAGCGGCGCCTACGTCCCTCTGAGCTGCAAACTCATTGAACAGGTGAGGCCGGCAGCTGTCGATGCCAGCAGAAGCAGCCTCCACCTCGGCTCATCTTCCTGCTCCTCCGCAGGTGCTGGAGAGAGACGGGTGGGTGGGGCTTGAAGAAGTCACCAGGCTCCTGAATGGCCATGAGTTTGCTGTCACAGGTGAGAGCAGCAGGACATGGAGAAAAGAGTCTTCAGGTTTACTCTAGTGTGTTACTCTGTCTTCAGGCGGCAGCAGAGCTGAAGCCAGCAGCGATGCCCAGCGGCTGGTTCTGGTCATGTTCCTTGGAGGATGTACCTTTTCAGAAATTTCAGCACTACGGTTCTTGGGCAGAGCAAAAGGTAGAAGCAGTCTTATTAACCCTAACCCTAACCCTCTTCACCTCAGTGGCTTAAATACTTTCTACCCTCCTCCCAAAAAATAGAAAAGTAAAAATATGATAGACATTAAGATTGCAACAATTTGGTAAAGCCACGATTCGATTCACAATTTTAAAATCACAATTTGTATTTTTTTCCGTTGTTCTTTTAGTTTTTTTTTCTCCACATAATAAATTAAAGTTATTTTAAGGCCAAGTTTGTTTTCTTTTTGACCCTTACATCAAACTGTCATTTTTCCTACTAACAGAAAGGATTCAATACTAATAAATAATTGTAAATAATACTGAAATGATCACAAATCCTTTCATACTCAGTTCACGTTGTAATCCAAGTGATGGACCGCCCAGCGCAGCCCGTCGCCCAATGGGCACGCACTTACCCGCGTTCACACTCGGCGCAAATGACCGTTCACGCGCAGCTTGCAGAGAAAAAAAAAGACAGTGACTAAGGAAAGTTAACAAAAAGAAGGGAAAACAATCGTGAAGCTGTGTCGTCAACATTGACCGTTGTCGCAGTAGATTGGTCAAAGTTCCAGTAAAGTTACAATGAACATGTAACGTTGCAGAATGAGCAACAACAAATATCACCTTTGCTTGAATTTGAAATCCTGGAGGGATAGAATGGTGTGTAAAACTTTTGAATCCATGAGGGAAGCACAGATGAAGAACAGGCAGCCCGTCTGCTGTACGCACACACTCTCACAGCGAGTCTGCATGGAGAAATGTCATCTGCTCTACATTTCTAAATTTAGGCACAGGCCATGACAAACCAAATTTTTTAATTTTCTGCAACGATGATCATGTTGACGAGTTTGAATTGTTTTTCGTTTTTTTTACTGAATAAGAATTAATAGACGTTTTCACTAAAAACTTAAAAATGTTTCTTTATGAAACCATTTTATTTTGTTTGACAGAGAGAGGTCAGCAGAACTCTGCTTACCTTGTTTTTCATTCATTAACCTTTTAAACTGGAGACGCTCTTGTGCGATCAACAAGAATCAGCTGGTTCTGATGTGCAGAAAGCTGCTTTTTATTTTAGCTTTGCACCCATATGCAACACATTACCATCATAAAGTGTTGACCATTCTTCATCATGACAGAATCAGCGGATTCTGTGTAAGACTGCTTTTCTCCACTACAGAAACCGCTGGAACACTGCTAGTGTTCCCTTGTTTTATCACAGGGGTTATGTTTCATAAATAACCTGCAAATGGTAAAATCCACTAAATAGGAATATCGATGTCTTAAGGCTGTAAAAATCCTCACTAAATACTTTATATAAATTTCTCAGACAGACAAGAAAATTGTACTCTTCTCACTTGTTTAAATTTTCAACGTTCAAACCTTCATAGAGAAAACAAAGATCTGATCCCCATTAAAGATTTATGTAAATCTGTAGGAGAGACGGCACAGATGAGATTGATTGACGGGGTCAACAGGAAACAGTGCACTGTAAAATAACATTTAATACAGTGAGAGATCACTGTAACTGGGTTAATGGTTGAAGAGTTACGGGTGTCAAAACTATGAAAACACTGGAGCTGAAGCTCTGGTGTTAAAGGGTTAAATTTATTTGTTTTTAGCTCTGCAAGGTTATTTTTAAATTGTCACTAGATGTACATGTGTGAGTGTGTGGTCCTACAATAGACTAGGTTCAGGGTATACCCCACCCACACCCAACTGCGGCTTGGGTAGGCTCCAGCAACCCTGTTAGACCAAAAGGAATTGAGGGGTTTAGAAAATTAAGGTTTTTTTGCTCTATTAGATTTTTTTTTCAAAATCAACTAAAGTAATGATCCTTCAGGATGGCAAAGACAGAATTACAGTTTAAATACAGACAGTTCCTTCCATTACCTCTGCAGGTCTATCCTGTAAGATTGTAATTCCTCTCCTGTTTGCTTCCAGGCTATAAATTCATTGTTGTCACAACCGCAGTGACTAACAGCTCTAGACTGCTGGAGGCTCTACTGGGAAACCGTGCGTGACTCCATGCTCAGCCCGTCCTGATGTACCTGCACATCTCCTGCATCTGCTGATCCACCCAGATCTGTGGATCCATGTGGGTCTGTTTCCGTCAAACTACAGATGAAATAAAGTCCATTGGATTTTAAACCCATGTCTTGGTTCAACCCGTCATCTGTATTGAAGTATGGATATTTAATACCTATTTAATACCTAGTATGGATATTTAATGATCTAAGATTGAATGTTATTAATGTTTCAACTGTAAGTTGGAGTATAATGTGAAACGGGAAAACACAAGTTGTTGTTTGAGTGTCAGGAACTACTTTTTCTACCACCTGTGAAAGTGAACATAATCACAGGAATCAGGAGTTTAGTTTGGAGATTTTTTTATCTGACAAGATTGACATTTGATGTGGTCTTGTGGGAAAAACAATAAATTAACTCTCTTTCTTTAAACCATTGTCACTTCAGACTTTCAGTACAAGTCACGGGTAGAAACACTCAGATTACTTTATTATTGCTCAGTGTATTAGAGCTTATGTACCGAGAACTTCGCAGAAACAATCACAATATTGATGTAGTTGGAGAAGAGCTTTCTGAAGGTGTTGGAGGAGTATAAACGCCTCAGTGTTAAGTTAAACGACTGGACTGGAGTCTCTAGTGATGCTGTTTTCATGAAGGTTGTTCTTTTGGTAGGTTAAATGTTTGTGACACTTTAAAACGGCACACGTGCAGTCTCCTGTGAGGCAGCAGCAGACGCTTGAACAACCCGGTTAAGAAAGCTGGACCTGTTTTGGATTCAGCTCTTGAGCTTCTTTAGCAGATCAATCAGAGAAGGATGTTTTGTTTGATTGAAAACATCTTCCTTAAGCAGTGTGTTTTCCTTAAGAGGCTTTCACACATCAACAACTGGAGATACTTTCTGTTCAGACCGGAGAGCTTGAGAGAATAACACACTACAGCTTCTGACTAAGACTCTTCTTCCCCCATTTAAATTGTTCTATCTCTGCTTCTGATTAGGTGCCATTAAATATACGTATAAAATACTTTTTATTTATTTTAACCATTGACTGTATAAGAGAACTGGACTGAGCGAGTGTGACATCACCCACAGAAAACACCTCATCTTTGACTTCAGCAACATTAAGCCAATTTAGTTGCCATTTTCCCACGATACGGAGGCTGCCATTTGGAGCCAAACAGTGATTGGTTCCAATCAGTCTGAGTTCATGTTTCTGAAGCCTGAAGCTTGTTCAAAGTCCACTCCCCCGCCACTGAAAGCAGTTTGGGGAGAATCTGTCAAATAGACATTTGAGGTGGGGGCTAGAGTACACCACATGCTTTTACGCAGGCATCTGATTGATCAGTTTATAAGTTGACTAACTTGTGATGAGGAAAAATAAAGACGATCAAGAACGTAAAAGCAAAAAAGGTATTGGAAGAGTTATTCTGACAAATTTCTCTTGGAGTCTATTGGACTTTGGGTACTTGAAGCCACCAGGTGCTTCCTGTTTGGAACATGAAGGAGGAGGGGTAACTTAGTCCAGTTCTCTTATACAGTCAATGGCATCAACATTTCTGACCCTCATATAAAATATTCTGGCCCAGCCACCGATGAGGTGTCATTAAATTTATACATAAAAATAGGTTTTCTCAATATTGATAAATTATGAAAACAAGAACATAAATGTAAATCTGTTTTTTTTTTTTTTAAATTGTTATTTTGAGTGTGAATGTCTTTGTTTTGGCTTTTTTTATATGCAATTTTTTTAATATGTGTAACACTTTGTGTTACATACCGGTTTGTATGAAAAGTGCATTATAAATAAAGTTTGATTTTATTGCATTTGAAGTTATATGAATGATTTGTATTTTAATCATCTCGCTTGGCTGACTTGTAAAAACATGTTAGGAGAAAAAGATAAATAAGTAAATAAATAATAAAAAAAAAATAAAACAGAATTTTCCCGGTTGTTCGCTGTTTTATTTATTTAATTTAATAATATACGCATTAACGGTGGTGACGGTGTCGGATCTGCGCAGCCGCGAATAACCGGTAACTGTCGGTTCGTTTCATTCACCGGCACACACCGCCGCTCCTCAGGGGTCAGTTTGCCTCTATGACCAACGGAAGAACCTCTAGCGGCCCACGCTGGTGAAACTCTTGACGGACACTCACAAAACCAACCAATCGGAAGCCAGAACGCCACCGCGTGCGGAGTTTGAACAGCAGAAACTCCCAGCGAACCTTTGGCTGTCAACTCAGCGAGTGAACCGAGAGCCTGACTGAAAAGACGGTTTTTACGGAGAGACTGCGGGGCGACATGAGAAGAAGGTGAGTGGGAGCTTTACCCCGTCCCAATATTGAAGGTTGTGACTTCTGAAGGCCCGAATATGTCTTTAAATAAGAAAGAAAGAAGAGTTTTCTAGTGCATCAGTGTTTTTCCTTTGGGTTTGCTGCTTATCAGTGGACGCCAACGTATCCATCAGAAGGAATTCTAACTTGCAACCTCTGCTTTGGGTGGATGGACCTGGTTTACCCTGTTTTTGCAACAAGAAAATCTTGTCTAAGGGTCTGTCCCTCTGTAGATCATGACCTCATCAGAGGTCACACAGGTACAGGTTGAGTCTACTGTTTTCTGGTGGGAATCGTCCATAATTTTCTGTTATCATGTCTGTAACCTTATGTTCTCATCAGGTTTTTATTCTAGCAGTCTTGCTCAAACCCCGCCAATGCCTTTAAATTTCTGATTGTTTTTCTTTTCTTGTTGAATCAATTTTCTGATTTCAAATAACATACACCCACCACCCCCATAATGTATTTTTCCCAAATAATTATAAATAGCTTTTAAACCCGTTGTCCTTCACATTTAAGAGGTACATCATTCATATTCAGCACCTTCATCAAACCACCAATGTTCTAAACCTGCTTAACCCCATTCTTGGGTTACAGGTCATTGACTGTATAAGAGAACTGAACTCAGAGACCCCCCCCAATTAAGAAGTACCTGCTGGTCCCTAAAAAATCAAAATTACATAGACTTCTATACAGAAATGAAGAGCTGTTGCTCAGTTATAATTGTCAGAATAACCAATCTTGTACTGCTACCCTTTTTAACCAACTTTTGATAATCCTATTTTTTTTCATGAAATGTTTGCTGTTAAAACTGGCCAATCAGATGCCTCAATTAAAAGTGGTGGTGCTTCAAATCTTTGACGTGTTTGGGTGACAGATCTTCCTGAGCCTGATCTTCTCCCAGGATTGCTAAAGAAGAATTAGCTTATCTAACTCTACAACTACATATTTGAATGTTGTTCATCCAGATAGAACTGGGGGGGTGGGGGCGAGGTCCACAGACAAGACGAGCCAGAGGCGTGGTCCACTGCCTAACTCCTAATTTATAAGAGTGGTTGCCATAGAAATGTAGATTCAGATCAACTAGGACCAGTCAATGCTTACTGAGGATTTTTGGTTCCAACATGGCGATGGGCGTAATGTGGGAAAATGGCACCTGAATTGATTTCATTTTATTTGGAACTGGACCGAGCAATCCCTCCAAACAAGAAGTACCTAGTGGTTCCAAAAAGCCAAAATCCCGTAGGCTTCTATAGAGGAATAAACATCTTTCACTCATTCTATTTTTCAGAATAACCATTCTTAATCTGATTACTTTTCTAAACATCTTCTTGCCAATCCTATTTTTTTTTTTTTCATTATATTTTTTCTTTATCTCAAGTTATTCAAGTTATAATCGACCAATCAGATGCCTCAGTAAAAGCATGTGGTGCCTGCTGGCCCTACCTCCAACATTTGATAACATTTTCTTTTGAGCCTGCTTTCAGTTAAAGGGGTGTGGACTCCGAACAAGCTCACTCCTGAGTGGTGACAGTAGTTGCCATAGAAAAGTGGACTCAGACCAACCAAGACTAATCGCTATCATCTGGCGCCAACATGGTAACGTCTGCATCATGGAAAAAGGCTTTTATTTCTCTGAGGCCCTTTTTATGGTTGACGTCATATTTGCTCAGTCCATTTCTCACATACAATGTTACAGGTTTGCTCCATCAATGTTGCTGACTGTATAAGATAGCTGGACTGAGCAATCCCTTTTCTACTCACGTTCCAAACAGGAAGTATCTGCTGGTTCCAACATGGCAACGTTCGTCCAAAATGGCTTCATTTCGCTGGATCCTAAAGCAAGAGATTTTCTATGGTTGACATCACACTCGCTCGGTCCAGTTCTCAACCACAGTCAATGGTCCAGCATCAAAGAAACCCTAAGTAGTTTATAGGAAATGATCAATGTGTTCTCCTCTCTTGAGAGCAAAACAGTGATAGCGAGTCAGTCTGGACTGATCAACTTTCTAAAGATTGTCTTTTAGCTGACACACCCATGTAATGTGAAAGTCACAAACATGTTCTGATTTCAATCTCACAGGGAAAACATCTTAAAACATCTCTTACTGATTTGAGAACAAAATGAGTCTTCCCTCTGTTGTTAAAAATATTTTGATATGACATAAAAAAGTTATGCTACAAATGTTGAACCAAGCATTTCTGAATGGAGAATTTTACCAGTGAAGTGGTGAAAAAATGAAAGGAGGAATAGGAGGACACCACAAACAAGCATGAAGGCAGGACAAAATAATTCCAGTTAAACTATAATAATTTAATCTGTCGGATATCAAAAGATCTGAGGCAGCATGTGTTCTTTGCACTGAAAGTTAGTCAAATAGTCCAGCGCAAAAACAAGTGTTGCATATTCTCTTTTGAAAACGCAAATCCACTTTATCCTATTTTGTCAGGGTGAATTCTAATTTAAAATCTAGTCTGGCTTCTCCAAATCTAGTAGTTCTGTTGGTACGACTACATAACTCTCCTCCCTATCTCTCCCCAGTGAGCTGCTGGCTGCAGAAGCCGTGTCCTGCCTGAACAAGGCGCTGAGCCGCCTGAAGGACATCTGGGAGGAGATCGGCATTCCGGAGGAGCAAAGGCTCCAAAGGACCAACATGGTCAAGAGCCACATAAAAGTGAGGCTGTGACCCCAGAGGAGTTGAGGTGGCCACGCATCTACCTGTCTCTGCTCTGACTGTTGCTGTGTTTCTGTAGAACCTGCTGGAAATGATGATTGAGGAAGAGGAGGCTTTGAGGAAGAGGCTCATGCACAGTATTCACAAATGCAAAGCAGAGATGCAGAGGCTCTGCCTGGAGCTGCAGCTGCCCGTCTTTCAGGTAAAAACAGCAAACGTGGGTGTTCATCACTACAGCACAAGTCTTTGGAATTGAGTCAGGTTGTTACAGCGCTGAGGTTGTCTGGTATTGTGTTTTTTTTTTTTTTACGTTTCTGGAAGTTGTTTTTTTTTTTTTTAACCGCTCCTTTGCGGAGTCCCCTCAACAAATCAACTGCTTCCTCCTCCCAACCCTCATCATGTCTTCCTTGACTCCATGTGCGACCTCTTCTTTCATCTTAATCTTTTGTGGTAGCTCAATCCTCAGTGTGTTTTTACAAACAATTTAACACATCCACAATCTCCATCCGCTTGCTCACATTTGTCTCTGAAACATCTACCAGGAGCTATTTCTCTGTTCTTGATGGATTCATTCCCGATCTCTTGCATCCTCATTGTTTCTGCAGAGAACCTCAACATGCCATCTTTGCCTCTTGTCTTTCTCAGAGCCACTGTCTCTAAACTAACAACATCCCAGCCAGCAAGGTCAAGTAGGCCCCATATGCTTTTAAAGTGGGCAGAAACTGTGGGCCCAGATTCGGATTGTCCAAAGTTTCTGTGGTGGCCCAAAATGACTTAAGTGTGGACTCAGTGGGTTAGCTCGCCACACTAGCCAGCTGCACAGTGGACAGTATGGCATGCTAGCGAGCTCCATTGTAGCATGCTAGCGAGCTCCACTGGAGCAAGATATCAAGCCCTTCTGTAGAAAACTGGGGAGCTCCACTGTAGCATGCTAACAAGCTTTTCTGTAGCAAGCTAGGGAGCTCCACTGTAGCATGCTAGCGAGCGCCACTGTAGCATGCTAACAAGCTTTTCTGTAGCAAGCTAGGGAGCTCCACTGTAGCATGCTAGCGAGCGCCACTGTAGCATGCTAACAAGCTCTTCTGTAGCAAGCTAGGGAGCTCCACTGTAGCATGCTAGCGAGCTCCACTGTAGCATGCTAACAAGCTCTTCTGTAGCATGCTAGTGAGCTCCACTGTAGCATGCTAACAAGCTTTTCTGTAGCAAGCTAGGGAGCTCCACTGTAGCATGCTCGCGAGCTCCACTGTAGCATGCTAACAAGCTATCTTGTAGCAAGCTAGGGAGCTCCACTGTAGCATGCTAGCGAGCTCCACTGTAGCATGCTAACAAGCTCTTCTGTACCAAGCTAGGGGAGCTCCACTGTATCATGCTAGTGAGCTCCACTGCAGCAAGTGCCACTGTAGCAAGCTAAAGAGCTCTTTTGTATCAAGCTACCAAGCTCCGCTATGGCATGCTAGCGAGCGCCACTGTAGCATGTTAACAAGCTCTTCTGTAGCATGCTAGTGAGTTGCTCTACAGCGATCTAGTGTGCTCTGCTGCATTGAGCTAGTGAACACTGCTGTAGCGAACTAGGGAATCTGCTCCCAACCAAGCGGCTGACTAGCATAGCAAGCTAACCCACTGAGTCTCAATGTGGGCAAACACAGGTGAGTCCACCACGGAAACTGCGGACAAACCTAATCGAGGCCCATATTTTCTGCCCACCTTTACACCATGTGGGCCCCACTTGGCCTTGCTGACTGAGATGGCTGCTGTCACCACAGTCTTTCCTTTCATGCTTGCTGCTAAGACTCTTAAGCCACACATCACACCTGAAACCTTCCTCTACTCAAAACAACTGCACTGTAGCTACTAGGTGAATGTCTATTAGCTATGTATCTAATAGACAGCTACTGTAGATGCATATTAGCTATTTACTATACTTTTATTGTAGATGTCTAATAGTCATCTAATTGTGTCTGGTGAGAAGAAACTCCCCAAAAGGCGTGTTTACAACGCACAAGGCATGATGGGACTATGACACAATTACCTGTGGGAAAGTCATCAGCTAGATATGCAATAGACCTCTATGAATTGATGTCTTTCAGATCCATATTGCGTAGATGTATCCATATCTGTAAGCTTTGAAATAGCCATAATGTAGACATCTAATAGATGTATCTGTGCCTTGTGGGAATCTTTGAAGAGACTATCATTACTAAATCTTTTCCGAATGCTGACTCATCCAAAACCTTTTGAAGACTTATTTAGCAAAATGTTTGTAGGCACTAAATTAACTAAAATTTTCCAAAGAATGTTTTAGCTAAACGTTCTTGGATGCCATAATAGTTCAGTTTTTGTTGAAGATAATTGGAATGAACCTGTCTAGCGTAGAGCTGCCCAACCCTGATCATGGAGATCTTCCACCTTGTGGTTTTTGGGTTTTCTTTATAGTTCGCTGCACTGCTTTCTGCTGATCACTATTAAAAGACCAATGGGAACCCTTTCAAAATAGATCAAATGATGTTTGCAATGGGACTTCTCTAGAACCTTCTCTGTCTTATAAGGAGGAAGAGGGCCTCAGCATTCTCCAGCAGGAGAAGAACATCCGCACCGAGGTGGAAGCCCTGATGAAAGAGAAGGCTCAACGGATGCAACAGCTCCAGGACCTGCTGGATCAAGAACAGGACTTGTGTGATATTCTCGTCTGCAAGCCCTTTGGCCTCACTTCAGACTCGATTCCCACACAGGAACAGTTGGAGAGCTTTAAGCAGTACATCGCCCACCAAAATGCAGAAAAGGTGACGACTTTGTTTGGCTTGATCTGCTGTATGACGCATGGCACTGATGTTCTTACTGACCTTAACAGGCCCAACGACACGCTGAGTTCAGAGAGCTAAAGAAGCAAATTATCCTGTGTATGGAGGAGCTGGACCACATCCCAGAGACCAGCTTTGAGAAAGACGTGGTCTGTGAAGACGAGGACTCCTTCTGCCTGTCCAGAGACAACGCCACATCCCTGAGACTGCTACTCCATCAGGTAAGGAGACCAAACTTGTGGTTAACCCTTTGACACCTGAGGCATCGCCGGCGACTCTTAAACACAAAATCTTTAAAATACTGTAACTTTTCAACCGTTCATTGAGCCGCTTTTCCCCTTCAGAATCTCCTGGAATTACGTTGATCATGTTAAAAATTAAAAGATTACAGTAATTTAAAGAACCTAAAGATTGGATCTCTGGTGTTAAAGGGTAACTATCTTTTGGAAACTGATGCCACACGGTAAACTAGGGCTGAGAGTTGTGGATACCTCACGATATATGGCTCATGATATTGTGATACTGCGATAATTGGTAGAAATCAACTCTGATAACTCACAGAATATAGAAGAACACATAATTTTTTAGGAAAATATATTTCTCAGCTTGAACACAATCATAATAATTTTGTGCTACAAATAAAAGGCACTTTGGTGCAAATCAGTAAAACTATGTCTTTGACAATCAATTGAATTTCAATTAGGGGTGTAACGGATCACGGAAAATCCGTGGTCCGTACGGATCAGAGGCCACGGTTCGGGACACGTGTGTACCGCGGACCGCTCAAACACTCTACCCCCCAAACGCGGACACCTCGCGCTAGTGTAATTTAAACCAATTGTCCGTTCACATCGAATGGAATTTGTGTCAAATTCCTGTAAATCCTTTTTGTTTTGACAAGCCCTAAAGTAGCTGCTTTATGTTTATCTTAAAGTCTGTTCACCTGTCCTGAAGCTGCGTGTGGGAGGAGCTTCTGTCAAAAACTTTTGTCGACTTCACAATGAAGGAAGCAGATGGATAAATATCAGGTTTATTTAATTTTAAGAGCTGAATAAAAGCATCGGTACACATTTCCATTACTGGGTTCACAGAATCACCCAGTTAAACGCAGCAACTGTCCCGCACAGGAGAAAGCTGCAGCTCCGTTACGGGCTTTCCGGTGGAATCGCGGAACATTTGTATGGCAAGCCAGAGATGTCAAAATTGACCAGGAAAAGCTGACGCAGAAGTGCCACGTTTTACAGAAAATTATCATTTAAAACATTTAAATGTTCCCACAGTTAGTTTCAATAAAGCAGTTCATACCAAAAAAAATATTGTAACTGTTTTATTATGATTTAATTTAAGGGATAATAATCCAGATAGATTTGGTATTTTAAACACTATTTCTAATCATTCTTTTCTCTTAGTTTTTGTAGATTTGGTCTAAAAACATGTAAATGTAATCAGAAACTACATGTTTTAGCATTTTGTTTGTGTTTAAAGTATAATTATGTTTTGTTTTAATAAATAGGCTTCAATGAGCAGATGTTTTGTTGTTGCATATGTAAATATTGTGTGTGTGAGGTATTTTAAATGCTTATTGAATTTATGAGTTAAACTGTTTCCAAAAATTAAATTAGGTTTGATATTGTTGTTTTTTTTTTTTCGTTTTGTTTTTTTCTTTTTTTAAATTTTTGTACTTTTTACTGATCCGAAAAATGATCCGAACCGTGACCCTAAAACCGTGACACGATCCGAACCGTGAGTTTTGTGATCCGTTACACCCCTAATTTCAATTCTCTGAAAATTTAGTGTTGGCAATAGTGAACATGAACAGCAGTGCCAATACTTAGTGCAAAATTCTTGTAAACAACAGAACAAAAATTAAATCATTCAAGTAGCTTCTAGGCACATTGCAGCCGGCGTCAGCCAGCCTCACAACGTACGCCCCCTACCTACCTCCAAAGGAACAACTCACCAGAGAATGACAAATACAACATTTTACAGCTTCTTCAAATGAAAATAAAAGATACTACTTGGTGAGAACTCATCAAGAATCAATCGCAGGACTAAATGTTGCAATATATTGGAATTAGAGCTTGGTTGATAAAAACGATTAAAGCTTAAAAGATCAATAATCGATTCCTAAAAGATATAAATCAATTTAGCACATAAAGCTAAAGTCCGCTTGCGTGATGCTAACGTTTAATTGAATTTCCTATAGGACGGCTAATGCTAACGCTCGGTCAATCTAAACATACATTTCTGACTAAATGAACATATTTATAAACTCACAGTTACGAACTTTCCAAATTACTTTAAGGAAATATTTTTTAAAGTAACTATTTATGGTCTAAAGCACCATTTTTTTGCGCATACTATCTTCTTCTTCTGTAATAAGGTGTAATGCTATAGCACGATCGCCACCTAGTGGCCAAACTGAAACGTCCTCCAGGAGAAGCAGAACAATGTTTACAATGTTGATGATCTGAACATTTTTGTTAAAACTTCTCCTTTATAGAATCTATGTAACACTGGATGATATTAACAATCTCGTGATTTCACTGATACATTTTACAGTATGTGAACTGGATCAGATATATATATAAATATATTCAAAACATAGTAAAATATGAATGTATTTCTAAACAAATGTGTACGACTGTGTAAAATTAAAAATTGAATTGAAGAATCAAAAGAAACAAACAAAAAAAAAACAGAATTTAATCAATTCAGGCTCTTGTGAATCAAATTTCTGGAAATTATAATCGATACCCAGCTCTAATTGCAATACCGATACTTTGGCACACTGCTAGTGTAAAAACTCAACATGACAGGCGAGCAGCAGCAAGGTGATGACCTAAAACACATACAAGGTACACAACAGCATAAAATGTACAAATACCGTACTGCAGACACACAAATTTGCACCACAAAGTCACAATGTACACATATCAAACACCACTCACAGCACAAAGTCACAACACACACAGAAGAATACTACGACCTTTGGACCAGCATGCCCCCTCAAAAGCTAACTCAGGTTGTTGGGTGTGGTTTTCTATAACTCTTTTACATATCTGCAACTGTATTTTTGCCCATAGATTTAAAGGTAACCAAACCCTAAATCATTTTTATTTACTGTTGACCTCTATAAATGGGGCTTTAAAAGTGCTATCTGTCGGTCATTGCCAAATTTTTGATAAATTAAAATAAAATAGCTTAATTCTTGAAAATATAGTCCAAGCGTCTGTGTGCTATTACATTTCAGTTTTGTGATTGGTCAAACCATGTACGTCCTACAACATTTCAAAGTCTCACGTCATGATCTTTAAATTTTGACTGTGGGTGGAGTCAGCCTCTGACTTTTGCCCAAACCCTTTGACCTGAAATGACACGGGTGACTCCCAGAAGGTAATTGCACAGGAGACATCACTAATCAATAAACAACCGAAAAGCATTTAGCATCTTTTTTCCTCACAAGGCTTCTTGTAAGTGCAGATCAGTTAATTGCATATCCCCACTGGTGTTGATGCTAATTTTGCTGTAGCAACAAAGCTTTGTCCTTCAGACTGGGGAGGTCATCTTGCCATCACTCAAATCTTTAACTTCTCATTGCTGATTCTCTGACCGCCTTCATCCCCCGAGCAGCTGGAGGAGCGGAGGGTAGAGCAGGAGGGGAAGTGCGAGGCTCACAGGGAGAAGATTCGGCAGCTGTGGGAGCTCCTGCAGGTTTCTACGGGGGACCGCGAGGCCTTTAGCGAGCACATGGTCACGTCCAAGAGGAGAAACCTGGAAGCAGTGAGTGAGCAAGAGGATGACTGAAGTTTAGAGTTTCCTCTCTGCTCACCCTCTGCTGCTCCAACAGCTACAAGCAGAACTGCGGCGTCTGGAGGAACTCAAGCTGCTCAACATCTGCAGCGTCACGGACGCTCTCCGCTCAGAGATCCTGGAGCTCTGGGAGAAGTGCTTCTACAGCAGTGAGCAGCGGCGGGACTTCACAGCGTTCTACAGCGGTGAGTCCACACTGCTGCTGATGTGGTTAACATGAGGTCATTGTACTGAGAGGTTTCATTTCCAGTGGACTTCGATGATGATCTGCTGGCTGTGCACGAGGCTGAGCTGCACAGCCTGAAGCAGTACTACCAGAAACACCAGGAGCTTTTCAATGGAGTTCACCGGTGGATGGAAAGCTGGAGGCTTTTCCTGGAGCTGGAGGTCAGCGCACACGCCAGTGTCCTGGCACTGTGATCTCTGGAAGAAAGCTGTGACATCTTCATCTCCCTGTGCAGAAAAAAGCAGCAGATCCATCCAGGTTCACCAACAGAGGAGGAAACCTGCTGAAGGAGGAGAAACTACGATGTGAGCTGCAGAAGAGTCTGCCGAAGGTAAGCCAAAGAAATGTCAGTCTACTGAACACACATCAGCAGGTCTGATCAAACCGGCGATTGCAGATGGAAAGGAAGATGAAGGTCCAGATCCAGTCCTGGGAGAACGAGCAAGGCTGCAGCTTCCTGGTTAACGGACAGAAGTTCATGCAGTTTGTGGAGGAGCAGTGGGAGCAGCACCGTGCCCAGAAGGAGAAGGAGAAACTGGAGCGGGTGAGAAGACTTCTGTTCCTCCATCATATAAAAGCAGGGGGAGAGCAGGGCTGTAAGCATGAATTAGAGGCTTCAGATAGGAAGTCCTGCTGAGGTGACCACTCTACAGTATGGAAAGATGCTGAGAATCATCACTATGCAGTTCAAAAAGAGGAAAAAAGGGCAAAGCATTACTTTAGATCCATACCCTCTGCTCTTCTAATGATGGAAATAAATTCAGTCAATCAACAGGTGGTTATTGTGTGGTCATCAAGCTTTCAAAACTGAAGGTCAAATATGTCAACTAAATCAGCTGCTAACAAACCAAATGGAAAACCATTACAACGTACAATGTTCCCTCGCTATATCATGGTTCACCTTTTGCTGTTTCACTGTTTTGCATACATTTTTCAATGCAGTTTCATATTATTTTATTTTTTTTTTTATTCACCATATTTTCCGCACCATAATGAGGTGTAGTCTTAATTAAGGGGTCTACTATTGTACTTAACTCATGCACAAGACACACTGATAAAATAAGATAAAAATACGTTAATAGAAGCAAAACAGTGAGTGTAGTTAAGCTTTATTTGACTATTTAACAAACCACTCTTATTCTTTTTTAATCAATCAATCCTCGTGGAACGTGATTGAAAACTAATTCAGCAGGGCTAAATCACAGCAAAATGTGTTCTGAGTCGTGATTGGCTGTCCTCCGTGTCATGTCACATGTACAGAATGCGTTCAGTTTGCCAGAGTTACATATATTTTTTAAATTGCAATCCAATATTTGTTTTTATCCTGTAATACTGGCCTTATTTCTCTACAAACCAGGGTTCTCAAACTTGATTTACCTTGGGGCCTCTGAAGGCAGAGTCTAGCTGAGGCGGGTGGGGTACGGGGTTCACTTTGTGCCAAAACTACGTTTTTGTGTCCACTGTCTATATCAGGGGTCAGCAACGATTATGTTCCATCCACAGACACGCGCTCAAATCCCCACACCTTCATCTCAACAGTTACAAACACAGGAATTATTACAGTTTTTTAATTTCACCGCGGGAAACTTTTTTTTCCTTCGGTGCGCATGAATTTCAATCACCCGGTCATGAAGGCTGATACGGAAGGTAACGTGCATTATGTGAAACTATAAAGTTAAAGAAAAAAAGCCACAGTATTTATAAGGGTGGGCGGGGTCACAGTCATAGCGCTGCATTAGTTTACCCTTTCCTTGTGACGCCATGGAGAATCAAAGATCCTTTTCTGGGAAGAGATGGTCACTCTTTACAAATCCAAAAAAATATAAACTAAAAAAAGTTTAAGCAAGAGATATGTGTAAAGTGTTTAATGAGGATTTTCACAACCTTAAAACATCTGTAATCCTTCTTTGCAGTTGTCAATTATTTTTAAAAGACAACCCTGCTGAGTACGTCTGTTTCATTAATTACTCCCTCGATTCACTTCAGGGTCTTGTGAAACGAATCGAATAGTTTTTGGAAATTATAATCTATACCGAGCCCTATACCTAAGTGACACACCCACCGCACCAATGTAATCAAGAAATCCCTTTCCGTCAACACCCCGGAATAAATGAGGGAACACTGTATATGGGTAATCTTTGCAATTAAAGGCTGTAATCCTCTGATTTCTCCTAACTGCTTTTTGTACTAACACATCTTAATACATTTTCCAGCACTCCAAGAAGAGCCAGCAGCTGGAGGAGGACATGCTGTATGGCACCACAATACGATCACCAGTCAAACACCGGTTCCTCGGTCAGACTACCCCAAACAAATCTAAAAAAATGGTGACTGCGCTTTTTGGATTCATTTTGGTGGTACAGTTTCTTAACGGCATTAACCAGTCTGCTCTGTCACCAGTTCAACGCCACCTCCAGCACTTCCAGCGCCGCCTGTAACAGCACCCTGCGCTCCCTCTACACTGTGTGTCGCTCTCCTGTGCCCAGCCCCACTCTCTCAGCTCGGAAGGTTGGTTCACCGCTGGGACTCAACACTTTGCTCTCAGGATTCCACTTCATTAGTTTCTGTTCTTCGTTGACTTCTTCCAGGCTCTTGGTGGATTGAAGCCCACAAGATTTGGGGACTGCAACAAGGAGAACAAGGGCCCGCCTAACGGGACACCCCCCAGCACACAGCGCAACTTCAGTATGGCTTCTATTGCCAGCACATATTCAGAGTTTGTGGTAAAGAAGACCTTTTGTCATACTGTTTTCTGCCTTGAAAGCATGTGAGCAGTTCCTCAAAGCTGACCACGGACATTTGTGTTCTAGAAGGACTTGAAGAGCAGCGAGCCACTAAAGTCCAGGTGTGTTCTGAGAGCTCCTAGCATCTAACTAACAAAAAAAAAAGAGTTCTGAAATCCTTTGATTAAACCAAACTAACTCCCAGTTCAGCAGTTTACCTTAAACCAAATAGAAGACCACATCAAGCCATTTGTTAATGTGTTTATTTAAACATATTTTTGTGAAGACCAGTTTCTCATATACAACGGATTCTATGTGTGAGTACGCTAGCAGTTGGGGGGGAGGGTCACAAAGAAGGTCGGCTCAAGGCAGGAAACATCAAACAGAAAAAGGTGACTGCAAAAAACAGCAGCGACAAAGTGGGGTTAAAAGAGTAAACACCCAAAGCTCTGTCTCCTCCTCAATCCAGAGTGAAGGTGAGTGGATGGATAGCAAAGTTTACACCCAGGTGAAAAAGGAAAGAACAAAATGAAAAGGTGAAACAACGGACTTTACACACGGAGCTGTGTGACGTAGTTCCAGTTTGAAAAACAGGACGGTTTGCTCGTGGTTGTAGCTATCTGTATATACATGGACTTAGCAATTCTCTGTCTACTATTCCTGGTATTGCCTGATTTTTATTATTTCTTACACTGTATGTTACGTGTCATTTTGTGTATACACGATGACATCCAAAAAGGCAAAGTTTACCTTATTGAAACACCACATACTCAGCACTCACAGAACGCTACCATGTACTGCACATTTGTCAAAGTCAAGGCCCGGGGGCCGAATCCGGCCCTCCAGATCATTTTATTTTATGATTAATAGCCCAATGTTAACTTGCGTTCATTTCTAACTTGTGTAATTTTGACAAAATATATTTTTATGGATAGTAAAATATTGGATTTTTTTTAAGGTTTGAGTTGATTTATTCTGGAATAATATTCCTGCATTTATATTATTCTTAATATGTTAAAAAGTTATGGTTTTAATGTTTCAAAAATTGACATTCTGCTATTTTGGCATTTACTCAGATTATTAGGCTATTTTGTAGTTTGGCTAATATTTCAGCTACATGCTAGCTGTTTTGGCTAATTTAGGCTTTTCTTTATACGTTTTTTAGGCTGTTTTGTTGTTAGACTAATATTTACACGATAGCTGTTTTGGCTAATTTACGCTTCTTTTCAATTTTTTCTGATATTTTAAAGTTTAGCTATTTATTTAGCTAGATGCTAGCTGTTTTGGCTAACCTAAGTTTTTTTTTTCTTTTTTAAGGCTAATTAGGCATTTAGTTAATATTTTAATTGGCTATCAGCTTCAGCATTTTCAGCTATCAATTTCAGCATCTTCAGCTATCAGCACTACTATCTTCAACGGCCAAATCCAGCTTACAGCTTGTCAATTCACGCTATATACAGTATCTAATTAATAATTATGTTAATATGTAATGTTTTTAAAGTTGTAAAAATTTAATTTTAGAGTGTTCAATAAATGTTTATCCTGTTCAGCCCACGACAGGATCATGTCATCAGTCATGAGAAGGGACTCATGACTGATTACCTGATCCAGGTGTGTCCAGCCAATAAGAACCTGCCAGAGCAGAGTATGTTGGAGAACATGCAGGATGGTGGCACTCGAGCCCTGGAGTTGCCTACCCCTGCTGTAGGCTGTAGTGCTTGATTCAGCAAAAGTGAGGAATCCTAACAAAGTTGACAAAAAAACAAAAAGAAGCGTTGAAGACTGCAACCACAGCATTACACGCCACGTGTTGCACTTCACTACTGCAAGTTGAAGGAACAGAAATTCCCTTAGATCTGCAAAGAGTTCTGTTGGGGCTTAAAGACCCGCTCTGATCACCGTTTGATCTGTTGTAAAAGCGTTCCCAGTAGTCTTTTAATTTTGATTATGATATTTTTAGCCAAAATAAAATAATAAGGAAAAAACGTGGACTTTTACTGAGACCAGGGTTCTGCAACCGTTAACACTCAGAGCCATTCAGGTTGATTTCTCACCAACCAAAACCCAGTAGGAGCCACAAAGTCTTTAGTATCTCTTTATTCAATTTGAATAATCTGTCACTTATTACATTGTAAATGCTCATGTTAAGATGAAGATTTTGTTTATGTCACATTTACCCTGAACATTCACACATGAAGCATTCTCAGTGAGGGGGTTGTTGATGTCGAAGAGTTCCCCTCTTTTATCTAAAGGTGACGTGATGCTCGTAGCTCACTCCGTGGAGCCAGCATGTGAATGGATGATCCTAACGTTTGCTCTTGTTCTTCACAGCGAGACCTCTCCATGGCCTCCAACTCCAAGATCCAGCACAGAGTCCTGAACTCTACAGCTGCCAGCCTCTGACTCCCACATGAGTCTGCTCTCTGCTGTCACCTGCTGGAAGTCGTCACTCATATTATGAAGGAAACGTTTGGTGACTGACAACATTTTGTCCTGGTATCCTGCATTTGATTAGTGCAGGGAAAGGAAGCTGACACTAGTTTGCCTTCCGCCGTCTCTTTAGGTCACCAATGTATTTTTATTTATCAGAAACTGTACATTTAAAAGACAACCCCAAGATAGGAGTTCATCTTCTTGTTGTGCTTTCAGGTAAATGTCTTCTGCTTCTGTCGCACTTTTTTGTAAATAACTTAAATCAGATGATCTTTCTAGATCAAATTATATGATTGCTTCTTTGCCGTCACACCTTTACCATTTTGTTGTTGCATTAAATCACAACAAATCATAACGAAGTATGGCTGATGTCATTTCTTGTTGAACAACATTTTTTTTTTTTTGATGAGTGCTTAGAGTAATTATGATAATTAAAAAAAAAAAGACTCCACCCAAAAAAAAAGTTGCTGGCCACTCCACAACTTTATGACCAATAATTAAGCACCCAGAAGAAAAGCAGGACACAAGGATGTTAAATAGTAAAGGGTTGTATTTTACCCCCAAAAAATATTAAAAATAAAACCCCACAGAGCTTAAACTATAGGTCTGCAAAAGTGGTCAGTTAAATAAGTTAAAGTTCCACTGGTTGCCTCATGCCGAGGTGTTCTCCACAAATATTTAGAAGATGCATAACCACCTATTGCTCATGTCAAAGTCAAGGCCCAGCTTCTGGTTCCGACTCCCGAGTAATTATATCAGCCCCTCCAGATCATTTTATATTATCGGTTACTCTGGTAACATGTTGAAGCATCACTTCGATTATGGAGGCTGCAAGATCAGTTATGATCTACTGGTTTCTATAAGGAACACAATGTTAGACATCTCAAGGATCTCATCATCCTCTCTCTCCCTCTCACTTATGGTGCACAAAGAAATAAACATAACCAGATAAAATAACTAAGGTCAAAACAGAGTAAAACACCCAGACAACAAAACACAGCTAAGAAAACATGATGATCATTTTATTATTATAAATTATTTTTATTTCCAGGCTTTGTTTGTTTTGTTCGGCAGCATGTTCACATTTGTATAGTTTTAATAGAATATATTTTATGTTGATCAAAATCTTTTGGGTTACTTATAAATGTAGTTTTTCATATAAAATGACATAAAAGTAAAGAAATGTGAGCGTTTTTGTTTTTTCTAACGTATAATTTGACCAATTGTATTTTTGTGGAGACTAAAATATTGAAAGTTATTTAAGATTTAAGTTGATTTATTCTAGAATAATATTCCTGCCTGTTTTTATTCATAGTTAGGGAAATATTGTAAAAATGTAGTTTTAGTTTATTCAATAAATGTTTATCCTGTTCGGCCTGTTATTTATGGTGTGTTTTGGATTTTGGCCCCAATGTGCGACTGAGTTTGTAACATAAAATCTGTCCAACACAAGTGGCCTTCAACACTCATCTGTCTGCTCGGCTGCTGGACAGAACAAGTAAAAACAAAAAAAAAATAGTCCAAAATAATGTCCACACGCAGTATTATTTAACTTTGAAAGCCATACTTGAATCTAGTCATCTACCAGCAGATGCATCAGGGCTCATGGCTTGTAACTTTTGCTAACAGTGTTTTTACATCTGCTCCTGATTTAGAACATTTTCAGTAATAATAAAAAAAAAAAAAAAAAAATCAGAAAATTCAATTTCTAACTTTTTCTAAGAGTTACAGCCTTTACAACAGACACATGAACCTCTAATATAACCAGATTATTATGTTGTGCTTTACAGCTCTGTGGACTGATGAGAATCTCAATCTCCAAAAAGCAAAGAAATGTTTTGGCTGCCATACAATTCATTGGATTTAAGTGAGACTGCCTCGAAGTTTGTGAGCTTTTATTTTGAAGGACCATTACCGGAAGTGATGCTCTTGATATTTCCGGAAGCGGACTTTCCGAGGTCAGAGGTTACAGGACCGACCCAGTGTGAGTGGCTTGTGGGAGTCTTGGCTGACCTCGGCTCGGTCATGTCCGGCGCGCTCGCGCGCCTGCTCTTCTACCCAACTTTGGGTTACAATGTGATAATGGAAAAGTTGTCCTCGCGCCGCTGGTTCGACCGCGTGGACGAGACTGTGATCCTCGGGGCGCTGCCGTTCAGGTCCATGAGCGCACAGGTGAGACGCTGCCCGGCCGCCTGCCCTCCGTGTTCCTGCAGACCAGTTTCCTCTGACTCTGCTCCGTTTTCATCCAACGGCTATTTGGATTCATCGAGATTGGACTGAACTGGAAACTCTGGGATCAAATCAGTCACTAGGTATAGATCCTTACGTCATCAGGTTTTGAACTGGCATTATGACATCTGTTTATCTACTCCAGGTCTGCAACCTTAACATGTAAAGATCCACTCGGGTCAATTTCTCACAATTTTCCCAGTAGGAGCCACAGTTTTATTTCACCTTTTAGAAAAATAATAAATAATACTGAATTTTTATTTGGGTTATTGCTACTAATTCAATAATAAATATAAATATTGTTTTGGCACAAATAAAACAAAAACAGAGAGTGGTTCAAATGACTTCCTTTCAAAATAAAATACACCCTGTGCCACACAGGACTATAACAGTAGAGTCACAATGGAGGGGTAAAAGAGTCACGATGGTTAATGGACTCTATGTAAATACGTAGTTGTAGAAGCTAATTTTTCTTTTCCAGTTCTGGTATCTCCTGTTCGTCCTGGGATAGGATCTGTCCCTCATGTGGGAATCCCTAAGGTTTCTTCTTTCTTCCTGACTCAGGTTTTTCCTTACTGAGAGGGAGGGTCTAAGGGCAGGATAACCAGTTTATTTAGTCTGTTTAGTCTTTAGCTATTTTTTTTTACATATTTCATGACTATTTTCTGCATCTGTAAAATTACCTGCATGAAGCCCAATGAGGAAAAATTTCTTTGTGATTTTGGGCTATATAAATAAATTGAATTGAATTGATGGTGGGGTAAAAGAGCCACAATGGAGGGGTAATAGAGCCACGATGGTGGGGTAAAAGAGCCATAATGGTGCGGTGAAATGACCACGATGGTAGGGTAATAGAGCCACAGGGGTAATGGAGCCACATCTTCCTCTGGAGCCTCAGGTTGCTGACCCCTGATCTAGTCCTGTAATCTGGTTCCTGAATTCACTATTTTGCAGTGATTTAATTAGATCAGAGAACAGGGGTTTTGTAGACATATTTAGATCATCTTAATTGAGTTGATGAAAACAGTTTTTTTGAATTTTCTAGTTTGAAAACAGAACCAAAACTGTAGTTTTCTAATTACTGAAACGTGGTCTCTCTAGCTTTCCAATCTGACTAAGGAAACGACATGCAGAAAAAGAAAACAGGTTTTTGTTTGTCTCGTGTTGTGATTACTTTGTCTGAGTTCTTCCATTCTTCAAGCATGTTAAAGTAATCTGATTACTGGGTTGGATTTATCCATTCTATATGATCAGTTTGCAATAAAATTACAAATATCCAGGTTAGTTCAGTGCATGTGAGCCCACCCAGCTCTTGAAAATATGTCCTGAAGATGACCTTCTGACCCCCATGGGGGCCTTTTGTATTTCAGCTGTTGGAGGAGGAGAACGTTCGGGGGGTCGTCACCATGAATGAGGAGTACGAAACCAAACTCTTCTGTAACTCAGCCCAGGTTGGTGGTTAGTTTGCTTGAATCCATCTTCGTTTGAGTTTCTTTCCTGCTTGATCTTTCTGCAGCCTTCCACCAAATCATCTTTTTTCTCCTCAATGAACTGGACAGATCTGCACAGGTCTGGCCGAGTGGCTCCAGATTTCTCTTTCTCTCCATTGTGAAGTATTCATGCCAATAAAATGTACGGGGGCCCTGAAGGGCAAATCCCTCGATGCAAAAACATACTAAAGATGATAACGACAATTAAAAAAGTAAATCTACTAAAATGTAAAAACATTACATTTTAGAAAAAAAAAATCCAGATTCAAAAATTCCATTAAAAAAAAATGAACCAAAATACAAATAAGACATATTTCGTTAGGAAAAAGTAATTTCCAGAAATCAAAATGAAATGTTAAAAATGAAACACAATAAAAAAACTGGAAAAGAAAGAAACTATGGGTCATCACCGTATAATATTTTAGGTTTTTTCAAATACTGTGTGTCTGCATACTACTAAAGGTTTTATGAATAGTATGAAGGTTTTTCAATGTCTCTTTTGGCCAAATAACGTTCGGTTGAAATGATGGACAAACGTCATCCTCCAATCTGCAACATCCCATAATACTTACCTCTTATTGTGTTTCATTTTTTTAAACATTTCATTTTGATTTCTGGAATTTACTTTTGTTTTCCAAAACATTTTTTTTTCTTTTGGAATTAAGTTTTGGTTTTTGGAATCTTGCTTTGATTTCCAGACTGTAATGTTTTTGTTTGTTTTGTTTTTTTAATCGGTTTGGCTTTTTAAATTGTGCTTGTGATCTTTAAAATGTTCTTGCATTTAGAGATTTGTTGCTGTGATTTGCACTTCAGGGACACCGTACTTATGGGGCAGAATCAGTCAACTGAAGAGGATTGAAAAAAAACAGATTGTAAAAAATTATGAATTTGGGGAAAAAAATGCGTTTTTAGCTTAAAAGAAACACTGAAAATTTGAAAAATAGAAACTGTAAATTTGAAACTTAAATTAAAAAAAATATTATGAAACTGAAACGGTTTACAAATGAAAAATTACTGTTTGAAGCTTTCTGTTGTGTAGCAGCCGCCTAAGTTGTTCTGGACTTCATTCGTTGCCATGATATTGAGCGAGTAGCTTGTACTGTGTGTTTATGTTCATATGTTGTCCAGCTGGCATGCATAGCCATCGATCCATCTCTGTGACTGGTTGGCGACCTCTCCACGGTCTCTAACCGCCCAACAGTAACTGGGACGTCTCTGGAAACCGCGCAGCCCCCGTAGGTTAAGAAAATGGATAGAAGTTCAGGACGAAAATCATCGAGCAGCCATATTGAATCTCTTTTTCTGCCCTTTGATCTAGTCACTAAAAACGTCACACTTCCAGAGCTGAATCCCTGATTGGTTGACGTGCAGATTGCGTCACGTCAGATCATGTCTTTACATTGATCTAACATTGAAACTCTGTTGCACCTGCAGCATCCAGTGTGAATGCATTATCAGTCCTTAAAAACTATTTCTGTTCATAACTTTTCCTTTAGGAGTTGATGCTAAATTTACATGTGGGCGGGGCTTTGTGCCTTTTGGCTACCGGAATATGTTTGTCATGGGGCGATGTCGACTCTATGATTGTAGGGTATGAATGCTTGATATTAAGTCCTGAACCGGGTGTTGATAATTCATGTAGAGAAAATGGTCGAGCAGGGGTGGGATTATATAAATTCGCTTCCTCCCACTCCCTTTCAAGCGATCTACTTGTGATTTATTATGTGATGTTATTTCATGTATTATTACCTGATTGCTTGAAATAAACCATTTCATTCATTCATTCATTCATTCATTCGTTCATTCATTCATTCATTCATTCATGTCATTTTCGCTCCTGAACATGTATTGTTGTCTCTGATGTACTAAACTCATCACTACTGTTCACCACATAGCATTCTCTGTCAGTGTTGAACAATTATACACACATGCACGATCAGACTAATTGATTGAATCTGAATTGGGTCATGAACTGTTAACGTATGTGTATGATACAGGAGTGGCGTGCACTTGGCGTGGAGCAGCTGCGGCTGAGCACCGTGGACCTGACCGGAGTGCCGAGTCTGCAGCATCTGCACCAGGGGGTGGAGTTTGTTCTGCGACACAGAGAGCGCGGGAGCTGCGTTTACGTGCACTGCAAGGCAGGGCGCTCTCGCAGCGCCACGCTTGTTGCTGCCTACCTCATTCGGGTCAGTGGAGGGTAACACTCATTCTCATTTTGGTTGGGGAGGATCTAAAATTCTGTTTTCATTTCTACATTATGAACCCTCTAAACCTGGACCTTTAGCGCCACTGATGACTAAATCAAAAAATCAGTTGTTTTCTAGGACATAGTTTCTGCAGAGCAGCAGAACTTAAGTAGAAATTCACCTCTGACCCTGCCCTCCTTCCCCTCCTTATTTCTGAGAGCTCTCTGTTTACATGCCCTCCTGCTAGCTTACAGCCCCAAGCTAACATTTAATGTGCAACAGAAATGGTGAGCAATATCTGAGTTATCCAGCGGTACAGTTTAAATTCAGATTCCAGTTCGGATGAGAAAAATAAAGATGTTCATGGATCTATTTGTCTGATGGTGGATGATCAGAATGAAGGGAGCTTGAATGAAGAAAATCAGAGAAAAGAAATTTAATCCTAACCTTCTGGTGCATGGGGGTCCCTACATTGGACAGCTACTAAAAACGTTCTCTCTCTCTTAGTTGAATTGGTTTTTGAAAAGGATAAAAACATTTGTGGAAAAATCTTGACCAAGGCTTTTATAATTCATGCCTTAGAGCAGGGGTGTCAAAATCAATCGCACGAGGGGCCAAAACCCAGAACACACCTTAGATCGTGGACTGAACAACATAAACATGCATAGAACACTAAAAGTTTTTTAAAAATGTGTTTTACTTTGTAACTTTTTAACATAATTATGAACTAGATATATAGCATTACCTGCGATACTGCTAGTGATAATGCTGTAAGCTGAAGATGCTGAAAATGATCAATGAAAACACTGAAACTTATAACTGAAAACGCTGAAGCTGATAACTAGCTAAAATGTTAGCTAAATGCCAAATTAGCTTAAAAAGCTTTAAAAAAAACGTAGGTTAGCCAAAAGAGCTGAAATATTAGCTTAACTTTAAACTGCCTAAAAATCTTAAAAAAAAAAGCCTTAATAAGCCAAAACAGCTAGCATGTAGCTAAAATATTAGGTAACTTCAAAATAACCTAAAAAAAAACGTAGTTAATGCCAAAAATAGTCCAAAAAGCTTGCAGATCGTCAAATTATAAAACTCTAAAAACTGTAACTACATAATTACGAATAATAAAAAAGCAGGAATATTATTCCAGAATAAATCAACTTAAACCATAAATAACTTTCATTATTTTACTCCCCATAAAAATATTGTGTTAAAATTATCCAAGTTTGAGATGAGCACAAGATAACATCAGCCCATTAATAACAATAAAATAAAATGATCTTGAGGGCCGGATCTGGCCCCCGGGCCTCAACTTTGACACATGTGATTTAGTGGGTTAGTTTTCTTCATACATGTCGTCCATCGTGAGAAAAATGCCACTAAAATATGTTAAAAACATCATTTTCATTGCGTGGGTCTTTAAATGTGCCTGTTACACTCACATTTGTACATGCATGTGCACAATAGATAATTGGTGACATGCATACAGGTGTGCTGCAACGTCCACATGCATGTATCTGTTACACATACACGTGCATGTTTAATTTGTATTCATTTATGACATGTTGCACAGACACCCATACACACGTTTTAGATATGCACATGAGCACACACAAGTATTACACGTGTATCCGTGGAAGGCGCACACACTTACACATGTGTTACCCGTTCATGGCTGCACGTGTTGCTGGTTGGATCCTGTGTTCACCTTCTGCTTTTTTTTTCCAGCTGCACTGCTGGACTCCAGAGGAGGCGTGTCAAAAGCTGAAATCCGTGCGCTCACACGTCCTAGTGCGCCGAGCTCAGATGGACATTCTTAGAAAATACTACGCACAGGTGTGCGAACAGGTGGACTGAAAGAGAATGGACGCTCAGGTTCCTGGATATGGACATGTGAAGCCCAGCTCAGCTCCAGCTGGGATGCTCGGTGTGTTTCTGCAGGGCTAAAGGAGGTCATGAAAGGCTGAAGGAGCTCTCGAGATCCCTCTGCAGGTGTCTCATCTCTGCTGTTCCGCCTAATCAAGACGTTTGACATGAAGGTGCTGCAGTTCATTTTGTATTAGCTGAAACTAAACATCCATACTGACGTTTTTGGTGTTTAACACGTTTTTGTTGCATTTTTCTGATGATGGAGGAAAAACAGGGAGACAAATAAATATTTGAACACCCTGGGATTTTGCAAGATCTCCCATTTAAGAATCAGTCTTTGCTTTGGTCCATGTCCACTGTGAGAGACTTCAAAATCATGTATGACTTTTTTGTATACTGCTGCAAATAAGTATTTGAACATTTATCTTATCTGCTAGAATTCTGACCCCTTAGACCTGTTACGCCACCTTCAAATAGTCCTCCTCCATTCTAAAGAACAATAAATGAATTTATTCTTCGTGATATGAATAAAGTTCAATTCAAGCCCCTGTTTGAGGTCATTATCGGCATTAAGACACCTGTCCGCCTCATAGAATCAGTAAGACTCAAACTGCTAACATGGCCAAGACCAAAGAGCTGTCCAAAGACACCAGAGACTAAATTGTAGATTTCACAGGGCTGGAAATGGCAACGGGGCAATTGGCAAGCAGCAACAAAGAAAACAGAGCACTTATTAGAAGAAGCTAAACATGATTGTCAGTATCCCTTGAACTGGGACTCCTGCCAGATCTCACCTCCTGGAGTCTCAATGATCCTTAGAAAAGTGAGGACTCGGAACAGAACTACACCAGAAGAGCTGGTTAATGACCTGAAGAGCTGGCACCACCGTTTCCAT
The DNA here is from genome assembly GCA_003999625.1 of Oryzias javanicus. Classification (NCBI taxonomy): domain Eukaryota; kingdom Metazoa; phylum Chordata; class Actinopteri; order Beloniformes; family Adrianichthyidae; genus Oryzias; species Oryzias javanicus. The sequence continues at coordinate 5,004,682 of CM012439.1, forward strand.
GGTTACTGTGGGCCGGAAGGTTCCCCTGCTTCAGCTAGAACAGGGCTCTGCAACCTGTGGCTCTTTCATCCCTCTATTGAGAAGAATGTAAATGATTCCAATTATCAATAAGTTGTTTCAGTTTTGCCATTTCTGTTCAGATTTTTAATATGTCAAACCAAAGAGCAAAATGATGTAATAGAAATTTTGTAGAAAAGTTTTTTGAATTTGTTTTTATTGTAATGTTACTCAAATAAAAGTCCCCACAATTCTCGAGATTTGGTAAATTACCCTGAAGTGGTTAAACCTTTAAACAAATGCAGTTTAAAACAATTTAAAAGTATTTTTAGAGATGTTTTTATTTTTTAATAATTGGATTCTATTTCAATTTTTTTTACATTTGAAAGCAAAAGGAGAAAAATTATGATGGTTGATCAAAATCCTATGATAATTATGTAAGACTGTCTTGCATTTTGCTTTGAAATTACTCTGCTGCAGCTGCATGATCTTAATTGATGTATTTTATTTTGAAAGTAAATAAAATAAAAGCAGTCATAGAAACATATAGACACTGTTGTAATTCAATTTTGTTACATCTTATTTTATAAATGACTTTTAACGTTTACAACAGCATAAAAATGTGTATTTTTTAAGCAATATCATGGGACTTTCAGGCTCTTGCTGGATTTTGATCTGTAAGAAACTTGACGGCTCTTTTGGTGTTAAAGGTTGCAGACCCCTGAACTAAAACATGACCAGACTCGTCTTAAGTTTGACCATTTGGAAGATCCAGAGGACTCATGGGAGATTTTGGCTTCTTGGAGCCGGATGTTACTTCCTGTTTGGAATGTGAATTTGGGTGAGTGGTTACTCACTCACTCCAGTTCTCTTATACTAGAGGTCTGCAACCTTTAACTCCAAAAGAGTCGTTTGGTGCAGTGTCTTGACAGAGGTGGGTATAATATTCAAAAATTTAGTTAAGTAAAAATATCGCTACTTTACCTAAATAGTATTCAAGTTCAAGAAGAGATGTTAAGTAAGTTATTGACCCGATGAGATCCGCAAACTCCCTCCTCTCACTGTTTAAAAACCTACTCTTTATTTATGTTTATGTGGCCTTTAAACCATTGGCTTAAAAATATTAAAAATAAATGAATTATAATTTTTTTCTTTATATACCAATTGTAGCTTCATTTACTTTTGACAGTACCACATGCAAGTTCCTTTCAAAATAAAACACACTCTGGACTAAAAGGATGATTTATTTAAATTAAAAATGCAAGAAAACTTAGTCAAACTATCATATTTTCTATTATTACATCATTAGTGCACCATTATCCCTTTTCTCCTTTTACTTTAATATAAACAACAATGATGTAAAACAAAGTGCAAACAATTCTTTACTTTAAGAATGTTGTGTTTAAACAGCAACTAGATCCCATTGTGCAGCAATCAGAATATAAGCTTAAATGTTTTTTTTTTTTTTTTTTTTTTTTTTTTTTTTAAGTTTGAATATATTACTATTTTTTATTTGATTTAATAAATTACAATTCTGACACCAGGCTGAATATTTAATCATCATTTTGCCAAGTTATCTAAAATGTTAAACATCCAAATAGAAAAAAAAACATAAAAAAAAAAGAAAGAAAAGAAAACTACAAACTTGTCATATTTCAACTCGTTAGAATTATTCTTAAAAGCCAAACAAATCCGATGTCCATGCTGCGGCCCCTCCAGCTGTCAATGTGTAATGTCTCCTCCACACCAGCAGGTGGCGACAGACCGCCGCGTTCCCAACGAAGAAGAGCTGGGGAAGGACAGCGAACATGGCGGCCTCGTTGATGCGGATGGTCCGGGTGGGGGTTGAAAGGAGCCTCCGCTGTAAGTACACGAAGACTGGTGATGCAACACACACAGAGACAGTCCTCCAGGACCGCGGGCTGAGCTTGAACCTTCGTATTCATGCAAATTACCGCGTTCTTGTTCTGCACGTCTGTGACCTTTGAGCTAATGCTAATGCTAACATCTCCTGGATGTTGATGCGTTTCTGCTTCTGCTGTGTTTAACGGGAAACTACATTTAAGCAAAATTGCTGACAAGCATTTCCCAGTTACATGTAACAGTTTAGTCTGATGGAGCACATGCTGAGGTTTCATAACCTGGTTTGACTATATAAGAAAACTGGACTGAGTGACTCCTCCCCCCCGTGTTCCAAACAGGAAGTACCTGCTGGCTCCAAGAAGCCAGAATCCCATAGACTTCTATAGTGAAATAACATGTATTGCAGTCATTCTATTGATCAGAATAACCATTCTTGAATTATTGCATTTTAGCATGTTCGTGGAAATCCACTTTTTATTTTCCATAGTGCGAGTTATGCAAGTTATAAACTGACCTATCAGAGGCCTCGGTAAAAGTTGCTATTCTTATGTCAAACGTTGGGCTCACTTTCAAGTGGTAGCGGCGTTGAGTTCCGACAAGCCCACTGCTGATTGGAGTGGTTTCCATAGCAACGTTGGATCTGACGATTGACTGTATAAGAGAGCTAGACTCTATATTAGCAATATATTTAAAACTTTTATGAGAAGTCCATACAACAGAATAATTAATGTTAGAATATGTCATATTTTTCTTTCCTCTCCAGCTTCCTTGTCTGTCAGAGGTTCAGAGATCTTGATGCTCCTATATCTAAAAAAAAAAAAAGGCATATGGAGAGAAAATACACTCACTCTGACTTGTGCGTGCGTAATTCTTGATTTGTGCATAACTTTGGATTTATGCGTGTGTAATTCTTGACTTGTAACTCATAATACATTTGCAAAAGTAAAAAAAAAAGATAAAATACAATTTACACATGCACAAATTAAAATTACAACAGCTCGAAACTAATTACTCACAAAAATCTTTAAAAAATACGCACGAATCACCTCTCATGCACACACAACACATCAATTACGCACAAATCTATCATGAGACTCTTCACGTCTCACAAATTCGTCCGTGAGGGATGCGTTCAAGTACTTCTCAAATGCTCGTTCATCATAGTTTTGTACTTGTCCAAGACAAGATGACAGTTGAGACCTCTAAGATCATCTGTGATAGATTGATTGATTGTTTATTTCAAGCATAGATTGTGGACAATACAATACAAAAACACAGATTTTTCAAACTCATTGCAGAAATAGAGAAATGCATTGATTTGATAACAAAAAACCAAGACTCACTTATGCCTCATTTGATTCATTAGATATGGTAATTATAAAATAAAGTCAAGTAGAATTTGATTGAATCCAGCCCAGCCTCACTTTAAAAAAAACAACCCAAAGTAAAGAACCTTACTTTGTCAGACTGACTAATCAGGGAGGTTTGGAAACTTGTATTCTCCTGGCTCCACAGTCCGGCCTGTGACCCATCACAATGGCCTATTAATTCAAACAGAACGTCTTTGTGATAGTTTGATTGTCAGCGATTTAAAAGGAGAATTACTCAGAAATGCAAAAATGAAATCATTTTTACTTCATTTGTTCTCTTTCGTTGGAAAAATGCCACACATACGTGTTAAAAACTCAAAAAACATCATTTTAATTGGAGGGGGACTTGAACAGGAAGCAGAGCCCCCTCATGCTCCCCTGCAGCATTTAAACCTCAAAGCTCTGTTTTTAGGTTAGAAAGCTGTCAGAACCTCCTTAACAGAGCGATCAGAAACACCCCGATTAAAAACACCAAGCTGGTTGTGAAGACGGTGTTCTTCTCAACCTTGACCTGATTCAGTCTCTTTTGCCTCTTCAGCTTCCAGGAGTTCCTTTCAGCCCATGCAGCAGATTCGGCTGCAGAGCTCCTCCTCTGACACCCGCCGTGAGTATCCCAGCAACGCCGTGTCTCTTCTGTCCCCTTTCTTCGTATGATCACAAAAAAATGTTACTGTAGAAATTCATCTGTACTCCTTGTTCTTGGTGCTATACAAGTAAACGCCATTTACCATCTTTGTCATGTGTCCCTCCCCAGCCACCGTCCGGGCCAAAGACCCCGTCACGCACAACCAGCTGGCAGCATTTGGAGAGTATGTGGCAGAAATGATGCCCAAGTACATCCAGCAGGTTCAGGTTGGTTCATTGAGTCTTCGGATCATTAGAACTCCACCATTAAGGCGTCCAGAGTAGAAATGAGGCCTCACTGTGGGTTTTTGTTCCACACCTCCTCCTGAGGATCTAAGGATTTGGGAGATGCAAAGAGAAAAGTAATTCTGTTAAATAGATTAATTAGGACCATTAAAACCGTTATTAAGCAATAAAAGTATCTTAATATTAATTCTAAAGCTGATTAGATTCAGTTTCAGACACTTCCAAACTGATGTTATGTGGTGTGGTGCTGAGTTCTGCACAAGCTGTAGTCTGCTGTCTGCCAGAGGATAGACCTTAAAGTTCTGTTACTGGTTTATGAAGCTTTGAATGGTTTTGCCCCAAAATAAATGACTGACCTCTTGACCCAGAATGTACCAGCCAGACCTCTCGCCTTTTATCAATTCCTAGAGTCAGAACGAAACATGGATTCAGCTTCTATGCTCTACAGATCTGGAACAGACTTCCAGAAAACCTTAGATCAGCTGAAACCCATCCAGGTTAAAGACTCACCTGTTCTCAGCTGAATTTGATTAATATGTATTCAAAGGTTGACATCCACACTGTTCATCTATGCTTGTTTTAATTTAAGTTCTTTCTTTGAATCTGTTTTTAACCCTTTAACACCTGAGGCGTCACTGGTGACGCGTAAACACAACATTTTTGATCTACTCTAATTTTTGAACCGTTAACACGATAATTCCAGTAGATTCTGAGGGAGAAAAGTGGCTCAACTGCAGAAGCTACTGGAATTATCGTTGAAAAATTACAGTAAATCAAAGAGCATAAACACTGGAGCTCCGGTGTTAAAATGTTAATGATCATTTAATTTTTCTTTTTATGTTTTATGTAAAGCACTTTGAATTGTCTTTGTACATGAAATGTACTATACAATTAAACTTGCTTTCCCTTCTGCTTGTTTAAAGAGAGAAAAAAGAAGTAATCAGTGCTGGATATGATAGATCCATTACTTAGTATTTTTCCTCTGGACCTGGAAACAAAAGGTCTGACTATAAAATGATAAAAATAGTCTTTTAGTTGTTTTTATTGGACTGAAAACCCAAGATATTGAGATTAAAAATGTTCAGAGCAGTTCTTAAAGTTGTGCTCCCCTTCAGGTGACCTGCTTCAATGAGTTGGAGGTCATGATCCATCCTGACGGCGTGATCCCCGTGCTGACCTTCCTGAGGGACCACACCAACGCCCAGTTCAGGAACATGGTGGACCTGACGGCCGTGGACATCCCCACTCGACAGAACCGCTTTGAGGTAATCTTCTCTTCTGGTTTTCCTACTGCTGGGAGGTCAGTTCACAAAGAATATCTTCAATTCACTTTAGTTTTAAAGGTGTGGTTTATAACCAAGTTCAATCAAGAGCCACCAAACCAAACTACACCTGAATGAGTGATTCAGAAAAGGAGAAGAGACAGATGAAATGGAGCGTCCAGCTGCACTGTGGGGTCAACAGTCGGAGGTTCTATTGTTTCCAGCATGCCATTTATTGTAAATCAGACTCTGCTTGTTCAGTGGTGTGGATGTTAGGGCTGCCATGATTAGTCCACAAATCGACTATTAAAATAGTTGACAACTAATTTAATAGTCGACTTTATATTATATGGAGTTGGTTTGGTAAAGTTAAAGCCTTTGTTGTTGTTAAAGTTATAGTAGCTTTCTGCTGCTAGCTTTTTATTTTGGCATTCATTAAAGTTTTTTAGGCTATTTTGGAGTTTAGCTAATATTTCAGCTACATGCTAGCTGTTTTGGCTAACTTAGGGAGATGTAAAGGAAGAACTTTGGAATTGAAAGGTGGTTGAAAAAAAATATTTGGAGAAGCTAGGGGAAAGACGAGTGATCCAAAAAGTGAAGATAAGACGAGAGGAATGGAAAATGAAGGAAAGACGAGGAACACGGAGAAAGTGAGGGGAAAAATACAAATGAGATGGAGAATAAGAGGAGGAAAAGAGTGATCTGGGGAAAGGTGAGCAAAAATGTATCTTTCTAAAAAAAAAAAGTGGGTAGTGAAAATCAATCCTTTAATCCTGAGTGGACAGAATCCTTTCTGTTCGTTCTTCCCACTGGGAGTTCTAAACCAAATGCTCTGAAACCGTCGCACTCATTAGAAGTGTGAATGTCAAACGCCACTATGAGACGAAGATAAAACATTTGAAGAAACATCCCCTCAAGTAGGGGTGTAACAGACCACGGATAATCCATGGTCTGTATGGATCACTAGCCACGGTTCACTAACCACATGTACCACAGACCTGCAGTCAGGGGAAGGCAGTACGGCAAGCCAAAGGGATCAAAAGTCGCTTGGAAAAGCGGGAAGGGCAGTCTCTCATCCTCACTTGTACTACGGATAATAATAATTATTTGAAATATTTAAATGTTCCCCAGTTAGTTTCAATAGAATAGTTGAGACCAAAAAAATAATGAAAATTTAATTTAAACGTTTTCATTTCAGATTCAAATTTAACATTGGGGGGTGGCGCAAGGGAAAACTGCATAGTCAGCATTTTTTTCTCTCAGTTTTTGTAGATTTGGTCTCCGGACATGTAAATGTAACCAGAAACTACATGTTTTGACTTTTTAATGTTCAAAGTTCAAGAATGTGTGAGTGAATATTTATCCTTTGAAGTATTATATATGTATTATATATTTATGTTTTCTCAAATATAAGTTTTTCAAAAACGTAATTTTAGGCTTTTATCTTGATTTTTTTTTTTTCTGTTTTTTATTTTCCACTTTTTACTGACCCGAAAAATGATCGTGCCGCTTAAACAGTGACACAATCCAAACTGTGAGTTTTGGGATCCGTTACACCCCTACCCTCAAGTCTGAAGTGAGGAAGTCACAGAACACTTTAAATGGGCAAATTCTGGGTTGCTCCAGATGCAACTGGTTGATCTCCAAACAGATGTGGCCCTGAAGGAGTTTTAACCACCAACTCTTCCACTTTCTGGATTCAAATGGTCCTTGAGACAGTTTTTCCAGATCTGAGGAAAGTACCCATCCACCATGTTTGGCTCCACATACAACTGTGAGGTAGCTTTTTCAACAATGAACATAATTAAAACAACATATCGTTCCAGGCTCACCAATGAAAATGTGCACGAGAATGGATCTGACATCATTCAAGACCAGATTTAAAGTCCTGGCTGGACAAGCTAGAGCTCAATTCTCTCACTTAGTTCTGTTTTTACTTTAAAAAAAGTTTCCGATTTTAAAATGCAACCCTGATAAATGAGAAAAGTGTACATTCTTCCTTGGAGGTGTTTGATTTGTGGAAGAAGCTAATGAGGGCTGGTGGATTCTCCTTTCAGCTAGTTTTCTTGATGATATCAGCAGTTGTCACAGTTGTGTTCTTGTTGTGTGTGTATGGCACACAGTTCAATGTGTTTTATGTTATGTTACATTAAATACTGTCAAAAAGTTTCAAATTATACTGAATTAATTTGAAGAGTTCGATAAATGGCATGCAGATGTGGCACCAACTGCTTCTACAAAATATAATACGCTGAATTTTTAGACTTTTTATTTTATTTCCAGACCTTCATTTCAATAATTTCTTTCTAACTGGACCTCTTCACACTTTAGTTGAAGACCCCTGTTGACCATGCTGTTTTGAAAAACAGACGGATCAGCTTTTGGTTGTCAGACCATTCAGTTGGTTGGTTTTCACAGTACTTAAATAACAGAACTCAGTGTGTTAAACATAAAAATCTCTTTTCTAATTGCGTCACTGTTCATAAAAGAGTTCAACAGGGTTCTGTTTTGGCCCCACTTCTATTCATCTTGTAAACCAATGACCTAGTTTAGTCTAGATTACTGATGCTAACTTACATTTCTATGCTGATGACACAACACAGTCATTTATTGTAATGATTTGACTCTAGTTCAGGTCATTGAAACCCTGCATAAAGCCTTTGTTGTTGTCCAGCATTCACTTATTCATTTAAAATTAGTTCTTAATGCTGAAAAGACCAAGTTGATGTTGTTTTCTAATAATAAAAAAAAAATCCTGATGTTTTTTCCTGTTTTTTCCATCCTTGAAGGAAACATATACAGTTCACGAATACAAATACCTGAATGAAAACTGAGTCACACTCGGACCACAGAAAGTGTGTGACTGATTTAGACTCTGAGCTTATTGGAACTTGCACAATATCTTCATTAACAATGCCTTTATTCATAAAGCTACATTTTACTATCAGGGTTGTCTCAAAATGTTACTCAAAAAACAAAATATATTAAAGCGTTGCGATGTGGGATTGCTATAATCCGAACCAGTTCAGAAGATTCCTATAAATCCAGATGATCCTATTTTTGTAATGGCAGTCTATATAAATAAGCAACAGATTTCATCTGAGAGCTTTAGTTGTGGAGAACCTCTCTATTGGAAGAAACCTTCAGCAGAACTAGAGTTAATAAGGACAACCATCTGTGGTGGCAGAAAAAACACAGAAGTATCTGTTTTAAAGACGTGGGCTTGTTACTGCAGCAACAGGAGGAAGCAGATGGATAAACGGCAAACCATGAAACATCTGCTCCAGGACAAAAGAAAACGGTTATTACAACAGTCAGAAGCCATGAAGCAGCCACTGCAGCAGTAGACTACAGCCACACCCAAACTGGAGGTGGAGATGTCATTGGTGACCAGAGCCTACTAGGGCGTCCGCTCAACTTTTGTACATGTGACAGTCAGGTTACTTCATTCTTCGTTTGGTTTTTAGATCGTCTATAACCTGCTGTCGCTGCGCTACAACTCACGCGTCCGTGTCAAGACGTACACAGACGAACTGACGCCGGTGGACTCGGCAGTCCCCGTCCACATTGCAGCCAACTGGTATGAGCGAGAGGTGAGTTCTGTTTGACAGCTGTCCACCAGCCATAGGGTCTGGGGGTTCTGACCCTTTCTGTTTGCAGGTCTGGGACATGTTTGGGGTGTTCTTTGCCAACCATCCCGACCTGAGGCGCATTCTGACAGACTACGGCTTCGAGGGTCACCCCTTCAGGAAGGACTTCCCCCTGTCCGGATATGTGGAGGTGAGGACTGGTCTCGAGCCAAAGGTTTGTGTTGTTTTCAAACCTCTTCATGCAACCTCTTCTAACCTCTTCATGCAGGTGCGTTACGATGACGAGCTGAAGCGTGTGGTGGCGGAGCCCGTGGAGCTTGCTCAAGAGTTCAGGAAGTTTGACTTGAACACACCCTGGGAGGTCTTCCCTGCCTACCGAGAGCCCAAAGAGCCTGCGCCCAAACTGGAGGCCGGAGACTCGGCCCCTGACAAGAAGTGAACAGCCCTTCATGTTTGTGTCGCACTCTGGTTTCCCCACATAACATATTTCTGTAAATAAAGATGAAGTGTTAGCCTAAAGGTGCGATGAGTCATTTTGTCTTTCTAAGTCACTGTTGTCATTTTGGAGGGAAGGGTTTGATCTTTTTTGGTCTGTTAGCTTGTCTGGAACGAAATAATTTAGACAAACCTTTATTGATTATGAGAGAAAGTTTTTGATCACTGCAGCTGGACAAACGGTACAAAGATGATGTCAAGTAAAACGCTAAACAAAAGGAAACGCAAACCAAAAAGACATCAAAGCAATTCACACTAACATATTGAATTATATCATTTTGTGACTTTCAAATTCATCCCAACCAGCCCAGTGGCCTTGTGGAAGAGTGTCTGCCCTGAGACTGGAAGGTTGTGAGTTCATATTCACAACTGAGTCATGCCAAAGACTAAAAATGGGATCCAATGTCTCCCTGCTTGACACTAAGGGGTTGGATTGAGGGTTTGCACCAGGGGTCTCAAACTGCCGGGCCATTTGCGGCCCCCAAGTCAATATTTTGCTGCCCTCCCCCTTTAATATAAAAGTTCAATGTCTACTAAGCAAAGTCTTCTGCATGTCCATGCTTCTTTGATGATAGCTTTGTATTTACTTTCTGATATTTCAGCTTGCTTCATGTTTAGAACTTCGCATTTGCCATTGTTGTTGGATCTGGTCATCAGAAAGGTCCTTAGCAATAGTTGCTAATGTCGTTAGCTTCTGTCGTTTCACAGGACACGCAGAAGATATAGCTTAGTAGTACATAGACATGAACACAAAAACATATTTTTGGCACAAATGGAGCCCATTATGGCCCAGCCTCTGCCTGTAGTAGCCCGAAGGTAAACTGAGTTTGAGACCCCTGGTTTAAACCATTGACACATATATATATTTATACACGAGAGAGAGAGGGAGATGGACAAAGCTCCTGTGATGTCACCCGTAGAACATGCCTTAGCTCTGAAAGTCAATTTAGTTGCCATTTTGCCTCGATACAGATGTCACCATGTTGGAACCAGATGAAGTTGGTAAGCAGTGGTCAACACTTCTATGGTAACCACGCACTAACCAGAAGAAAGCTCGTTGGAAGACCACACCCACTAAAAGTGGGCTCAGAAGAATCTGTCCATGTAATGTTTAAGGTGGGGGCGAGCTGGCACCACATGCTTTTATTGAGGCATTGCAGTTTATGACTTGATATAAAGAAAATATTTCATTAAAAAAAAAAAATAGGTTTAGCAAGAACATGTCAAAAAGAGATACCAGAGCAAGAATGGTTATTATGACAAATAAAATGACTGAGTGATAGCTGTTCTCTATTGCAGGGCCCATCCCTGGTCCTCCAGAGCTACCACTCTGCCTGTTAACTGCTGGTTACCTGGACCAGGTGTGATCATTCAGTCAGAATGTGGAGACATCTGACTGAGCTAATCAGCAGCTAGCAGGGCTTGGAGATCTGGAAAACAGGCAGGGTGGTAGCTCTCTGGGACCAGGAATGGACAGCCCTGCTCTATATGATATATCTATATCTATGGGATTTTGGCTTCTGAGGACCAGCAGGTACTTCCTTTTTGGAACTCAAGTGGGGAGGGGATACTCTGTCCAGTTCTCATAGACAGTCAATTGATTAAACCACCAAATGGTTCCTATGCACCACTGTGTCTGCAGCTCAGTGCCCTTCCAAGATAAGGTCAAATAAAGAACAAATTTCACACACCTATCCAATAGTAAGACGTCTCGATCTCTGAGGCTCCGCCTTTCGTTCCATCTAGGTTTCACCCATTTCATTACATCATCCTAGAACCGGTCTCATCAGTATGTCTGCATTTTGCCCACAAAAGCAAACTAAGTCTGAACTTACATCGCTTTGGGGTTGTGTTTATGAGAGAAATTAACATTATAATACATTTAAAAGCTCAAAAGTTGATTTTGCTCGGAACATGCTGTAGCTTTAATTATTAATATGTAAATGCATGTTGTTGTCCTCACTCTGAAGGTTTCCGGAGCATCTGCTAGTATTCATAGATCCATTTGTCTTCTTCCGCTCCTCCGGACCGGGTCGCAGGGGCAGCAGTCTAAGCAAAGATGCCCAGACTTCCCTATCCCTGCCATTTCCTCCAGCTCCTGTAGGGCAGTGGTCCCCAACCTCTGTGGGGCTGCGGACCGGTCAAGACGTGAAGATTTTACTACGGCCCGGGGGTGGGGTGGGGGGGTGGGGGTGTATTACTGTCATGTCAGGGGCGGTTAAAAACGAGTTTATTTTACCATTATAAGGTCATCTCATTTAAAAATAAATAAGTAAATAGGAAAAAATGTAACACATGAAATGAAGCTCCATGCAAAAGCTGCAAGTGAAACATTTTGAGAGGAAGACAGTTTTTACAAAACAAAACTTAAACTCGTGACTTTCATCGCCCCTCTACCTGCACGCGTTTACTTTCACACGGCGCCGCACCGCTCTCTGCACGGCTGCTGGTTTTTTTCCCCTGGAAACACTTGCATTAATCAATCACGTGTTCACAACTTCTCTGAAAGGAGCATCTGAATAGATGAGCTCGTTTCAACATTTCTATGACCGTTCAAAAGATTAGATTCGTTCCTGAAGGTCCCATCTCTCTGCAAACAAGCTTGTTGTGTGGGAATCACCTGTTCTTGTGTCTGTTCCACCCCTCAATTATCCGATGCATTTGCAAACAAAGCTTCCACATGCAACTTATCTCGTGTTACACGCCACCAGACTGCTTTTAGAGCTCAAGCTAATCGAGAGAATCACAATAAAAGATTTCCGTCTTGGAAAAAAATAAATAAATAATTCTCCCGCGGCCCGGTGGTTGGGGACCACTGCCGTAGGGGACCCTGAGGCATTTCCGGGCCAGCCAAGAGACGTATTCTCTTCAGGGTGTGCTGGTTCTTCTCCGGGACCTCCGCCCAGTGGGACATGCCCGGAACATTTCCCCAGGGAGGCATCCAAGTAAGCATCCAGATTAGATACCTGAGCCATCTCAACTGGATTCTCTCAATGTGAAAAAGAAGCAACTCTCCAAGCTCTTTCCGGGCGACCAAACTTCTCACCCTATCTCTATTGCCACCCTAAGGAGGAAGCTCCTGATATTCGGAACCTCGTTCTTTGGGCCATGACTCAAAACTCATGACCATAAATGAGTACTGGAATGAAGATTGACCGGTAAATTGAGAACTTCAGTTTCTGGCCCAGCTCCCTCTTCACAGGTAGAGTGATCGCATAACTGCAGATGCTTCATCTACCCATCTGTTTATCTCTCGCTCCAATCTTCCATCACTCGTGAACAAAACCCCAAGATACTTCAACTTCTCCACTTGGGGCAGTTGGATTCCACCCGCAGAGAGAGGGCAAACTACCTTTCTCAGATCAAGAACCATGCCCTCAACCCAGCCGCAAACCACCCCAATGCATGCCTGAGGTCCTGACTCGATGAAGCCAACAGGACAACATCATCTGTTAAGAGCAGAGATGTCCTGTGGTTCCTAAACTAGACCCTCTTCAGCCCCTGCCTAAACTCAGTCCATAAAGAATATGAACAGAATCCGATACCTGCAAATATTCAGTGTTCATTTCAAGGGAAGAAAGCCAACATGACCTAGCATCTGAGTTCAGTGTCTCCTGTGGAAGGGCTAATGGATCCTTTTTGATCCAAAATGCGAACAAAAACATAATTAATCAATTATATTCTTTCTTTGAACCTCTGACAACTTCTAAGGTCCACGGGCTTGCAGGAAGTTTGTTGGAGCTTTCTTGTGGACTTGCTAGCTTTGTCAGCAGCAGTCTATATGGGGGGAGCTGTTTGGACTTGGTTTCAATGGGCTGGGTATACAGTGCCTGTCATACTGGATGAGATTTGGTTCTCCCAAATCATCCTTAGACACTGAATACGCCCCTTAAGCTCTGGCAGTCGCTACCACAGCATCTCTTGTTCATCAAGTAACGGTTCTTCCCAGTTTCTCTTCCAGACTTTCAACACAAATGTAACTTTTTCTATGTTCAAAAGGGATTTTGGGATGAACGAGGGTTACATTTATCTATGGTCAACTAAGTGACTTGTCTATATATATGAAGAACATTTTTTCTTGCCTTTGTGTGAAACAGACTGAAAGTTACTGGATGCATCAGTTGGTCTATTCATTCACTGATTTAAATAATGGGAGAGTTGCAGGTGATGTTTACTGTTACGGTCCGGGGTGTTACTCTTCTGTGGCTTTAATGGTTGATCGGTTGGTTGATTGATGGATCGGAGCTGGAACCAAAGACCTCAGAACTCTGGCCTTTTTGAAAGCAGGGTTAGAAAACAGGGAGAAAGGGAAGGACATTATAAATGGGTCCATTGTCGGCTCTGTACCAGGAATTTCAATCAATGCAAATGAATGCATTGATTGCTTACCCAACTAATTCTTCTAATCTTAAAATGCTGAAAAATGTAGATTAGTGTATTACCATACAGATTGTTCTTGCTGTTTTTGTTATTTCTTTTAAATGAGGATTGTAAAGAACTTGTTCAGAAGAAGGTATCAGAGCAAGAATGGAGTCAAATGATCAAATGACAGAGAAATAACTGTCTATTTCTCAATAGAAGTCTATGAGAGTTTGACTTCTTGGAACCTGCAAAAAATTCCTGTTTGGACCACAAGGGGGGAGGGGTTAATATGTCCAGTAAATTTTACAGTTAATGGTTACACAATGGAAATGGAGCTGGTCACTAGGGGGCGCTGCACTCCAAGCTCTGATTTAACAAACCTCTATCATAAACTCTAGACTTAAGTCCAATCTTCAGTCATCTTTTGATTTGTTGTGAAAATGTTCCCAGTGGTCTTTTATTTACAAATATGCAAATTTTAGTCAAAAATTAAAAAAAAAAAACTGTTGTTTTCCAGAAGTTCATTAGAAAATCACCCCTGAATTCTGGGTGGTACTGTTTGCACAGAGTAAGCCTGCACTGATTTCCCGTCATCCCTCAATTTACACTTTCTCCCGCTAGCTTACCAGTCCCTCATAATCCCAGGCTAACAAATCAAAAATGGTGAGGAATACTGGAGCTATCAGTTGTACAGTTTTGATCCAGATTCCAGCTCCAACGAGGAAAACAAAGACGTTCATCAATCTATTGATCTATTGATCTGCAATTGGAAGGGAGCAGGAAGCTTTTGGCCTGCCCATTGTAGTTTCTATGTAGCAACTACAGTTTTTTTTCAAACAGGATTTTTTCTTTATCAGCTCCTGATTCTTCACAATTTAAATAGAGAAATACTCAGAAACACAGTTTTAGTTGGCATTTTTCTCATATATGTCCTTGATCATCAGAAAAATCTTAAAAACACAATTATCATCAGAGTGGGTTTTTAGACGTATATTTATTTATTGATGTTTTACTTTTACACAAACAAATTACTCTGAATAGTTTAAAATTCAGAATGAAACATTTTTCCCACCAAGCTTTTTTTTTTTTTTTGGTCACATAAAGCTTTTACAGTTTTAGGACTTTTGCTTTACATGATTTAGATTCACAAAAGTCCTCAGACATGTCACAAAACCCACGAACATCCAACATCTTCACAAACTTCACACACATTTTACAAAGACAAAAAAACCCACACTGTTGGCTTCTCACATCATGTTACAATCAGTTCTGGTTACAGCATGCTATTCTCTGAGAGTTTCACAAACGACCCACAGTTAAACGTGGTACGGAGCCCCGGAAGTGCAAATCACATCCACAAATCAAACATACAAGATCAAGACCATAAAAAAATCAAAACAAATAACAATAATAAATAAATATTGTACTAAAAACATTTTTTTCAGAAGCCAAAATGTAAAAAAAAAAAAAAAGCCATTTAAAAAAAAGGAATTTCCAGAAATCAAAGTCAAATGCTTAAAAAATGAAACAAAATAAAAAAGAAAGGAGGGTATAATGGGACATTCCTGGTTGGATGATTGGATGACGTTTTAACGAAGAGGGAAAGCAGAAGTGTGGTAAGGAGTTGATTGACCAATCACTGAACTTCTACAGTGGCTGTGCCCGGAAGCTTGAAGAGAAGTAATCAGTTGGAAGCTATTGCCAAAAAAACGTCCAGCTGAATAAGTGAACAAATTCTATCATCCATCAATGATGTCCACTGACATCCCATAATACTCATCTTTCCTGGTTTCTTTTTTTTATCATTTCATTTTGATTAGTAAAAATTACTATTGTTTTAAGAAAAGTTCCCTTTTTATTATGTTTTGTTTAATAATTACTTCCCGGAGCTGACCGGGACCAAAAGACCAGATTCTTTTCACAATTTTTCTTTCTAACTGTGGCTTTGAGCAAAAATTTGAGATTCGCCACATACTCAAACTCACCAAAGTTTGCACACATTTAGCAGCCTGTAAAAGAAATTATTGACAATCTGAACGACCCCCCCCCACACACACACACACAGACAAGAAAGAAAGAAAGAAAGAAAGAAAGAAAGAAAGAAAGAAAGAAAGAAAGAAAGAAAGAAAGAAAGAAAGAAAGAAAGGAAAAGAATGCATCACAATGGGTGAAACTGTAAAATACAGATGACATCATGGTGGGTGAAACCCGAAAAAAAAAGATTACATGGTGAGTGAAACTGTAAAGAAAAAGGATGACATCACGTTGGGTGAAACTGTAGAAAAAAAGATGACACAACGGAGGTGAAACCGGAAAAAAAAAGATTACATCAAGGTGGGTGAAACTGTAACAAAAAAAAAAAAAAACAATGTCAAAATCCAAAGGCCAAAATCTCCTATGTGAGAAGAAGAAAAAAAAATTATTAACTAAACCAAAACACATTCGTCGCAAATATCCAAAGGATTTATTTTTAAAATTATTATGGGATGGCCACAGGACATTCAGCTTGGCAGCCATTTTCTTGTAAAGTGAGAAATTTGGAGACATTTTTCCACAATATGGGAAAAGAAAACTGTTGTTCAAAATTTCACACACGTACCGCTACCACAACCAAAATTTTGCTGGTGAAAGACCCCAGAAATGAGCCGCCATCTTGAATTTTCCAAAGATATCCTCTTTAGTACATGCTACAACTTTATCTATTACTATTATATCACTATTATTTATCCATTGCCTCATTATTCTTGCAGCACCATTAGGAGGCTACTGGGGGAAACGTGTAAGAATTAGAAGTTGTAGGTTTTTAATAGTATTAGTGTGGTGAGCCTGCAGAAGTGGGATTTCCCTGCTGCTCACACAGTTTCTACCAAGATATTTTTAACATTTAAAGCATGATTTGGTGCCTTAAGATGAACAAAACAATATGACATACAATATGCTATCGTCAATTTTAGATATGTGGGTGTGGATATGGAAATTCAAAAATTGACTTTAGCTGACGACATCACCCTCAGGTGACCAAAACAAAGTAATTATCATGAACATAAAAACCAACAGAAAAGCTGCTATTTTTTCATGAATTACAGCTATGAATTACAGGTATGTGTAGCAGCCGCTCAGCCCGGGTAGGGGGGTCAAAGGGGGCAGGTTACGGGCCACATTACGTTGTTTGAAGCTTTAGTTTTTGAATAGTGTTTTGTTTTTTGGTATTATATTTTGATTTCTTGCATTTTATTTAGATCTCTAAATTGTAATGTTGCTTTTTTTGTTAACAGTTTTTCTTTTTTAATTGTCATTGTGATTTTTAATGTTTTTGTGTTGAATGATTTGTTGATATTATTTGAACTTCAGGGCCACCGTATACTGAAAGGGTCATAAGTCTGTCCTGTTTATTGTACTGGGACTGACAGTATTTGTTGCACAAAATGCAACAAGGGCAAAACTGGGAGGATGTTACAGGAAGTTTACTTTCACCAAAACGCCCCAGTTACACCTTTAAGCACACCGTCCTTCTGTAGATAACTCTATAGATGGTATCCCACGCTTGGGTACTGATCTTACATTTGGATCTTTGTGAAAATCCTGATTCTAAATCCATGCTAGCATCCTGCTTTTAGATCTGCTTGTGTTGTTAGATCGGGGAGATCACCCTGCCTTTTCATCTGTTAGAAGATCTTGGTTTTGGATCTGTCTGATCATATTGGTTATTAGTTTTTGATAGGAAAAAACTTTTACATCTCAGAGTTTTATTTTTTTGTAAAGAAAGTGTTAATATGAAAGGTATTAAAAACATTTTTTTTCTGCAAAATGAAACCAGCAGCACAGAGATGAACATTGCCAGGCATAGAAAATAAATCACAGTGTGGCCGCCGCCGCAGGCTGGAGGGGGGTAGGTGGTCCAGAATCAGATGGACGGCAAGTCTGTTCCAAAGCTTTTGTCTGCTTGGCTTCTTCTGTTTTCACTGTGCCAAAACCTCAGAAGTCCAGATCCACAAGAAGGAAGACGTTCTGACACAAAAGGGGTTTTGCATGCATGCAACAACGAGCACAACAGACTTACAGAAGCACAAACACAAGCTTCTCCACTGGGGAGGGAACAGCTTTAAAATACTTTTTCACCACAAAGAAGAATCATATTATCTTCACAACCCTGAAATTTCTGTGGATAGAAATAAGAACCATCAAAGCAACAAATGTGTTTTATTGTTGACCAGATCAACACATTCTCATCCTCAAGTCGTCACATAATGACGTTTGTTAAGGACCGCTCCATGTCACTTTTTGACATTTTGGCTGGCTGTTCGTAAAATACCAGGGTCGGTTCCGGACACTTGCCGGTTCACGTCAGGTACTGCGTCCAGGCCCGGTTTGCACCCAGTACCACGTCTGGTAATGGTTTGGGTTTGGCACACCCTCTGCTTCTGTGTACAGTATCGCATCCAGTATCCAGTGTCTGGTGCTTGCTTCGGGTACTGGAGCGCCCCATGGACCAGTGCGCGTCCGGCATTACATTTAGCCCTGGTTCACAGGTTGTGGTACCGGCAATCGGTTAGGGTACCGGTGGGATCCGTGCCCTGAGGACCAGTTTGCATCTATGGGTTAGAAGGAAAAGCATTTGGACACCCCCCCCAAAAAAAAATAAAAAAATTGGAGGGCAGAGTACAGTGCACACTCCATACAGTCAACCCATGGGCAGAGCTCCCCTCCAACAATTTTTTCAGATAAAGTACAGGTAATAAATTAAATTGGGGGCTCATAGGAGTTAAGATTAGGGCTTCAGAGGGCAGGCTTTAAGTGAATTCTAATTGTGAAGAGAGGGTTGGGCACGTTTAGGGTTAGTGTCCTTGGTTAGGTTTAGAAAAGAGAGGGATAAGGCTCAGGCTCATTAGGTCCCTGGATGCCGGTGCGCTCCTAGTCTCGGTACTTGACCATTCCAAATTGCACCCCGAAGGTTGGGGACCCGTGATTTAATAGGAACAGCTAGCACGTCAAAAAAACGACGAGTTGGGGACACCCAAAATGTCCATTTTTGTCGTGGAGGGTCCTTGATCAAACGTCAATATATTGGGAGTGAGAATGTTTTGACCAGATCAAATGATCATTTACATAAAGTAGTAAATTCCATATTTACATATACTGTATGTTATTGGTGTTTATATGACATCTTTTTAAAAACATGTTGCTTTGATTATTCTAATCCACATTTTCATGCAAATATTCATTTTCACTAATATATTTTTAGTATTTCTGTCAATATCAGCATTTCCTTGTTTTTTTTGTTTTTTTTTAAACCTCCCTGCCTTCCATTGACGTGGCGCCGCCTCATGGATACAGCTACCCTCCCTGAAGAATGTGTGATGGAAGCCAGATTTCAAGGATTTCTTTGCATGCATCTCTGACTTTTTGAAGAAATTCCAGTACTTAGGAAGAAAGAAAAAATAGAGCTGGACTTCTCTTTGCAGGAACTCCTGCTGTCACACTCAGTCTAAAGCTCTGACCTGCAGTTAGGGAGTCTTGTTGGCATATGACTGGCTGATGGAAGGACTGCTGGTGGGGGAATTTAGGGCGATGTCGGGGTAAACAAGAAAGCCCGTAAAAGTGATGTATTTGGCATGGTTGCTGTAGGCTCCGAAGCCATCCCTCTGGTGGGAGTAGAGCCACACGATGTCTCCTGGCTTTAAGGCCAGCATCAGACTCTGACTCTGCAAGGCCTTCTCACCGTGGCTGTCGTCGTAGATCATGGCCTGCACCTCCAAGTGGTTCTTCATCAACTTCACAGAGAGCGTCTTCTGGGGCAGCTTGCCCACGTTGAATGAGAAGTAGTACGCCCCCGGGATGCGGCAGGTGAACACCCCCTCTGTGATGTTGAAGTCCTCTCCTATGTTAACAAACGCTGCGTCAAAAGTGATTGGTTGGTGCTGCGGCATTCCCACTGGGTTCAATCCCAGAATGCTCTGAGTACGGCCAACAGAGAAGGCCGATCTCCTGTCATCTTCCTCAGCAGCGAGGGCTTGCTCGTCCAGTTCGTCTCTGGTCAGCGCTTCCTTCTCCTCCAAAGTGTCTCTTGGGTTGGAGCTGGCCTCTTCTCGGCCCCTGTTTTCACTCAGCCGCTGAACATCTTCCTGCAGGGGGGAAATCGGGTTCTGGTAGTTATGCGTCTGGTAGCTGTAAGTGTCAGGGTAGATGAGGTAACCATTGAAGGTAGTGTAGTGTCCAGTGTTGCTGTAGAGCGCATAGCGAGGATCGCCATGGAGACGAAGCCAAATAGTGTCCCCAAACTCCAGCTGAAGCATGACGCTCTGGCTTTGCACCTGAAGACGAAGACAGAACACAAACACGCCAAAATCATAAACATCTTAATGAAAATTTTCTGTACTATCAGGATGGATACTTTCAGACTTATCATGGAGTATTAATGCCACCATAAAGAAAAACATAATACATTTACAAGCATAGAGTCATAAAAATATAAGTTGTAAATTTACGAGAATAAACTTTTGAATGAAGAGTAAAAGAGTCAATATTTGTTAATATTAAAGTCATTTAATTATTTATAAGTCGAGAATTTACAAGAATAAAGTCTTTCATTTTTGAGGCAACAGTCCAAGAAAGAAACTATTAACAAAAAAAAGAACCAACATCCTGTTTTAGTCTAAAAGACGTAGAGCTCATTGTCCTTCGTTGTTTTCACAAATAAGGAAAAGAGTTTTTTAGTGAGTTAACATTATTTTATTATGTTTGAAGTATGATGACATTGAAATTAATTGTCAGGAATCTTCCGAAGAAGACTCTTGACCCACATGAGTGGGTTCCAGTTGGTGCGACGTTTACATCGCTGTCAGTATAGTTAGAGAGGTCGAAATGCTTTATAGTACATAGAGTCCTATGATTAGTAAAAAACATAAATGGCTGCCTTGATGGATTTGTCATCATGTGATGTGGACGGAGGCTCACACAGCCAACTAGAATTGTTAAACTATGACTTTTTTCTCCTATAAGTAAGATTTTATTATTGTAAAATAAGTTTATCCTTGCAACATTATGACTGTTTTCTCACAATTCGACAACTATATTCTTGTAAATTCATTTTTGGTTTAATTTTATGGTAATACTCGGTCATACAGACTTGTTCGCTCTGAGAAATGAACTGCTCTATCTGAGAGAATAACGGCAGATCTATAAGAAGATTTAAAGGGAGAATTAGGAGGAAATTTACTGGAAGATCTGCAGGGTCGTGTAAATACAGATAAGTATTACGATCTATACGTAGATCTAAAGAGAGGGCTAACAGAAAATCTAAAAGGAGATTTACTGGTAGATCTAAAAGATTAGTCTTCATTATTTTTGGAAATATATAGACCTACAACAAAATTGCAATGCTTTCTCATTTGGCCCTGCACGTAGAAAAAGACATCGAGTACATGAAAAAACAAACTAAGTCCCATAAACTGTCTGAGGTCTGTGACATTTGTTCTCTGCGTTTGACCCATCCCCCAGAGCGTTAGCTTAGCCTCCCAAACCGATCCCTTAATTCAGAGTGTCAAGCAGGGAGGCATTCGGTCCAGTTTTCGGTATGACTTGGCTATGATTTAAACTCACAACCTTCCAGCCTCAGGGCGGACGCTCTACCACAAGGCCACTGAACATTAAGTAAGTGTAACAAAATGACCGACATATCAACTTCAACAAAACATACAGCAATAAACACAAAACACTCTTCACAGGTGCTATCCAGCGAAATCCCGTCTCTACGTTGACATAGACAAACACTGCTCATTTTGCAATCTGGACATTGAAACACCATGTCATTTATTTTGGAATTGTCTTTATACTGTCACTTTCTGGAAGGATTTTTGTGTTTTTATACGAAATACCATTCTTGGTGACTTTAATATTTTATATAAACATGTTTTATTTGTTTTTTTTTATTTCCAAAACACTTATAAAAAACAATTTTATATTATCAATCTATTTATGATTTTAGCAAAATTTCATATTCACAAAAGTAAGTTTTCTTCCAAAAAACCCTGTTCCACCTCTTTTTAATAGAAATTAGAAACTATGTCGAACTGTGTGAAATTATCTTCAGATCCCAGAGCTGTCAAGACCTCAGATCCTTAACCATTTTTTTTTTTTTTCAATTACGTTATTTTAGTGTAATCTTTTATACTTGTTTGTATTTATTTTCTTTAAAACCTATGTCTAATCAATGCCAACCCCCTGGCTTTGTTATATTGACTTGTATGTATACATTTGAATATTTTCAATAAAGTATTTGGAAAAAAAAAAATAAATAAATAAACACAAAACACGATGTTGACAGCAGCTGAATGAGGGGCGGTCATGTCAACGAGGTGCTTATGGTGGAACATAGAATTTTTAGGACTGAGTAATAATTTACAGTGTAACTTGTTTATGGTAAACTGAATGCTAATGAACTGTCTTCAGGGCCCAGTGAAGAAACAAAGATCGATTGGTCAGGCTGTAGGGCATAAATGTTTATACACGTTTTTCTACAGGCAGCGTGTGCGACAACACATAGGGAGTAGACAGCTAGTTCTCATAATACAGACATCTTCTTTTTTAATCCCCCTGAAGGTGAACAACAACCTTGTTTACTGCGGGGGATACGCTCCACGAATATCCCACGATAGAAGAAATCCTCCATATAATATAGTCTAATCCTCCAACTTTATCATCTAATCTCTTAATTTAAACTCTGAAAGTTCAAACCTTCATAGAGAAATAAGTCCAGGACTGTTGAAGGAAAACAAAGATCTGATCATGATCAAAGATGTTTGTAGATGAGGAAATGTCAACATATCCTTTACAGAAGCCACGGCACAGAGGAGCATAATTAACAAGGTCAACACCCAATCTGGATGCACAAGACAATGCAATGTAGAGAGAGAGGAAAAACTCAAGCAAGAATGCAATAAGGAAGAGGGCTGTGGATCGTAGCATAGGTGGTGATCCGATATGATTCACGAATCAAGCTCAACGATTCACTTTTTATGTTTATTGCTATGTGTATATTTACTAGATGGAGGAAAATTGAAATTATTTCTATTAAACCAACATTTAGGCCTTTATTTAGAACAGTAGATCAGAATAAAAAAAACTGATAAAAAATCCCAAAAACATTCAGATAGAAATAAATTTTGTTTTTCATTTAAAATTTTTTTTTTGTCGGCCTTCTGGTTAAGTTCAGCGGTGACATTAACAACTTAAAAAGGATAACAATCACCGCTGTTTTCTATCATTTAACAACAAAACTTGAAAATGTTCTCCACAGTTTTCCACAAACTTCAGTCTCAGTTTCTGAACAAAAAAAAATCTCTTGCTTTTACTTTGAAAACCAGAAGCTTCACCGTTATGAAGATTTGTTTACTTCCGGTGACTACCGCGGCTCTTTCGGCTTTGTTTTAGTTCATAATCTTAAAATCCAACATTAATCTGCATTTCAGAGGAAAAATACATAGTTTCCAGATAATATTTTGATCATATTTTACCACAATTTACTATATTTATAAAGATCGCAAATCAGCCATCTTGGAAGTTGCAAATATTCGTACTCGGATTTTTGGGAGCAGGTCGTGAATACCCGAGCACCCGGATACTCGTTACAGCCCTAGTAAGAAATCTACAAAACAGCGAGACCATGAAAGGTGAACCACAATATAGGGAGGAAAAACTGCTCAATGCTTGTTGAATTGGACCTGAGCATTTGTAGTTGTCATGTCAACGATGCCGCAGTGCAAAGCGTGGCGACAGCAGAAACATCCGTCTGCGTTCTGTTTGAGCTTCTTTAAGAGCGACTGACCTTGGGCCAGTAGAGAAAAAAAATAAGGCTTATTAGGAATTACATCTATGGTCAGGACCGCTGGACGCGCAGACCTCCCTGAAGATTAGGGGGACAGAGAAGGAAAACTGCACCTCTGCTAGCAGAGCATGGCGCTTTAGGGGGAACGTGTATCAGAGGATGTTAATTGGATGTTCTGCATGTCAATCACGTAATATAGCAAGTTTGATGATTTTTCTGACAGCAATTTAGAAAATAGATATTAAGATACATTGACAGGGTAAGGACCGTCTTTGTATCTCTTTCATGAAGTAACAGAGGTACATCTCCTCTACTATTTTATCTCTACAGAGACTAACCTAAGATATTTTCTATAATTCTACAGGGATGTTCCGATCTGATCACAAGATTGAAAATGAGGCCCGATCATGTGGTTTCAGACTCGATCGGAAACCAGATGTTGTCTCCCAATCAGGATAGGACATTTATTTTATTATTATTACGCTCAGAGCTTCATACTTCAAGCTTATTATTCTAGATAAATACTATAATTGAAGTCTGAATGCCATGAACAGATCAATATTTTTATTTCTCTTTGACAGAGCCCCAGTACTGTGGTGACACAACCCAAAATGTGATGTCCACAAATGTTGATGCCAGGTCTTAAGAGGTTAAAATAAAGAATTCAAAATTAAACAGTTCTATTGATATGATCTAGTCATGAATATTCATCATCATTTTTATGTTACAATGATTTAAAAGAATTTTTTCATTAATATTTAAACAATTTTTAATGGAGATATAAATCCCAGCTGATCAAAACATTCAATAGTTCTGAAAACACTAAAACTACAGTCACTAAACTCTCTCACATGAATGATTATCACCTTTTTCTACAAGGTAATAGTTGGTACTTGATTGTTGAAGCTACTTTACAAAAGTGTTCTGCTTAAGTGTTAAATGATAAAAGAAGGTTTAAGAAATAAAAATGTGTTCTTCAGTCACGTCCTCTCATTGAAATCTGATATGTTTCATCAGAAATCTGATTACAAATTTCTGACCCTAAATTGTTGGTACCTTTGGTTAGCGAAAGTATGGTCAAAGAAATAACGTGAAAATGAATGTAAGTTCTATGAAATTTTACCCAATATAAGTCAGACATTGCTTTTCAAGCATGATTCAAAATAGTTATTTACAAAAATGAGATTTAAAAAAAGAGGTTTGGATTCAATAAAAGTGAGCATTTGCAGCTAAATGCCAAGTATTTGAATGAAGACAGGAGAAATAACCTGCAGGTTGATGCAACAGTCAGGCCTTCACAAATGTCTTTTCCAGGTAAGTGTATCCAGAGGGGATTGGCTTGTGTGAAGTCCCTTTGATGCTCATAAGGTCATCTCTACAGTGGTCCCTCACTATACTGTATTGCGGTTCACTTTTTGAAGTCTCTGTGTTTTGCTGATTTTTTCAGTCCAATTTTACATGTTTTTTCCCCTGTACACTGTATTCTGCATCCTGTTGACTTAATGAATCTTGAGCATGCCTTGTCAATTGTTCAGAATGTCTTCAGTTTGTTAGGTTTACCTAAATCTTCGATTGCGATCAGAACTTTGTTTTTATTCCATAATACTGGACTTATATTTCTTCAAAGATTTGAATACTGAGAGTTTAAACAAGAGAAACTGTGAAAATGTTCTCGTCTGCTTCAGAAAAGTCTATAAAGTGTTTAGTGAAGGGGTTTATAGCCTTAAAATTATTATTTTTATTATTATTTACAGAACGTAATCCCTGCAATAAACTGTATTCACAATGTGGTCATAAATTGGATCGAATTGGACGTTTCTAGTTTAATCCGTGGAATGATAATGAGTTTTGAAAAAGGTTGCAGAGATCTGAGATCAGTTACCCGTCTTTCCCTGATATCTGAGGATTGTCTTTGGCTTGCTCCATGGAGGGTGCTATTTTTTAGTCTCCATGGTAACCTCACTCTGGTGATGTAAACCAGGTGTGAAAGCAGAAGTGACAGACCACAGAGACAGAATAGCGCTCCCCTTTCTGATGCTGTAAATTGCTGACTGGAGCCCCTGTGGATGTACAGCGGGGGTGTGCTAGCTCCTTAATGACTATCTAGTTGCAATAGTAGCAAAGCTTCTGGGATATCCCATATATGCTGTCAGAACAGCCGGGGTCTGGGTGGTTGAACCGCTCTTACATATGGTACAGTGTCCAATAGGCTTGTTCCTTGGAGAACCATAGTAGCAAAACTGTCTTATAACCACTGCCAAACTCCACAAGCTGAGTAGACATGCTCTTTGAAGGAGAATGCTGGTTAGTAATGGTTAACTAGGAACTGGCAGAATAAATCCAAATTGTTTTCAGCACAAATCCAATGCATTTAGGAAGATGTCAGATTAAGACCAATGAAGTTTCTTAAAGCAGCTCTTCAAGTTACTGGTATCTGAAAATCTAATGGGTAATATTACAGAGAAGAAGCAGCAAAGTGTTGGCCAGCCTCTTCTCCAATTCAAAGTGTGTGTGCACTCACTTATGAAACTCTTGTTGTTACATCTCCGATCTGAGTAAGAGGGAGTAAAAAGTAACAAACAAAAACATTAAAACCGAGATGAGGGGGAGTAACCCAAAACAACAAGTCCTCCAAAAGCTAATAACTCAACAGGGAAACAAATGAGTTAGAAAAGGTCATTAAAGATCCATTCCAATGAAAATTGTGTTTTTTTTTTAATGTTCTTGGAGCATTTTTTTTCTTGTTGGAAGTCATGACCAGCGACTATTGGTGACGTCACCAAGCAAAAGTGATGTCCAAATTATGAGACACTGTTTTTCCATAACTCTCCGTTTGGATGGTTAAAAGTAGGGGTAGGGAGAAGAGAAGAATTCAGATTGGGTCATAGAGTTGAAGCAGAGAAAGGAGACCAGAGCTTTTTCAAACAGCAGGTTTTGGTCTGCTGCTGATCCATCACAAAAATGAATAAAGAAATACTCAGAAACACAGTTTAAATCCTACAGTAGTTTATATGTCCATCATTAAAAGAAAATGCTACAACTTCATGTTAAAAACACAAAAAACTGGATTTTCATTGGAGTGCTTCTTTATATTAACCACTTGATCCCTGCTTGGTATGGCGTTGAAAAGGCAAATCTGAATTCTGAGCTGAAACACACGCTGAAGGCAGCCATCACTGCTGATGGATAGACAAGTTTCAGTCAAGACCCTTACCTTACAGTAACTCTGCATTATGTCAAGAATGGCTGAGCTAAGAAAAAGCCCAAAGATAATACCAGGCCCACAGGGACAGCTGTAGCAGAGGAGAATGATGAGATCTTGGTATCAAAGAGAAGGTTGTGCCAGCCACTGTTGATAATGCTGCAAATATTTTGACAGTTTTAGTTGCTGTAAAAATTGTCAAGTTTCCATGTTTTGCACACATCCTGAACCCTGGAGGACAGAAACTTTACAACTAGCAGCAGCTCTACTCCGAGCTCTCCCCGGGTGGCCGAACTTCTCATCTTAATGCCTTGTTTTCACTGAGCGGTACGGACCAGACCCACCCCCCTCTTGGCCGGTTTAGAACGGTCCGAGCGTTGGACCATCAAAGCCCATGCAGGGTGTAGACCGATGACGTAGCTGTACGTCAAAACTATGGGACTACAGCGAAAGAAGCTGCACCAGCTGACTCAGGAACAGACGGAAAAAGAAAACGATAACCGTGAAGGAGAATTATAATTCTAAGCAGGTCTTTATTATGGTTGGAGCCGGCCTCTACACTGCAGAACAGTCTATTGCTCAGAATTAAAAAGAAGAAAAAACTCTTTATGCTGAGAAAAACTCCAAAGTTGTTCAATAAATGTTTTCCAATGAGTGTTTTTGATGAATACGGATCGGTAACTGACGTTTTTCAGCTGTGGGGGTTTGATGAGACTTAAACAGGTGTGAGGGTTGTCCATATTTGTGGATTCGGCATGTCTCCAGTCCCCTACCCCTGCAAATAAGGGGGAATACTGTAGGAAAAGGATTTATTATTCTTTGCAAGAAGATTGTCGAGGCGAAAAAAAATATAGGAGAAAAGAGTACAAAAGCTTTCAGTGTTGATCTTGAGTCAGGAAAAGCTCTGGTCGGACACTTGCTGTCGTAAAACATTTCAACCAATCAATGGGTTACATCAAGAAGCTCCTCCCTAAAGGGTCCATTTCACTTTTCCATGGACCTACGACCAATGGAGGAGCAGAAATGGTACCAGTAAGTCCTGCTTAACGGGTCCCTTTTGTAATGGATGCTCCTCCTAGATGTAAAGACCAGGTGGAAATCAAGATTTGATGATCTATGAGAAGTTTTCTGCCATCCAGACAGCAGCCATCAATCTACGAATTACAAAGTCCAAGAAAAAGTAACGGTAAGCAGTATTGTAGCGCCAGAATGCTAAAAAAATGGACAACTCCGAAACACCTCAGAACAACAACTACTAAAGATTTATTAATGGGTTTTGATGGTGGGTGTAGAATCCTGAAGGGGACGGTGGAGGAAGGCATGCAGGTTGAGGAAGCGTATGTGATCCAAGCAGGAAGTAGGTAGTTTGTATAACTTGTAGTTCCAAGTTGATGTCTTTGTGGTCAAAACAAGAAGACACAGCAGAAGTGCAGAGAGAGCATCAGAACGTGAAGTCTGGGTGGACAGCGTGGGAACTTTTAAAGACCTTGACTGGATCAGTAAACAGGAGCATTCACAGGAGCTTGGTCGACAATGGGGAGACCCACGAGGACTTGATTGCAGACAGAAGTAACAGAGGACGATGGAGAGATGTCGTCGAGAACATAGATGGGTCCGAAGACTTGACGAACTTGAAGATTGTTGGAATGCATAAACTGAATATTACAAAGTGGCAGCGAAAGACAGAATGAGAAGATTATATATACAGCACAAAAGTGAGATGAATGTGCCTGATTATGAATGTACGTGGTGCACAGGACAGAATGTATGATTTTGGACTCGCAACAAACACCTGTGATACTGAGTATGAACCCACCTTCCTCTCCTCTCCAGCGTTTTCCTCATACACAATGGCCTGCACCTCATTCCTGTTCTTCATCAGCATCACTGAGAGGTCTTTGTGAGGGAACTTCCCCACTGTGAAAGAGAAGTAGTACGCTCCTGGGATGCGGCAGCGGAACAAGCCGGCCTTAGCATCGAAATCCCCACCGATGTTGACATAAACCACATCAAAGGTCACTGTCATTTTCGGTCCACCCTCCATGCTGTTGGTGCGAGCCGCCGAGAAAGCCGAGCGCAGCTCTGCGTCGTCCAGGAGACGAGCCAGCGTCTGCACGCCGAGCGGCTGACTCAGGCACAGCAGAGCGAGGGGCAGGAGCGCCGGCAGCAGCATGGTGTCTGAGGAGCAAAGACACAAAGCATTGTTACTTTTCATCACAGTTTTTTTTTTTTTTAAAGCTTAATAAACACTTCAGAGATTTTCTGAATCAGTAACCTGTAGCAGCAACAGAAGTCCATGAAACATTCTCAACTCTGACAGGATTCTGCTCTTGTTCTTGTGTTGGACATTTTTTAAAGTTTAGCCTTTTATTCTCAGTTATTCTTTTTAAATATCTGTTACAGCCCCGTTAATGTGTGGCAGCAAGAGAGTAGTTTTGGTCTGAGCAACTCAGGACTACTGTTTGTATGAAATTACTGGTTTTAGCTATAAACCATTGGTTTACTGCAGTGTTTCTCAATTATTTTCTCTTACGCCCCCCCCTTTGAAGAATTTATCCTTACGCATCCCCCCTATAACTTTCTGCTGCAAATATCATTGGCATCATTAGTCAATTTGCTCAAGTTAAACGAATATCTCCTCAAAATATTGTACCTTTATTAGCTTTAAAGGATATTAAAAAAAAACTTCTACATAATGTTTTATTGATCTTTCTTTTTGTAATACTTCCAAACTTTCAGACAAAGTAAAAACAATGGTCTTTCCTTGTTTCCCTCCATAGTAGTGATGAGAATTCTGGATCTTCTCAGAGATTCAGTTCTTTTGATTGGTTCACTGAAAACAGCAGCTCTTTCTGCTGCCAAATTGATTTTTAGGTTGTTTTTTGCTTAATTTAATTTATTATCAACTACTATATTGGACTATGCACAAAATCTACAACAAATACACACATGTTTTTATTCACATAATGTGTATATCATTTATATACTGCTATTTATCCCTTCCAGATAAAATGTACAAAATAAATGAAAAAGGACTAGTTATTATCTTTTCAGTTTTTAGCTCTTTATATTTTAAGTTTTTTTTTTCCTTTTAAACATATTTGAAGTGAAAAACACAAAACTGCAACCACAATCCAAAATTCAAAAGTGTGCAAAACCAACAAATAAATTTCTTAATGATCTGTTCGGTTTTAGAGAAGATTCTGCACAGGTTGGTTGTGGAGCCATAAATATAAATATAGAATATATCTACATATATAGAACTATTTCCTGTAGATTCTCTTCACTCATACTGTCAATAAAATGTCAAATGAAATGGTTCCAGTTTTTTTCTTCTTTTCTAATGATCTCATCTTCTTTACTTATTTATTTATTTATTTTATTTATTTAGTAGGGACGGATATAAAAACATAGACATACAGCAGAGCAGCAGTCCCATGCCTATATCATCATGCTTGTAGCAGAGGCTAATTTGCAGCATTTGTCCCCAGATGGGCTTTTTATACAAAAAAATAATCGTGATAAGACATAAAATGAAGTGACTGGTTACAAAATGACAAAATTGTTTAAAAACAGACTTGTTAAGAAGATAAATATATACATATATATGTATATATACATACACACACATATACATATACATATATGCATACATACACCCAAGCAAACCCCATAAACATGTGTGCAACGCTGCTGCTGTACAGCCAGGACTTTGACTGGTATTTTTAAAAGAGACTGAAGCTGGTCATAGATTTCAAATCAGCAGGGAGTGAATTCCAGAGTCCTTTCCCTTCACAGAGAGAGCAGACTGAGCAAAAGAAGTTTGCGAAAGGGAACGTTGCAGTTTCCACTTGAAGCTGCTCTAGTGGGTCTACTGGAACTCTCTAGCTTATAAATTAAAGTGCTTAAGGGTTTAGGTGCTAATTCGTTAACACATTTAAAAATATTTTTTAAAAGATTGAAATGGATAAAATTTTGAGAATGTTAAAATTTGTGTTTTGATAAAATATGGCAGTGATGAAATTGAATTGGTTTCAAATCTAAAATCTTTAAAGCTCGATTGTAAAGTCTCTCCACAGGTTTGAGTTGTGTTTGGTGTGCTTGTGACCATACAGTAACTCCGTAAGACAGGTGGGAAAAGATCATTGAGTTTAAAAGATCCAAGCACATTCGAAGTCAGACATTTTCTAATGAGTTTGAAACAAGTAATGTTTTGCCTGATGATTTTACATGTTTTCTGATATGGCTTTTAAAGTTAAGTTGAATCTAAGATTACTCCAAGATATTTTCTTCTGGCACTTGATCAATCTGTTTCCCATTTACAAAAACATGCAAGGAGTTAGTTGCAGCTTTTTTTATGGAGAAACAGATGCACTTTGATTTTTTAGTATTGAGTGTCAAACAAGATTCCCCCAACCAGGTGGATATATTTTTTAAGCCATTGGTTAGCTGTTGGCTGACTGTACAACAGTTTTTACGTTTTGTGTTTGTTGTTTCTGTCTCTCCCTCTTGCGCTGCTGCACGTGTAAGCCCCTCCCCCAACAAACACACGCAGTGCCAATGCGCCGTTCAGCTTTTTGTCTCTCTTTCTCTCCGTTTCTTTTCTCTCTGTTAAACATTTTTCCATCGCAATTCTCGAGGTTTAAGTAAATATTTCCTCTCTCTGTGTGGATATCACGGTCACTGACAGTCCTCCGATCAACTGTTTAGTAACTAACATAAATTGCATGATCCTCGGGCTGTACTGCAACACCCCCCCCCCCCCCCCTTGCCATCGCACGCCCCACCAATAGAGAAACACTGGTTTACTGCAACCTTCCTGCACCAACACCTTAAAGGACTAGTAATGGGCTGGGACAAAGCTAAAATGCATATCCAGATATATTCCATATGTTCTAATGTATCAAAAATAACAAATAATTACCGTTGACAAACGCAGGTTTTTGTAAAATTTGACAAAATCAACGACAAATTTCGCCCTGCTTCAGAAACGGCTCGATTTGGGTCACGTGACGCAGCTGTCCACTTCAGTCATTTCTTCCTCCGTGAAAGATCAGATCTCATTCATTTCTGTGTGATGCTTTCATCTGAAGAGGAATCGTTTTTGGAATTTTCAGTGTACTTAGCTAACGTGACAGACTGTTGTCATCCCCTGTTGTTGTTGTGTTGAAACGGGACGATTCTCGTGGAGCACTGTTTACATTCTCCTTTGGTTTCTGCGCATGTCAGAGACGTGCAGTAAGGTGGTGGAAGAGCTTCTGGGTGTGTGAATAAAGTGAATAATAAAGTGGCGGACGGTCCTGCAAACATGTCTCTAAGCTCTTTATTTTGCATATGAAACTCTGCATTACCGACCCGGACAGTCAGCTTCATTGATGATGATTTGATTTCGAGTCGCCAAAAGGTTCAGAATGTCTTTGTTTTTAAAACCGATCTGTAAATAAAGCTTCACGAGATGCTCCGCGTCTTCCAGCTTCGAGCATGGCTCTGATAAACTGACGGCTTTGCTTCTTTTCTCATTAAATTACGACTTTAAATCGGCATTCTCAGCGTCAGCGTCAGTATCATTGCCGTTGTGAGCTCTTACTTTACGCACTGCCGGCTCAAATTGATAGGGCTTTACAGTCCTCAAACCACAAACACCCGGCGCCTCTGAATCATCGTCACTTTCAGAACAAATGTTTCCACAATCTGAGTCTGAAGATAGAATTGTGGACCTTGAAATATCGCAGCTATCGCTAGCTCCGACACGCAAAGGAGAAGCCGTCTTACTATGCTGACCCATGTGACGTCACACGAACCACGTGACCAAAACGGAGCGTTTTCCTGGAAGTGGAAATTTGCATATGGATTGGCCGCAAAAAAGCCGTTTTATTTCAATATTTCTTGCTCAAAACACGCCAAAACATTTGGAAATTGTAAATATAAGGCAAAATACAGTTAACACCGAAAATGACCCACAACCCCATTACTAGCCCTTTAAATGAATCCATCTACTTCTGCTCATCCACAACCGGGTCATGGCCGTATCAGTCTAAGCAAATATGCCCAGACTTCCTTCTCCCCGGTCACTTCCTCCAGCTCCTCTGGGGGGACCCCGAGGCGTTCCCAGACCAGCCAACAGACGTAGTCTCACCATCATGCCCTGGGTCTTCTCTGGGGCCTCCGCCCACTGGGACACCTCTTCAAGGAGGCGTCCAGGAGGCACCTGGACCAGATGCCCAAGCCACCTCTCCTCTGGATGAGGAGGAGCAGCGGTTCTACTCCGAGCTCTCTCCGGGTAACCAATCTTTTTACCCTAACTATAAGGCAGCGCCCAGCCACTCTACAGAGAAAGCTCTTCTCAGCTGCTTGTATCTGGTACCAGAAACTTTCACAACTCAAGTTCATGACGTTTCAGTCCATGACGCTCACATGGGGCGGCCGTGTGTCAAAGTGTCCTTGGCAAGACACTGAACCCCAACTTGCCTCTGGTGCATGTGTGTGAATGGGCAAATGGAACTGTGACTGTAAAGTGCCTTGGGCCTTCGATGAAGGTAAAAAACGCTCTATATACATACATATATATATATATAGATATATACGCCATTTACCATTTGGTGTTTACACAGACACATGCAAAAAGTAAACACACACTGTTCCAACTGAGTTCCTCTCAAGACACTTTCTTGCTGTGGCTGATCTTTGCTTTCCCCATTTTTAGAGAAAACCTATCCCTTTCTAGATGTTCCTCCACCTGCTTCCTGCTTTTACTACAGATCACAATATCATCTGCAAATGTTATGATCTACAGAGCTCCTGTCTAACCTCATCTTTTAGTCTCTTCATCACCACAGAAAATAAGAATGAGCTTAAAGCTGATCCTTGGTGCAATCCCACCTCTAAACTCTTCTATCACACTGAGAGCACATCTCACCGCTCTCTTGCAATTCTAACGTTTTTCTACTCCACTCCCAATCCAGACTTTCCCATACAAACCACAGCTCCTCTCTCTTTATCCCGTCATAAAACTTTTCCTCTGCATGAATGCCTACACAGTTCCAACTCTTCTTCTTTTGTTTCGAACTTGTCATATAAGTCTTCATTGCTCTTTTGTTTGGCCTTCAACTTGTGCTGTTCAGTATTGAAAAATACCACTTGATATATTTTACGGTACCATAAAAATGACTAAATGCCATCACAGTGGACAACACATATGATGGCAGCAAAAAATGTTCAACCATCCTGACAGTTCAGTTTATATGGAAAAACAACAGTGGGCTGAACTTTATCAAACTAAAACGTGAATGGATTTCAAATTCATTCTTGGTTACTTGTTTGTGTATACATATATTTTATTTACTCTTGATTATCTTAAAGAAATACAAGGAATCTGAAAAACTTGACATGTACTGTACAGTACCAGGTTTTTATCTCCGAGTCATACTGGTTGAAGTTTTGGATAAAGATGTTCTGGATCCATTTTAGGTCATTGAAATGGATCATTCAAAATGAACCAATATTGACAGTGAATCGTGTCAGAAACCACAAATTATGATATGAATTGAATCCTTGATAAAGTAAATCATTAGGCCATTCATGTAAATGATATCAGATCTATATCAAATAATGAGTCTAGTCATAGCAGTAACAGTAGTATTGGCTAATAACCACAGATACAAACAAGATTGTGTTGATGAAAAAGTTAAAATTGATCAGATAGAGAGTTATCAATTTCTAGCAAACTTTATCAGTTTCTCTTCCTATTGTGTTTTTTCTGTTTTAGCCCTTTTATTCACATAGAATGTAAACAAAAAGACTTCCAGTCACAAGCTTGCTTGGGTCAATTACTGAAGTCTAACCAAAATGAGGAATGTGTTTACTAAACATTTGAAAACCATTTTTTGCAAACAATACCTGAATAAATCAATGTCATGCAGTTTTATCAACCACAAATTAAACAGTCTAGAAGACACGAAATGCAGGTTTGAGTATTTGAAGCTTTTATGTCAGACATAAGATTTTCAAAGTTAAAAGTGCCAATAAGAAAAAAAAGTTTCTCAGTTAAACGCCATTTTAATTTATAATTTTAAAGGTGTAATGAATACCGTATTTTCTGCTACTTTTTTCCTAGGTTTTGAACTGTGCGGCTTATACAAAGGTGCGGCTATTGAGTTGATGTTTCTTCCACCACTAGGGGCGCTCTAACTGGAATTAGAATAAAAAATAAGACACACGAAAAATTAATTCAAATAAGTGTAGCCTACCCTACTTTTTCTTTAGCAGATAAAATACGCAAGACAATTACTAACTGGTAATTATTTTCAAATCCTGGTCCCTTCATCATGGAAACCACCAGAAGTTTGTATGATCCAATGTTTAAGTTGAAGGCCATCGAGCTTACTATGTAGGAGGGAAACCGCGCTGCTGCACGCAAGCTTAGCGTCAATGAATCTATGGTGAGACGCTGAAGGCGACAGGTATATTTATGTACAAAGTTATATTTACTGTACATGCAGTAAATATCTAATTTTTCAACATAGATATCTGCAGCTTATAGCCCAGTGCGGCTTGAATTTCTTTTTTTACTTAATTTTTTTTTATATTGAGCGGATGCAGCTTATACACAGGTGCGCTCTATAGTCCAGAAAATACTGTAATTCATATTTAGATTGTATCAATTTAGGTAAAACAAATCGCCGCAGAGCTTGTTGAATCTTTTATGTATTGATTCATGGACCATGTATGGATAGATATGCTAAATCATGAGAGAGGGAAAGATGCACAACCCTGATAGAAAGGCTTATTCCTCAGGTGGAGGATAAAGGCTGTGCTCTCTGAATGCTGTCTCTACATCAGAGGATGGGCAGAAGGACGAGACAGCAGCAGCTCTGCATGCTCACAGTTGGACACACGCTGGACAGAAGTCTGAACTGGCCCGTGCAATGACAACTCATTGAGTTTCAAGGGCGAAAGACAGCATGTGAGGTTTGGGGGGGGGGGGGGCACGCGAACACAGATTCAGCAGATAATAAGCCCACAATCCCACATTCTAAGAATACATATTCAGTTTCTTTGAAACAATGAGCAGTTTCCATGGAGACGGTGCACTGAAGCAGTATCAAAGCCACAAAGCGTATCCAACAGCCCAGCAATAGATGGGATTGTTGAATCCTCAGCCCTTGAACAGACATGTTAGACCTTTTGGGGGGAAAACTGCGACAGAAAAATGTTTTCAAATTAGCTCAATACAAACCAGAGTGTCACATGACCTCATCTGTAGTCCAACAATGTAAACAGCAGAGTCAGGTCCAAAGAAGTTGAAACAGCTGATGAAGAAGCTTGGTCCTATGTCTGATACAGCAACTACTAAACTGAAGACCTGCAGCAGACCTCCTCGCGCCTCTTTCAGGACGACATGAAGGTTTTCTGAGAACTGCAGACACAATCTCTCAAGGAAGTCCTGGTTTGTTGGATGGACATGCTCACCCGCGATGATTGTCATTCTCATCAAACTTCCACACCTACTCAGATCTATTTTGAATTCCTCCTTGATGTGAGCTTTACCTCATATCTATCTAAGACCCCAACCCCTGACTGCCTATAAGAAGAAATTTGATGCTGCCTGTATCTGGGATCTTGGCTTCTTTTTAACAACCACAATCATAGGGCCACACTATATGACAAAGGGTGTGTATGTCATTGATAGGCAGGTAAACTTAAAGATTTGTTTTCAGACTTGCCCCTCTCTGCGTGATCACAGAGCAGAAGGGACTATCTGCCCTACTGCCCTCAGGCTTGTCAAAAAGTCCCCTGCCATGGTGGTACCCTAAAGAAGCACCAACATAAACCTGAAGTTTCAGTGGACTCCAGTTTTCCATATTCAAACTATATTTAAAGTTGCATCCATTTTGTCCCTTTCTGGGTCAACGGGCTCCTGGACTCTAACGAGGTCACTTCTGGGCAAGGCAGGGTACACCCTGGACGGGTCGCCACTCTGTTGCAGGGCCTCAATCACACACACATTCACACCAAGGGGCAATTTAGAGTAGCCAATTAACCAATGAAGCATTTTTTATGAGTCCCCAGAGAGAACATGGAAACTCCACACAGGAAGGTCTTCTTTCTGTGAGGCAAAAGCGCTAAATTAAATGCCTCTAAAACTGAAGTCATGAGGTTCGGTTATTATTAGAAAACTGTTAGTCAGGAGAGAAGGAAGGCGTTTATGAGGACAGATAGTGAAAAGGAAAGACAGGAGTGAGGGATTTAAATTTTGAAATTGGAATGTAGGTAGTCTGACAAGAAAAACTAGGATTGCCAGACATGATGGAAAGAAAAAATGTAAATATCCTGAGAATTAAAGTGACCAATGGAGAGGGAGCAAGACTATAAACGGAAAACGAAACAGAGTAGGAGTGATCCTAAAGGACAAGTTTGGTAAGGATGTTTTGGAGAGGAAGGGTGTCATAAAAGATGATGAGTTGAAGCTTATGGTGAGGGGTTATGGCCCACAGGCAGGATGTGAGTAGAGGAGAAACTCTGGGGGGAGATGGATCAAGAGATCAGGGGTATCCCTAGAGAGGGGAGAGAGTGTAACATGCTTTTCTGAAAGAGGGGATCATGTCAAAGTTGTTGCTTGTACCACGAAAAGCCCTAATAACCAGCTCCACTAAAACTATATTTTGTGTAAAAATACATTTGTAAGAAAACAGGTTTTGACTTCTGTTCTTTCTTTTTAACTGTCTCAAGATATTGTCTGATAGAGAATTTAGAGGCCGAAAGTTTTCTTATCAAGTAAAACTGTGACAGTTATTTTAGTAAAGAGCCTACACTGTGAGATTGTCCCAGATGTGTAGTTTTATAGCTATTGTAACGTGTGGGTGTGTGTGTGTGTGTGTCATGATTCAGTGCTTTGGTTTTGTCATGTTCTGTTTCCCCTGTCAGTCTCACCACATTCAGGTTAACAATCCACAGCTGTCTTAATTTAGTTAATCAACCTCAGTGTATTTAAGTGTCTGGTTTTCAGTTTCTTATTGTCAGGTCATCTGCTCTTCTACGTTCTGTTGCCTCACTGGTTTGTGCTCCTGGGTTTTTGTCATGTTTAAGTTACTTTAGTAAATGTTTATGTTTCTGCCACCAAGTCTGGTCTCCTGCATTTGGGTCCTCCACCACCATCCCTGACAGTGTGCCACTGTCTGTGTTGTAAATATACTATAAAACTAATATTTGTCAGTCAGCCAGCAAGGCCAAATGGTCTCCAAATGGTTTAAAAAAGTGGGCCCTGAACAGGTTTGTCTGCAGTTTCTGTGGTGGCCCCACCTGTCTTTGCCCACAATGGCTGCGCTGACCAGGGACCAGCAGCCCTGGGCTAACTCTGCTGGACCCTGGGTGGGGAGCACACGCTTGCTCGACCAGGTCCTGGGCAGTGGACCTCGCGACACTGTCCACCGGACAACTGGGTATCATGATGGAAACAGCAGACAAACCCACATCATCAGGCTCACATCAGGCAGTGTAGAGGTCAGAACTTTTGCCTCAAAGATGAATGAATGAATGAATGAAATGAAAAAAGCCCTGGTTCTAATTTGGTTCCTTTTTGAAATTGTCCAGGGCAAGGGTCCAGAGCCACATGTGGCTCTCTGGCTGAAGAAAAAATAATAGTGATTTCAAAGAAAATTGGAGATTAACTCTTATTTTAGCAACAAACTAATGTTTTTGGCTATTTTTTTTCTACTGGGTTTTTAGGCTAATTTAGAGTTTTAGCTTCTATTTTGGCAACATGCTAACGTTTTTGAATACATTTATGATAATTAGGTGTTTAGCTAATATTTTAGTAAAATGCTGATGTTTTCAGCTAATTTTTTTTTATAATTTAAAATTTAGCTTCTATTTTGGCAACATGCTAACGTTTTTGTCTAAATTAGTTTACTGAGGAATTTTGGGCTATTTTGGAGTTCAGCTAGTAATTAAGCAACAAGCTAGCTTTTTTTGGCAGATTTCACCTCTAATTAGTTTTTTATGCTAATTTGGAGTTTAGCTAATATTTTAGCAATATGCTAACATTTTTAGCTAATTTGTTATCTACTGGGTGTTTCAAGCTAATTTTGAGTTTAACTTTTATTTCAGCGACATGCTAAAATGTTTTGCTAATTTAAGTTACAGAGAAATGTTATGCTCATTTTAAGTTCATCTAGTAATTAAGCAACACTAAAGTAAAAAACTTTTTTAAAAAATAACCTTTTGAGAGATGCTAGTTTATTTTTATATATTTTTTTGTTTTTGTTTGTGCCAAAAAAAAGACATTATTCATATTTATTAAAAAAAAAACAAAAAACAAAAAGAAGGTTATGAATGCAAATCTAAATTTCTGAAAGGCTAACGTAAGTCAGTGCAGCTCCTTCTGGTTTTGATCAGTAGAAAACGAACCCAAATGGCTATTTTACTGTTAAAGGTTGCCGACCCCTGGTCTAGGGTATACCCATTGACTGTTGGACAGAGCAGGTATGTTTCCCTATAGAAAATGCTCCAACTAAATAAAGTCAACTAAGTCACCATTTTTCCAAAACAATAACTTAAATAAA
Source organism: Oryzias javanicus (assembly GCA_003999625.1). NCBI lineage: Eukaryota > Metazoa > Chordata > Actinopteri > Beloniformes > Adrianichthyidae > Oryzias > Oryzias javanicus. The sequence continues at coordinate 5,044,076 of CM012439.1, forward strand.
AAAATGTTATATAAAAAACGTAAATAAAATGATTCAAATCTTTGATTTAATCAATAACTGCAGTGCAGTGTCCCTTCCTGCTGCTGCTACAAAGCTGGGTTGAGGAGAGGAGGGGGGGGGGCGCGGTGATGTCGCTGTTAGTGCTTCTTTTAAACTTTAAGGATGAAAAAAGGATGGGGAGGAAACATGGAAAATTCTCCCCCCGTCCCCTATATTTTGGTCAAAAAAGATTCATTTAACTGGTGGTCTAGGGTTTATTTATTTATTTTTTTTCCAAAACCATTAACAGTTAAAATTCCACTTCTTTACCCTAGAAATTTTGCTGTGTGGTGGTGCAGTTATTAGCACATTTGGTGTCAAAAGCAGTAGCATTTTTTCGCCTAGGGCGCTATGCAGCCCAGGGCCTGGAGACAGATGACAGGGACGTTTCTACGGCATCTACTGTCGCCAACCTGAGTGAGAACAGTCCAGTTCTCTTATACAGTCTATACCCTACCTTTTGCCCATTAGTGGCTGGGATAGCAGCACAACACCCATTTCCCCAAAGGAAGTAAGCAAGGTTAGAAATTAAATGGATAGTGAGAAATATTTTTTAATGAATGAAAAATAAAAATAGAATGAAAAAACAGTTGTGTTCTACACATTAACATAGGCCCTAATCATAATTTACAAGAATATATTTAGTATTTGAAACTAAATTATGCATTATAATGTAAACAAAGAAATATCATTTTCAGCTTAGTTAAAATCACAAATTTTATGCAGAGAAAATAAAATAATTATATAGCTATTCTGATTTTTTAATTAGATAACTACATTTACAAAAACAAAATTGTAGAAAATGGTTAAAATTGATTAATTTAATTTAATTAAACAATTAACATCAATTAAAATATGATTAAAATCAATATTTTTTTTGATTTTATTTAAGATGTAAAGAATAGATTTTGAATCTAAATGTGATATAAATGGATTTCTAGATATTTAGCCTGACTTCCTCTGAAGAGGATAAAAAATGGTAAACAAACACAGAATTGTGTTCGAGACCACCATGTCTGTTGCGCCGTCCAACAAGCTCTCGTCTTTACCGCGATGCTGTCCGTGTCACGCGCTAAAGTGCGCGCGCGCGCTGATCCGGGAGATCAAACAGGCGCTTAAGATGCAGCATCTGCAGCATCCCCCCCCCTCCGTGCAGGCAGGCAGTATCACTCAATGATAAACAGAGGAACACATGCACGCGCAAAGGAATAATGTTAAGTCAAATGAGTCCGAACTGGACCCCCCCACACACACGCACACACAGACCCTCGCGTGAACGAACGCTGCGTGGCGGGAGGGGGGGCATAACGATCCTGAAAGAGAGGTAGAATCCAACGCGCGCGTGCACGTTCGCACACCCCTGTTGTAGAGTATACCTGCAGCTCTCCTTCATCAAAAGAAGGACAAGCCAGATCTTACCTGGGCGTGCGTGCCGTCCTCTGTCCTGGTCGTGCGTGGAGATCTGAAACTTCTGCCTCCCCAGCACCGTGGATCACCCCCCCCCCCCTCCTCCTGACACTCAGCCCCCGCCTCTCTGCCCCTCCTCTATCTGTTTTCTTTTTCTCGCTTGCTAGTGATCTTTTTTTTTTTTTTGTCATCAGAGGACCCCACAGGCTGCGCGTGCACACTGACCTAAATCTGAGCACGTGCGTTTACCTGAGTCTGCCTCAGTGCGCGCGTGTTTGCGGAGAAACAGCAAAAAGCAGACAAAGCAGGAGAGGAATGATCCTGCGGAACTGAAATCTATCCCATAATATGCTACTGATCCTCTTCCTAATTCCCCCCCCACCCCCCCCCACACACACACATGCATCCCACAGACAAAGAAACTACATTTATCAAAACATGTGGACGCAGGTAGAAGGTCACCTCACCTGTAGTTCTTGAATTAAACATGGTAAAAGTGATCAGTTCATTGAGTGAACCTAAAGGCAGCATAATCCAGAGCTTTCGTGTCCTGGCCCCTCTGAAGGGCAAATGCAGAGGAAGGGTAACAGGAAGGGTAGAACAGGTACGATGGGTGGCTGGTTGGCTCAGTGTGTAGGACTGATTCAAAGGAAACCAGGGTTTGTTTACCAGGACAATAATAAACTTTGATTCAGTGTGGGTCTTTAGACCCTTCACTCTACTGCCACAGGGGGCCCAGGGCCCTGTGCCGGTCCCCAGCACGGATAAAATACAGGAATGTGTCAGGAGGACCATCCAGTTTAACCAAATCTGTTAATTAGTGGAAATGTATGGAGGGAAAGTAAAGTCATCCCGATTTGTGCAGGCATAATTCTTCTTTGGGCCTAACTTTGGATTTGTGTGTGTGTGTATTCTTGATATGTAACTCATACAATACATTTTGTTCATAAGTACAAAATTTATAAAATTTTAAAAATCCAAAATACATCACAAATGAAAATTAAAACATCTTGAAACTGCATGCAGATCTTTTAAAATTAAGCACAAATCCCTTATTGGGGACTCACAAGACCGCAGTTACGCGCACATCTGATTAATACTCTTATTCCTCTTAAACACATGTTTAGAGTTTTTTATTTTAATTATTGGGGTGCATCAAGAAAGTGGGAAAATGTCAAGTCTCACCAGACATTTTTTACAATCTAAGTTTGAATGGATCTTTGAGATGTCAAAGAGTCTCACGTCAGATTTGTGTGTATCTGCGGTTTTGTGTGAGTAACAAGCAATTTGTGCGTAATTTTTAATAATTTGCATGTGTACTTTATTGAGAGATCCAGTCCGGTAAGGAGTGGTACTGTACGGTCGCTTCCACCAGCGCATACATGGTGTAGACCGCTAGTGTGCCGCTAGCTAACGGATGGCAAGAACCTTTGCAGTTCCACCACAGACCAGGCCTTGCAGTTGTTTGCAGTCATTTTTCAAATATAGACTCATAACCAAAAAAGTACACAGAAACCTGAAAGCTCACAAACGTTGGAGACGTTAGCTTAAATGAGCGCTATATTGATGCTTTCTAATGTCCACGTCACTGCTATGGATGGCTTGGGCGGCTCTGCCATCGTTCTATTTTCAACAACCGATAAGGGTCCCCGACAGGTATGGGTCGGTACTGTTTAATGAGTCCATTTTACAATGGAAACATACTGAATTAGACCGGTTTGTACTGGTCTGCTCAATAAAAACGTGGCTTAAAAGAACCCTTTGGACCAGTTTCCTACCAAGACAAAAACCCCATGCAAGAGCGGCTCAGTCCCAGACCACAGTGTGGAAAAATAAACGTTATTTCTTATGACCATAAAGTGTAGCTTTCACAATGATTGAATAATAACAGTGTTATATTCTTAAGCTTTTACTTTTGACATCAGCACATACAAGTTCATTCCAAATATGAATACCTCCGGTGATTAGGACTTTGGAGGCTTTTGTCGTTCTTTACCCTTTGTTATCACATGTAATCAACACTGGTATAGAATTCAATTTTTATTAAAAATATGAGGAAATATCAATGCATATCTATACTTGTTTTGTTTCTGAACAACAACTACCCTTTTGTGTAGCAGATGATAAGAATATAATTTAGGCTCATTCTAAGAACAGTGGATTAAACCTTTTAACACATTTTGCCCTGTTATCAGGCATGTTAAAAATGTAAACATAAATGACTAATACTTAATAAACTAAAACAATTGAAGCTAAGCTGAAATATGTGAATGAGTATCATAAAGTATCTGAGTAGGTTAGAGATGGGGAAACAGATGTTATTAGTAGACGAGGTGGCGTTTCCTTTAAGTGCTTCATTTAGAGGAATTGCGTAAAATGATGATGTCTGAAGCTTCACTTCCCAGCTGGACCACATGTGAACCGCAAAATTTGGGTGTTTGATGGAGATTTATGGTCCGGGAGAGTTTGGAGAGAGGTAGAGATAGTTTGGGGATTTAGGAGAAATAGTTATAAAACCAATATGTCCCTTGAACAAAGACTGACCCAATTTCAACAGTGCAGTCGTTGTCAAAACTTGGTGCCAAGTCAGTACCGACAGAGCTACTTGCTCCAGTTTAACAAAGGATTGACTGAAGAAAAACTCAAGCAGGCAGAAGTTCACATTATTCATACAGTTACTCAGTGTCATAACACAGAATTTCGGAGCTGTAAAACTGCAGCACCGATTTTGTGAGCAGGAAGCTCCAGACTGACAAAAGGAACTGTTACACAAAGTCAACTCCCGACTTTATGATGTGCAGATTAATCCACCTAATACTTCAGATATGGCAGAATTTTGGTAGTCACATGATAGGCCTGAGCAGGCTTATTCGAGAAGTTGTCACATTAGCAAGAAAACATGGGATGTTCATGGGAAAATGCATAGCAATAGTTAAAGCAAAGTCACTTGAAGCAATCTCCACCATCAATGCAAATGGAGGACACCAGTATCTAATCTACAGGTTGGCTTAAGAACAGACAGGAAAAGAAGAAACCTTTGATGAGGTTAAATGATTTTTTCTGTTTTAGTTGTAATAGAGGTTCTCATAACAGAGACTTTTCCTATGAAAATAGCAAAGGAAGGACTTCTGGAATGCCAACAAAGACTGTACCCGACAGGCGTTATTCTGCTGATGTCAAAAGACTGCTTCTGAATAACTTGTATCCTCTGTTCAGTTTAGTTGGTGTGATGTTGTAGATACATCAGGGGATATGTGTGCTGTCTCTGGCAGTAAATTCTGTAATAAATAATAGTAAAGTGTGCGAGAAGTGAGCTAGTAAATGTACTTAATAATCTTTTGTTTTGTAGTCATCCAGTGGCATGGTGCTAAAGCAGAAAGTTCCTTGACCACAAAATGGCTTTTACCCTCTCTGAGGTACAACATATAAATTACTGTTTTATGTATTAGGTCCCTTGATTGGTCAAATTATTGCTAAAAAAATATTATTTTATTAATAGGTTTTCCCACATGTGAGGCAGAATGCTGAGATTTCGTGGGAACTGCACAGGTATCTGGTGACATTACTGACTGGAATGTGGAGTGAACAATGTGCACAATCTTTGAGAATGACAAAGGTTCAGTTGCTCTTTCAAATAATTAAGTACCTCATCAAAGGTGGAAACAAGTATAAGTCTGGAACCACTCTATTATCTGTATGGTGTGATGAGAAAACAGCTATTAGTCATTGTGCAATAACAGACATGGAGGCAGACATTTTAACTGAGCCCAGGGAAATCTGAGCAGGAATGTTTATTTTCATCATTTAAAAATACTTGTGTTTTAAGTTCAGATGACAGTTACAGTGATAGAGCACATTGTAGCATTCTCCTGATATCCTGTTATTTTGTCTTGATAAGGTCTTTTCTGAAAAGAGAAAGGCAAAGAAGATTAAAAATAGTAGATAGTATCTTTAATATAAACATCATATACTATAGATTTATAACTTTCTTTTTCTTTTTATTTCACACTACAGCATTCCCCCTCTTATTCACGGGGGTTAAGGACCAGATGCATCCGCGAATATACCAAATCTGCGAATACGGACTCCCCCCGCCCAGCTGAAGGATGTCTGTTACCAATTCATATTCATCTAAAACACTTCTGATCATACTTTGTAAAATATTTATTAAAGAACATTGAAGTATTGCTAAACATAATTTCAAATGTTTTTAAAAACTACACACTGCACTACATACTGCAGCAACAGCGTATTTTATGACACAGATGAGGAGTCTCACTTTGTGCCTTCAAACAAGGAGCGCGTGCTTCCTTCTTCTCCAAATAACCAAAAAAATTTTAAAAATGTATTAAAAAAAAAACACCTGCTCCGGATGAAAATTTTCCTCCACAATGATCTTCTTCAACATATCAGGAATTTTTCCGTCAGCTGATTCCATTTCTTCATGCAGGAGCTTGGAGGGAAGAGGGGGGGTGGTCCTCTCGCGGAGGGTTCGCTGCATGTGTGGAGGCCAACCCAGTCTCAGTGAAATGCGTACATATTCCACGACTTTGGACCTTGGGAATACCGTTCTTGATATAGAGTTCAGAATGGGTTGCAACGGCGTATCATATGCACGCATTTTAGGTTTCATTTTGATCACGTGGTCAGATTTTTAGGTTTCGTTTTGATCACGTGGTCAGATGACCTCTGGCACATTTGAAAATGCTGGTTAAGGTTAGGATTACGTTTACGGTTCTAAAAGCAAAATGGACGTTTGTGCGGCGGTCTCTGATGCTCACTTGTCCACCAGGGGATGTGTCAAATGTGGAAAAGACATTTAACTCATTGAGGACCGTGCATAATATATGCACGCAAAAACCGTGTTTCTCGTATATTATGCACGGTATTTCCAAAGTCGTGGAATATGTACGCATTTCACTGAGACCGGGTTGGTGGAGGCACACCTAAGCACCACAGCACCTCCTTCGGATGCAAAAATTTCATACAAACGTCTTGAGTTGTCTGAGTTTTAGTGACGAACCCGAAGAATCATGTGACTAAAAAAACGCAACCACGTGAAACCGCGAATAAAGAGGGGGAACACTGTAGAATGGAACACCATGGTCCAACCTCATCACCACGAGCTTTGTGGAGAAATTGGGAGTTGGTGTTAGACTGGGGGCGGTGCTATTAGAGCGGACTGTTCCTGGAGGGGGCGGTTCACATCATGCTGACGTCAGCACGATACCACCCGCTTGTTTTCGTGGGAACGGGAGGGGCTGCTGCACATATCCCAGGTATGCATGAACAGAACAAAATACCGCTTTTGGTTCTTTATAGTGAGGAATGACCAGTACAAAGCACTTAAAATCTTAAAAAGTAGAATTTTCATGGTATGGCCCCTTTATGAAAAAAATGCTAAAAGAAAAAGTCATTGCTTACATTTAAATGGAAACTTCTGTGCTTCAGAGTAAACCCACATGTAGAACGCAGAACCCCCTCACAAGGGAGAGGTCTTTATCCCTCAGCTTGGAAGGTAATGGCCCTACAGATGTAAGGGTAGGAGAAAGGAAGAATTCAGATGGACCCTTGAGTTCATACAAATTAAAATTGTACAGTTTTTAAGGATCTACTCCAATTATAATTTTTTTTATCATGTCCTTATGGAAATTTTCTCATGATGGAGTACAAAGAGAAAATTGCATTTCTGACTATTTCATTATTCAAATTATTGTGAAACAGAAGCAGATGAAAAAAGATTTGAGAAAATACACTGGATGGGGCACAAACTTTTGGCTCCACTTCATTTAATCCACTCGTAGACAAATAAATGCATGTACGACTTCATTTTTCTTGTCCTTTTTGCTTCTTGCTAACTGTCCCACCCACAGCTGAATTTCAGATAAATCCCTGCCGCTCCGCAAAAACTATGTCCTACAAATGACAAACGTTTTTTTTATATTTTGGCTAAAAACAGCAATATCCTAATTAAAAGGCCACTGGGAATGTTTTTGCAATAAATCAAAAGATGACTGGAGCGGGACTTTAAAATAATCTTGTAAAAACCCATTTCCTCATTTGTTGTTTGTTATTTATTGGGTAAGGCTTTAAAGAAATATGGAGTTGTGAAGGACACACGTTCAGGCATCCATTATACCGTAACCCCCCCCCCATTCACGGTATTGGTCACAGTCTGCCTTCATGAATCACATCTTTAAGGGCTGTTCACACCATCTGCAGGTTTGAGGGACAACAGAGCCTCCAGCGTCTCAGGGGTGTCTCTGATTGGTTCAGCTGCCGCCAACTTGCTGCTTTTTTAATGACACAAAACAGCTTGCTTTAACACTACACTGAGTGCAGTGAGGGCTGCTTTTCTTTTCAAACTGTGTAAATATTTATTAGGTAGTAGATATGTTGACATGGATGTCATTCTGACACAAATATATCTAACAAGTACATAATAAAGCTCAGCAAAAATACTGGCTTTTTCTGTTTATGGCAACATTTTTTCACCTTTTCATCATTTTGCCTCAGCCTTTATTCATGCACTTTATTAAACACCACCGGGAACATTTTTTTAAATAAAAAAAAATAGTCTCAGGGGGACTTTAACCCTTCCTGGGGTTACAGAAAGAGATCAACACTGCCTGCACGTATTTGAAAATGATGTGCAAGTAGTCACTTCTTTCTTTCCAAACTGGGACAAACTCTAGAAAAACGAGGCATAAGTCTTGTTCAGTAGCCGGGTATTTATCTCCGAGCTTAAGATTTACAGATCAATTCTAGGTCAGTAGATCTGATTGTTCACAATGAACATATATCAACTATGTCCACCACAAAGTATGAGTCTAGTCGCTGCTAAAATGAATAATTAAACTGTTAAACTGTTAAAATATACACACATCCCACTTCCTGTTTACTGGCAACCCGACATTTAAAAAACAACTGAAATCAAATGGCAAGAATTACACGAAAACAAAATAAATACAAAGACGGAAAGTTAAAGATTCTGTCAGATCCGTCTCAAAATCTGTGTCAAGGAGTTTCCATTGCTCTGACTTTGTCCTTTCACTTCCCCGGCCTGCCCTCGTACGATCATTTCTCCAGAGAAGCCACTTCCATTCACACCTTTACAGACAAAAGCAAATCTGAGAAAGGGGGATGTGAGGTGTAGAAAGCCAAGATGAAGACAGGGAATGAAATATCCAAAATAGACAAAATTAAAAAAAAATGTTTAGTTTAAACAAACTGTCAGAAAATGTGTTTTTCAGTGCTTGTACTTTAGAAAATTAATAGTTCTCATGAATATGGGACAATCTTTTGGTTTAGCTTGATTTTTTTTAGCTTCCTTTTATTTTTTTTATTAAAATAATGAAAATGTTTCAATTTTCAGTGAACAAATGGATATTTGTTACAGTGGCAGAGAACCACAGAACGCTCTCTCACCCCACCAGTAAGAATCTATCTCTGTGACGATGACTCTATATTTGTTCAGCTAACAGCTTTTTCAGTGTCTGCTTATGTAAGTACAACAAATATACATGTTCCTGGGGTGTGTGGAAAGCCCCCTCGTACACAGACACATTGGTAAAGCATCATTGAAAGAATGCACATGTATGTATGTGTCTTCACCGTCACTCAAGCAACATGCCTTCTCCTCCAATGAGGTGGTGTTGCTATGAGACCAGACAAACGCGGTCCATTCTTCAGTCACTAACAACCTTTCTGTGCTAGTGAGGGGGTGTGGGTGCGTGTGTGTGTGTGTGTGTGGGGGGGGTTGTTTATGACACTCTTTGTGTGCATTGTAGTGTGTGTACCAAACACATTCTCCCTCCCAAGTCGTCATATGTTGCCACATTGTTAAAGACCCCGAGGCGTCACTTTTTTGGGCATCCCCATCCCGTCGTTTTTGAGGTGCTGGCTGTTCCCATTAAATCAGTGGGTCCCCAACCCCTCCCGCTTGGTATGGGGTCAAAACCTTACCAGAGGTCATGAACCCCAAAAAAAATTCAATTTGCTAACTTTGACTCTTTCTGCTGTTTCTAATCTTAAGTTTTATTTTGGAAAACTACCGGTTTTCCAGTTTGGGCTCTAACCATAGAGGGGGGTAATAAAAATAAAACTGGGGGAACTTTTTTTTATTAATTTTAAGCATCATAACATTGTAAACATAAAAATTGTAAACATCATAAGCCCATGAAGGTAGACACACTACAAAGGCACTCGTGGTGGCTCTCCAAGCAGCTAACCGCCTAGTGCCTAGCGCAGTGATCACCGTTGCCCAGGGACCTGCAGCCTGGCCAGTAGATCTCGCTAGATCTGCCAGGTACCAAGGCAGCGGCGATCGCTATCAACTCTGCCAAAATCTAAGGAGCGGAGCTCGCTAGCTTGCTAAGTTGTCCACTGGGCAACTGGCTAGCGTAACCGTTGACCCAGCTACATGGGTTCTGGGAAGGGCTGGCGACTCGTCCAGGGTGCATCCCACCTTCACAGTAATTGCGTCAGTGTCCGGAACCCCGTGGCCCCTTGGGTTAAGAAAATGCTTACATCAAGCGGACATCTTGAATGTTCATGTGTACTCTTTGAACTAGTCACTGAAAATGTTGCATTCCCTAAGCCGAGTCAAACCAAAAAAACCTTTTGTGGTGCTTTGTAGTCAGAAATTCATAAATTTAACTATCTAAAATCAAAATAGAGCTAATTAACTGTATTGTAAACATGAAAATCATCCAAGTTGGAATTAGCCAAAAGTAAAATAGGGTGGGGGTGGGGTGGGGGGGACATTCACGAAGCTAGCTGATCACTGCTAGCTTGAGCTGCTAGCTTTGTGGAGAAAGTGTTTGTTTTAGTCTGGGGTCGGAGCTAACTCTTCCTGAGAGGGGCTGTTTCACTCTGTGACATCAGCACGTGAGGACCTACTCATTTTCGTGGGTATGGGAGGGGCTGTTGCTGAGTTTGCAGGTTTAAAATGATTACTCAGAAATGTGAATGGATCAAAATACAGCTTTGAGGTTCTTTATAGTGAGCAAACTACAGTATAATACACTTAAAAGCTAAATGGCCCCTAAATAAAATGTCAGAAATATTGGAAATGTTTTTGTATTTCATGCATTAAAGTTCACATTATATAAGTGATGGCACAAAGTGGTACTTCATTTTATAAACTTTGCTGTTCCTTACTCCAGACCCCTTTCTTGCAGCTGTAGACTCAGCATCCTTTTACTTTAGTCTCTCCTCTGAACATGTCCGAACCATCTCAGTCTGGCCTCTCTGACTTTATCACCTCTAACATGTGCTGTCCCTCTGATGGATTCATTCCTGATCCTATCCATCTTGGTCACTCCCAAAGAGAACCTCAGCATCTTCATCTCTGCTGCCTCCAGGTCTGCATCATCTCTTTTCCTCACTGTCTCTAGGCTGAACAACATAGCTGCTGTTCAGTTTTGTACATCAGGGTTAATACCACAACTCCAAACATGTTCAAATCTAAACATATTTTAAATGTAGTTTAGCTTTACACATTAACTGTATTTAGTCATTCATTTATTTTTCCCTTTTTAGTTTATTTTACTTGATATATAATGCAGATGCCCCACAAAAACAGAACAGTTACTATGTTTAAAAAAATATATATTTTCCAACTTTTAAAGACTTTTTTTTGCAGTTTCATAGATGACCTTTCACAATCTTTGAAGAATGTATACATTATTATTGATGATTATAAATGTGTTCAAACTCATTTTGACATTTGTTTAATAATGTATATATATTTTTTAATTTCCTTATTTTTCAGGTCATAAATTATGTCAGCAAAAAGCCTAACACCATATCCTAAATATGACTTAAAATGCTTTTTTTTCTTACCGGTAATTATTGATTAGTTATTCAAATATTATTTATTCATTATTATTGATCTCATAGAGCAGAACCCAAGTGAATAAACCCTGATGACCTCTGCTGGACAAATGATAAACAGTAGAAATGTTATTAGACCACTGTTTTTTTTACATTAAAGCTGAAACTTTATTATTTTTTCTTCACATAGATTGTTCATTTTTCCCAACTGTACATTTGTTTTTTTGTGTGATTTCCTCCAGATTTGTGTTTCCTTCAATGAATCAAACTGATTGTGTTTTTGTAGCAGCTGATTTTGTTGCTTTGTCCCTGATTTTTAAGCAAACTCAAAAGACTTTGTTGTTTACTGGAGGGACATCAACTATACATTACCCAGAATTCCCCGAAAGGATAAGCACCTTTATAGCTATTGCAGACACAGAAAACTTCAAAATGTTAATTTTTTAATAAATATGTATGATTTCAGCAAATTTACAATAGAACTAAGAAATAGTTCTAAATTGTTACGTTTAAATATTAATTTATTGAACTAAATGAAAAACAGGAGAACAAAAACTATATTTACAATCAACAGAAATGACACTGTATAGACAGTTTCCTTTACTGCAAGATTTATTTTTGATCTCACCACCATCATCAGGATAATTCATTTTTCCAGGTGAATGAACTGAGAGGTTCTTCTTTTCTACCAGACTGAGGGAGAAGTTGATGCTTCTGTCAGGAGAAGTTTCAGAACCTCTGATCCTCTTCAGGTTGTTGATAACCTCCTTCTGAATGATTTGTTGCCTGACCCAAAAATCTTCCCCCTCTTTTTAAAATAAACAAAACAAAAAAAAAAGATTGGAACAAGCTGATTCTTTAACATCTGCCTTGTAAAATTGTTCAGATTTGTCTCCATGTGTTTATTTTCTTTCAGGAAGTTCTCCATCACCTCTCTGTTCCTATTGGGGTAACAGTGAATCGTGTAAACCATTGGTATACAGATCAGTACTGGTCTAGGGGACAGTTGATAAGAATAAAAACAAATAGCATTTTTTTATGTTTTATGTACAATTTGTTTTAAGTGTAATCTGATTTTGAAGTTCTATTTTTGAAAACTAATGGATTTTTCTCCACCACATCCGACCCATTGATGCATATCAAGTCGCTTGGTCACGTGTCGAAAACAAACCTGTTACTTTCTTAAAGTCCCCCTCCGAAGAAAACCATGTTTTCCTGAATTTTTAACATGTCTGTGAGGCCTTTTTTTTAATGAAAAGAGAACAAATGTAATAAGAAATCATTTCATTTTTGCATTTCCGAGTATTTCTCCTTTTAAATCTCTGTCAACCAAACAGTCTTGGACACACTCTGTTTTTCATCAATCATCTTTTTTCTGCTGCACATGCACTAAACCCTCATCTGGTCCGGCTAGCGTGTCTAGTTCAGCTTCTGGAGAAGAAAAGATGGTATCTTCACATTGACTGCAGTCAAATGAGCCGCCGTTCACATTTCTGTGGTCCAATCAGCCGTCACTGGATTTATGCTTTGAGTTTCATCCAATACTTACAGTAGCAGTCCTGAGAACGCTGGAAAATCTCCCAACAGACTCCACGGAGCTTCTTGATGTGACCACAGAAATGTGAACGGCGGCTCATTTGACCGCACTTGGAAAGGGTTGTAAATGAATGAAAGAGCATTTGGATGTTAGCTTTCATTATTTTCTGCTCTGAGAAACCAATGGATTGAATGGATTCATCACAGCAACGTCAAGAAACATCAAAGAGTCTTTGGTGAACTGGAAGGAGAAAGAATCAGGATTTTGGAGGAAGTTCTGTCCATGAAGATCTGAGCTGACATCCGGATCAGAACCATACGGCTGGACATTACCCAGATTGATGGAGGTTTTTATGTAGCAGTGGTGAAGATTTATGCTAGTGAGAGACAGAGCTATCATAATTAGACAGGGTGTATCAGGGGCGGGGCTGCTAAGCACAACAAAAGCCACGCCCCCTCAGAGGAGATTTTGGAGACAGGATTCAGATCAAAATGAAAAATGGCTTTTTAAGACATTGCCGTTGTGGGATTTTGGTCAAAGACGTCATAATCATTATTAAAACACTACTGGGAACTTTTTTTTTAAATAAAAAAATTGTGACTTTAAAGCAGCTGCATTAACGATTAAATAAAAAACCCTCAAGCTAGTAAAGTTAGCAAAAAACAAACAAATCTGGAAAGTTTCTTTTCAAAGAAAATTGCTGTATTTAAAGAAAAAAAAAAGATTAATTCAACTGTAACAGTGCACCCCCAAACTGTATTATATAAGAGCTATAGGTCATGTACAACGTGTTTTTAAAAGCAAAGTTTTGGATGCTGCTTTACTCAACCACAAACAGCCACACAAAGACACATCCATGATTAATAAGCACAGAATAACAAAAACATCATTAAAGGATAACGTTTATTGAATGTATTAAATGAGGGACTTTCTTGATTACATGCAAAATTATTTCTCGAAAACATCCAATAAAGTTTCTCCATTTCTGTATTGAGAAATGGGTCAATGCTTATATTTAATAGTATTTGTCCTCATCCCCAAAACTGCTCTGAACTATTTCTTTGATCCTTGTTTCCTCTGCTGGAGCGGAGGGCAGAATGGCCTTCAGCTGTTTTTCGATTTTTTCAATCCTGTCATCGATCTTCCTCTCAAATTCTGCCTTGTTCCTCATGACCAACTGCAAGATTCCCTCTTGTGCTTCCTGGCAGGACTGCTGCAGTTTTAGCCGCTCTTGCAAAAACTCAGGTTTCTCCTTGTCCATGGCCATAAGTTTACCCAGGCTACTTATTCTGTCCATCAGATATTTGCTGGACACTTGACAGTAGGTCCCTGAGATCATGTGAACCAGGCTGGAGATGTTGGAGGCTTGAAAGGCCTGGTTGTACAGGATGTCTTTGGTAAACAGCTTGCAGCTGTAGGACAGTTTCATTGTATCTTCAGATGTCTTCACAAAAGTTTTCATAGTGGTTCCAAGGCTGGTTTTCACAATGTTGGCCACCATCTGGAAGAAGCGCACCATCTTCTCCCATTGCTCTTTCACTCGGCCCATTGCATCCATACCTTTGACCAGCATTTTAATGGTGGTGTCAAAGTCAATCTCTTTGATTTTACAATTCTGCATTTCAACCAGGATTTCAGTCAGCTCCTTTTGGTTTTCATTCATGTTCTCCACAGCCTTCTCATACGACTCTCGTGTTTTCGTCAGTTGTTCTCGGCTCACCTCGATACTGAATCGGGCATTCTCTGTTGCAACCTGACTTGCGGACTTTCGTCCCGTCTTCTCTTCCTCTTTGAATTTCATTGGAGATTGTGGGGTCAAAGCTGGAGAACCACTCTTTTTTTTGCCCTCACAGTCAAATTTCATGGCGTCTTCATGCAGCTTCTTTGTTTCCTTAATTATTTCCTTAGTTATCTTCTCATCGCATTTCTGCTCGGGTGCATACTTTGCCAGTTCTCCACATATGGCAATGCCCTTGTTGCAGAGAGTCAAAGCATCCTCTTTTACCTTGCTGTTTGGCATCTCCTCCAACTCCTGGGCGACTCTCTTGAATTGATCTTCACTCCATTTGGTCTTTGTAGACTTGTCTTTCTGGTCATAGAGCTCTTTCCAGTTTATGCCTTTGTCATTGATGAACTCTCCAAAAATGGATGCGAGTTTAAGTATCTGTTCGGATCTACTGTAGATGGCAATTTCTGAGACCATGTCTTCATTCTCACCTTTCTTGTTGGGATCTGTTTTTGAGGCCGTCTTCCCAGAACTTTTAGAACCCATCAAAAGCCTTGAATTCCCAAAAAATGTTAACATGTTTCCAAGTCCCTCAACTACATCCATACCAATTATCTCCCACCCAGATGGGAGGGAATCCATTGCTTCCTTGTACTGCTTTTGTGCATCTTCCAGCTGCTTTGACATGGTCTCAAAGATGTTCTTGGACCTTTCCGTGATCTCTTTTGCAGTCTGCTCCCTCAATTTTGTTTCCTGAATTTTCATCTTGACTTCTTCCAGCTTTTCTCCATAAAAGTATTCAGCATTGATGCTGGCTTCCAGCAGTTCCTGGATCAAATGAATGACATCAGCAAACTGCTTTTCAGCACCGTCTGCTAAGACCACACATTCGTCTGCAATGCTACGGATGTTTTCCAGCATGTTTGGGAGAACGTGTTCAACAATTTCATCGTTATCCTGAAAGAGAATCTTGACTGCTGACTTCATGAAACCTGGCACATTGGCGGTATGAATGCGGATTTGATCCATATTCTGGTGAGCTGTGTTGAATGCGTTCCAGCCTGCGTTACAGATTTGCATAAGACAGGCCCTGAAGGATTCTGGGTACTTTATGTACGCAAATCCATCTTTCGGGGGATTCTTGTTGATGGAGAAGTCAGTGTTTGAGGAGATGAAGACTAGCTCCCCCATGATTGCAACAGAGACAGGACCAGGAGTCAGATACTCCTCCCAGTTTGCATTGGGCTGCATCAACATCTGGGTGGTGTTCCGCATGTCGGCTGCAGTGGTCAGATCTTGAGTGGCTTGTGCAATTGTGCGATCCATTTCCTGTTTGAAAAAAGCCAAAAGATAGACTGTTCATAAATTTAAAAAACTTGATTCTTTAGTTTCTTTTTAATAATATGATAAATTCTATCCAGAGTTGCAGATCTGTTTGACATTTATCTTGCTGGTAACACAGATTTGGTTTATAGTTTTTGAGCAGTTATGATGACAAACCAAGTCTGCATATGACCTTAATTTATTTTAGCTGACAAGAGAGCACTGTTACTACATTTTATAGTACAGTAGTTGGAACTCTTTACCTGTTTTATCTGCCGAGGCATATGCCCCACTGGGTTGATCAAATTGATTTGAATCTATTTAAGTTTCATTGATCAATAATCGATCCATAAATAAAGAGATCGATCTAGCACATAAAGCTAAAGTCCCCTAGCTCGATGCTAACGTTTAATGGCATTTCCATTGGATGGCTAAACATACATCACTGACTAAATGAACATCTTTATAAACTTACAAATGTCCTTTTTCCAAACTCTTTTAAGGAAATATTTATTAAAGTAACCATTGTGGTCTAAAGCACAGTTTTTTGCTTATTCTTTGCTTATTCTTCTTGATAAAAGTGTAATGCTATAGAGCGATCGCCACCTTGTGGCCAAACTGAAACGTCCTCCAGGAGAAACAGAATGTTTACAATGTTAATGATCTGAACATTTTTGTAAGAACTTCTCTTTTAGAGAATCCATGTAATACTGTATGATATTAACAAGCTCATTATTTTACTAAAATATTTCACATTGTGATAATTGTATCCGATTAATATGAATATATTTAAATCACATAGTAGATTATTAATGTATTTTTAAACAAATGTAAACTCTTCCAAATTGTAAACTCAAAATTGAATTTAATGGAATTGAATTGAGTGGATCAAAAGAATAAAACAAAAATTCGGAATCAAATCAATCCAGGCGTGGTGAATCGTATCGAATTGTTTCTGGAAAAGATTATCAATACCCAGCCCTACATGTCACCAACACATGTTTTACGTTTGTGATCAATTTATGGATTAATCCATCATCATCTTTTTTTTTTTTTTTTTTTTTTAGCATCAATAGGTCAAGGACTACGGATCTCAACGTATTGTTACATAATTGATATTAGGGATGTGCCAAAATATCGATATTGCGACAAATTGCAATATTTAGTCCTGCGATTGATTCTCGATGGGTTCTCACCAAGTATTGATCTTATATTTTCAGTTGAAGACGCTGTTGCGCTGAGCGTCTGAGTCGCGTGACGGAACTGTTGAGCAGCTGGGTGCACTGCGTCGGACATTTTATGGCGATGCACGCACTTCATTCAGGAAAAAGCAGCGGCGACATACTGGCTCGGTAGCGCGTGTGTAAAACATGTCTACCTGTGTGTATTATCATCCATCTGTAGAAGAGGCAGCTGGTAAGAAGTGTTTGTCTGAGCGCTAGAATGACCGCGATCGCTTATTTCCTGTTTGATCGGAGTGCTGTGGGAACGGGGCGCAGTGCTTCAGAATTTTTTGTTTACTTCATGTACCGGTTGGAATTTTTGCTTTCATGGACTTTGATGTTTAACCTGCTGCTGTACGGTGTAAGTTTGGTACATTTATGGTGTGAATGAAGGAATGTAATTACTTTTTGTTAATGTTACTTTAAAGTCATTCTTAAATTTTAAAAAATGTAGGATTTGATGTATGAACTACATGTAATTAAAATAAAGTGCATGAATTCACTATAAAATAGGCAGGTTGCTAGTTAATTAAAAAACTCAAAATTATATAAATTATTATTGATTAAAGTTCTTTTTTTGTTATTCTTTAATAGAAATTAAATATTAAATATTGCAATTATTATGTGTGTTTTTACCTATTGACTGCTGACTGATCAAATGGAAAATAGATAAAAATTGGAAAAATAATCTCAAGTGTCAGTCTGAGTAAATCAGTCTTCAATTTTGGATGCTCAGCCCTTTTCAAATGTGGGAAAAGTGCACAAAAAATGAGGTAAAACTTGACATAGGCTGTAAAATGTTTATTGTTTTTATTATTTATTAATGTTTATTTACAACACAATGTTTATTATGATTGTGTTTAAGCTAAAAAAAAATAATAGGGATATTTTTTCTGAAAAAAATGTGTTCTCCTATGTAATGTTAGTTATTAGAGATGATTTTTACCAATTATCACAGTATTGTGATATTATGGATATCATAAGTCATAGTATAATTCCCCAGAGTGTAACTGAAGTAAATGACATATACACAGACACTGGTAGCTCCTCCCACACGCAACCACGGGGTCAACCTACGGAACACATTTTTTGACAGGCAATGAGTTCGCTGCACGTCGAAATCTGATTTTAAATCTATAATTGTTGTTATGTTATGTTCTCAAATATTAAAAACAAAGGTCCAACTGTTTACCTATATAAACATTTTATTTGAAATCCTAGAAAAAAGTCCTCTTACATCGCTCCCAGTGCACATCTTGTTAAAGATTATTAAATTAATAGTATTTATGATTAAAATGGATTAGTTAGATGAATTAATTACAGATCAAGATGAACTAATTGGATTTTTATGGCCTCACTAGTTAAATTGAATGAAGAGTAAAATCTTTTTTCTGACTTTTTACCACTAGAGGGCAGAATGATGGTAGAACCTCTACATCCTTGTCAAAGCTCACAGTTTTCTCTCATGAGTGGACCTGTGGCGCTGTGCAACCTGCTCTGTGAAATGGACTTCATGTTTGGTGACCAAAGCTGAATAAAAGCGCTGTCTTTATAGAGAAGATATTTTGTCCTGTTGTATTTTAAAAGTTGTTTAGTGATCGGGCTGATAAAAAGTTTCGAAATTGTTTAAGTTTATCTTATTTTTGTTTAGCTAAAATGTGAAGAATTGAAAGTGAACTTTTACCGTTGATGAGGATCTTTTAGATGTTGAAGTTCTTCTGTCTGTCGCGGAGGATGTTTCCTCTGTCAGCTGGCAGCAGCAGGTCTGAACAGGCAGAGGAAAAAGAAATCATCTTTATACACCCTCTATAGAGCATCATTTCAATGCCTTTCAGATGAACTTGAAATGAGAAGAACTTAAATCCAAATGTATACAGTCTTAAAACATTGTGTTTTATTCAAGCATCTTCAGCTTTTAGAATCAAACTATTGTCAGCATCATTCATTTACACCACAAACTCATTCCCATTTGTTTGTTTGAATGGTTTTGTTCATTTTGGTTCATTTCACACACTTTGTTTGAAAATGAACCACAAATTCAGAAAATTAGAAATTATATCTCGTCTGAACACACCACTGTATGAGACTGTTGAAGCTGAAAGGATCTGACTGAATTTATCATTATTATTTTTGTTATTTACCAAAATTATTGTGAAAAACTTTCATAATTACTGACACTTTTCACTTACTTTACCAATTTAAAGTGAAATGAATCTCTCTTCTTTATGTTATTAAACTGAGTTCAGTTAAGGATGATTATTTTCTCCAACATAGAGAAATGTAATGTAGAGAGGTGGGGGTGGGGGTGGGGTGGGGGGTTGAGTGCCTCTGCTTCTTTGTTGAGGATGCTCCGTGTTCATATGCAGTTCTCTGTCCCTGTAAAACCTGACCCCCACACACTTTGTGTTGATATATATATTACATCAATCAGTTTTACCAAAGCTCAGCTTCACAGAGCTGCAGCAGTCTTGCTCTTTATTTCTCTGAGTTTTGTCAGCCCATTTCTGCATTTTACAATGCAAATCAATATGGTCTCTTACTTTAATTCACAAGAAAACCGTTGATTTCAAAATTATTGAACTGTTCAGTTTATAATAAGGGGGTTGAGAAGTGATTTTAGGCATGAAAAGGCAGCTTAAGGTTTTTTTTTCAAGGTGTTTGCATTTGTCTAAACTCAGGCTGTTCTGAGAATTTACTGTTCAGTAGAAAGGAACAATATTAGGCCAATTACGACAAATATTCATATAAAATATAAAGCGACTTACCTTTGAAGTGCAGAGAGTCCTCTGTAAGTCTGGTGATTGTTGAAACAGTTAATATACAGATCCAGGAGGTTCCTGTGTGGGATTCACTTGAACCTGATTGGGTCTATGCAAATGTAGGAGTCACCGAGTGCACGTCAGGAATTCTTGCAGTCTCAAGATCTTTTGCTTCAGACAGTCTAAACATATTCATAAATATGAACAAGTCACATGCAACCCCTTTTTTTGATCATTTACTGACAGATTACCTGGAAAACAAAACGCTAAATAAATGTTTTTAATTCATATGGATTATATTATGGATGTTTTCATTTATATTTTCAATCTTAATTTTAATATCTCATCTGTGTGACTTTATATCGTGCCAGAATGTTTTTATCAAGTCCTAAAGTACATGGAACCCGCCCCGCACTTTCACCAACAACTCTTGTTGTCACATGTTTTTTGTGAAGGTGTCACAAAATACTGTGTGATGTTCTTCCAACCAAATTCTCGCCAAGATAAGGAACATGCTGCTTTCCATTGTTGTTCACACATTTTTTCCTATTCCTCTATTGATATTACTAATGTTATCTCCTTTTCACATTTCTCTTTTAAACACACAGTATCTTAAAATTCTCAAGTCCTGCATACAGTCTAGAAATAACCTTGCTGCCCAAATTTGACTCGTACACTGTAAACCCTGACTTTAGCTGTAATAACAATTTTGAGTAATCATTCATTATAATTTTTAGTTTTGTGTCATTACTTAAATAAATTTGTTGTTTGACACATTAAAGATTAGTTTTAAGTGTTACTAATTATACTATGTAGAGATCACTGCTGTTCTTTAGTTCCTGCAAGAGTGGGCGGAGCTTATATCAAAACTGCGTTTCATGAAAACTGGCTCTAATTCTGCCCTTTATTAATTAGCAACGTCTTGGTCCTCCTCCTTACAATTCTTTCATCAGCATCAGAATTTGCTTTAAGCTGAGTTTCTCATAGTAAATTTTGATTTATTTATTGTTCATAAAAGTTGCTTTTAAATCCTATTTTTTTCCCCAGAGTTTGAAAGCGCTGGTTGTTAGCCAAAAATGGGCTATAAGTAAGCATTGTTTTTTTGTTTTTCTTGATGATCAAAATGTAAACATGTTTTCTCCTTTGGGATTTTAAGAAAATTTTGTTGTAGTGACCAAACCATTCCCAACTATTGTCCATCATCATTGTCCAAATCATTTCTGTTTTCATAGGACGTTCTCTGCACTCTGTTTTAAAAAGTTTTGTACAGCTTTTTTAATGTATTAAAATAGTCTGAGTTTGTAAGGACTTTGCCACTAAAAGTGAAGAAGATAATTAATCAATTATCAAAATTAAGGATTTTACTGTCTTTTGCAAATGTTAGAATATCAGTACAAGTATAGCTTAGTTGGTTAGGTGCAGGACTAGCATGCGAGAACCCAGGGTTCAATTCCCACCTGAGTAATGTCACTTATTGAAAACATAACGTACTCATGATCATAAGTTATGACTACATATTTCATTAAGTAAACTTTGCTAGCATCATTTCCTTTTGACAAATGTATAAACGTACTGTTTTAAGTTAATTGAACTAAACTTGTCTAGTTTTGGATCTATGTAAAAACTTAAGAAATTTAAGGCAATCTGTTTCAACGCACTGTTTTAGTAAACTCAACTAGTCCGGGCTAAGAGTGTATGATGAAATAAACATTTTAATAATCCGTAATTCTGGCCCCTTTTTATTATGTTTTACTCTAAATAATGCAAGTAAGTATCTGTAAAAATAATGATTTTTCAGATCAAATTGATTAATTTCTCTGAAACTTTTAATCTGCATGTTCTTCAAAAGTTCCCAGTACATTGATGGTTCTATTTTCCAAGTTTTGCAGCTCAAATCAATTGTGTTAAAAAAAACTCTGCATCATATGCGATCCATTTTATCATTTTATAATGTGATCCTAACCTGTTTACCACTTAATTAGACCAGAATGACATGCTTGCAGTAACTGAGGTGAAGTCAGTTTTAGGGTGGACATTCGACAGACATTCAATCTGGATGTCCAGCGGCGTCTCTTAGAGACCGTCAATAAACTCAAGAATAAAGGATTTTTTTCCCCCATTAGCTTCTAAACCAGGTGATGCAGCAACTCCAAATGTATGCCAAATTGTGGCACTTATGCACCTATATCAAACATACTTATTTGATGATGAATATTTAAATTAGTTTTTGTCAAAGGCTCGCAAATGAAGTCTGGCGTTTGTTTTTATTAGCTCTTGCTCACTCCAGTTCTCATATATAGTTAGTGATTCCAACATCTGCAGAATTAAAAGAAAACACATGCTTTCACCAATCAGATTCAATTTGTAAAAAAAAGAATTGTCACACAACTTGGTGTGCAAAATGTGTTCTCTGCATTCGACCCATGCCCTGAGGGAGCTGCAAGCTGCACATACAGCCGCGCTCGGGAACCATTTAGGAGTTAAACCTCCAATCCAACCATTTTGAAGTGTGAAGCAGGGAGACACTAGGTTACCTTTTTAGGGTCTTTGGTATGACTAAAGCAAATACATGTGAAACATGGACCACAGACACACAAAAGACATTCTTGACATACATGAATGAATCTCCTACAAGTCTGGTTCTGCCCTGGTTTCTTGAGAAGACTGGGAAGCATATTTGTGTCAGTGCTCTGTGACTGAAAGTAATAGGTATTAGGTTGGATTTGTGGGAAGCACCATCGGCAGAAAATATGGGTAAACACTTGTTCGCACTTTTCCTTTGCTGGCATGCTTGAAATCCAATCTGATAGCAGTTTTTTTCTGTTCTTTTCGTTGGAAAAAACAAAAACTATCCACTGCCAAGAATCTGGATCAGATGGATCACTTTCAGTGACTGCTGTTGAAAAACTCCAATGTGCAAAAATTGCTGAAGGAAAACAAAAGTTGGAGTTGCACAATCACGCTTAACCCGGGCACACATGGCTGGCGTTACAGCTCAGGTGCGATGCAGGACCGCTCTAGCTACAGCCGACGGCTCATGTTAGCTGCAGGTCGGCTGCAGCCACAGGCTCTGCTGCCGACCTCGCAAAACTCCAAACTCACATATTTTTACGCCCTTTATTTGCTGTAGTTCAGCTGCATCGTCTGGCGAAAATTTGAACCCAACGAAACGAATTCGCAGCGCCGCAGAAGCCTGACCGCAGACGCAGGGCGTGAACGGCTGCAGTGGGATTTCCTCTCTCACTTTTAAAGTCACACAAAGACTGCGGCGCTCGCATCGGAGCCGTAACGCTAGCGGCCTGTACTCCTTTTCTCTTGGGTCAAGCAGAATCAGTACTTTTTAGAGGACCAGGTCAGTAATCCATGAGCCAATAAATGGATACAGGGGCCATGGGAGAAGAAGTATGTGTAGGTCAAGAATCCAAAAGATCGAGAGAGCAGACTGCAAGAAAAAAGATATTGGGAGAGTCTTCGCTTCTTGCAGATAGATGCAAAAAAGGATTCCGAGTTAGTCACGGACAAAAACTTGAGTAGTAAATTTGGTTGTCAGGAAGACAGCACAAGAACAGCTGGATTGTTGTAGTAATGCTGACAACTTATTGCACAGAAATTGTGCAGTAAGGTGAGACAAACGACCTCATTTATGTGTTCAGATAAAGACTGAGATTGGGCAGAATCAACACAGTATTTTGGTCCCCTGTACACTTGAGTTTGACACCCCGGTCTTCAGTGAGCCACAAGCAACATGGTTTGACCACAAATAATGTGCGATGGTTGCCGGGGCGGTGGCATGAAAGTTTTAAACCGTAACACCAAGAAGTACTGGATCTACACACATCAGGGACAACTTTTCCTAATGAAAAGCTGTGAGAGTAGAAGAACCACCGAATGCACGGATGAGCCTGGAAAGGTGACGGCCATGCATGCCGATCCAGGTTTGTCATCGGGTTCATCTTTTACAACTGGAAAGTGCTTCCCATGTTGAGATCCTTATTTACAAGACAAATTCAAATTGAATCTGGTAAAAAAAAACCTAAAAGAAATTCCACCTGGTCTATCTGAGACGTTTGCTGGTCTACAGGAGCCGGAGTTCCCCTCCAGCTTCAGAGTCGACTTGACACAACCGACTACCAATAGTGTCCCATTGAGGATTTTTTTTAAAGTCTTACACTTATCTCCTTCCTTTATATGGACCAAATAACAGACATTGTGCAGACCTAGCTTGGTAAAATCCATGGATTCATGAAGAAGTTTGAAGTCAAAGATAAAGATTACTCTTTTCTTTCTACTACACAGAGTAAAAAACACTTTATTCTTATTTCATTCAATGTGCTTTCATTTTCCCTTTCTTCTGTCCTTGCTTATATAATTCTGTGTAGCACTTTTAAAATGTCCCTGAAAGGTGATATACACCCAAATGACCTTTGCATGCCTGCATGATTCTCCTGCAGGTTCTGCCTTGTTTTCAGAGAAAACTGAGAATCCTTTTTGTATAAGTGCTCTGTGCCTGAAAGTGACAGAGACTTTGATTTGTGGGAAGAGCCATCGGCAAAAACAACCAAAAGTATAGGTCATCACTTGTCTATACTTTCCCTGTGCTGACATGCTCAAATATGAGGTAGGCAAATAGATGGCAAAATCCCCTGGATGCACCCACCATCTTATTGCATGAAGCACATATAATGCTGCAGTAATTTTCACTAATTACATTGTTGGGGCACAATAGCTTTTATTTTTCATTTTCAGGTTTTATTAGACTAAGAATTGTAAATAAAAATATACATTTAAAGAAACACATTAAATGACAGAATATTGGATGTGAAGTCAAACAAATCAGATATTGTCATTCGGTAAAATAAGCTTTTTATTAGATTACCAACAAAAAGCTGTGAATGTCCTGTATAAAAAAAGATAGATATTACATAGGGCCAGGCGATTAAAGGATAATGATACTTATCACAATAGAATTTTTTTTCTCGATAGGAAACGAAGCTATCACAATAAACTTTTATTTTGAAGGGTCCGATAAACACTGTAGAATAGAATAGAATAGAATAACTTTATTGTCATTGTACAATATACAACGAAATTGAGTGCACTCCTCTTTGGTGTGAAAAATAAATAGATAATAAAATGAAATATAAAAAATACCAAAAAAATATATATATATTAGATTAAAACACACATCAAACCAACCATACAAGAAGTTAAAACATTATAATAAAAAGGCACTCAATTATTAGCAGCATTTAAAAATGTGATGGCTCTGAGGTAAAAGCTGTTTTTTAATCTATTTGTCCTTGATTTTATTGTTCTGTATCTTCTGCCTGAAGGCAGAAGTGTAAACAGAGAATGTCCGGGGTGGGATGAATCCTGTAAAATGTTTCCAGCTTTCCCGAGGCAGCGGGAGCTGTACAGTTCTTCCAGAGATGGGAGAGGGTGGCCGATGATCTTCTGGGCTGTGGAGACGACCCTCTGGAGTGCTTTTCTGTCTGCTGCTGTGCAGCTGGAGAACCAGGCACAAACACAATAAGTCAGAATGCTCTCAATGGAGCAGCGGTAGAAGGACACCAGCAGTTTCTCACCCAGGTTGTTCTTCTTCAAAAGTCTGAGAAAGTACATTCTCTGCTGGGCCTTCTTCACCAGAGCAGTGGTGTGAGCACTCCAGGTCAAGTCCTGCTGGATATTGATGCCCAAGAACTTGAAGGCAGCCACCCTCTCCACCATGTCCCCGCCGATGTACAGGGGCTGAATGTCCGTTTTCTTCCTCCAATAATCCACCACCAGTTCCTTGGTCTTGTTGATGTTTAGGAGCAGGTTGTTGTCCCCACACCAGATGCAGAGTCGCTCCACCACTGTGGTGTCATCAGCATACTTGATGATGGTGTTGCTGGTGTGGGTGGAGGTGCAGTCGTGGGTGTAGAGGGTGTAGAGCAGGGGGCTGAGCACGCAGCCCTGTGGGTTATGAGAGTTTTCTCTTTGGTGAGTAAAAGTTAAAAAGTTAGTCACCACACGGTGAGTAAATGTTTGCATCAAACTAGTTATTCTTATTACCTCCTTCTTTTTGGTGCATTTCTTTTCTCCTCCTTCGCTGTCTGACTCCATGCTTGGTAAACAAACACATGACTCCACCCCCGCGGTCGCTTCACTTGTGTAGCGTCCAGTTTGGCTGATGAAGCAACAGAACATGCGGCGATTTTGAACTGAATCCTGTCAGAACTGGAGGACAAGGCTGGTTCACTTGAAGCAGTGACAGAAAGATTAATAAAATGTGTTGATTTGCAGACAGTGCTGTTGCTAAGCATTAACGCTGCATCATGCAAATGCTGTCATGCTAATGCTAGCTAACTCCTCTGTTAGTCTCCTTTATGTAAACATATTTTTCACAGACCGGTGTTTAAGACGTGCAGATAAATACAAGATTAATTCATAGGACGTTCATAAAAACGTTTATTTATTTATTTTTTTTACTTGTCCTGTCCAACAGCTGAGCAAACAGATACGGGCTGAGAGCCTCTTGTGTTGGACAGATTTTAATGTCCCAACAACTGTTGTATTTTATAGTAAACTTACTAAACTGTATTTATATTGACTATGTTGTATTTTTTTTCTTTTTTTGTTGGACTGGACAGAAACAAATAAGAGGGAGGTTTTGTG
The DNA here is from genome assembly GCA_003999625.1 of Oryzias javanicus. Lineage (NCBI taxonomy): Eukaryota > Metazoa > Chordata > Actinopteri > Beloniformes > Adrianichthyidae > Oryzias > Oryzias javanicus. The sequence continues at coordinate 5,070,584 of CM012439.1, forward strand.
TGTGTGTGTGTGTGTGTGTGGGGGGGGGGGGGGGGGTGTAAAAGAGGGGGTCTAGGGAAAAAAAATATGGTAACAGATGGAGGGAACATCATAGAACAACCAGGTCTAAATAGCAATCTGGAATTGGCGTTACAGTAGTTACACACATACCTGTTGGCTAAAATAGTCTTTAAATTAACGCTAGTCAAAAGATACACAATACAACTGCAGCTCACATACAATCATACAAACCGCCTTTCATTCCGTCACACATTCTATAAGTGCAAGCTGAGCTGACACCTGAGCTCAGGTGAGTGTTTATGTTTTGCTGATGTGGATGAGGATGGAATGTACAAAGGGAGAGTGCACCTGGCCATCCCCTCGCCAAGGCCCCTCACTGAGGCAGCAGCAGCAGCCCGGACCCCCCCTACACCCGCCATGGGACCGTGGAGAGAATCCGCTCGCCAAGAAATCCCACCAAACACCCAGACCAGAGCATGCGGGACCGCCGCACAGGGCCCCCACGCCTGAGAGCCAGAAGGCACAGGAGCACAGAAAGTGCAGGATCAAACTTAGGCAGAAGAGCGACCCCCCCACCATGCCAGGAGGGCCAATGCGAGGCCCCATCCCCGGAGAGCCCCCCCAACCCCAGAGGAATAGCGCACCACCACCCAGCAGCGCCGAGCATCCCCGCAAGGGTGACCCGCTTCCATGCCCCAGAGGTCCGCCCGCCCAATTTGAATAATTCTTAAATATTGGATGCTTTATTGAAAAATATCGACCTTTAATTTCATCAGACATTATTCTAACAGGTTCTATTTTGGCTGATGTTATTTTAAGTGCGATCAGAACAAAAGCTGATAGAAATTCATGTTGGCCACGTTTAATACCTTCACAAAGACGCACATCGCTGCATTACACATTTCATCTTTTCCCAGGATAAATTTACTTGTTGTTCTACGAGATATTTTAGGGCATAATTGTAAAAACAAGAATGGTTTGGCTCAGCGAAAATGTTCAGAGCTGCTATGGAGCCACGTTTTTTCCGCTTTCAAAATAAGAGCGCCCAAGTATAAAAAAAAAAAAAAAAAAAAATCTCTGGGAGAACGTATTTTGTAACATTACGTGAAAATATTCACTTTCATATTTTTGGCAACAATTTTCAATTAATTTGATCCATTTTTAAGGTTATTCTTCTGAAAATCATACAGTTATGAACAAAAAAAAGAGAAGTTACGTTAGAACCACGGCTGAGCTAACAGCAGCTCAATGACTGCAGTAGAAAACATTACAACAGAAATAAGTATGGATTTAATATCAGACACGCTGGAATTGTCTGACAAGGATTATGTGAGAATTAAATTTTTGGAAACTTTTAACAAGTTAGAAAAGATCTTCTGCAGCTCCACGTCTTATAGCCAAAGCTAATGCTACCGTAGCGACTACATCAAAAATCCAAAGTTGCTAAGAGACTGACGCTGATAGATAGATAGATATACTTTATTAATCCTTCTGGAAATTAAGTGGCTGTCCTTGCTCCATACACACAACACAGTTCAAACAGTGACAGACACAAAGTAAAAACTAATAAGTTACATACCATAAAAGCAGCTAAAAGTCAGATAAAAATTCAGAGATAAAATAAAACGTAGTAAAATCCTCATGTTCAGTGTCCTCGTCTAATCCTACCCTTCCCAGCAGCATTGTGGAGTCTCATTGCACTGGGCACAAAGGACCTCCTGAGTCTCTCAGTGGAGCTGGGCAGAGAGCGGAGGCGGCTGTTGCCACAGAGGAAGCTCCGCTGAGCAGAGAACACAGAGTGCAGAGGGTGGCTGGTGTTCATCAGGATATTTTTCAGCTTCAGCTGGGCCCGGTTATTGTATGATGCGCTAAACTAATGAACTTGAATTGGGTCATGCTTTGATCCTTTTATTAAAGACAAAAAAGTAATTGGAACTACTTTGGATGACTCTGGCTTATTCTAAGCAAAAGTAGAATGCACAAAATGGACAAAAATCGACAAAAAAGGCGACAACTAAAGCGGTCAACAAAAAATGTGGCAACCCAGCTCACCCTCTCCACTCTAACTTACAGGTGCAAAAATCAACAGTTGAGTTATAATAAGAAAACAAACATGTGATCCACCAGGTGATTATCTGCTCAATATGACCACAATCAGTACAAAAATAAAAGCAAAACAATATCCATTCACCTTAATATGTAAACAATAGTTGGATTCATGGCTACTTCAGCTAGTGTTAGCACTAGCACAGATTAAAGGAATTAAATCATATTTACCTTCATAATTAAACAAGCAGCATTCAATGAGGTACTTGTCACCTTTTTCTAATTTAAACTGGTTGTCAGAGAGAAATAATCCTCGACTCGTTTAATATCATCCAGAGGAATTTAGAGAAAAGGCTGAGCTGCTGTTCTGACTGCAGAGAAGATTACTGCCATTTGTACTTTGATTTGTGAACAATCTAAGAGGGGAAAACAAATAAATATTGTACAAATTTACTTTACAATTGGTTAGGTTATCTTTTATTATAATTTACGTAAAATTGTTTCAAACAGCGTTCTGCTGTCAGCTTTGCTATTCTAAACCACAGACACTGGAAGCTACTGCACATTGGTATTCTGTTTAAAATCAGTGATGCGCTAAACAAAAAGAGTTTGTTTCTAGTTTATTGTTCCTTAGTCGTTCCATATCTCTCATATTGTGCAGAGATCTGGGGAAATGAAGGGAAAACTATTATTGAATCATTGGTTAAACAACAAAAAAGGCTATTAGAATAGTCAACAGAGCAGGATATTGTGAACCAACAAATTCTTTCTTTTGTTTGAATAATAGTTTAAAATTAAAGGCAATTGTTTATGTCAAGGTATTAGAAATTGCCTATAGAGTAAAAGAAAATTTGGTTTCAAAAAATATACAGAATCTATTTACTTTAAGGGTTAGTCAGTCTGATTTAAGAGGTCTTTATTATTTTGAACAAGTTAAAGCTCGAACTAATGCTGAGATGAGATGTGTTTCAGTTCTTGGTGTTAAATTATGGAATCAATTGAATGATGAATTCAAATTAAGTTCTTCACTTTTGCAGTTTAAAAAAAGTTTAAAATGTAAATGTATGAATGATTACAAGATACATATGTAAAAGATTTGATTTACTTGTATTTTTTGGAAATTGTTATTTTTATTTTATCTATTTGTTGATCATCATGTATGTTGTGTAGTTTTCAAGGAAAGGCATTGAATAAGCTTGATCAGTTTCTGCCTATTCCTCTTTTTTATTGGTCGTTTTTATTGTGTATTGTGTTAACTCTATAAATGGGAACTAAACCAATAAACTTGAACTTGACTGGCCATGTGTGATTTATTTTGTGCAGAAGGCATGTTCCTTCTAAAACTGGAAATACCATCAACCTTTCTACCACCTGTAGCAGTGACACAGAGCATGCTCAAACTCAGACTAAAATAACGGGAGATTTTCAACAAAAAACAAAAGACCTGCACTGGAGCAACAGTTTAGACTTCAAGAATAAATTTTGAAAACTTCCTTTTAGTTCCTATACAGGATGTTAACAAAAATGTTTCAATTATATTTTTGTTCTGTAAAACTGGAAAACACTACTGGCAGTATGAGGAGATTCCTTAACCCTACAGAAGTTGCACAGGTTTTCCAACTTCTCCAGGATGGAACATCCACACGTGCTGCAGCAAGAAGGTTTAATGTGTCTCCCAGCACAATCTCCAGAACATGGAGGAGATTTCAGGAGACTGCTGGTTATTCTGGGAGAGCTGGACAGGACCGTAGAAGGTCCTCAACCCCTCAGCAGGACCCATACCTGCTCCTTTGTGCAAGGAGGAACAGGCTGAGCACTGCTCGTGCCTTACAGAATGACCTCCAGAGGGCCACTGGTGTGAGTGTCTCTACCCAAACAATCAGGAACAGACTTCATGAAGGTGGCCTGAGGGCCCCACGTCCTGTAGTGGGCCCTGTGCTTACTGTCCAGCACCGTGGAGCTCCACTGGCATTTGCTCAAGAACACCAGAATTGGCAAGTCCTCCACTGGAGCCCTGTACTTTTCACAGATGAGAGCAGGTTCACCCTGAGCAACTGTGATAGACGTGAAAGAGTCTGGAGAAGACAAGGAGAACGTTCTGCTGCCTGCAACGTGGTTCAACATGACAGGTTTGGTGGTGGGTCAGTGATGGTCTGGGGAGGCATATCGGTAACACTTTAGATGAGGTGCTGCAAATCACTAAATATAACGTTGACAAAGATTGTTAACACATTTGTTAAGCTTATTAACAGTTTATTGATATAGCCTTCATAAACAATGGTCTCATTTTAGATGATAATAAATCTTACTAAGTATGTTAATAAACTGTATTTGGCTTATTATGCTTATAAATGTCTTATAAACATCCTATAAGCACATTAATAATGTTTGTTAGTGTGTTAATAAAGCTTGTCATGGAAACTTATTATAAAGTGTTACCGGCATATCCATGGAGGGACGCACAGACCTCTACTGCCTCGGAAATGGTGCTCTGACTGCCATAAGGTATCCAGATGAAATCCTTCAACCCATTGTCAGACCCTACGCTGGTGCAGTAGGTCCTGGTTTCCTCCTAATGCACCACAATGCCCGGCCTCACGTGGCAAGAGTCTGCAGGCAGTACCTGGAGGATGAAGGAATTTAAACAATTGAATGGCCTTCACCATCCCCTGACTTAAACCCAATAGAACATCTCTGGGACATTATGTTTGGGTCCATTAGGCGCCACCAGGTTGCTCCTCAGACTGTACAACAGATCAGGGATGCCCTCACACAGATCTGGGAGGAAATGCCACAAGACACCATTCGTTGTCTCATTAGGAGCATGCCGCGACATTGTCAAGCATGCATACAAGCTCGTGGGGGGCACACATGATACTGAAAAGCATTTTGAGTTGCAGAAATGAAGTTTAGGAGAAAATGGACTAGCCTGCCACATCTTCATTTCACTCTGATTTGATGGTGTCTACACAACTGAGCCTCTGTAGACAGAAAACTTTTATTTCCATTAAAAGACTTGGCATCTTTTTGTTCCTAAGACACTGCCCTGTTGTTATTTGTATAGATATCCAACTTCATATTGAGATCTGATGGATCTAATGTGTTTCTTTAAAGTGATCCTTTAATTTTTGTGAGCAGTGTATATATATGCCTTTTCTTAGCTATCTGGGGAAATAATTGTGGCATCATGTTCCTTCATCTGTCATAACTATGATGTCATAGGAAATAAATGTTTCAATCTAGACAACCTGTTGATGATTACTCACTTCTCTTGTGAGCCACAGAGCGTTCACATTTGATAAATATCGTCATTTGATGTATATAGTGATCTATATCGTTATAGCACAATATGAATGAATGAATGAATGAAATGGTTTATTTCAAGCAAACAGGTTATAATACATGGAATAACATCACAAAATAAATCACAAATAGATCGCTTGAAAGGGGGTGGAAGGAAGCGAACTTATATAATCCCACCCCGGCTCGACCATTTTCTCTACATGAATTATCAATATCCGGTTCAGGACTTAAAATCAAATATCAATATAGTTTCAGGTAATAAAAGATCAATAATATCAGTGATGTAATAGAATTTCAAAAACATCCTTAGACAAATCATTTATATTAATCATCAACCGTAATCTAAACATTCTCATAAAAAATTTAAAAAAAAATATCAAGTAGTAATCAACTTCATTTGTTACTTCAGGAAAATATATCAAAAATATTCTTATTAAAAAAGACAATTTGAGCAGATTGCATTTATCAAAGAACAGAAGAGTGTGAAGGTCTCATTTCAAGGGAATTGGGCTTGAGTTCTTCAGAATCGGGTCAGAGTTCGTATTCAACGGTTCCGACAGTTTCATGAGTCCACAATTCACATTTTGCTTGAATTAGAGGTTCAAACATGCGTAATCCCACAGTTCTCAAAGTCTTTCATGGATTTCATTTCCAGAGGCTTCGTCAGGTCCAGTGGTCCGAGTGGTTTGACAAAGATTCTGGAGTTCTGGACCCAAGTTGACTGGATCTGTCGTTTAGATCGTAGGACCCTCGTGTGTTTTGCCAGATCAGCGTAATAGTTGCAAAGATGATCAAGAAATGTCTTCGTATTTTTTAATTGTTTATGTTGTTTCATCAGAGCAGTCTTATACTTTCGATTCAAGAACCTGATCAGGATCGCTGGTTTATCCGTGGTCTTTCTCCAGGGAAGCGGATGGCAGACTTTGACCGTGTCCAGGTCCAAGGAGATTCCTTTAGACGATAAAAACATTTGAACTTGATCCTCCACGGTCGCATTAGCAGCTCCGTTAGCATCCATGCTAGCGCCGGTAGCACCAGGCCGCGCCCTGGGCTGTAGTTGGAGTCCCGTGAGAATCACATTATTCATCCGTGCTTGTTAGTCCAAGTCATGCATCCTTCTTTCCATCAGATCTTGGCGATTGTCTCGTTGTTCGTTGCGTGCCTTTTCTTGGTGGAAATCTTCCACAAGATGCAGCAGCGGCGTTAGTTTAGCCTCCAGCTGAAGCACAGCTGTTAGCTTAGCTTCCTGTAGCAAAGCAGGAGCTAGTTGATCTTGGATGTTGGCTAATGCGGTCTTCAGCTCAGCCAGATCGGCTTCAATATTTTTCTTCGGTGCCATGATCAGCTCTCCTCGTTGTGTTAGCTGTGTTGCAGCAGCCCGGTGATTAAAGTCGCTTGTGGACGACTTTAAAAGACTTGAAAAGCCAGAGAGTTGCGGAAAGCTGGAGGCACACGTCTGCTCGTGGTGACCCGGAACCGGAAAAAAAAAAAAAGAAAAATGAATATGAAAAAACTATATTTTGATAGAAAAAATTCTATATCGCCCAGCCCTAATGTCACAAATCATGAATAGAGAAAATACAAAAAACCCCAACAATTTCCACTGAATGTAGCTCTATTCCAGCTCTGCAGGTATGTACGCCTCTTAAAACACTCACACAGACACACAAATCCACATTGTCTTGCCTAAATATTCCTCTGCATGTTATCTCCTGCCTGGTTGTCCTAAATGTCAGGGAGCCATTTTGTAACAGTGGTCTGTGCCTTAGGGTCATGATACGTGATCTGTGGGAAGAGATATTGGCAAAAATATCAGAATATGTAATTAAAACGTGTTTGTACTTTTCCAATGCTGACAGGCTTTAGACTCTTGGGAAAAAACAAAAAAAGTCTTGTTGGTTTAACCAGAATGTGAAAGTATTGGGTGAAATTGCTTGGAGCACATTCACTGCTGCGGTAAATTCTGTGCAGTTAAAGCATAGTAATTAACCAAACTTGCATCACATGTTAAAACAGAGCGAAATAGCAACACACAGTTGTGATCACAGTTTGAAATACTTATTGAAGTGCTTCCTTATCCTTGTAGCATTGCATTTTTAAATTATTTTTTTGTAAAGTGACTTTTTAATTTTATTTGTGTGAGAGTCTATGCTTCTTGCACATGAATACAAAAAAGTTTTCCGATTCAATAAATGTATGCAGTGTTTTTGTCATTAGGTACTTAAAAAAATGAGACTGACTCTTGTGAGTTAAAAGAATCTATTTAATATCCTCCTCCGATGAAAACCATGTTTTTTGAGTTTTTAACGTTTATGTGTGGCATTTTTCTTCTGGAAGAGAAAAAATGTCATAAGACAATTTTATTTGGACATAATTTTTTCTGCTTCTGGTGATCAACGCACCCTTTTTAAGATGTTGGGCTCACTTTTAGACTCTGATACAAGTGGGAGTCTTGTTGAAAGTTATGAGGAAATTTGTGAAACATTCTGTGTACTTTTCATGGGCAAAGTTACTAATATCAGGTCTTTCCTTTCACACAGCTCTACTTACTATCTGTTCTGCCCCTTGAAAGTGTTGTTCATTTTTGTAGTTTCGATAAAGTTTTATTTTGAATCCAGCTTTATTGTTCCTTGTATAACAACAGAGTTCGTTTTACATACACACAACGTCTACAGTTTATCTTTTACTCCTTCAACTAACAGTCCTATGGAAAGCAATGACTGTAAGTGAAACATGTTTATTAATTCTATATAGACGAATTTCTAAATACTATTTTTCTGTCTTTGTAGTTTTACTCCATTGTCGGCGAAATAAAAACGTCTTTGAAGCAAGGAGTTTAGCTGGCTGTTTCCTTGTGCAAACGCGGGGCGCAAAACGCACAACAAGAACAGCACACTATCCATCAACTCCGCCAACACCAGCAGATAACGTTCATTCGTTTTCCTTGGTGTCTCTGGCTGAGCTAGAAAGGGTGATATCAAGTCAAACATGTTAAACCCAGAAAAAACTGAGGTAATTATACTGGACCCTAAACACCTGAGAGATGCTCTCTCAGATCAGATAATCTCCTTGGATGAAGTAAATATTTTCTCCAAATCTACAGTTAGAAACTTGGGGGTTTTATTCGACCAGGATTTATCTTTTAAGGCTCACATATCACAAGCTTGTAAAACAGCATTTTTTCACCTTCGCAATATAGCTCGGATCAGAAATATATAATCTAAAAGTGATGCTGAAAAACTCATCCATGCATTTGTTACGTCTAGACTGGATTACTATAACTCTTTACTAATAGCCTGCCCAAAAAGTTCTTTAAAAAGTTTTCAACTTGTTCAGAATGCAGCAGCCAGATTGTTAACAGGAACTAGCAGAAGAGAACACATCACTCCTGTGTTAGCTTCACTCCACTGGCTCCCAGTTGAATCCAGGATCAAGTTCAAAATCCTCCTGTTAACCTATAAGGCTCTGAATGGTGTGGCCCCATCCTACATTAAAGAGCTCTTAGTTCCTTACCAACCAATCAGAACACTCCGTTCACAAAATGCAGGACTGCTTGTAGTTCCTAGAATCTCTAAAAGTACAGTTGGAGGTAGAACCTTCAGCCATCAAGCCCCTGTTCTCTGGAATAAGCTCCCAGCTCATGTTAGAGAGGCCAGCACAGTTTCTACCTTTAAAGTTAGCCTGAAAACATTCCTCTTTGGACAGGTTAGCGTTCTACCAGGTTAGCTAGTAATAAGAGAATATTCCCTCTGCTGTGGCTCTTGAGAGGCTAGATTAATACTGATACAGTTAAATGTAATTTTTGGATTTTCTGTTATGGTTATTCTCCATATCAGTTCTGGGGTTCTGTCCTCTATTCTCATTTCCTCTCCTCTCTTCTACTCTTTATTCTTTATTGTACTTAGTTCTCCATGTTTTTGTTGGTGCAGTTCCATTCACATGTTGTTTTTCTCTCTCTCTCCCCTCTGGGGAGCGGGAGTGATTTCAGATCCCAGGTGGATCCCCCACGCTCCTGCTCCTGCTCCTGGTTGTGGACTGCACTTCTGCATCATCTGACTGAGGACTTCATCCCCACTCGTCCCTCAGCTCTATCTGCAGCTCTATCTGAATGAACTCTATTCAAATACCTAGTTTTAGAAGCTAATTTTCCCTTACCAGTTCTGGTATCGCCTGTTCGTCCTGGGATGGGATCTCTCCCTCATGTGGGAATCCCTAAGGTTTCTTCGTTTTTCCTGATTCAGGTTTTTTGGGAGTTTTTCCTTACCGAGATGGAGGGTCTAAGGGCAGGGATATCCAGTTTATTTAGTCTGTTTAGTCTTTAGATATTTTTTACATATTTCAGGACTATTTTCTGCATCTGTAAAATTACCTGAATGAAGCCCAATGAGGCAAAATTTCTTTGTGATTTTGGGCTATATAAATAAAATTGAATTGAATTGAGTTGAAGTCTTAAACCAGCTGGTTCTTCTTTTGATGTTCTACCTACTTGATTTTTTAAGACAGTCTCTGCAGTGTACTTTGGTACAATTTTTTTTATTTTAAAAAACTTTCTCAGTAGTTTGTTAATTATGATTATGAAGTTTTTAAGCAAAATCCCACAACCTAATTGTCTTAAAAAGTAATTTCTCATGTTGATCTGAAGCCTTCCTCTGGAAAAAATATCCTCTGAGAGGGCATGGCTTTTGGAGCTGGGAGGAGCTGTTCTGTCCAGGAACCTCCCTGTCAGATCATGGTGGCTCCGTGTCTTGGTAGCATAAATTATCTGCGCTGCTCCACAAAAATGTCTAGTAGTTCTGTATTGCGCTGGTCGTCAGCTCGGATGAGGAAGTTGAGAGCTTCATAGACCAAATTTTCACTGATTCTTTACATCTACGGTGAAATGAGCCGCGGTTCACATTTCTGTGGTCACATCAGGAAGCTCCACAGTGTTTAAAGGAAAATTTGCAGCTTTCTCAATCTGGCTAAAGCAAGTATTGTACACACAAATTCCAGTGACGGTTGATATGACCAAAGAAATGTGAACGGCGGCTCATTTGACCGCAGTCAAAAGAAGGTTATCTTCTCTCTCCAGAACCTCGGCTCGGCTGTCAGGGTGATGTTTTAAGACAGCCAAAAGGAGCAGACCGTGAGTGAGAAAAATGCAACCCAGTCTCAGTGAAATGCGTACCTATTCCACGGCTTTGCACCCTCGGAATACCGTGCATAGTATACGCCAAACACGGTTTTTGCGTGCATATGATACGCAGTTGCAGCCCATTCAAAACAACAGGAGCGGCTTTTAGGTTTCGTTTTGATCACGTGGTTGGATCAGTAGCGGTTTTAGGCACGGGCAGTGCGGGCAGTAGCCCGGGGCGGCAGTTCATAGGGGGCGGCATCTCGGCATGAACAAAAATTGGAATTCTATGGTGTTTAGTATCTGTGTGGTGTTAGGATCGGCCTGAATCAAGCGAGTTAGCGCCCCCAGATGGTGCAAGCGCCCCTGTTGGAAAGATGTGTGTTGAAGAACGGGAGGGATACCACACGTCTGACACAAGTCCTATTTTCTCGGAAATAACGTAACATCAACAGCAGTAATGCAGCGATGACGCGAACTGAGACAAGTCCGCCTCCGCGATAACATATTTTACTTTGCACAACGTCATGGTGACTAAAAGAAGTGGGGTAGTGATCAGTCTCTCCCTCATTCTCACTCAGGGTGCAGGGAGAAGTGAAACACAATAAGCCAAAATAACAAATGGAAACAGTGTTAAACGGTCAGACAACAAAACACGTAAATGAAAACTCAAACTTAAACCCAATTCTAACCAGACAGGCAAAAGAAATGGTTACCCACAATTCCTTGCGCTGGCAGATCTGACAGCAAGCCTGCAACCATCACTATACACGGTTTTTAGGTTTCGTTTTGATCACGTGGTCAGACAACCTCTGGCGCAGTTAAAAATGCTGGTTAAGGTTAGGATTACGTCCACCAGGGGATGTTTTAAATGTGGAAAAGACATTTAAACACATTCAGGACCGTGCAGGATCGTACATATTATATGCACGCAAAAACCGTGTTTCTCGTAAATTATGCACGGTATCCAAAGTCCTGGAATAAGTACGCATTTCACTGAGGGGGGGCTGGGGGGTCTCTACCAAATTAAATGGACGGACGGGGGACAAAAGCGGGGGGGTGTCTACATTATGAAACTTTAAAAAAATCAATTGTTCCAAAAAAAAAGTTTTTTTTTTTTAAATGAGAGAAAAATATGATAAATATATAAGCCTATTAATTAGTGCCAAATGTTCCTGTTAACCTGAAGCTCCCTCTGCCTGAGGGCACTTGTCATGGATGACGTGGATACTGAGATCAGGTTTATTTATTTTAAAGATCTGAATAAAAACATCCGTGCTCATCTCGGTTTCTGGGTTTACATCTTCCAGACAGTGAGGTACAGCAGCTGATATTAAAAAAAAGTCAAAGGAACAGCGGGCACAGCAGTGCGTCACTTGTACATGTACTACAGATAATAACAATTATTTGAAATATTTAAATGTTCCTATAGTTTCAATACTGCAATTGATACCAAAAATAATGAAAATTTAAATCTATTTTATTTAAGATTTGTTTCTTCAAAAATTACGTAGTCCAGCTACAAAAGAAAGAAAGAAAAAGATCAAAATAAAAAGTAGTTTTAAGCTTCATTTTCTTGTCTTTTCCTGTTTTTTTCTGGTTAGTCATTACTTTAACCTTAACATTTTCAATTTTTTTAACCCCTTAACTGGAGATTTTAACTGTTAAAGTGGATTAGTTGTGAGCCTGTGTGCATTAAGTTTATTATTTTGTTTCATTATGTTGGGTTCTATGTTTAGGCAATAGTATATTCATAAATCTGTTGGTAGTTTTTAAGAATAATATTAACTATAAACAACTACTCGAGGGTGACAAAACATAATGTAACCAGTCTAAAAATGTGCCAATCATAGGATTGAAGACAGCAACCATTAGCTAATTTTTTCTTTTTTCTTTTTTTTTTTTTTTGGGGGGGGGGGGGGGGGGGGGGGCGTCTGGGGAGGCTCTCGCCCGGGGAGTCATTCAGTGTAGAACCGCCCCTGGGTTGGATGTTTAGGTTTCTCCAGATCAGGTGACTGATCACGTGACTTTTGAGTTTCTGCCGATTTCTGTCTGACAGCGGCTGACAATATGGCGGTAGATTCACTACTTTTTTGGTGTAAAATCCCTCAGAATAAAATATTTTGTGGACTAATCTTTATTTTGGTAATATTTCTAGCGAGAAATGTACCCGTTACTATCACGACATGCATTTATTTTGGACATGCAGTTCGTAGTTTGTCTGTTTTGCTTGACTTTTCGGGCTCAAAAATCGTAAAACAGCAACGTCTGGGGTGCACGGAACAATCACGGAACCGGGCGATCAGCAGGATTTGGGACCCGACCCGCATCGGAGCCGGGTCAAGGTTAGGGTTAGGGAAGGTTCGGAGAAACCGCCCGGAACCTTTTTAATCGGGCCCCGAATGACTTCTGTAAAGCTAGAACGTGTTCAATCTTACCAGTACTTCCGGTCCAGGAGACGGTCAAACGTGATCCCGAAACGAAGATGATCAAGCATCAAATAATGTTTCTTTAATTTCTGCCTCATAAACAAACACAAATGTCGGTTATTTTAAGTGACAATAACGAGTGATGCTTTCAGACAAAATAAAGAAAGAAAAACACAATTATGTTATTTTTCTACTGTTCTTTTTATTTTATTATTATTATAATCATAATTATTATTATTAGTGGTAGAAGTAGCAGTATTAATCTATTATTATTGTTGTCGTTGTTGTTGTTATTATTATTGTTATTATTATCATCATTATTATATTGTTATAATGTAAAAAATATATATAAAAGGAATGACATAAACAAAATACAATTGATACATAAATACATTGTTGATCCATAAGATCAACAGACTCCAAGTTTTAATGATTCTTGAAAGCTGAAGGGGTCAAGAGAGAATCTCACTTTTTATTCTTTATTAAAATTCATCTATCAGCATTCATCTTCAGCAGTCAAATTCAGCTTACAGGATTCACACCAACATTTTCGCAGGTGATGCCATTAATATTTAATTCATAATTGCATTAAAAAGTTACAGTTTTAAAGTTTTAATAATGTATTTTTAGTGTGTTCAATAAATGTTTATCCTGTTTGGCTCAAAAACTAAGGCGTGTTTTGGATTTTGGCTCCTGTGCGACTGAGTTTGACACCCCTGGTCTACGCCATTCAAAAAAGCTTTAGGATATTTGAGAATTACCGTCAAGTTTCACTAGAGATTTGGTTGGCGGAAGCAATTTTTGGTGCGAGATAAAACAAGTCGTTTTGGGGCTGACTATGTAATTGTTTTGATTTGTACATGTACCAAATGTATGTAAATAATATCCCTAATTTATTGTGAATAGTTACTTTTAACTTCTTATCAGACCACAGGTCAAAGAGATGGGAGGCTTAAACAAATTAATAAAATAATGATATAAATGAATTTGAGCTCTGGTATTGCTAATACATTGATAAATGAGCAGATGTTTTTTAGATTTTAAATTGATAAAGTTGACAGTGCTGTAAAAATTGACAAACTCGTTTTTCTGAAACTTAATTATTTAGAACTTCAGCATTCTTGTATGCTTGTGTTTAATGTAATCTGTTGGTGACATGGACTTTAGACTCTGCATAGTAACAAGTCCTAGTTTGAACATTTTAAGAAGTTCAGAGGATTGTTCCTAAACAACAATGATCACACATGGGTTGTTTGATCAGTCCTCCCTGAAACATAGACAACATTTAAGCAATCTACATGAATAGACATTAATTGGAGCTTCATAACTTTGTCGACTTTGCTGCTAACAGTGTAAAATTTCAACCCAGTCTCCTCCTAAAATGTGCAGTACATTCTGGGATGTATCATGACTTCTGCGAAGAAATATAGTCTAACCTTCCAAATTTTGAGTTCATACCAAAGCAATTTCACATTTTTTAAATGTATAGATGAATTTTGAATTTTACAGAGGTCCCACACTTCAACAGTGACGTATGTATCAATTCTAAAGAGAGCGACCCATCAGCAGGTTTTACAGGATCCACGAGCTTAAAGCCCCATCAAGGGTTATCCAGGCTCTTTAGGGTCAGTGCTGTTTTATTTTTTCATATATTTTTCAAATGTAATTAAGTTTATTACAAACAGCAGGTGACCTGTCCCACCTTGAACGCTCTGGGCCACTACTACACGATGCATATCACTCTGTTCCCTGCACTGCTTTGAGACTTTCAAACCAATGCCATGTCATCCCAACCGACAGAAGAAAGCTGAAATCAGCTGAACCCAAAGTGAAGACTGTTGAGAGATGGACGGATGAGTCCAAGATGAAAAATGCAAAGATTGGAACACCAAGATCAGTTTTTGTGAGGACATGCCTGCAGACCAAAACCTTCTGCAAATTCAACAACATCAAACAATGGTTTACAGCTGAGGCAATGCAAGGACAAGGAAGAGGCCTACAGGAGTCGGGGTCGTGACCTTTAGAAATAGGTCAGGAACAAGATGAAAAAGAAGATTAAGGCAGCTAAAATGACCAACACTGCAAAGATAACAGAGCAGTTTTCTGCCAACAACTGCAGTTTGTTAAGTTCTGCAGACCCTCATGAAAGAAAAGATGCCCCCCCACCCTGCAGAGAGCTGCCACCTCAACGACTTCTATTAGGTTTAAAGCAGGGCTCAAACTCGCGGCCGCGGGCAATCTGCGGCCCGCGGGATGATAATTGCGGCCCGCTTCATATGAAAGTTACTGTTAGTGCGGCCGCAAGGCTGATATGAATGACAGTTTGGGTGACTGAACGAACCAATCACGGTAAAGGTATATGGCTTGGAGGGCGGGACATCGGCGGCTGTCCGAGCTCCTCACTCTTTAATTCATTCCTCCAATCAGCTGGGAAGGAGGAGCCATGAGCTGCTGGAGTGCTTTCTCACTGAACGGGATTCACGGGCCCGCTCCTCTTTCGCCACGTGAACACGTGATACACAGCCTGCCGTATCAAAAAGCCGTGTTCCACGCGACAATTCCGCGCACGCATCAAATTTCCGGACAAAATCAGACCCTCGCGATCGCTTTTCGTCTCCTCCAATCAGAAAAAGTCCTCGCGAGAGAGACGGACTACTTCCGCTGGTGAGTGAAGCCCGGGCGAGCAGAATCTTCAAGGTGTTTTTCACACGGCCGCATGGGCGGGTTTATGAACGCACGCTCAGCAGTGGTATCCACACCGGAGCAGCGGTACGCACTGCAGCAGGAGAGGAGATTCTTCTTCTATTGTGTTTTTTTTAACGTTCATTAACGCTGCTGCTACTGTGCGTGAAATATTGAACCGGGTTGAAGACTCGCGCGCGCTCAGTGCGTGCACGATTTGTGCGCAGAGCTTGAGACCAGATTAAAAACTTGCGTAGCAACGCATTGAGCTTTCAGTGAGCGCTGCTGCTCTTAGATCAGAAAATGAAGGAGGTCTGTAAATACAGACATTTGAAACTGAATAAAAATAGTTTTCTCTGTCAGTGTTTCTCAGGTATTTCTTAGACACCCCCCCCCTCAGCTGCAAGCATCATTAGTATCGTTAATTTGCTCAATTAAACGTACATCTCCTCAAAATATCATACTTTTTTATTTAAAGACATATAAATAATAATGAATAAAAAAAACTTCTAATAATGCCAGTTTTAATTAATTGTTCTCTTTTTTTTTTTTTTTTTTTTTTTTTTTTTTAGAATACCTCCAAAACTTCCAGAAAAGTAAAAACAATCTTTCTTGTTTCCCTCCACAGTAGTGCTAGGATTCTGTCTTTTCTCAGAGAATTCAATTTTTCGCATTGGCTAACTGTAAAATTGAGTTTTAGGTTTTTTGCTATATTGAATTTATTATCAACTACTATGTAGGATTATGCACAATATTCATCTCTAATGTAAACATGTTTTTATTCGCATTCCCCCAGTGGGGCGCCCCACCATTTGAGAAACACTGATCAGTCAGTCAGTCAATATGTGGTTTCAGTCGTCTGTGTCTGCTGTATGGTCATTTTATTTTAATTAATAAAAATTGATTTTCTGATTCATTTTTTAAAATTAATTTAATTCATTCATTATTTTGTGTTAAAAATAAAGATATTTGAGAACATTGGAATGTTTTATCAGCGATTTGCTTGTGGAAATCCTGATGCGGCCCGGCCTCACCCAGACTCTGCCTCCAGCGGCCCCCGGCTGAATTGAGTTTGAGACCCCTGTTCTAAAGGAACATAGCATTCCCTCCCCCATCAATCTTAATTTAAAGGATCGACTTGTCTCAACTTCCTTCAGACTGGACATCTAACCTGGACTGAGGATCTGATGTGCATCAACAGTTTCAGAAGCAGAAGGTCAGGAGGTTCCAGGACCTGATGGAGTGTCTCCATCCTGTTTGAAGGTTTGCTCTGACCAGCTGCCTCAAAGTTTCACCCGTCTCTTCAACATCTCCACCATCATCCAGTTCCTAAGAAGTCCTCTCTCACATGATTAAATGACGCAGACGATAAAGTCAACACAGCTCCACTACATCTGACACCACCTTGACTCTGCAGGGAATGCATGATCCTCTTTGTGGCCTTCAGCTCTGCATTGAATACCATCATCCCAGAGCTCCTCCATCAAAACGTCACTGTGCTTTCCTCCACTTGTTAGAGCGGGAAACGGAGCGTCTTGTCCTTTGATGCAGCCAAAGCCACCTGGAGCTGAACATACTTAAAACTGTAGAGATGACAGTGGACCTCAGGGAGAAGGAACACAACCCCCCCATCCCCATCCTCTTCACACAATTCTAAACAGAACAGTCCCCTCTGTAGACCCATACGCGTTCTTAGGGTCCACTTTTTCGAGGGACCTTCAGTGAACCTCCCAGGTTGATCCACTCTGGAGAAAGGCCCAGCAGAGGTTGGACTTCCCGTGATAGCTTAAGAAGTGACTGAAAAAGCTTGTGTCAGGAGCTGCTGACCATCTTCTACACTGCCATAATCCATTCTGTCCTGACCACATTCATGGTGGATCTGCAAGCAGACAGGGACTGACTGAAGAGAATCATAAGATCTACTGAGACCTGTGCTGGTTATTTTAGGTTTATTTTTTTAATTGAACCAGAAGCAAAAGAAAATCACTTCAAAATCTTAAATGTTATTTATCCATCTACTTATAACCTTCATAATATTTTAAATATTGACAAAAATACGAACACTTCTTGCAGCAACGACAAATAAACAGTTTATCAACTGTTTTATTCATTGTTTTTTAAAATGGTAGAAATCTAAATTTTTCTGTTATGATTTTCAGTGCTGGTTAACTTTCAATAGTGTTCCTTTTACATTTCAAAACGATTAGATTTGGTCTAAAAACAGAAAACCAAAAAGCAAAATTTGGTATTAATACTTTAATAATATTTGAAAAATTTGATACATAAATGTCGTTTTTTGACAGTGCCATTTGTTCTTGTTGGTTTCAAACATGATTTACTTATGTAACAAGGCCTGTCTTATTTGAATTTTTAGAACACATTCTTAAAATAGTTAATAGACCTTAATTTGTACATTTATTTTTATGAGAAACTGCAAGCTATGAAACATTTCCCACATTGTTTAGATGTTGTTTACTGTTATTTTCCTTTTTTCTCCCTCTTATTCTATTTGAGATTTTGTTTTATGTATGCTGCTTTGTTCTGAGCCATTTATATTCAATAATAATTGTATTTTTGAGATATGCATGCTGTGTTGTTGAGATATCTTGTCAATCAAAAACAATATTGAATGGAAACAGTTTCATTGCAAACCTATGTTTTTTCTCAATTACTAGAATTTTGATAAAAATGAGCTCATATGTTAAATGGAAACGCAGATGATTTCACATGTATCACAATGGAGCAACAGCAGCTTCTTTCCGGTTTTGTTTTGCGTCCTTTGTTACCACCATAGCAACATAAAAGCGTTCCATTGCCACTGTGTAGTTGAGACACCTGAAAGAATGTACGTTAAAAAGAGTACGTCTTGAACACAAAGAAGTAAATAATGTTGAAAACAACTGTCTAATTGTCACTTGAACAGTGATCAAAACACAGCCCAAGTGTTTATACATCCTAAAATATGTTAAATTCCCTCCCAAAACCCAGGTGATGTCCTCCATATTTTGTTCTTGCCACTAAGAAGCTTGCCCTGTGAATAAACGTTACTAGTTTATGAGGCAGAAATCACAGGAACATTATTCTGATGGTTTAGAATCTGTTTTGAGATCACTTATTTTCATCTGCTAGACCGGAAGAAATCAGACAGCGCTACGTTACATTTATGTTTCATCCTATGGATGATACAGCGACATCCTCTGACATTTTATTAAACCAAGTATACAACAGACACAAACCTGTATCAATAACATTTTAAGAAAGAATAATAATTAAAAAAAAAAAAAATTTCTGAATAGTGAGATTCTCTCTTGACCCTTCAGCTTTCAAGAATCATAAAAACTTGGAATCTGTTGATCTTATGGATCAATAATTATTATCATTTATTTATTACTGATATAATAAGAACAACAACACCATTATTATTATTATTATATTTTAATAGTAATAACAATAATATTTTTTTTATTAATAATAATAGATTAATACTGCTACTACTACCACTAATAATAATAATTATGATTATGATGATAATAATAAAAAAATAAAAAGAACAGTAAAAAATAACACAATTGTGTTTTTCTTTCTTCATTTTGTCTGAAAGCATCACTCGTTATTGTCACTTAAAATAACCGACATTTGTGTTTGTTTATGAGGCAGAAATTGAAGAAACATTATTTTATGTTTGATAATCTTCGTTTCGGGATCACGTTTGACCGTCTCCTGGACCGGAAGTAGTCAGGCTGATCACGTTCTAGCTTTACAGAAGTTATTCGGGGCCCAATTTAAAAAGGTTCCGGGCGGTTTCTCCGAACCTTCCCTAACCCTAACCTTGACCCGGCACCGATGCGGGTCGGGTCCCAAATCCTGCTGATCGCCCGGTTCCGTGATTGTTCCGTGCACCCCAAACGTTGCTGTTTTACGATTTTTGAGCCCGAAAAGTCAAGCAAAACAGACAAACTACGAACTGTATGTCCAAAATAAATGCATGTCGTGATAGGAACGGGTACATTTCTCGCTAGAAATATTATCAAAATAAAGATTAGTCCACAAAATATTTTATTCTGAGGGATTTTACACCAAAAAAGTAGTGGATCTACCGCCATATTGTCAGCCGCTGTCAGACAGAAATCCGCAGAAACTCAAAAGTCACGTGATCCAGAGAAACCTAAACATCCGACCACGTGATCAAAACGAAACCTAAAAGCCGCTCCTGTTGTTTTGAATGGGGTGCAACTTCGTATCATATGCACGCAAAAACCGTGTTTTGCGTATACTATGCACGGTATTCCGAGGGTGCAAAGCCGTGGAATAGGTACGCATTTCACTGAGACCGGGTTGGAAAAATGAGTTTATTTTCACTAAGAGTCAGTCAATGGGGGTTTTGTGGTGAATAGTGTAGCAGTTCCTCCAAGCCAGCAGGTGGCGCAGGTCCTTTGGGAGCTGACGTCACCGTAGTGCGGGACAATGCGAGGAGACCTGGTTGTCTTAGGTTAGCAAATTGCTATATCATTTAACGCAGTGTACTACCTTTTAACTGACTTTTTTGTTTTTAACAGTTAGGACAAGTTCTTCAGTTATGCAAAACCTCAGATCTGTAAGAACGTGTACGAAAAAAACCTCTGCTGGGACCTGACACCAACCCAAGCATGACTGATAGAGCCATGCCTTGTCTTGTAGCCTTTTTCAGTCACAAGTGTCTGAAACTTAAAACTATCTGCTTTATTTTTCAGTTACATCTGTCATATACACTGCTCACAAAAATTAAAGAAGCACTTTAAAGAAGCACATTAGATCCATCATACCTTAATATGAAGTTGGATATCTATACAAATAACAACAGGGCATTGTCTTAGGAACAAAAGGATGCCAAGTCTTTTAATGGAAATAAAAGTTTTCAGTCTACAGAGGCTCAATTGTGTAGACACCATCAAATCAGAGTGAAATGAAGATGTGGCAGGCTAGTCCATTTTGTCCAAAACTTCATTTCTGCAACTCAAAATGCTTTTCAGTGTCTTGTGTGACCCCCACGAGCTTGTATGCATGCTTGACAACGTCGCGGCATGCTCCTAATGAGACGACGAATGGTGTCTTGTGGCATTTCCTCCCAGATCTGTATGAGGGCATCCCTGAGCTGTTGTACAGTCTGAGGAGCAACCTGGCGGCGCCTATTGGACCCAAACATAATGTCCCAGAAGAATGTTCTATTGGGTTTAAGTCAGGGATTGGTGAAGGTCCTTCAATTGTTTTCAATTCCTCATCCTCCAGGTACTGCCTGCATACTCTTCCACGTGAGGCCGGCATTTGGTGCATTAGGAGGAAACCAGGACCTACTGCACCAGTGTAGGGTCTGACAATGGGTTCAAGGATTTCATCTGGATACCTTATGGCAGTCAGAGCACCATTTCCTAGGCAGTAGAGGTCTGTGCGTCCCTCCATGGATATGCCTCTCCAGACCATCACTGACCCACCACCAAACCTGTCATGTTGAACCACGTTGCAGGCAGCAGAACGTTCTCCTCGTCTTCTCCAGACTCTTTCACGTCTATCACAGGTGCTCAGGGTGAACCTGCTCTGGTCTGTGAAAAGTACAGGGCGCCAGTGGAGGACTTGCCAATTCTGGTGTTCTTGAGCTAATGCTAGTGGAGCTCCACGGTGCTGGGCAGTGAGCACAGGGCCCACTACAGGACGTGGGGTCCTCAGGCCACCTTCATGAAGTCTGTTCTTGATTGTTTGGGTAGAGACATTCACACCAGTGGCCCTCTGGAGGTCATTCTGTAGGGCACAAGCAGTGCTCAGCCTGTTCCTCCTTACACAAAGGAGCAGGTATGGGTCCTGCTGAGGGGTTGAGGACCTTCTACGTTCCTGTCCAGCTCTCCCAGAATAACCAGCAGTCTCCTGAAATCTCCTCCATGTTCTGGAGATTGTGCTGGGAGACACATTAAACCTTCTTGCTGCAGCACGTGTGGATGTTCCATCCTGGAGAAGTTGGACAACCTGTACAACTTCTGTAGGGTTAAGGAATCTCCTCATACTGCCAGTAGAGAGAATTACACAAGACAAAATCAGCAGGAGTGGAAAACCAGCCAAAAAAGATCAAGAGGGAGAAACTTGAAATGACCTCCACATGTAACACCAGTCCTGTTTGGAGGGTTTTCTAATTGTTGCCACTGAAGTGCACCTGTTGGTAATTCCATCAACACTAATACAGCTGAAAATGATTAACGAGGCCCTCAGCTGTTTAAACATCAAGAAAATCATCAGACAGGTTTAATTCAATTCATGCCAGGCCCAATAACAAAAGTTTTCTTTTAATTTTTGTGAGCAGTGTATTTATATATATATATATATATATATATATATATATATATATATATATATATATATATATATATATATATATATATATATGTATGTGTGTGTGTATGCATTTTCTTAGTTATCCGGAGAAAACATGGTTCCTTCAGTTCATCTGTTATATCTATGATGTGATAGGAAATAAATGTTTCAATCTACACAACCTGTTGATCATTACTCACTTCTCTTGTGAGCCACAGAGTGTTCACATTTGATAAATATCGTCATTTGATATATATTATGATATATTGTTATAGCACAATCTGAAAAAACTATGTGATAAAAAAATTCTATAACACCCAGCCTTGATGTCTCACATCATGAATAGAGCAGAAAATGCAAAAAAAAAACCTGAATGTAGCTCTATTATAAACTGCCTTCAATAATGTTTGTAAACCCTTATAGAATTCCCAAGTCTCCCAGGCAGATCCCAGAAACGTTTTACTCCCAAACAAATATAGTCCAGTTAAAATATGCCAAACATATTTATTACGTTAAAATCCATTTCACTCAAGTCCAGATATATAGCTTTTGAAGCCAGCCTCTTCTGTACGCCTGGAGCAGCAGCGCCAGTCTCCCGCAGAGTGACGGCCTTCAGTCTGCTGTTGTTGGACAGTCGAGGAGCTCCTGAGGTCATCAGTATGCCCACTGATCGACACATCTATGCTCCTCAGAGCATCCAGACACATCTGTTTCTGAACTTTGTAGATAAAAGTGGAGCAACTTTGAACCCTCTTCTTTGTACAGGATTCCTGTGGACAGTTCGGACGGGGACCTTCATTCTTCATTTTATTTCTTGGACCAACTTGTTGGACTCGTTGTCGTCAAGCTGGAACCATCTTAGACTGGTTTGAGTTCACTGGACTCAAATGGCCTCCTCAGTCACTAGATCTCCAGTAGATCACTTTTGGGATGTGGTGGAACGGCAGATTGGCATCTTGGATGTTCAGCCTACAAATCTGCAGCAACTGTGAGATGCTAACATGTCAATATGGACCAAACCTCCAGTGTTTCCAGTACCTTCTTGAATCTATGCCACCAAGGGTTAAGGAAGCTCTGAAGGCAAATAAGTACCCAGGACCAGCAAGATGTACCTAATGAAGTGGCCAGTAAGTGTACATTAGTGTGCCCCTCTCAAAACACTCACACAGACACATGAATCCACCTTATCTCGCCTCAAGATTCCTCTGCATGTTTTCTCCTGCCTATTTCTGAAAGGTTGCCGTTTTGTGCCAGTGGTCTTTGCCTTAGGGTCATACGCATGGTATGTGATCTGTGGGAAGAGCTATCGGCAAAAATATCAGAAATTGTAATCAAAACTTGTTTGTACTTTTCCCATGCTGACATGGTTATAGTGATGGTGTGATATCAAGTAAATCCATCAGCGAGACTCTTGGGAAAAAACAAAAAAAGTCTTGTTGGTTTAATCAGAATGTGAAAGTATTGAGGTAAATTGCTTGGAGCACATTCACTGCTGCGCTAAATTCTGCTGACTGTGTAGTTAAAGCATAGTAATTAACCAAACTTGCATCACATGTTAAAACAGACAGAGTGAAATAGCAACACACAGTTGTGATCACAGTTTGAAATACTTATTGAAGTGCTTCCTTATCCTTGTATCATTGCATTTTCAAATTATTTTTGAAGTGACTTTTATTTTAAAAGTTTTAGTATTTGTGAGAGTCTATGCTTCTTGCACATGAATACAAAAAAGTTTTCCGATTCAATAAATGCAGTGTTTTTGTCATTAGGTACATAAAAAAATGAGACTGATTCTTGCAAGTTAAAAGAAACTATTTAATATCCTCCTCCGATGAAAACCATGTTTTTTGAGTTTTTAACGTTTATGTGTGGCATTTTTCTTCTGAAAGAGAAAAAATGTCATAAGACAATTTTATTCTGACATAATTTTTTCTGCTTCTGGTGATCAACGCACCCTTTTTAAGACGTTGGGCTAACTTTTAGACTCTGATACAAGTGCGAGTCTTGTTGAAAGTTTTGAGGAAATTTGGGAAACATTCTGTATATTTTTCATGGGCAAAGTTACTAATATTAGGTCTTTCCTTTCACACAGCTCTACTTACTATCCATCAACTCCGCCAACACCGGCAGCTAACGTTCATTCGTTTTCTTTGGTTTCTTAGGTTGATATCAAGTCTTAAACCAGCTGGTTCTTCTTTGGATGTTCTGCCTTCTTGGTTTTTTAAGAAAGTCTCTGCAGTATACTTTGCAGTATCCTCTAGTTAAAGTCCCCTATGCCAATCTTGTTTATTTTAAAAAACATTCTCAGTAGTGTTTTAATTATGATTATGAAGTTTTAAAGCAAAATCCCACAACCTAAATGTCTTAAAAAGTAATTTCTGATCTGAAGCCTTCCTCTGGAAAAAATATCTTGTGAGAGGGCGTGACTTTTGGACCTGAGAGGAGCTGCTCTGTCCAGGAACCCCCCTGTCAGATCATGGTGGCTTCGTGTCTTGGTAGCGTAAATTATCGGCGCTGCTCCACAAAAATGTCTAGTAGTTTTGTTTTGCGCTGGTCGTCAGCTCGGATGAGGAAGTTGAGAGCTTCATAGACCAAATTTTCACTGATTCTTTACATCTACGGTGAAATGAGCCGCCGTTCACATTTCCGTGGTCACATCAGGAAGCTCCACAGTGTTTAAAGGAAAATTTGCAGCTTTCTCAATCTGGCTAAAGCAAGTATTGTACACAAAAATTCCAGTGACGGTTGATATGACCATGGAAATGTGAACGGCGGCTCATTTGACCGTAGTCAACGGGAAGGTTATCTTCTCTCTCTTATCTAAATCAACTGAGCATCTCATGTGCGGCTCACAGTTTCCATTCATGCATGCTGCTAGTTACAACTCCAAACAAAGAGGAGTAGCCATCTTAATTAATAAAAATATTACGTTTACTCAAAAAGACACAGTTATTGATCCAGAAGGCAGATTGGTAATTATTACTATATCAATTCAGAATACAGACTTTTGTATCCGCAGTATTTTCACCTCACTCTCGGCTCACTCTGATTCCTCGTTTTTGACAGGTGGAAATCTGAACTTGGTTCTTGATCCAGAACGTGACAGACTCAGCGCAGCAGGACACCAGCGTTCATGGCGTTCCGCAAGTATTCTGAAGCAATACATGAATGATCTGGGTCTCTGCGACGTTTGGCGCTCATGTCATCCAAACACTAAAGGGTTCACCTTCTTCTCTCCAGTTCACCACTCACACTCTCGTTTAGATTACTTATTAATCCATAAATCTCTTCTAAAAGATGTTAAAGGTTCCAGCATTCATCCAATTATCATCAGTGATCATGCACCAGTTTCTGTAAACATAGTTAGGAAAGCAGAAACACCTTCAGGTTCAACCTGGAGGTTTAATACATCTCTGTTAAAAGATCAAGAGTTTATTGAATTCTTTAGAAAAGAGTGGGCAACGTTCTTAAAATTTAACAATACTTATGAAAAATGTAAAGAGAAGGCAGATTTAGTAGAATTAGAAAATAAAATTAAAAAAATGGAGACTGCTTATGCTGCTTCTGCACAAAAACACATCCTGGGAGAGATAAAAAAATTAAAGCTTCAGTTAAATGACATCATTAATAAACAAACACAATTCCAAATACAAAGACTTAGATTAGAACGATTTGAAAACTCTAATAAATCTGGTAAATTTCTAGCTAATCAGCTTAAAATCAGTAAAGAAAAATTCACAATAACATCTATTATTGATCAGTCAGGAAATGTCACTTATGACCCAAACAAAATCAATGATACGTTTAAAGATTTTTATCATAACTTATATACTTCACAGATCAACCCATCAAAGCAAAGCATCAACTCGTTTCTTAATAATGTAAACCTTCCCAGATTAAATGAAGATCAAATCACAGACTTGGACTCGCCGCTCTCATCATCTGAACTCCATGATGCTCTGTTACTTATGCCAAACAACAAAGCTCCGGGGCCGGATGGCTTTCCTGCAGAGTTTTATAAAGAATTCTGGGAACAGCTTGCAGAAACTTTTTATAAAATGGTTACATTTGTCAAAAATAGCCAATCACTGCCACCTAACATAAATTCAGCAAACATAATCCTTCTTCTCAAACCAGAGAAAGATCCCACTATTCCCACATGTCCTGTCAAGGCGCTACTCACCAATTTTAACCGCACCCTTTAGTACACACATTTCTAACACCTCAAAATATCATGGGTTCCCTCCTCCCCTTGTGGCCAGCAGCTCGTCTACAGGTGGTTTCAATCACCTACTCAGGCCATGTGTATATATTGTTGTGTGTCCTTCTGTTTGATGTCTCAACGCCTCATGTTTTGGAGATTAAACGCTGGTGATTCTTCCATGTTTGCGTGATCCTTCCTGCGCCTGGGTTTCTCGTTCGCGTCCGCATTACACAAAATATACACTATAACAAACAAACACGCATACATCACACAAGGAAGGTAGAACCTTCGACCTTCTGTCCCCTACCCCATCCCTGATGAGGGGGCAGGGACCCTCGGCCTGGTGGTCTTATCACTTGGGTCCCAGCAAGGGCGGAGTGGGTAATCGGGAGAGTCGGGAGGATTCCCGGTGGGCCGCTTCATTTATGGGCTGGTCATTCACCGTCATGGTAAAACGATCGCGGTAGAACATGAATGAATCTTTGTAGCAGTGTTTGTCCGTCCCTTTAAATAGACGCACCGTCAGTTTTGGAGCTCCAATTTAACTTAAACACCCCTTTTAGATTCTCACAGTTGGTTGAGTCCACCGGAGTGCGCTTTACTGAAGTGTCTGGGCTGGACCATTGACGTAAATAACGTTCTATGCTGACGGCCTATGGGCCGGACAGAAGCGGCCGCGGTCCAGACAGATGATGAGCGAGTAAAGAAATTGCTTTAGTGGACGAGCGGGACGGACGGCTGCGCGGGGCGGCAGTTCAAAGGAGCCGCCAGCTCAGCGCTTCATGGTGAAAAAAAAAGTCTGCGACACTGAAGTTTTTCTATGATCTTAGGGGCGTGTGCACGTTATTTCTGAAAACACATTGGCGCGGGTTCTGCGCGAACACGGAGTCACTTTCTCTGCAGTGGGGAGGGGCGGGGCTTTTCACGCTCTTTCTACCTGCTCCACAGGTGAGAACACGCGGGATGCAGAGCGGCCGCATATGGAGAGAAAATAGACTCACTCTGATTTTTGCGTGCGGAATTCTTGATTTGTAGCTCATATAATACGTTTTGTGCAAAAGTAAAAAAATAAATAAAATATACAATTTACACATGCACAAATTCAAATTACAACAGTTTGAAACTAATTACACACATCTTTTTCGCACAGATCACCTCTTACGCATACACACAGTCTAAGTTACGCACAAATCAAACGTGAGACTCTCTTCACGTCTCAAAAATTCATCTGTGAGTGATGCATTCAAGTACTACCAGAATGCTCGTTCACCATAGTTCTCTTGTCACCCGTTTTAAACTTCAATTGTGAATAATATCCGGTAAAACTTGACATTTTCCCACTTTCTTAAAAATATATTCCCAATAGTTTATATTAAAAAAATTCAAAACAAGCGTTTTTAATACACTTATCCCTTTAAAAATAAGAATATTTCCAGAAAAGAGGCGCCCGGCTGCAGTAGCTGGTGTGTATGCTAGTGGCACACACGTGAGGCACGTAAGGGAATTGAATATGGACGGCAGCACTTTAAAAACAATGATCATATAATATTAACAGGCTGAAAGTTTATAGGATGCCTCAACAAAAGCAAGTTGTCTGACATAAAATGTCAAATTAAAGTGAATTTGAATACGAAAGAATGGGATTTTTTAAATTGTAGCGGTTTAGCATATTGCAATACTGTTGGTATTGTGAGCCATTTATTGTGGATTTCATTGTATTGTGAGTGACTTTGAGATTCTCTGCCCTAATACTGACACAATATAAAGTTTTCACAGATGATACCCAGATGTTGGGCTGACATACACATTCTCATCAAGCTTTTATTTTCCCAAGTTTCATGTCAGAGAACTGTCTCCATTCTTAAGTTAATTAAAAACAGGCTGGAGCATGCTCAGTCAGGTCCACTTGGAGGCATTTATGCTCATGTCAACAGATAAATACATTCTTATGTCCATTGACTGGGACAAAGTAACAAAAAGGTAGCAGAAACGAGTTCACTTCTTATGTGGTGACTTATGCAGTAGATTTCAGACAGGGAAATATTTCTGTTAAACAAGTTTTTTATGTAATTAATTGTTTGTTATTAGTTGTTATTTATGACCCCCCTCCCCAACTATAATAAAACATTTTTTTTTTTATATTCTAAATGGTTGCCTAATTTTTCATGTGGCGAAAAATGGGCCAGTCTTGACCATTAAACTCCCGGGCTGAAAAGTTGTCCCACTCCGCCCCTGGGTCCCAGTCTCCTGGGCCCGGT
The DNA here is from genome assembly GCA_003999625.1 of Oryzias javanicus. NCBI lineage: Eukaryota > Metazoa > Chordata > Actinopteri > Beloniformes > Adrianichthyidae > Oryzias > Oryzias javanicus. The sequence goes on from CM012439.1 coordinate 5,098,955, forward strand.
GACCTCTTCTTCACACAGGGAGTGGGATCCCAAATATATAAGATCTAGAGCAGGGGATCAAACTACATCGGAGCCAGGGGGTGTCCAGGACTCGGTGGTGCGGATTCCTGTCCTTGCTCTCAAGAACTGGGCCTCTGCAGGAACTCCACCAGTGGATGAGCCTGGTCGGGCCTTGTTTACATCAGTCCTCCGGGACCTCCGTTTCTCTTGGGTGCATCTCTCCTCGGCGAGGGTAGGCGGCCCCTTCCTTGATCTCCCGCGGCGGTTGTCTGGTGCATAGCGTGGGTCTCCCTTGGGGGGCCCTGGCTCGTACCTGGGATGGGGCGGGGGATGCTCTGCACTGCTGGGTTGAGGCTGGTTCGGGGCCTGCACTCTGTTTTCCTCTACCTTCCTGCTATTGGGTGTTGGGGGGCCTCTGCAGCGGTCCCGCGTGCCCTGGTTTGGGTTCAGCTCCAGGGCTCCATGGTGGGTGTTGGAGGGTCCTGGCTGCTGCTGCCCCTGCCCTCACAGGGGGTCTTGGCGTGGGGATGGCCGGGTGCTCTCCCTCTTTGTACATTCCATCATTATCCACATCAACAAAACATAAACACTCACCTGAGCACAGGTGTCAGCTCACCTGAGCACTAATAGTATGCGTGACAGAATGAAGACTTTATGTGTGTCTGTTCATATGATTAAGTGTGTGAGCTGCAGTTTCTGTTGTATTATGTACATTTCGACTAGTTTAATTGTGGAGACTATTTTGGCCAACAGGTATGTGTGTAACTACAGAGTGTGTACGTAGACAGGCCCCGCCCATTCTAGTTTACTATTTAGACCTGGTTGTTTTAGGATGTTGCTTCCCTCTGTTGCCATCTTGTTTTTTCTCTAAACCCCCTGTCCGGTCCAACAAAAACAAAACATAATCAATATAAATAAAGTTTAGAATGACATACAACAGGGGTTTATACTCAATAAATCCCTGTTGTGACAGAAAAATCTGTCCAACACAAGAGGCTCTCAGTCCGTATCTGTTTGCTCAGCTGTTGGACAGGACAAGTTAAAAAAAAGAAAAAAGGATTATCTTCTCTCTACAGAACCTGAGCTCAGCAGGCTAGCCAGACCAGATGAAGAGGCGTTTTGTGATGAATTAACTGCCCATTATTGAATTGAAACAGAGATTTTCTGCGACAGTTTGATTGACAGCGATTTAAAAGGAGAAATATTCGAAAATGCAAAAGAGAAATGATTTCTTATCACATTTGTAAGAAGAATGCCACACAAACATGTTAAAAACTCAAAAAACATGTTTTTTTTTTATCAGAGGGGGACTTTAAAAACTTCATAATCATAATTAAAACACTACTGGGAACGTTTTTTTTTAAATAAAAAATAGTCAAGGGGGACTTTAAAACTAGAATTCCTGCACAACATGGCAGATGCAGACTTGTCTAGAATCATCACTTAAAAGGACCATCATTCAAGTTGAAAGACAAATGTGGAGAATAAGTCAAACCATCTTCATGATTCACAACCTGTTGTCTAGGTTAGCAAACTGCTGTATCATTTAACGCAGTGTACTACCTTTTAACTGGCTTTTTTTGTTTTTAACACAGTTAGGACATGTTCTTCAGTTATGCAAAACCTCAGATCTGTCAGAACATGTACGACAAAACCTCTGCTAGCACCTGACACCAACCCAAGCATGACTTGACTAGAGCCTTGTCTTGCAGATGGTTTTCAATCACAGGTGACTGAAAAAGGCTACAAGTGGACTGCTACACCTGAGCACCTCATCTCTGCTTCTGACTTGTATTATACCATAATTGATATATATGTTCTATAATTGACACATATGCAGTTCAGTTTGTTGTAATCGGTTAATGACATGTTTTTTGTGCTGAAAGGCTCTGTCCTGTGTTTTATTATACACTTAATTAACCAATATTTTTGCATTTACAAAATTTTTCTATAATAAATTTGAAGGAAAAAGTGTCAATTTTACTTATACTAGTCCTGTAGTTGTTTATTATTGGATCGATACCGACTTCCCAGTATCATTCAGCCCGAGAAACAGCAAGGACTAGTTCTACAGACCCAGTTATTTGAACTAACTGAGTTAAAATAAATAAAGGTTTTTTAAGAATCAAGTTTTCTACCATTTGTTCTTAACCCAAGAGAACCCATGTTTATGTCAGTGTAACAGAAAAGCATCAGAAATGTGCTACATGGTCTACTTGGTTTGTGGTGTATTCCATGTAATTTTATTTTTTCGGGAAAAATGGTTCTGTGCTCTTATGGGTTAACATATAAATACAAAAAGCTTTAAGAATAAACAGCTAAAACCGTCGATGTTTGTTTTTAATCACCGAATGACAAAATATTTTAATTGACACCTATAGCCTGTTTGTTTGTATTACAGATGGAAGGATAGATTGGAAACTTTTAAAAGTTTCAAACCAAACACAAGTGTTTAAAAACTGATTTCTTTTGCTTCATACCGTAATTCTTAATCCTTCAGGTGTCTGAAAGGGTTAAGCGTTTCCTCTCAGGAATGCAGGTACAGGAGGTTTTTAACCACCAGAGATGATACAGACTCACAGTACGTCTGAACAAGTGAGCTGACACCACTTCTTTAATCACACCGAGCTGAGGATCCTAAACAAGTGAGTTTACTTAAAACTAACACATTAGTGTTGCCTAAAACTAAACGAGTGTGGCAGTATCACGATGAGTCTTGAAAGACGAAGTTTGTGTTAAAGGTTGCCAGTTTTTTTTTTGTTTTTTTTAAGTTGCTAACTCATCTACTTAAAAATAAAACAGGTTCTTTGCTCTCTGAGCTTGATGTATAGAAGTTTTGCTAAAATTATTATTATTATATTATTATATATTATATTATTATTGTGTAGAAAACAAACTACTTCTGTGCACAAGATTCCTTGTATTCCTTCAAGATAATAAATATTAATTTTCAGTATTTAATACTGGATCTGGAAACCTCAAAAAGCATTTGGTGTAAACGCAGCTTAATGATGGATTAATCATGTTTTGCTTTGTCCCGTGTGTTGTCTGCTGTGATGAAACTTGGTAATTTTTACTCGACAGTAATAGAAGCCAAACATGCCTCAAACCAAATGATATTTTCCAAAATTGATTAAATTGCTTTGTTTCTTTTTTATTGGTAAATGTCAATTTGATTCTATTCTATCTCTGACAGATTAAAATTGGTGGATTATAGGAATAGAAATGAATTCCTCAATTAATCGTGTCACCCCTAGTGTGTATATATAAAATTTGAGTTTGTATATTTGTTCTTTTAGGGATTTACTTTAACTTTAAGTATAATTTTTAATATTTTAATACACATAACTTACATGTTTATATGTTTTAGACATTAGTTTTTTGCACTGATATGGTGACAGCTTATTGTCATTGTTGATGTGGACATTGACAATAAGGGCACATCTGTCTGTCTGTCTTCCTATTAAAGGGGCCGTACCATCATTTCACAGTAAATTATATCCACATATATTATCATATATTACTTTTGGAATACTAAAAGTTAATTGTTTATGAAATATGAATTTTAAAAGATAAATAAACTGACTTGACTCCGCCTTTCGCTCCTTGAGGGTGCCACCCAGATTATGACATCATCCTAGAGCCTTTCTTGTCAGTTGAGTGTTGAGAGCGCAGGTTTTTAAAGGATTACTCAGAAATGCATGAACGGATCAAAATACAACTTTGGGGGTGTTCATAGTTATGATTGAACAGTTCAGTTTAAAAGTTCAAAAAGTTAATTTTTCATGGTATGGCGTCTGTACAAGACACCTTTCAGAACATAATGATCTGAAATGACTTTCAGATCATGTCGATTTTTTTCATGGTTTCTTGTTTTTTTTTCAGAGCTATTATCAATACACGTCATCTTCTCAGCTATAGTCAAAGAAAAATCTCTGATCATGCTCTTAACACTTCTTTTCTCTTTTAAGGAGTCATGTTTCGTAGGCCCGTCTGCATAAGGTATGTGTCAAACCTTGTAGTATGATGGTAATACGTATTGTAGACCATCATGGCTCATGGATTCAATTCATGAACGTTGAGCAGTGACTTTAATAAAAAAAAACCAGAGGAAATTAAGTGAATTCATGTGTGAATTAATGAAGTGATGAGTTCTGACTTATATTTTTGACCTACAATGATGTTAACCCTTAAACCACTGTTGTTTGACTTTAGTATTTGTTGTTACAAAGAACAAGAAAGCATGAATTATCAGTGAATATTGCGAAACCTTTCCTTCGCCCTTACAGAACTGTTCAGCCGAAACCTGTGTTGCTGCTGAATTCGAAAGATCAGCAAACCCTGGTGCACGCTGTACTCGTCCCCTTCAAGGATGGGCTCTCTTCTTTCAACCACCTGTCCGAGATGCTTCTCAGTATGGATGAAGACATTGCCTTTCCCGGATCGCAGACCTTTGACAACATTAGACAAGAAATTCTGAAGATGAACATCCACTTGGAAAAGTCAGAGGAGATAGCTAGTAAGGAACTTCAGAGTCTTGATAAGGAGACCGAGCAACTCACTGTCGAGCAAAGTAATTTGGAGAGTCAGAAACAACAGAAAGAAAGCGAGTTAACCAATTTAAACATCCAAATGAAGGGCCACAGGGCCAATTTAACCAATTACAACCAAGCTCTGGAAACTGAGAGGAGAAACCTTGAGTTCGCTCAAGGTTCCCTGAATGACATGAGACGTAAACGAGATGAAGCCGAAAGAAGGAGGAATATCGGGATTGGCCTGATGTTCGTTCCATTTGGGGGTTGGATTGCAGGTGAATAATGTCATTGATGTAAAGAAATGACTTAAGTAAAAAAAAAAACATGCCTATTTCAATGAAATTTAAGGATTTCTTTTGTTCTTTTTCAGGGTCAGTCATGATTGGCATTGGTCAAAAAGACCTAGACTCCGCCTCTCAACAAGTGGACAGAGCAAAAACAGAGGTGAAGAACTGTGAATCTCAGATAAGATTCTACTCCCAACAAGTCTCTCAGTGTGAGGGATTGATCTCAGAATCCAGGGTGGACATCCGAAAGGTCAACAGCAAAATTCAGGAGATCGGGGCCAAACTGAGAGCCCTGTCTATAAAGCGGAATTCTGTTGCAGATTTTCAGAGTAAAACTAGAAAAGCTGTTCAGCATCTGGGCCTTCTGTGTGGTGTGGGGAGTGTAGCTGAGCTGCAAACCAGACGCCTCATCCTGCTGGAGGCGATGATGAAGCTGATGGAGGAGATGATGTCTGTCCTGACAAAGATGGGAGATGATCTGGTGCGAGCTGAGGGCATGCAAGACATGATGTTAGAAATGAAAACCAACCAGAGCAAACTACAGGCAGCCATACAAAAAGATGACACACACAATCAATATTTCTGATGTTATTCATTGCTTCTTTACAGCAAAGATAAAAATCAAGATTCTTGTCATTTAACTGCTTGTTTGCTTCTCTGAATTTATACATACCAACTTAATTGTCCATTTTCAGGCATTTCAGAATGTAAGAAAATATTTGTCCCATAAAACTCATTAATACAATTAAAAAAAGCCTGATTAACCAAAGCTTGTTACTGCAATATTTTTAAAACTTCATTATGTTTTTTTCATTTTTAGTATAATCTTGCATATAAATCCTTCTAATATTTGTGTGCTTTAGTTTTTTTCTTTCTTTCATTGCAGTTGTGTTAAAAATATGATTAAAAAACACTATTACCATGTATGTCTTTAAAATCTCAATCCAACCATATTTTCTTGTATTGTAAAATTGTTCCAAGTAATCTTTTCATTTTGTTTTTAGCCAAAACAAAAAGCCTTTGTCCTTTTTTCAAGACATATTAAATGCCCAGCGGCAGTAGCTATTTAGAAATAGAATTCTGGGTTGTGGGTGGGACTGTTGGCACAGAGAAACCCGCCCCCCTCCCTGTCACTGAAAGCTCTGTTTCTGCACTCTATAAGCTTATTGCTGCAAGCTAACATTAGCGGCACAAGAATAACAGTGTAGTAGACCAAAAATGTTCTGAAAGAGATCGGCATCTAGAGGTCTACTCCACATCTACTTGTAGACATCTGTTCTTTGGATAATTTTAGATGTCTATAAGAGTACTTCTAAACATATTTACAAGTAAAAAAAAAAAGTTATACTGCATTTTCACATCTTGTGCCTAGTGGACTTATCGCTAACAGGCAGATAGCTGGCTCCACCTGCAGCTGGTTTATACAGGAATGAAGCATGGCTGAAAGTCCACAAAGCTAAATCAGGGTCAGACAGACAGAGGTCAAACAAGAAGAGACTACAGGTGTCAGAGTCCAGGTGAGGGTCAGTACAGGTGGCAGGCAAACGGAGAATAGGCAGGGTAAGAAGCAGAAGTCCACATAGAAACGCTCTGTAATGCAGGCAGGGTGTCCCATAACAATACTTCACACTGAGTAAGACTGTGCAGTGTTTAAGTAACAGGTGGGTGATTGTCAGATTGGAGTCAGGCGAGCTAATTCACTGGTTCTGCTCCTGCCGGTGACCAGAGGGGGAGACAGAGCTCTGAGTCCTGACACGGCTGGGGCTGTGGCTATATCTACGTACACTTTGGGTTAGTTTTTCAATTTTTTGAAAGAAAAGCACTCATTTCTCCTATGAAGATAACTTTAAACAAATCCAAAATACACTAAATAATATAACAATCTTAAATAATTTTTAAAAAACGACTATTCAAGCCAGAGAACCATTTCCAGCAACTATCACTCATAGGGTCAGAATTTGGCATCAACAATATGAAAACATGAATCCATCAAGGCTTGTATCAACGGTTCAGGGTGTTGGTGAGGAGCAACCGCCGAAGTAGTTCTGGAATTCATTTGTGGAAAACATGGATAATGTTGAGTGAGTAGCTTGAGTTTATATGGGGAGCTCTACAGAGGCACTGCAAAGCACATATCTGTGTTTGTTTGCTTTCACCAGATCTTTCAGAGTCTCTCTGGGTTCTATGTACTTCACTCCTGCAGTGAGAGCTGCATCAGGAACCCAGGGACCTGCAGTCTGGATAGTAGGCCTCGTTAGATCTGCCAGGCTGATATATCAGCAGCGACTGATATATCAGCTCTGCTGAAACCTGAGCAGCGGTGACAGCTACTAGCTCTAGCTCTACTAGCCCCTTGGGGAGCAAAGCTCACTTGCTAGCCAAGCTCTCCACTGTATGGCTGGCTGGCGTGGCCGAAAATCCAGTTCAATGAGCTCTGTGACGGGCTGACGATCTGTCCAGTGTATCTCCTGCCTTCGCCCAACAGTAACTGGGACAGTTTCCGGGAACCTAGCGGATGGAAGCGGAAAAGAAAATGGATGGGAGTTCATGAAGGAAATCCTCGCATCGAGCATCCATCTTGAAAGTTTATTTCTACCCTTTGATCTAGTCCAGGGGTCGGCAACCCAAAATGTTGAAAGAGCCATATTGGACCAAAAAAAACAAAAACAAATCTGACAAAATTAAACAAAATTAAAAGCCTTATAATGAAGGCAACACATGCTTTATGTATCTATATGAGCTATATTAGCCTACTATCAAAATGACTAAGTTGGTTACAAATACATAATGAGCCTTCATGATTAAATGTTTATTTAATCCTGAATGACGCACCACGTGACTACACTGTTGAAGGATGCTGCCTCAAGTTTAACTTCATTACAATATTAATGAATTACAGTTTGTTTCATTGCTTTGATGAAATTAAAGAAATGCAATAAAGAAATCTGATTTTTGATATCATTTTTATTTTGAGGATTCGTAAAAACAACAACAAAATGGAACGTACATAACGTGCCCCTCATCTGGGCAACAGAGTGCAATAATATGGAGCATGCTTAATAAAAATAAAACAGCAGCCTTTTGAAAAGGTAAAGTGTATAAAATCAAATTAATACAGTTTAAGTTTGATTTCTGTGCAAATGCCAAACAAGTCAGTGCATGAGTAAAACGCAGCTGCAGCATCCTCTCCTCTCTCTCTTTTGACACCAAATCAGTGCAGCTATCCTCGTTTCTGAGCAACAAAACACTAATAATATCCCTAACCCCGGGCTTACACCGCTAGAGTCACAGCTCTGTTGCGTTGCAGGAGCGGACTAGCTACAGCCAATGGCTTAAGTGTCATTCCAAATATTTACTGACAAAAATCAGAAATTACGGAAGCTGAAAGCGCCCTGCCCTACTGTTTTTTTTTAAAATCGTTTTCTCGTGATAACGAGATAATCGATAATGAAAAATGAAGCGTCCCGCTCTCTCTTTCCCGCACGGAGACGGCGAAACTTCCTCTGTTTTAAGTCTCTTTATTTTGTGGTTAACCAGAAAAACAGCAGCAGAACACTCCACAAAAGTTGTATTTAGTCTATTTTCTTTTATTATTTTATTAGTGGGGATACCTCAAACTCCTTCATTCCATCTCATGCACCAGCCCTCCTCCCTTTATTTACCCCAAACCTCCGAACAGCTGATTGACAGATCACTGCGCATGTTGTGTTCAATGAACTCCAGACATTAACTCAGTCCGCTACTATGCTTTTGACATTTTTATACAATCCTCAGAAAAAGTAGTTTTTCAGGAAAAAAATGTCAAGACTATTTAATCCCTCGATTTTATAAGGATCAGTTCTGGGTTTAATGTTTTCTATGATAAGCTGCTTTGTTTTGCTGCCGGTGTCCAGAGGTCAGTGAACGCACCATGCAGAAACGCTCGGCAGACCGGAATCCTGTGAATCTGTCAATCTTTGTTCAGGGTTAAAACAATGATTAAAACCAAAAAATATATTTCCCTCCTCCATCTTTTTCAGTTCTCCAACATTTTGGAAATAGCGCCAGGGAGCCACTAGGCAGCGCTTAAAGAGCCGCATGCGGCTCCTGAGCCGCATGCGGCTCCGGAGCCGCAGGTTGCCGACCCCTGATCTAGTCACTGAAAACGTGACATGTCCAGCTGAGTCCCTGATTGGTTAACGTGCGCCATTCCGCACCTGCCGCCCAAATCGCAACGCACTTTGCTGCGTCTTTATATAGACTTAACATGAAACTTGGCTAACAAATGGCTAACGGAAGGGCAAACAATCCTGATCAAGAAAGACCCCTCAAAGGGGGCAGTCCCATCCAACTACTGGCCAATAACCTGTCTCCCCACAACATGGAAGCTCATGTCAGGCATCACTGCAACCAAAATACATCGGTACATGGATCAATACAGGATGGTCACTACCTTCCTTGAAGTACTTCACAGTCCCTATCACCCATGCACATAAAACTGATGCCAAATACTGGTGCTGATCTGTCATCAGCAAGGGGCATTGTGGGATTGAGTGTTTAGCCCAAGTGCCCTTTGACACATGGGAGGGGGAGGCAGGAACCAAACCTGTGATCCTCTGAACAGTGTTTGACCACTATACCTCTGCACCACAGCCGCCCCATTTAGCCTTTGTGTCCAAAGATCTCAAATAAATCCACTCTTAATATAAATGTTAGTGTGCACGTTATCTAAATCCATCAATTCATCTTCTAAACCCACATGATACCTTTTGGGATTACAGGGTTGCTGAAACCTACACAGTTTCAGTTGCGGGGTACACCCTGGATGGATCATCAGTCCATCAAAAGGCTATCTACATTCATCTGAGTTGTACTTGTAATAGGAGGCTCTTCCTTTGATAAAGTGGTGTAAAAATAAAGGCAGCAAAATGAACAAAACGCCTCAAAACAATATGGTCCTCCCCTCATGCAGCAGCACGTTTAATCTGCTTTTTCAAATGTTTGTTTCTCACAAAGGGTTCCTTTCTTAAGCAAGAGATTTTCATCATTTAAAAAGATTAGTCTCTTAAGCCACGGGCACCGAGAGGCTGGCAGGTTCACCCCATGTTGCAGCACTGAATAACAACCTAATCTCAACACACACTCACAGTTGTACCCAAATTAAACTGAGGGAGTACAAAGATGTGACATTTGAAAAAAGGATACGCCATATGATAATGTATAATGATAATGAGTAAACAAACACACAGATGAACACAGCAGTTATCAGACTTCTAATTGTTAGTTTCTTCTTTTGTAACATTCGTCAGAAAATCTAAGAAAATCTAGGACCAATTTCCAAAATCAAAAATGTTACTGTGGTGACATTCTCTAGATTCAGTCATTTTCGTCCTTTTAAAACTCAAGTTTATATTTAGTTTTACAGAGGTCATTTTCCTTGTGTTCCTCTCACTCTTTCTTATGAATTTTAAGCCCCCCTGCCCTTTCCCTCCCCTCTTTGCAGTCGATAATCTGCTGAGTCTAAGAACTTGCTTGATCTGGTTTTTGTGGTGGCATTTGGGCAAAATTTCCCCAACAGGTTGCAGCTCCCGCAGATCGCTGAACGAGGACCAGAACAAACGATTGGAATTCATCAAGCTGCAGCAATGAATCTCAGCAAAGCGGAGTTTGAGCCTTTTGAATACTCGTACTATGACTACAACAGCTGGTACGCCAATGCAGAGCCAACTTTACCACCAAAAGAGTGAGTACAACTGCAACTGATGATGAAATGTTTTCTGGTTTACTTTAGAATAACGAATATGAGCTGAGATTTGGTGTGTTGACCCATTGTGTTGTTACAAACCAGATTCAAGCTGTTTTGAAAGATTGTGTTGCTTTTACTAAGATTTATTCCTTTGCTTCTCTGTCAGGGTGATTTTACCATGCAGCCCCACGGCAGATGACAAGCTCTTCCATATATGCATATTGTCCATATCTGTGAGTCCACTCAGCACTGACAGAAGTATATGTTCTGAAGAATAAAAAAGAAGAAAGATATTCATTACCGACACTCTCAGCTTCCACTGCAAACTAACAAATGTACGATTGTAGACAAAAAATGCATTCTACTACAAAGACAAAAAAGCAAAGACACACACAAACTTCTACCAAACCACACACACCACTACAAACCCATGCGAGCTACTATAAATGTACGCTACACCAAAAGCAGGTGCACACATAAACTACTTTAAACCCCAAAAACTACCACAAATGCACACACTCAAAGTACTTCAAATGCATACTACTACAAGCACACGAATAGAAAACAACAAACACACAAACAAACTTCTGTAAACCCAAACTAGTAAAAAACCCATACAAAGTAACGTGCTATAATGCCTGGTTTCCACAGACCAGACCAGTCCCTTCTTGGTCGGTTTAGAACAGTCCGGGAATTTCAATCGAGTGCTGAACCATCAAAGAGCATGCACGGTGTAGACTGTAGCTGTGCGTCATAATAGTGCGACTACAGCGAAAGAGAATCTGCATCAGCTGACGCAGGAACGGACGGAAAATGAAAACGTTAACCGTGGAGGATCGTTATAATCCAGAGAGGGTGTTCATCATGGATGAAGCCGGCCTCTACGCTGCAGAACAGTTTACTGCTCTGAATGAAAAAGAGAAAAAAAAACCCTAAATGTTTTACAATAAGTGTTTTTGATGCGTGTGGATCGTAACAAACATTCTCCGGGGGGAGGTGTTTCCGTATTCGTGGATTTGGCGTGTGTCCGGTCCCCAACCCCAACGAACAAGGAGGAATATTGAATGAAAACAATTTATTATTCTTTGCAAGAAGACTGTGGGGGGCGAAGAAGAATACAGACAAAAAAAAAAGACAAACCTTTCCGTTTGGATCTTGAGTCGGGAAAAGCGCCGGTCGGACATTTGCTGTTGTCGTAAAACCTTTCCACAAATCAATGAATTACATCATGTGACTACAGTAGCTCCGCCCTAACGGGTCCATTCCATTTATCTATGGACCTACGACCAACGGGGGACCAGTGGGTCCTGCTAAACGGGTCAATTTATTAATGGAAATGTCCAGTCCGGGCTAGTCCCGTCCAGTCTGGACCGCTCAGTGAAAACCAGGCATTTCATGGTTGAGGATCGCGTGATGTTCATTTGTCTCCTGAACATCTGCTCCGGGCTGGACGGCCGCTCTGTCTTTGTGGCTCTTTTCGGTGGGCTCTCCTCTCTCACTGGAGCATTCAGTGTCTTCAAGTACACATCAGGAAACACATAAAGATGTTTTATTTGTTTATTTGTTGGAGTACAACGCCATGTATTCATTAGGACTGGGTTGAAAAAAATCGATTAATTGATTTGAATCAATTTAAGCTTAATGGATCAATAATTGATTCACAAAAGATATAAATTGATTTAGCACACAAAGCTAAAGTCAGCTAGCTTGACGCTAACGTTCAATAGAATTTCCCATAGGATGGCTAATGCTAATACTCGGCTGACCAGAAAAATACTAAATAATCTTCATCTAAAATCTTTATTTACTTACAGGCATTCAACTCGTTTAAGGAAATCATTTTTAAAGTAACTACTTTGTTTTTTCCCTATACTGTCATCTTCTTCTTGAATAAAGTGTACTCGTATAGCATGATCACCACCTAGTGGTCAAACTGAAACTCCCTCCAGGAGAAGCAGAACAACGATCTGAACATTTTAGTTAGAACTTTTCCTTTAGAGAATCCATGTAACACTGTATAATATTAACAATTTCATTATGTCACTAACAAATTTTACAATATATGAACTGTATTAGATTAATTTAAATATATTCAAATTAAATAGTAGATTTTTAATGTATTTCTAAACAAATGTGTATAAATTTGTAAACTTAAAATTCAATTGAATTGAAGAATCGGAATAAAATCAATTTGGGGTCTTGTGAATTTAATCAAATCGTTTCTGGAAATTATAACCGATACCCAGCCCTAGTATTCATGTCTGTGTGCACGAGGAGGAGGCGGTTGGAGTGATGCGCGGTAGAACATCTTCTATAGATGCTCTCAATCTGTATAGGTATGCTTAAGACTTGTAAACAGTTATGTGGATGCTGTGTGATTGTGTGTATGCGTAACTCAATAAAGTTCAGCTTTCATTACAAGAGGGGTTTATATGAACACACTCTGACAGTAGTAAACAACTCTGATTGTTAAAGAATAAGCCACATCCTCAGTTTCATCTAAAAGAATCGTGAGTTTTCACCAAAGTGCTGGTCTCTGTGCTCAGCTCTTCCATCCTGACTCAATTTATTCGCATGGTGCCAGCATGTTGGTCTTCCTCCCTACATTACTGTTGACAAATGTACCGAATCATAACAAAATGTCTTTCTGGAAATGTGCTAGAGATGGAGTACGAAACAGGATTGTTTTCGCATTTTTTTGTTTGAAATCCTCAAATGTGCATTGGCTTTCTGTGGACGTTTGATATTTTCATTTCAAAATGATGCGTGCTGGCCGCCCATCCTATTAAAAAATGTTAGGGCAACACCTGTGCCAACAGGTTAAATTTGGGATTTTTTTCTATGAAGTGCAGAAAAACAAAACTCATGTCTTGGAGGGTATTATTTCCAAAATGTATCTGTTCACTGTTTATTATTATTATCTTTTTTAGATCTTTCATTGTTTGCTTTCTTCCCTTCAGCTCGTGATTATGTTGGTTTTAGCAGCTCTAACCAGGTTCCCTCTCAGCATCTTCAAGTTCTGTCAAGGATTTGCAAGAGAACAAAGTAAGAGAGACACATTTACTTCCTTTCTCAAAAAAAAAAAAGAAAACCATCCTAAAGTGTCGATGTGATCCTATAGTCCAGCCAACTTTCTTGACCAGACTCAGGAAAAGGGCCCAGTTGTGGCTGTTTTTGGACTGATTTTCAGCAAAATTGCAACGGTGGTGGTTGCTCCAGACCCTCTCCCTTTCTATCAAGACACACCAGCGAGCATTAAAGGTGGTCACTTGTATGATTTGTTGTTAGAATTGTAAATCTACCCTGACAGCACACACAGAGTTGGTCGTACTTGACAGATTTCTCCCCTTTTCTCTTTCAGAATACATGAAGATAGTGGCTATTTTCTACTATCCGGTCCTGTATTACCCCCTGCTGGTCTGTGGGACTCTGCAGCGTAAAACAGGCTTTGTCTTTGGGACGCTCCTGTCTCTGAGTCATTTTGGGGTTCTCGTGTGGCAGAAATTTGACTGTCCAAAGACTCCAGAGGTGAAGCAACATGGTTCTGCTCAAAGAAAAATGATGGTTAAAACTAGATTTTTAAAGCTCAACCTAAAAAAGGATTGATTTTCTATTTGTCAGTGTAAACCTTCCACCAGAGGCAATTTGGGGTTCAGTGTTTGGCCCAAAAACACTGGTTAACCACTTGTTTAGCCCTTCTGCTCTCCTAGGCATGTTTACATTAAAGTGGGGTCATCTGGACCCCATAAGATAGCACAAGGATTAAGACGATATTTGATGCATCTGAATGTCCACTTTGGACCCGCCCATGACTTTCCACCTTAAATTACCAAGTGGCAGCGTTTTGTTCTGGCATCTTGGTCGTTTTTATAGTCATTCTTTGTATTTTAGCCTCTTGCAATATTGAACTCTGCAACCTAAGGAATTGTAGCTTTAGCTGTGGCGTCGCCAGTGACGCTTAAATAACAAATTTTTACCATATTGTAACTTATTTTAACCTTTAACCCAATCAACGTCATTCCAGCAGGACAAGACGCTTTTCGCCTTCAGAATCTGCTGGAATGATGTTGATCGTATTAATAATTAACAGAAGTACAATAAATCAAAAACCATAAACTCTGGGGCTTTAAAGGGTTAAAATGCATCATTTACTTTACTGTATTGATTAATTGCACAGGAGATTTGGTATAAAATTTTGTTTTATTTACTGTCTAATTTTTTTTCCTGTCAGAAGGGACACATTCTCGACAAAAGTAGTTCTTGATCTAATCCAATGAGAACAATATCAGGATTAACCAGAAGTTGACTTTTTTGGTAAAAGACTATAGAGCAGGGGTTCTCAAAGTTTTCGTAGCGGAGGGCCGAATTATGAACTCAACATTATACTGGGGGCCAATTTAGGTGAAAAAAAAAAAAGGAGTAATACGGAAAAATACTGCTTTTTATAACTTTAATGACCAAGTTTCATTTGAACAGTTAACAGAGCATCAGAACAAATAGAGGAGGATTTATAACATTGTTTTTACTGAGAAATTTAATCAATTTGGTCAACCTCAGACCTGTGTCATGTCTATTGGAGACTGTATTGTAAGAAAAACCTCTTTACAACAAATAATCCCCTCAGTAGCTGTCTGAAGTTCCTGTCCAGATCTTCTACTTTTCTAGTTGGCCTAATTGTATCATTCGACAGACTTTTTTTCCTCAAACTTTTTATTTTGCTCTAGTTAAACAATGTCTGCTACTTTCAGCATAACATTTTTTTACAAACTCCTCATCACTAAAGAGATTACTACGCCGGGTCATTACCAAAGCCACAACGCAGCTAGCTTCTGTCACAGCTTCACTGGATTTTGTCAGCTGCTGTGCAGCGTGGCCTCGTTGTAGATGGAGCTTATTGTTGTGCTCATTGTTTTTATGATTTGTAACATAATGACGTTTTATATTAAATTCTTTGAACATTGCATTTACCTGCTTGCAAATCAGAAACATGACTTTATCCAGCCCATGAGGTACGACAAACTAACCACTTGTCCACTTAGCTTGAAAGCGCATTTTCTCCTCGCCGCACAACGTTTTTTTCCTCAAAGGAACTTTCTCTGGATCCTGCTCATCCTCTATGAGCGCTGACTCCATTTCTACCTCCATTGGCACGGCCCTTCCTTTCTCCACAGAGGAAGTGACATGAAAAATGTTGTCTGCCCTCTAGTGGTGAAATTAATACACTTGACACCTGGGTGTAATTACCCTTTTTTCCCTGAAGATGTCGCCAGAAACCACAAAACAAAACTGTTTTTTTCCAAGCAATGCACAGCTGGTTATGATTTATTGAGGGCCGAAACAACTCTGGCTTGAGAATCCTGGCTATAGAGGTTCCTCGTATAGTGAACACAATGATGCGTTTGTTATGCCAAGCACAAAATTCATTTGTTTACTATGGAAAATAGTGTAATCCATTTAATGCTCCCACTCTATTGATGGAAATAAGAAAAGATAGATCTGCTAAGGAGGGAAACCCTGACCAAATCCTGGAACACATTTTTAACTTTGAGGACATAAAATAACCCTCACTTTATCTTGGCTTTTTTGGAGCTCACGCAGTTTGTAAAGTGAGTAAAGTTTATTCTGCGAGGCTGCTGGTGCTAGTCGATCCATTTTCAAGAACTTTCCAATATTTAACGCAATGGAATCTAAAGCACATTCGTTTGTTATGCAGTTTAAAGACTGACAGACTTCATAGTGGATATTTCGGCACGCAGAAATGTATAATGACCAAGTTTGGAATAATCTTCAGAAAACTTCTCTCTTTGATGTGTTTCACAGATCTATAAATACTACAGTCTACTGGCAAGTCTTCCTCATCTGGCCTGCCTGGCGTATCTCTGTGTCAAGTTTCCTTTGCTGTTTTTCAAAGGGCCAAAGAATGACGAGGTGGGAATGCAGACTAACGTTTCAGCAGGGTGTCAGCAGTCACATTTATGTGGCCTGAGTTACTTAGACAGAACAGAAGGGGTTAGCACCCTGAAGCTGAACCAAAACAAATACGGCATTTTCTACCCTTTTTAGTTTGCAAGATATATCTTTGAATGTATTTTAAACAAGGAGAGAGAGTCATGTCTTTCAGCTTTTCAATTTTAGAGGCAAGAATGTAAAATCTCAAGATTGAAGAAAATCTTTATTTATGGACAACTTATGATGTCTTTTCTCGCAGGACCTTGATAGCAGCTACTACAACGACTATGTGAAATTGCTTCTCAAGAAAAGGTCTTCTTCTGACAGGTAAGACGAGACAAATCAGAGGTTGAAGAAGCTGTGTACTCAAAAAAAAAATACACAAGACAAACTTATGAATAGTCTTCCAGACTAAAACTTGACACGCTTGTCTATAATTTTCTTTTTAATCTCCTGGGACAACTCTTTCTTTCCAAGAAATACAGACTGTTTACTAGATTCTAGACACCTGTGACTAGTGGACAAACCTTCAATGAAGATGTCTGTTAAACACGTTCTCACTCTCAACTCGTTACATAGTGATGTTTGGTTAAGGCCACGTATCCTAACTCAGAACTATATTTAAATTCCTTAATATATCATGACAAACGTCCTTCATCTGATAAATGTGTGACATGACTTTTCCTTTTACTGCAGTTCTTCTTCTACTGACAAGTTGTCATTAGCTCAGAGGATTCTGGAGCTGCCTAAAAGTTATATTTACGTTTCAGAAAAAGGTAAGTGTTGTTTACTTACAGTAATAAATCTGAACAAAATAAAGCTTCATGGCTATTTTTATATATTATCTTGTCTTTCAGTATTTCGCTATCCTCTAAAGCTGGCGATCTCAGCGTTTGTCACCTGTGTCGCCATGTATCACGTACGCTTGAAGATCCGTCTAAATGTGACTTGGTGTAATGGGAATGCTTTAATCTGGTTTTGGGTTTGACTCCTCAGATGGCACTGCTGCTGGTCGTCCTCGTGGTGCCCACTCTACACATAGTTCGTGCAGGGATAGATGAGAACATCGCCTTCCTGTTGCTGGGCTTTGGGATTATATTGTCAGATGACAGGATGGAGGTCGTCAAAATCGTGACTTTCTACACCTGGCTGCTGGAAGGTGGGAAAGTCACTCATTTTTCATAATCTTAGGGAATATGATCCCAAATAAATCTTTTGTCTCCTAGTGTGCTACATCTGTGCAACAACCCTGACGTGTCTGATCAGCCTCTTTATGCTCATGAGGTCCATGCTTCTTCACAGGTACGTGCCTTCTAAAGCTTAACCTCATAAAGGTTATGCCACTTTCTGCTATAATCTAACCACATGCTGTTTAATGTCCTTCAGATCAAATCTGAAGTCTCTTTATAAAGGAGAAATATACAACATTAACAACAGCCAGAAGACGGTCCGCCCTTCCTATCCTGGCGTGGTGTGCTGGATGGGTTTAACGGGATACCAAGCTGCCGTCGTGTGCCTTGGTAAAGAGAAAACTCAGTGTTCAGAATCAAATGTAGATAATTAAATTCCTAATACTAACCAAATACCTTATGAAAGTGTCTATTCGCACAGAATTCGGGGAAAACTTGTGGGCAGTATTAAACTTTTTTCTTAGTCGCACAGACCCAGAGTTAAGAGGTCAAGGTTTGGATTATGGTTACGGTTTGGGTTAAACAAGCATATTGTTATGGTCAAATGTGGAAAACACATTTACACATTTAGGACAGTTGATAAGACTTGAAGTTTAAGCTTAATTTCAAATTTGTGGAGAGAAAACAATCCAGCCTTGGACACACTTAAAATGCAGCAATGAGATCTTGGCTGCACGTATTACGCGTGCCCAACATGAATTTCCATCACTTTCTATGCTGGTCGCACGGAAATACGTTGTAATAACATCAGCTATATCTTATATTAGTCGTGCCCAACCCTCGAGCCACAGACTCTGTTGGTACCGGCCGCAAAAACACAAACATGACCTTCGGTTTTTACGTTTGCTTTATAAACTGATTCTCAAGGAGGTTTTGTTTCTCTCCACCACATTCGACTCATTGCTGACACATCAAGTCACTCGGCCTCATGTCTAAAGTACATCCATTACTTTCTAAAAGTGGCTGGTCCAACCGCTAGATTGGAACGAGTTAGCAACCAGGACTCTTTCCTCCAGATATGGATTCACTGTAACAGTTGTTCCCTCACACCAAACCTACTCTGCATGGATTCACAAACTGAATGTTTAATGTGAAGTTTGCTGCTCAAACAGTGGAGTCACGTTTATTATTATATTTAGAAAATTCCATTAAAAAAATTATTTTATGCTGTGAGCATCTTGCCACACCTGTGAGGTGCGATGGATTAGCTCAGCAGAGAAGTGGTCACCATCACAGATTTAGACAAATTGATGAACAATCTTAAATATATATAAATATATATATTTGGGCCGGGAATTGATTAAAAATATTTAACTAATTAATCGCAAACTTGGAAAAAATCAATCGCTTTTAATCGTGATTATTGTTATTTATTTTAGTCAGTATCTTTCATTTTTATTTTCAAACAAGTACAATATAAATAAACAAACAAACAAACAAAAAGAAAGAAACAATGCAAATCATCCTACAAGCAATCTTTTGAACAAAACAGACCAGAGAGAAAATAATTCCTTTAATTTTATTGTCTTAAATGTTTCAATTAATCAAGTGACCATCGCACAAGGGGGATAATACCTGACAAAGTGTTTTAATGCACGTCTTGGAAGCCTGAACCGCCGAGGCAAAGACTGTTTCTTCGTGACGTGTAATTGATTTGCATTAATAAATATTAACGTGTTAATTCTTTATGATTAAACATGTGCATTAACGGGTTACAGTTCGTAGCCCAAATATATATATATATAGATATATATATGTATATATAAAATATTTATTTTTTAATTCTTTCTTTCTTGTTTCTCTTTACAGGAATGGCTATCCAGACTTTAGTGTTTTTCATCTGTTTCTTATTTCTAGTTTTTTTAATCATAATCCCTATTTTTTACGGCCGCAATATCATTGTTTTTGAAATTGCAGGAAAGGCATGGTAAGTCATAAACTAATATTCTTTTTTTTTCTTTTTATTAACTTGCACTTAAAATTTGAATAAACACCAGTCAAAGAAACTCCTGATAAACTGCTTTCACTACTGTTCTGTCTCAGGCCAGCCTGGGTCACCCTCATTTTGGTTACAGCGCTGCAACATGTGACTGCAAAGTTTTTCTTCATCAAAAAAGAATCTGGTACCAGAGATCTCAATAACAGGTATTTTGTTTGTATACATTTTAAATGCAAATTATTCCACTCTATTTAAAGACCCATTCCGATAAATATGGTGTTTCTACTGTTCTCTTGAGGCATTTTTCTGATGATGATGAAAATATGCTCCATTCTGATGCATCCACTGTCAGACAAATAGATCCATGAACGTCTTTGTTTTCCTCGTTTGAGCTAGCTCCGGTATTAGGTGCAATTTTTGATGGGAGCATGAGGGGTTGCAAGCTAGCAGTGTTAAAGGACTAGTAATGGGCTGGGACAAAGCTAAAATGCATATCCAGATATATTCCATATGTTCTAATGTATCAAAAATAACAAATAATTACCGTTGACAAACGCAGGTTTTTGTAAAATTTGACAAAATCAACGACAAATTTCGCCCTGCTTCAGAAACGGCTCGATTTGGGTCACGTGACGCGTTGACGTCTTATGGGTAAGACAGCGCCAGCAGCAGAATGCAGGCGGACCCAGCGTGTCTGCAGATACGTGTATGTGTGTGCGCTGCGGGAAAGTTGAATCCTATAAACGTCGGTGTTATGGTACGACGGAGTATTAGGGCCACAAAAAAGAAAAAAAATTAAATTATGATTTTTAAAGTCGTAAATTTACGAGATTTACAATCGAAATGAGCCTATTGCGATTACACTGAGCAGAACCAGACCGACTAAACTGTGAAAAGCTTCTGATTTCAACAGGTAAACTGAATGTTTAAAACATTGCACATGTTTTGGAAGTTTCTTGTTTGATTTGCAGTTTATTAATCATTGATGGTGGCTTGCAGATCTCTGCAGCTCCGTTGATGAAACCATCGACACGCGCAGCTGTCCACTTCAGTCATTTTCTTCCTCCGTGAAAGATCAGATCTCATTCATTTCTGTGTGATGCTGTCATCTGAAGAGGAATCGTTTTTGGAATTTTCAGTGTACTTAGCTAACGTGACAGACTGTTGTCATCCCCTGTTGTTGTTGTTGTTGATGTGTGTTGAAACGGGACGATTCACGTGGAGCTCTGTTTACATTCTCCTTTGGTTTCTGCGCATGTCAGAGACATGCAGTAAGGTGGTGAAAGAGCTTCCGGGTATGTGAATAAAGTCAATAATAAAGTGGCGGACGGTCCTGCAAACATGTCTCTAAACTCTTTATTTTGCATATGAAACTCTGCATTACCGACCCGGATAGTCAGCTTCATTGATGACGATTTGATTTCGAGTCGCCAAAAGGTTCAGAATTTCTTTGTTTTTAAAACCGATCTGTAAATAAAGCTTCACGAGATGCTCCACGTCTTCCAGCTTCGAGCATGGCTCTGATAAACTGACAGCTGTCATGGCTACAGACACTTTTCAGACCCAGACGCTGGAACCCGGAAGAAACACAGCAGGAAACTAGTGTGGTAAGTAAAGGATTTATTGCAGAGAACGGGAGGCAGAGGGCGGTGGCGACGCAGGTGGGCTTCTCCGCCGGAATGGGTAGACGTCTGGAGTGGCTGGGCCGAGGCAAAGGCAGAGGCTCGAGGTGTGACCGCTGGCGAGGATAGAACGGGGAATCCTGACAAAGGCTGGAACTGACGACCACTCGTGGTAAGAACTCCTGTGGGTGAGCAGAGAGAGATTCTTAATTCAAAGACTTGGTGAAATTCGAAGAAGGAAGTACTAGACTTGGAGACCAACTATGCACCATCAGGGGCAACGGACTGGCGAGGAATGATGATCCGGAGGCTCCTTATAAAGGCAGACGAGGATGATGAGGTGAGTGGTAGCAGCTGGGGAAGATCCGCAGTC
Source organism: Oryzias javanicus (assembly GCA_003999625.1). Lineage (NCBI taxonomy): Eukaryota > Metazoa > Chordata > Actinopteri > Beloniformes > Adrianichthyidae > Oryzias > Oryzias javanicus. The sequence goes on from CM012439.1 coordinate 5,120,575, forward strand.
AGGTGGAGAAGAGAGGGGAGGGGGAGGAAGCTGACAGAGGCACCGTGACAGTACCCCCCCCGCAACGACCGCCTCCAGGCGGTCAAGGGCGGCGGGCCGGATGGGCACGGAAGAAATCCGAGATGAGCGAGGGGTCCAGAATGAGGGAGCGGGAGATCCAGGAACGCTCCTCCGGACCGTAGCCCACCCAGTCGACCAGAAACTGGAAACCGCGACCCCGACGACGGACGTCCAGGATCCGGTCAACCGTATAGGCGGGGGCGCCGTCGATGATCCGGGCGGGCGGTGGGGAAGCGGACGGAGGGCACAGAGGACTGTCCCGGACAGGCTTGATTTGTGAGACGTGGAACGACGGGTGGACCTTAAGTGCCTTGGGCAGGCGGAGACGGACACAGGTAGGGTTGACGAGTTTCTCTATAACATAGGGTCCGATGAAACGAGGAGCCAGTTTCTTAGAGGATGCCTGGATGGGTATGTTGCGAGTAGAGAGCCAAACCTTCTGACCGGGTTGGTAGTTAGGCCCCACCACCCTGCGACGGTTGGCGATCTGGCAGTTGTTCTCCTTGGTGCGGAGGAGAGCAGCCTTCGTCTGAGACCAAACGCGTTGGCAACGCTGCAGGTGATGTTGGACTGAAGGAACCGCCAGATCCAGTTCCTGAGAAGGGAACAGAGGTGGTGAGTACCCGAGGGCGGCCTCAAAGGGGGAGACACCGGTGGCGGAAGCAGGGTGAGTATTATGGGCGTACTCAATCCACACTAGGAATAGGGACCAGTCCTGGTGGTTCTGGGCTGCCAGACAGCGGAGAGCTGCCTCCAGTTCCTGGTTGGCCCGTTCCGCTTGGCCATTAGACTGGGGGTGGTAGCCAGAAGAGAGACTGACCGTGGCTCCTAAGGCGGAGCAGAAGGCCTTCCAGACCTGGGACGTGAATTGGGGGCCACGGTCCGAAACAATGTCAACCGGTATCCCGTGATGTCGAAAGACACGGTCGACCATGAGGTTGGCTGTCTCAGTGGCAGTGGGAAGTTGAGGAAGGGGAATGAAGTGGGCCATTTTGGAAAAGCGGTCAACGACAGTGAGGATGACTGTGTTACCGTTCGACGGGGAAGTCCGGTGATGAAGTCCATGGCCAGATGTGACCAGGGCGGCTGGGAGTAGGAAGGGGATGGAGCAGACCCGCAGGAGCCGAGGAAGAGGATTTAGACCGGGCACACGTGGAGCAGGCGGCGACGTACTCCCGCACGTCCTTCTGCATGGTAGGCCAATGGAACCTCTGACGGATGCGACTCAGGGTACGATGCACTCCCCCATGGCAGGCTAGAAGGGACGCATGTCCCCAGGTGATGACCTCCGAGCGCAGCGCTGCCGGAACGAACAAGGTATTCCTTGGGACAGGAGGGTGGTCATTAAGATGCTCCAAGGCTTGGAGTACCTTATTTTCGATGTCCCAAGTAAGGGCTCCCGATGATGCAGGTGGAGGGCAGAACGTTGGAAGGGGAGTGTTCCGAGGGGCAGTATTTCCTGGATAGAGCGTCCGGCTTGACATTACGAGATCCAGGCCTGAAAGTGATAGTGAAATTGGAAGCGGTCAAAAAAAAGAGACACCAACGAGCTTGCCTTGAGTTGAGTCTTTTGGCGGAGCGGAGATAGGCCAGATTCTTGTGGTCGGTCCATATACGATAAAGGCTGTTGCACCCTCCAACCAGTGACGCCACTCCTCCAGCGCCAACTTGATGGCTAGTAGTTCCCGGTTCCAACGTCATAGTTCTGCTTCCGCGGTGACAGTTTGCGGGAGAAGAAAGCACAGGGTTTCAGTTTACCTGTGGAGGCTTCCTTTTGGGAGAGGACGCTCCTACGCCTGAGTCCGAAGCGTCCACTTCGACGATAAACTGTCTAGATGAGTCGGGTTGGATGAGAATAGGTGCGTTGACGAAAAGGTTCTTCAGCTTGTCGAAGGCTTGCTGAGCTTCCGCGGACCAGACGAAGGGATGTTTAGTGGACGTTAGACGAGTGGAGGGGGGAGCGATGCTGCTATAGTTCCTGATGAATCGTCTATGAGAAGTTCGCGAAACCTAAGAACTGTTGGAGGCTTCTTCCTGTTTTCAGGAGGAGCCCACTTGGCAACGGCCTCGATCTTGGAGGGGTCGGGACGAATACAGCCGGCTTCCATGATGTAACCTAAGAAACTGGACGGTGGGCACATGGAACTCGCATTTTTCCAGCTTGACATAGAGTTGGTTCTCAAGCAATCTCTTAGTACAAGACGTACGTGGTTTCGTGCTGGCCTGATCGTGAGAGAAAACGAGAATGTCGTCCAGGTACAACAAAGACGAAGCGATTAAGGAAGTCCGGAGGACATCGTTGACCATTCTCTGGAAGACAGCCGGGGCGTTCGTGAGGCCAAAGGGCATGACTAAGTATTCATAATGCCAAGGGGGTGTTGTTAAATGCCGTCTTCCATTCGTCGCCATCTTTGAATACGGACCAAATGGTAGGCATTACGAAGGTCCAACTTAGTAAAAATGCGAGCCTTCTGAACGGAGTCGAAAACAGAAGTGATCAACGGCAGGGAGTATTTATCTTTGACTGTGATCTGATTTAGTTCGCGGTAGTCTATGCACGGCCTAAGGGTTTTATCTTTCTTTACTACAAAGAAAAACCCCGCCCCACAGGGGAGGAAGAGGGTCGAATGTGCCCCAGAGCGAGCGCTTCCTGAACGTACTGCTCCATTGCAGTTCTTTCGGGACCAGACAGGTTAAATAGTCTGCCTTAGTAAGGGAGCACCAGGCAGGAGATTGATCTCACAATCGTAGGGTCTGTGAAGAAGGAAGAGCGCTAGCCTTAGTTTTGCTAAACACTGCTTTCAAGTCGTGGTAACAAGGTGGAACAGCAGTCAAATCGGTGGGAACTGTACTCTTTTGGTCAGGGGTAGACACACAAGGTACGGCAGAATAACAGGCAGTTTGCGAGACACAGTATGGACTCCATTGAATGATGGACCCCTGGACGCAAGTTGAACTGAGGGTTATGTAACGACAGCCAGGAGAATCCTAATACGATAGGAGTATGGGCGGACCGAGTGATGAGAAATTGGATGGATTCTCTGTGGTTACCTGACGTGACTAGTAGAACTGGCTTAGTGCGGTGAGTGATACGTGACAAGAGTTGACCCCGAGCCAGATGCTCTATGGGGAGTCCCAGGGGTTCTGGGGTGGGGATAGATAAGCGATTAACTACATGGATATCAATAAGGCTCTGTTCAGCTCCAGAGTCAACGAGGGCCCTTAAATCAAAAACATGAAGATCGAGGCATAACTTGACAGGTAGAAAAAGAAAGTCTTTACCGGAAACTGTGGCTGTGAGTCCCCTCGCGGCCTGTCGTCTAGCGAGGGGATTTGGAGTTTAAACGGTGAGGGCAAACAGAAACTAAATGGCCTTCAGTCCCACAATAAAAACAGGCACAAGCTTCGCGTCTCCTGCGACGCTCCTCTTCAGACAGCCTGGAGTGACCGATCTGCATGGGTTCATCTGGAGACGTAGAAGAAACGAAGTGTTCGGACCATGTTCTGTTCGATCGGTGGGCGTGAGCGAGCTTGAGAGGACGAGGAGGTGGTTGATATCGCTCCTTTCTGCGTTCGCGTAACCTAATGTCCGATCTGAGAGCTGTGGAGACCAGTTCCTCAAAGGAGCGTGCTTCAGGTTGGGAACAGAGATGGTCTTTGATCTGCTCGTTGAGAGACTGGTAAAAACACCCATAAGAGGCTGATCGGACCAGCCAGCTTCCACCGCTAAGATGCGGAAGTCGATGACGTGATCACTTACGGGTCGGTTCGCTGTTTGAGGGCGAGTAGTCGCCGGTTGCTTCCTCCTGCTTACGTGGCTGGTCAAAAATAAGGCGAAATTCACTGATGAACCGATCATAGGATAGATGAGTGATCGGGTTGGCAGTGAGGAAGGCTTGGGCCCACTGAAGGGCTTTGTTTCGCAGAGAGTTGATAACGAGAGTGATCTTACTGTGGTCGGATTGATAGTATCTGGGGGCTTGTTTGACATATCAACTGGCACTGCAGCAAAAAACCCTCCGCAGGCTTCGACGTCCCCGAAGAAAGGTTCCGGTTGGAGACGGACGTTTTCGGTGGGGACGGAGATCCGGAAGCGGAAGTAGGTTGAGTGACGGAAGCATGGGCTGTGGCTGGCGGACCCTGGGGAAAACGATTTGAAAGTTCATGTAAAGTCCGAGTGACATCATCCAGGCGCTGAGAAAGACTCTGTTGAGCCACAGCCATTTGGGAAAGGACGTCCGCTTGGCGTCCGAGCAGAGCGCCTTGTTGGGAGACTGCTAGTCTGAGTCCTTCCGGGTCAGCTGGGTCGGTGTTCTGGCCAGTCCGTTCTGTCATGGCTACAGACACTTTTCAGACCCAGACGCTGGAAACCCGGAAGAAACACAGCAGGAAACTAGTGTGGTAAGTAAAGGATTTATTGCAGAGAACGGGAGGCAAGGGCGGTGGCGACGCAGGTGGGCTTCTCCGCCGGAATGGGTAGACACGTCTGGAGTGGCTGGGCCGAGGCAAAGGCAGAGGCTCGAGGTGTGACCGCTGGCGACGATGAGAACGGGGAATCCTGACAAAGGCTGGAACTGGCGACCACAGTCGTGTAAGACTCCTGTGGGTGAGCAGAGAGAGATCTCTAATTCAAAGACTTGGTGAAATTCGAAGAAGGAATATGTAGACTTGGAGACCAACATATGCACCATCAGGGGCAACGGACTGGCGAGGAATGATGATCCGGAGGCTCCTTATAAAGGCAGACGAGGATGATGAGGTGAGTGGTAGCAGCTGGGGAAGATTGAGGACCAGGGTGAGAAGAGAGGAGGGAGGTGGAAAGCTGACAAGAGAGAGGAGGAAGTGACAACACCATTTGCTTTCTTTCTTTTTCTCATTAAATACAACTTTATTTAATATCAGCATTCTCAGCGTCAGTGTCATTGTGAGCTCTTACTTTACGCACTGCCGGCTCAGATTGATCGGGTTTTACAGTCCTCAAACCACAAACACCCGGCGCCTCTGAATCAGCGTCACTTTCAGAACAAATGTTTCCACAATCTGAGTCTGAAGACAGAATTGTGGACCTTGAAATATCGCCGCTATCGCTAGCTCCGACACGCAAAGGAGAAGCCGTCTTACTATGTTACCCATGTGACGTCACACGCACCACGTGACCAAAACGGAGCGTTTTCCCGGAGGTGGAAATTTGCATATGGATTGGCCGCAAAAAGCCGTTTTATTTCAATATTTCTTGCTCAAAACACGCCAAAACATTTGGAAATTGTAAATATAAGGCAAAATACAGTTAACACCGAAAATGACCTACAACCCCATTACTAGCCCTTTAACAGAGAGGAGGGAGGGGTAGGAGGCTAATCTCTAATGAACTAGTATCACTCTGCAGTGATTATGCTGTAGAAAATAAAATACATTTTTTTTTTTTTGGCTAAAATAAGCAAAATCATAGTTAAAAGAACACGGGTAACATGTTCAAAATACCTGAAAAGAGGATTGGAGTGGGTCTTTAAATAACAATGGTGTCTCGTTCCATTAATTGAGAACCTTTTCCATGTTTTTTTGTTAAAAGCATGTTTATTAGCCAAGATATGTACTGTAAAAACATAGATACAACTAGTTGTTTGTACATTTATGTTAATTAGTATTAATCAACTAATACACTTTTGAATTGTTTTTTCATTGGAATTATTTCAGCAGTCGAGCTCCATAAGTAATTTTAATTTAGATGATTTTAGTGAGACATTTGTGTTTAGTTTTTTCCGTCTTTCTGTGGTGACTTTCAGGGAGAGTCTGTTCCTCCTGACATACCTGATGTTCGTGGTCAACGTTGTTGTGGGCCTGATCGTTGTCATATGGAGAATGGTGATAACAGCTTTATATAACATCATTCATCTGCTCCGAATGGACATCAGTCTACTCCACCGCACTGCAGAGTCCTTCGATCCAGGTCATTTCAGTGTTTGGACATTATAGCACAAAGCAATGACAAGCTCCTTTTTATATTTAAGTATTTTTTTATTTTCATGATAATGATTTCACAAAGAGGACAAGATGATAACTCCTGAGCTTGTTTTGTTGTTGCCCCCTCTTCAGCCTACAACTACTACACCCACTTCCTGAACGTGGAGGTCAGTCAGTCTCACCCCGTGATGAAGGCGTTCTGCGGGCTCCTTCTGGATGTGATGGTTGAGGGGGGAAGAGCTGGACAAAAACAAAGCGCAGAAGAAGGTAGAAAGAAGCAATCAAACTCATACCATGTTTGTTTTCCTGAAGTTCCTCTTCTTTCAGGAAAGAGGAGGAATACAGAGTTCTGGATCCAGAACACAAACTGCATTAACATCTAGAAATATAAACGCTGTGATCCTTGATGTAGTGGCCCTCTAAAGGTGAAGGCAGGAGCCGATACATTCCCAAAAACAATTCAGTTTCACTCTGTGAAATAAGGCCAGGTAAAAGGGTAACTGGGAAGACTCCACTCTCAGCCCAGATTTAAAAAAGGCAAAAAAGGGGCAGGGCTACGGGAGGTGTGGTCTGGATCTGTAATTGACAGTGACAGCGAGGTTAGCTTGAGGTAACTATAGGATCTTTTTATTATTGTCTCAATGAAAATGAAAAAAAGCTCTCTGTCTACCGGTCTGCTAGCTTTCCAAGGACCGGTTTAGCGAGCAAGCTAGCAGGGTCTGCTGCTCTCAGCGTAGCGGAGTGACTTCCTTCGCTCTCTGCGTCAGTATAGCAGAGTGAGCTCCACCGTTCTTAGGCGTCGTGCGGCGACCTCCGCCGCTTTTGGCGTCAGCATCGTGGAGGCATTGCTCTCAGCATTAGCTCCGCCGCTTTCAGCGCTCAAACGGTCGTGTGGCGAGCGGTCAAAGATGGCCCGGACTTTTATACTGGAGCTCAGAGCATGATGACGTGAAACTTCTGGGACTAACACCAACTGAAAAATCACAAAATTCCACCACAATACCTCGTTTAAACCTCTAGAGGGCAGCACATAGACGGTTTTAGACTATAAGTTTATTTCAAATATTTGGCAAGGACCAACAGACAGCATTCATAAAGTCCCATTCATAGAAGTCGACAGACAAAAAAAAGTTGATAGCGTTTGGTTACCCGTTAACAACTACAAAAATGATGACGAAACTGTGCCTGCGCTACAGGCACTGGTCTTTTAATTATGATGATGCAGCGTTTAGCCTAAAATCTCGTGTCATTTTTTAGAACATCGTTTCTGCAGAACTGCAGGAGTTGTGCTGTTGGAGCAAAGCAACCTGCCCCCACCCAAAACTGAGAGTTCTCTGTTTACACTCTTTCCTGCTAGCTCACACCCCCAACTTAATGTTAGCAGTGCAACAAAAATGGTGAGGAACATTAGAACCATCAACTGTAAAGCTCTGGTCCAGATTCCAGCTCTGACATGGAAAACAAAGAAAAACAACGTTTTTCATCTGCCCCTGATTCACAACAATTTGAATTAAGAAACATTTCAAAATGTAATTGTGATCTTTTATTTGAATTTATCTCCTACATCATGAGAAAATGCAACCGGAACACAGAAAAAACACCAAAAATTTTATATTTTTACTTTAAAAAAGTGAGTTTGTCTTCAATTCTGCAAGTTGTTACACTTAAAAAATGATTATCTGGGACAATTTGCAGATTGACAGTTTATTCACATTTAAAAGTTTCATTTTTAAAGGGTTTCCTAAAGTTGAGAAACTTCCTTTCTGGCGCCGCTCGCTCAGTTTTCCTTTTTCTCCTTTGTGCTTTCAGGGATTCACCAGAACAGTATCAATAAGAAGACCAGCAGTCGGAGGATCTGTGTTCGGTGGCAGCTGCTGTACACCCTGGTGAACAATCCCTCCCTCCTGGGATCCAGAAAACACTTCCAGACACTGCAGATGTCAGAGAACGTCTCGAATGGAACTCCGAACCGCAGCTCCAGGAGAGGAAGCCAGAGGGAGGCAGAACCGGCATCCCAGGATGTGGTCGAGTCCATAAAAACCCAGTGAAAAAAAAAAACTGCTGCCTCAGCAAAAATCATGAGGAAATGGCAATTTCAGTTGATCAACAATTTTCCCTTCTGTAACTTTTGGTGTCAGGTTAGATTTAGATTTGACAGGTAAAAACGTCTTTTATTAAACCCTTTAACGAAATTTACAAAATCTTTAACATACTGTAGTTTTTTAATTGTTAACACGGTAATTCCAGTAGATTCTGAGGGAGAAAAGCGGTTTTAATTGTTAACAATTAAAAAATTATAGTATATCAAAGAAATTCAATTCTGACGTTTGACAAATTTAAGTAAATTATTTTAAAAAATTAATAAAACTGGCATTAAAAAATGATGAAACCTAAACCAAACCTTTTGTAGCGCTGTTTCCGTATCCGTCAATGAGGCTTTTGAATTTTCCTTTTGTTTGTATTTGTTTCTTCTCTTAATTTACAATCACAAATTCACTGTTTCGTTATAAATTAAATTGTTTCTTTTCTGGGGATTTCATCGTTTTTGTTCTTATTAATTTTCTTTCTTAGTTGTCAGACTAATTCTGCTAAACAAATCAAAGCTTTGCCTAATTTTTATTTTTTTTCTTTGTGTTACACAGTTTAACTATTACTAATTAAATGTTGTGGTATTATTGTCATGCAATGTTGTCCATTAATGTTTGCTCATTAAATTTGAATGGGATGCTTTAACTTCCTTTGAATTGTGAAAATTATTCAGAAAAATATATCAGTCAATTGTTCTTAAAAATGCCCCTTTTATATGGAGTCTCGAAAGAGCCAAAATGAAATAAATATATACACCATTAAATAAATAAATAAATGTGGCATTAAATAAATAAATGCGGCAATAAATAAATAAATGTTGAAATAAATAAATAAATGTTGAAATAAATGTGGCATTAAAAGATTAAAAGAGCATATTTAAGTATTTCATGACATATTTATTTATTTCATTGCCCAGTGTGGGTCAAAAGAGCCACATTGAAATAAATATATTTAATATGAAATAAATAAATAAATGTGACATTAAATAAATAAATATGGCAATAAATAAATAAATGTTGAAATAAATAAATAAATGTTGAAATAAATGTGGCATTAAAATATTAAAAGAGCACATTTAAGTATTTCATGACATATTTATTTATTTCATTGTCCCTTGTGGGTCAAAAGAGCCAAATTGAAATAAATAAATAAATGTTGAAATAAATAAATAAATGTTGAAATAAATAAATAAATGTTGAAATAAATGTGGCATTAAAATATTAAAATAGCAATTAAAAAGCCATTTTTAACATTTCATAATATATTTATTTATTTCATGATTTCATTATACATTTCATGAAACAGGAAGTGGACACACCATGAAATTGCAAACTGTCAGATTCTCTCGTCAAACTCAGTGGGCGGGGCCTAACTCTCATGTCTCTGCTCTGTTGATCTGGCCTGGTGCAAAGTTTTTGCCTGAGTCCTTCTGTCAAAATGTACCGAGTTGGCTGGTCCAATTAGATCACAGCACCGAAAGCGCAACCGGAGACCCGCAGCTGAAGCGGGACCGACCCGGACGGAGCGATGCTCGGTCAAAAATGAGAGGAGCTGGCGGATCTGATTGAATCAAGCTTCAGAACCACCAGCTACCGGGACGGGGAGCGCGTCACCCCCAATTCACTCTGGACGCGGAAGCGCCGCGAAGCGGAGTCTGCTCCGCTCTTCTGCTAGAACTTTGTTTGTTTTTTTGCCATCATGGGTGATAATTTAAAAATCTAAAGACATTAACCCGTGTTTCTGCAAAAAAGAACCGCTCTCTGCTGCTGTTTGCACCCAAAGCCCCGCACACCCGCTCTGTCGGCCCACTGGATCTGTGTCCGGGCGCGTGTGCATCCCTGTTTTGGTGTGTGGGTGCCTGCGCACGCGCTCGCAGGTGTGTGTGTGTGCTGCTCTCTGCGTCTTTTTTTCTCCCCAAACATTTATTTATTTATTTCAACATTTATTTATTTATTGCCACATTTATTTATTTATTTCATATTAAATATATTTATTTCAATGTGGCTCTTTTGACCCACACTGGGCAATGAAATAAATAAATATGTCATGAAATACTTAAATATGCTCTTTTAATCTTTTAATGCCACATTTATTTCAACATTTATTTATTTATTTCAACATTTATTTATTTATTGCCACATTTATTTATTTAATGCCACATTTATTTATTTATTTAATGGTGTATATATTTATTTCATTTTGGCTCTTTCGAGACTCCATACTTTTAGAGTTAACGTCATCCATATATATGATCATATACTATCTTTGATACACTAACAGGGGTGAAAGTAAGCCGGAATGGTCCGGAGCAGACCCTAGTCCATTACTGCCAAACAGCATTGAACTTCCCACCCAACTGCCCACCAAAAGGAGGAACCAACTTGCTTTGGTGGGAAACCCAAAACCATCCTGCTAGCCAAAAGCAGGAACCTGTATTCTGCACTCCAGACCACTGGAGGGGGGGTCATCCAGACAGGCCAACCTACATGAATGGATGCGGGACAATTCCTTCCATCTACCGCACTCCACCGAGGCCCTTGGCCTTCTGACCCTTACAGGCAAGCTAAAAGAAGTTATCCTCAGGTGGCAGCGAGCATAGCTCTCAGGGGTGGATATTCAAGGGTGCTCCGCTGTCAGTTCTCTGTTTTCAGATCTCTTGATGAAATTAGAGAAAGTTTATGTTTATTATCAACATCTCAAAGTCATCTTCATGAAAAAGAACTGCAGGTTTCTAATAATGTCTGGATTGAAGACAAATTCAGTTTCATTTCTGAAAGATTTGAAGTTAAGTTTAAATATAGGTGATAATAAAATAGAAAGAAACATGATTTGAGGGTTAGTGGCCAACAGACACATTTAAACTAGATTGAGTCTTTTATTATACCAAAAGAAAGAACTTTTTTTTTTTTGCAGAAGTTACATTTTTGGCTAAGACAAAAAGAAAAGTGAATAAAACTTTGAAAGGTTCACTTTTTGTGTAGTTACAGTTTAGCATAAGCATTCAAATTCAGATTGAAGAGGACTTTATTGATCCCACGGGGGGAAATTCTTGTTTTTCAGTTCATCCCAGAACAAGTCAGACAGAACACAGACGGTTCAAGGTTCACTGCAGATGCAGCAGCAACTGAATATCACCTCTTATATGAATGTAATGTTAGGTTTTGACTGGAATAAAAAAAGACATTACAATTGCTCTGATACAGACGTTTAAAAGAAAGATAAAAATAAAATAAAAACAGTTCATAAGGAATATATTCTTATTTATATTTTATTTATTTGTGGTCTCATATCTTTTTATATTATTATTTTGTTAGGGTAGAATATAAATGCATGATGTTTGATTGATTGATGGATTGAAAGCATAGATTGTGACACATACAGGACAAGACACATTAACACAATCAAATGTTTCAAACTCATTACAGAAATAATTAAATGTGTTGATTAGAAAAAAAAAACCTCTTATGTCAAATTTGGTTCATTAATTTTGTGATTATGAACTAAAGTCCAGTAGAGTTTGTAGCATTGCCACAAAGGTATCCAGTGGACAAAATAAAGAAATAATGAAATGAATAAAGTCCACATCGGTTTGAAAATATTATAGCTCTAAAAATAATAGAAACTGTTTTTTTTTATTGATATTGTGTAGAATTTTGTGTTTGTACCATGTGAATTCTGGAGGAAGTGGGTGGAGTCACCAGCAAGGAAATAAGAGGAGAAAAGTTTGGGGCGTCGGCAGCTGTGATGAGGAGGAATAAGACACAAGGCTGGGGAAGGCTACGAGGGTCCCCAGAATTAAAATAAAAAAGGATAACCTACCCATAAAAGATGGATAAAGGGAGGAAACCGCAACCACATCATTTTTGGTGAGATCATTCCATTGTTTTTTGGACTCCTGTTTCCTGGTGGATCTACAGTCTTTTTTGTGGACAGTGAAACTTTCATCTGAACACTTGGAGAGAGACTGAAAAGAATAAGAGGACATTTTTTTATTTTGTTTTGGGGGAATTTAAAGAATATGTGTTCCTTGGTTTGAATAGTTTATATTGATTAAAAAGAGAAATTAGTCAAACCCTGATTTCTGTAAGGAGTGTATTTCATGCAGCTCGTTACAAGGCTGCACTCCTTTGGACTTAATTGAGGCCAATCAGGCTGTTCCACCTGCTGCACAGGTGTCATCATTCTTAAAAAAGCTGTGCTGATGTCAGGGAAACCCAGCAGCCATGACTCTAGAGCTGAAAGCCAACCCTCGATTCCTGAACCTTCACTGCTCCGTGGGTCTGACGGACTGGGACATGGACAGGGAGCTGAAACTGCCGACAACCACTGACCAGTTCTTTCTGGGTGAACGATGGTTTTTATCCAATTTATTGGTTGAAGACTTTTTTACTTTGGTTTCATTTGTATAAAAAAGAAATAAAAGCCATCATGTACACAACTGTCAAGCCTTTAACACTTTGGTGGTGACACAAAAAACACTAAATTGTAAACATATTGTAACTTTTTAACTGTTAACACTATAATTCCAGTCGATTCTGAAGGAGAAAAGCGGCTCGTCGAACCGCTTTTCTCCTTCAGAATCTACTGGAATGATCATGCTGTGGTTTAAAAGTTACAGTAAATCAAAGAACATAAGCTCTGGTGTTAAAAGAATGAATGAAGAATGATTCTTTTGGTTTATAGATGAAAAGCTAAATGATCAACATGTGGCTCCCAGACCTTCTGCAGGAACCTTGAGGAAACCAGATGAGTTTGTCTGGAGCGATAAACCGTCAGGTGAGTTCAGTGTGAAGCAGCTGGAATGTCTTGAATAAAGTCTGTTTTCAGGGATTTAGACCCTCTACGGTTGACCTGACACACGATTTATGAGCATTCTGCTACGTGTTTTAGAAGAGCTTTGCTCATGGACAACACTTAAACTTGATTATGGACGCGTTTATTTAGAAATAAAAGTATTAATATTTTACCAAACTCATGTGATGCTTTCAGATTTAAATAATGAAACACTTGAAAGTGTTTTTCTTTTTTCACATCTGTTAATTTACAGCTCTAAATTCATGTGTTCATGTTGCTTTATAGAACTGATCTTAATAGATCAATAATCTAGTCATAAAAAAATATAAATCGATTGAGCACATGAAGCTAAAGTCTGCTAGCTTAATGCTAACGTTTTACCATAGAACGACTAAAGTTAACGCTCGGTCGACAGAAACATGCATCACTGACTAAATGAACATCTTTATAAACTCACAGGTATGAATTTTTAAAACTCTTTTAAGGAAATATTTTTTAAAATAACCATTTGCAATCTGAAACATTGTTTTTTTTTCCTCATTCTCTCTTCTTCTGGAATAAGATGTGATGCTATAGCATGATCACCACCTAGTGGCCAAACTGAAACTCCTCCAGGAGAAGAAGAACAATAACAATTGTGTTATTAATTAACTTATTGAAGTTTATTCCAGTGAAAATCTCTAAACAACAAGCATGAAGTGATGACTGGTGTGAAACCTTGAACAATAATAGAATACAAGCCTTTGCTGACATTAAACATCGCATAAGGACATTTAAAGCTAATGAGGAAGCTTCATGTCAGGTCTGGAACACCAGCTTTGAAAGTGACAGATGGATTCTGAGAAAAATGACTAAAACTTTGTTTTAAACACATCTTTAACTGTAAGGTCTTTCTGAATCACATCTGCAGAGTAGAATGTCTTTAAAACATATAAATGAAGTGGAGAGATCACTGTGTGTCAGGAGCAAGACTTGTATTGGATCCCTGGGGTCTTCAGACCCTCATATTCTCTGCATCCTTCATCACCATGATGGTGACATTAATATTTGAATTCTGATGAAAAAAAACCTTTCCAGGGTTCAGTTTGTAAACTAAAGAGTTCAACTCATCTCTGTTCTGTGCTGCTTTCATCAGAAAACCTGAAATGCTGCCGATCAGGACCGCCCTCATGCTAACTATAGCGTTAGCTTTCATCCCGCTGAACCTGCTGTGAAATGTTGCATTCTTTCCCTTTTGGTCTTCCAGATAGTTTTGTGAGGCCCAGCCTCTGGCTGCTGGTAAATCCCAACGTGGTCTGTCCCGTCCAGTATGAGCGCAGAGCTGCGGCTGCGCAGCCTTTGAGTGAAATGGTTAAGGAAATGCAAACGGACCAGCCTGAAGCCGCAGAGCTTCCTCATCTATCCCTCAAAGACAAACTCCTGAACGCTGGCTCAGCTGCTGCTCAGCGGGAGGTAAAAACTTCAATCATTTAGAGCACATGTAGAGCGCCTCACAACATGCTTGTTAGGTTTATAACTTGGTGATGTTTGATCATGTTCATTTGTTCTTGTCTGAATTTTCTGACCACTTTAACTGACAGACCAAGAATGCAGGAGTCTACAGTCAGCCAGCCAAGAGCAGGCGCATGGGGAGGACCACAAAGGTCATGGTGAGAAGGTGTTTTCTTCTTCTTTGGTTCTTTTACATGCAGACTGACTTCATGGTGTCTTACAGCAGGCGGTGCTTTTTGAAGAAAACAGTTTTGTAGGTTTTGTGCTTTCATTTCAGTTTTTTGATGGATTTGATTACATTGAGATCCTATTCTGGATCCTCTTTCTTTCTTCTTTGTTTCCAGGACATGAATGCATTGAAGCCAGGTTGCTGGCCTCGACCTCCAGTGAATTACTGCATCCTCATTGCTTTGGCTCTCAAAAGCAGCCATACTGGATGTCTAAAAGTCCAGCAGATTTACAACTTCACCAGGTCTGGAAAGCATGGTAGCAAATATGTTTAAGAAACATAAGCTAAGGCTGAGTCTGAATTTCTCCCCTACCCCTAGTGCAGGGGTCTGCAACCGTTAACAGTAAAAGAGCCATTTGAGCTAATTTACTACTGATCAAAACCTAGAACAACCGTATGGTCTTAGTTTAGCCTTTAAGAAATTTGGATTTGCATTCATGGAATTCTTTTTTTTTTTTTTTCAAAATGTGCCAAACAGGATCATCTCAGTCCAGCTCTGAAGAGCTAGTAACCAATGTTGTGCAGGATAAGATGATGTTTTAACCTATAAAAGATCAAACTTTTTACCAAAGTTTTTCTTTGTATATACAATCTGTTCATTCTGGAGGCAGAGTTGAACAAACAAGACGTCTTCATGACAACAGAGATGGAAAAACCTACAGAGTTTATCATCTATGTGAACCTCAGCAACAATTTATTCAACTAATCTGAATTCTTTTATTTATTTTTTGTTCTTTTTCTCCTCTTTGTCCTCAGCAGTCTTCCACTGCTGGGTTTTGTTATTTTAGTTTGAGGTTGGACCTCAGTAGTCTTAGTTTGCAGGCTTTATTTGTTTTCTGTAGGTAGTTTTGGTTAAGCAGACATTATCAGGAGCTGCTGACTCAGATGTCGACATGTCTGGATCAGCTTCTACATGATTTATTTCATGTTTGGTCAAAGAGCCACAATGGAGAGATAAAAGAGACACATATGGATCTGGAGCTGCAGACTCCTGGGATAGGGCTTCTCCCTACCCCTACATTTACCCCTCCAAATGAAGGGAGATGGAAATATAGAGTCTTCAATTTCAGCGTAACTAACCATTGATGATGTCATCAATAATCGCTGGTCCTCTACATTAGCATGTAGCTTCCAGCACTCATAAAATGCTTAACGTCGGTTTCATATTTTAAAAAAGTCGTGATAAAACACAAAGTCATTGCTTCCATTTAAATGTAAACTTTTGTGCTACAGAGCACACCCACGTGAAGAAATGAATTTCTCCTCTGCGTCACAGCTTGATGCAGAACAACTTACCAGCAGAGGAATAACCAGCCTTCCCTTTTCTCTTTAAACGTGTTGGACACCACTAAAGCTCTAAATGCACCTACAATTGGAGGACGAGGGAGAAGCCGTAGGGGAAGAATTTGGACAGATATTTTTTTTCAAATGAAAGATTAAACTGAAAGATGTTGTACTTTTATCCTCTAATCACATGTGTCAAGGCCTGGAGCCAGATCCAGCCTTTGGGGTAATTATATCTGGCCCTCCAGGTCAATTTATTTGATCTGTATTTAAATAACAATATGTTAGCTTGCGCTCTTTACTAACCTGTATAATTTTGACAAAATACATTTTTATGGAGAGTAAAATGTTGAAAGTTATTTAACATTTAAGTTGAATTATTCTGGAATAATATTCCTGCCTGTTTTTATTCAAAAGTTTTAAAAATGGGCATTCTGATAGCTTTTTGAACTATTTTGGCATTCGGGAAAATTTTTTTAAGCTGTTTTTTGGAGTTCAGCTAATATTTCATGCTAGCTGTTTTTGCTAACCCTTGTTTTTTTGCAGTAGTTTTTTTTTTTTTTTTTTTTTTTTTAAAGGATAATTTGGCATTTACCTAATATTTTAGCTGGCTATCAGCTTCAGGGTTTTTTTTAGCTTTTAGCTTCAGGGTTTTCAACTCTCAGGACTAGCATCTTCTGCGGCCAAATTCAGCACAGAGCATTCGCCCTAGCATTATTGCAGGTAATGCTATATATCTAGTTTGTAATTATGTTTAAAAAGCTATGGTTTTAATAATGTAGTTTTAGAGTGTTCAATCAATGTTTGTCCTGTTCAGCCCACGACTTCATGTTTTTTTTTGGATTTTGGCCCCTTGTGCGATTGAGTTTGACACTCCTGCACTTGTTGGTCAGATTTGAAATGAGATTGTGGTCGATTGCATGGCGTTTCCCCAATTAATTTTTATTTCACTTATTAATATTACCAGGTTTTCTTTTCCTTTTATTTAAACCCATAACAACTGAAATCTTTAAACCTCAAACACTGGAGGTGGCTGTCAAAAAATCTACCATGATTACAAGGTCATATCAAATGATGCTACGGTGGTTAGCTTGGCTGCCTTCTAATACAGAGGTGGGGGTTCAAGTCTCAACTAGAGGCAGCTAGAGCTTTTCTTTTTGTGGGTGTTCAGTGATTTTAGTGTCTGTGTGTGTGTGTGTGTGTGTGTGTGTGTGTGTGTGTGTGTGTGGGGGGTAATCATGGAGATTACTTGTTAAATTGTTGACAGATCCAAAACCATTCCTTACTTGACAAGTCTCAAGATGACATTCCTGACATTATTTAGTTCTTAACCTGAATTGAAATGATTCAAATGTAGACGTATGCATTAGTTCTGCAGATATTTTCTTTCTCTTGCTCTTTTTGTACAAAATGTGCTCGTAATCGGCATATGCTTCTAGGACACATATGCCGCATATCTGTGACGCTCTAACCTGATTGTGAGTCCAACTACTCAGAGTTGATTGAATAAACTTTTTTCAACGGTTCTGAAACCGATAACTGAGTGTGTGAACTCTGAGTCAGTTAACTCCGGGTTTGTTAAATCTGCTTCTTGAAACAGGCCCCAGAAGTAAAATCTTAAAAACAATTCTTAAAGACAGGCAGCCATTGAAGATGGGAGTGATGTGCTCGCACCGTCTGGTCCCTGTTCAAATGGAATCCAGTGGTTGCAGGTAAAGTGAAAGTAAAAAAGGGCTTAATATTGAGCCCTGGGGTACACCGTGCTTGAGTGGCTTCTCTTAAGAAAACTGTCCAAGCTGGACAGAGAAACATAAGACCTCAACAAATTGAGCGCTGTCCCTTCAGAATGATGGACTGCTGCAGCCGAGATAATAAAACAGTGATCCATTGTGTCAAAAGCAGCAGAGAGATCAATAATTAAAACAAGTAAAAGAAAGTCATTACACCCTCTGACTAAAACTTCTCTTTAAAGGACCACAAAACAAATTTGGACATCTCTAGAGGAAATGTGCTAAAAAACCCTTTCTGGAGCAATTTTAAGAATTTTCTATCATTGGGAAAAAAACTACAGCTTGAATGGCTTAAGTGTTATTTTAGCCAAATTCAAAAGAAAAAATGTAAATGTAGTTTTGACTTTGAGGTGTACTCTTTTATTGTCCTTCCCAGGGAGAATTTTCCCTTCTTTCAAACGGCTCCGGATGGCTGGAAAAACACATCCGGCATAACTTGTGCTTCAACAGCAGCTTCCGCAAAACCTGCAACCAGCTGTGCAGAGATGGCAAAAGAAAGTCCTGTTTCTGGCACCTCACGCTGGATGGACATCGCCGACTCAAAGACGAGGTGCACCTGCTGACAGGTGAAACCCTCAAGCAGCTGCAGAGGAGCATGTCCCAGCCAGGTAAGGGAGAGAAAGATTGGGGGTTTCTGATTCGTGTGGTTCTAAATTTTTGATGAGTTTCAAACCAACAATATATATAAATCTAAGCTCTATGTTTATCCACTACACTATGTTGAGATATAACCGTGCCTTTTGAAAGCTTCTTATTTATCAAATAATCTAATAAACACATAATTAAAAGAAAATGTGTATACTTACATTTATTTATGTAATCCAATTCACCACAGCCAATGTTGCTTCACACCAGTAATGTCCAAAAACGTGACATCAATCATAAAATATAAAACACTAGCTGATTACTAAACTGGGCATCCCCCCCCTTTGGATCACGTGTCAAGGCCCAACGACCTGTGCCGGTACTTGAACAGAACCCGTTCTTTTCAAAGACCAAATGAACTGTACGTGGAGGATCAAATGTATTCTAGCACAACATGAACGGTGAGCTGTGAGGCCAAACTGTCTCGGTGTTGTTCTGAAAAGTGCAGCTGGTGTTTATGTATTCTTTCAGTTAAACTGGGTATCAGCTGATAATCCTCAATTATTACAGCAGAGATGATGACACTGTCACCTGACCGGACTGTTGGTTTGACATGAAACTCTGACAGAACTGGCTTTCTTCAGCAGTGGTCTAACATGGGGCCTCTCTAAACTGTAGTGGAAACGCGCTGCTACTATAAAAAAGTCGTCCTGTAGTCAAAAGAAGCAATTTAGACCAAGCATGAACTTTATCTTGTGGCCCGCCAAGTCGTTGCTGCCGAGTGTTTCGTTAAAACCCATTACCTGTTTCCCAATGATTCTACGGTGTTCCAAAACTCTATGGCGGTAATATTCTTTTGGCCTCCGGGTGGCGCTGTTAGCACTTTCTTTGCTGTGGGTGAAACAATCCCCAAGTGAGTGAGCCCTGGACTTTTTGTGTTAGAAATTCCCAAGATCCTTCCCGGTCACTTCTGATGCTTTAGCGGCTTTTTTCAGCTGGTCAAGATGGAGTGCCAACGGCAAACGGATGAAGTCCAAAGACCAGCTCCAAGTCTCTTATGCGGATCCCAGTTTAATGTTTTCACTGGAAGAAAGTTAGTTTCAATTAAAAAGGACCGGCTAGGCCTTGTTGTTAAAAGGTCCTCAAAGATAAATGTTTATCTTTTATTCTTACTGATGTGTGTTGTCTTAATGATTACAGAATCAAATACATAAATTAAAGCATATCTTTAAATTTCTCTATTTTCATGACATGTAAAAAAGTGTTTATATTTTATCTGAAGACTGGATCCCATTTAGAGTTTGTTCACCTCTGTACTCTGCTTTAGACCAAAGCAGATTCTGTTAGAAGCTGAATCAGCTCTAGAAAAACCAGATGTTATTCAAAGATGACTTTTTTCAAGCTTAGACTGAACTGAATGTTAACTCTGTACCACCCTCATGTGATAGATGTGCTGCTCACTGCACATGCATTGGCATTGTTGGCTTGTAGCACGCTCTGAAAGTTTTTGGCTCCAAAATATTTATTGGTTTACTCATGAATTTGGAAAGAATTTACCCTTGGAGAGTACACTAGCAGTACTTGATCACTGTTTCTTTAAGATCTTTTTCCTGTTACTAGAAACAATCATGATGGGTATGCTGCTGCATAGAAACTCATTTTGACTCAAGTTTGGAGAGTCGGATGAACGAAACAGAGTTTGTGGCTGAAGTTGAGCACATAAGATTCAATGAGAAAACAAAACCAGAATTGTTTATGATTTGACTCAATTTTTAGAAATCTTACATTATAATTGATAGAAATTTCCTTAATTTATATATTCCTCACCATTTGTTTGCCTTTAAAAAAGAAAAATCAAGAAAAACCTTTACTTGAGTTTGCACTTTTTTGTTACTTGTTGATGCTGTTCACATATGCTGACAAATTCTGTTTTAGCAAGGATTTTTGTCAAACATTTTGTTCTTTTGAAAATTAAAACGAAATTTGAGAGAATCTGATTTAGACACACTGAGAAACAGTGAATTTTCCTCCCCGTTGTAATTATTAAAAGTATCTTGAATTTATAAAATACCCATAAAGAAACCGGAACCAGCTGGTAAGATGATGACATGGGATTGTGTCTGTGTGGGGGTGGTGGGGGCTTTCGGATGACCTAATTAAACTACTTTTGTTTGTGTTTCAGAGACAGTTTGGAGTTTACTTGAAATGTGATTGAAGGTCTGAATAAACCTTGAAAAGCAACTGCATTTATTTTTCCTACGTTTGTAACAGTCTAATGTTAGACAGTAGATCATAACCAGCC
The DNA here is from genome assembly GCA_003999625.1 of Oryzias javanicus. Taxonomy (NCBI): domain Eukaryota; kingdom Metazoa; phylum Chordata; class Actinopteri; order Beloniformes; family Adrianichthyidae; genus Oryzias; species Oryzias javanicus. Next base: position 5,141,159 of record CM012439.1, read on the forward strand.
TTTTTGGGTTTTTACAAGACGAAAACATTAACTTTTGGGCTTATTTTAAGAAACGAGTTTAATAAAGCCTGATTGCAAAAAAAAAAAGAGTAATTCCAGGCTGGAAAATTAGGTAAAATATAAAATATTTAAGGTTTAAGTTGATTTATTCTGGAATAATTTTCCTTTCTTTAATAATTATATTAAAAAGTTACCATTTTAAAATGGGCGTTCTTTTTCAGCTATTTAGGCATTTAGCTAATATTTTAGTCACAAGCTAGCTGTTTGGGCTAATGCAGGCTTTTCAGTTTTTTTTTTTTTTTTTTTTTTTTGCATATTTTCAAGTTTAGCTACTTTTCTGCTACACATTGTTTAGTGTAAGCTATATTTATTTTTGTTTTTAGGATAATTTGGCTAATATTTTAGCTGGCAATCAGCTTAGGCGTTTTCAGCTATTACCATCAGCGATCAGCCTCAACTTTTTCAGCTATCAATTTCAGCATCTTCAGCAGCCAACTTCAGCTTATAGCATTCACACTAGCTTTATTGCAGGTAATGCTATATATCTAGTTCATAGTTGTGTACAAGTTATGGTTTTAAAAATGTAGTTTTAGAGTGAAGATGTTTTTCTTTTTTTTTCTGTGTTTCCTGGTTGGCTGAATGGTTTCATCAATGGACATATTTCTCTTACGTATTTTCTGTTTTGTTTTGCCACCAATGAGTAAACATTAACACTGGCATGAAGAGCAAAGCTGCTGCCCTAACTCTTTAAGAATTTTGAAAGTAGAAGAACAAAATGGATGAAACAATGGTGTAAGTTCCTTGCTAGGAGGCTTTCTGTTCAGAGTACTGTGCAAGCAAATCAAAAAAACTATTTAGAAAAAGCAATTGTGCCAGAAGATGCATCAGCAAAGGGGATGACTTGTTTGGTTCAGATGATTTTTCAAAAGAAGATTCAAGAAGCTACAGATTGAGGTAAGTAGTAAAGATGGACATATCATTTTGAAGATGCAGCATTTTGATTAATCTGTCTTTATCTTTAAATTAAGAAGAAAATGGGGATTTCTCCACAGGATTCTATTTTTTTTTTATCCAGATTCGTGGGTTGCATGAGCTGGAAACCATATTTATGTAAAAATAAACAATGACTTGGAATTCATTAAATAGTGGGTCTTGAAGCTATTCTGTGAAAAATAGACCATGTTTGCAAAGAGAAGATTACCAAGTTTCAAGTCATAAGTATCACACTCATTGTATATGTGGAGGGGGGTGGGCACACCTCATGATTTGGGGCTGATTTTTCTCTTGAGTTTTAAGTGCCTCTCCGATCATTTGATCTATTTTAAAACATGATGTTGTTGTTTTAAGCTAAAATTCAAACCGTGTGTTGTTGGAGAGCAGCAGGAGTTTATTAGAAATTCACCTCTGATTGTGGGCGTGCTGGCGTGGAGTGAGCCAATGATCTCTTTGCGTTCTCTCCCACAAGGTTATATCCCCCACACCCCAAACAAAATATTAGCATTACAACAAAAAAAGGTGAGTAATATCTTAACTAGCCAACCACACATTCCAGAGCCAGATGCAAGCTCACACGAGGAAAACAAATGAACACAAATGCTTGAAAATAGAACGGAGCAGGGAGCTTGTGGAGCTTCTGTCGTTCTTCTGATTCACGATTTGAATAAAGAAAAAACGCAATCGCAGTTTTGAGCTTAGTTTTCTTCATGTCTTCCATTATCACAAAAAGCTCCAAGAACACATTAAAAAACACTCAAAACAGTTTTCTGTGGGAGTGGGTCATTAAAAGGGCATACCATGAAAAATAAACACGAGCTTTTAGACAAAACAATAAACTTCATGGATCCCAAGGGAAAACTGGTGTATTCTACTGGTCATTCCTCACTATAAAGAACCTCAAAGTGGGATTTTGATCTATTCACATTCCTGAGTAATCCTCTAAAACCTGCACTCTCAACAGCAGCCCCTCCCAAACCCACAAAAATGAGCAGGTTCTCATGTGCTTACATCACAAGGTGAGAACCGCCCCAAAGACTGCTCCGCCCCCAGGCTAACACAAACACTTTCTCTGCAAACGCTAAAGTGATTAGCTAGCTTCACGAGCTGATGGACAGTCGTAACAGACACCGGCTGTCTGTGTTGTGGATCCAGTTCAGCAAAGAAACGATCGTTTGAGTTAACGTTCAAACTTTCACAAGGAACTTCTGATGAGGAATCTGCACATCATGTTGGGATGGATCCTGAATGGATCCGAGAATGACAAAAAGCAGACGGTGGATATTAGGAAGACGGAAAAAGAAAGGGAGCAGACTATTTCCTGGTTGAAATTAGAATTATTATAATTATATTAAGCAAAGGCAGAAAGGTACATGGTAAAATGGCGTATACTTGTATAGCGCTTTCTACCCTCCTTCGAGGGCCCAAAGCCTGTTAGTCAACGAACTGATTAATGATAATAAACTTAACATGCTAAGAAACCTGGCTACAATTTATGTTCTGACTGAATGAAGCAACCCCCCCCAGCTATAATAACTATCAGAAAATCCAGGATTTCTGGGAAAGGAGGCTGGTTAGCAGTAATTTTCAGAATCATTCTTGCTTCTCAACCCCTAAAAGTTAACATATTTATAACTCATTTGAAAACATAGTGCTGTCTATAAATCACCCAAATAGAAAAAAACTGGAAAAGCAGTTCTATTTATAATTATCTATCGCCCCCCCCCGGCCCGTACTCAGAATTTTTTATCTGAGTTTTCTGACTTTTATCAAATATTATTTTAGACTCTGACAAAATTATATTAACAGGGGATTTTAATATTCATATGGATGATTCCATTGTTCACGAGTGAGGGAAGATCGGAGCGTGAGATTGACAGGCGGATTGGAGCGGCGTCCGCCATTTTGCGGTCGCTGTACCGGTCCGTTGTGGTGAAAAGAGAGCTGAGCCAGAAAGCAAAGCTCTCGATTTACCGGTCGATCTTCGTTCCAGTACTCACCTATGGTCATGAGCTTTGGGTCGTGACCGGAAAGAACGAGATCCCACTACAAAGCGGCTGAAATGAGTTTTCTTCCGGAGGGTGGCTGGGCGCTCCCTTAGAGATAGGGTGAGGAGTTCAGTCACCCGGAGAGAGCTCGGAGTAGAGCCGCTTCTCCTCCGCATCGAGAGGAGCCAGTTGAGGTGGCTTGGGCATCTGGTTCGGATGCCTCCTGGACGCCTCCCTGGAGAGGTGTTCCGGGCATGTCCCACTGGGCGGAGGCCCCGGGGAAGACCCAGGACACGTTGGAGAGACTACGTTTCTCGGCTGGCCTGGGAACGCCTCGGGGTCCCCCCAGAGGAGCTGGAGGAAGTGGCCGGGGAAAGGGAAGTCTGGGCATCTTTGCTTAGACTGCTGCCCCCGCGACCCGGTCCCGGATGAAGCGGAAGAAGATGGATGGATGGATGGATGATTCCAGTGATTGTCTTGGAAACGCATTTGCAGCTTTATTAGAAACTATTGGTTTCACACAAAACTTAGATCAACCTACTCACTGTCACAAGCACACTCTGGACCTGGTTTTAACGTATGGAGTTGAGATTAGTCAGATGAATGTCCTTCCTCATAATCCCATACTTTCAGATCATTTTTTAATTACCTTTCAGTTTATATTAGAAAATGCTACTGCTCCAACAACTAAGAAAGAGCTTAAACGAACATTATCTGACCGTTCCGTGTCTGAATTTAAACTCGCAGTTCAACCAATGTTTAGTAACATGCTTAGTGAATATTCTCAGAACACTTTAACCCCCTCTGAAAATGATCAGTTTGTTAATGATGCCATGCAAGCCCTCAGGGGAACACTGGATGTTGTTGCCCCTCTGAAACTCAAGCTTGTTAGACAGAACAGAGCAGCACCGTGGTTCAATGCTGAAACACGTTCCCTAAAACAAGTAACCCGTAAGTTAGAAAGAAAATGGCGCCTCTCCGGCTCAGAGCACTCTCTAAATGCTTGGAAATGTAGCCTCTTAAATTATAAAAAATCCCTGCGTAGAGCAAGAACTCAATACTACTTGGCTTTAATAGCAGAAAATGCAAATAATCCAAGATTTCTCTTTACTACTATAGCCAGGCTGACCAGCAGCCACAGCTCGGTTGAACCACATATTCCTTCTACTATCAGCTCTGAAGATTTCCTTCAATTCTTTGATAGTAAAATCTCAAATATTAGACACAAGCTAAATGTGGTTATTCCCACCATCAGCCCAAAGCAGGCTGAAGTCGTAGAGATAAAGGCATCCATAGAAATGTCTGTAACCTTTGACTGCTTCACTGCTGTGGTCCAAACAGAAATAACATCAGTTATTATGTCTTCTAAAACTTCCACTTGTCTTTTAGATCCAATCCCCACTAAACTTTTTAAAGAAATTTTCCCCTTAATTAGTGACTCCATATTAACCATAATAAATACCTCTCTAGAAACTGGTTATGTGCCTCAGTCTTTTAAATATGCGGTTGTTAAACCTCTTTTGAAAAAGCCCAGCCTGGATCCTGACATTCTGTCCAACTATAGACCAATATCTAATCTCCCATTTATTTCTAAAATTTTAGAAAGAGTTGTAGTTAAGCAGCTACAGCGCCACCTACAGGACAACAGTCACTTTGAAGATTTTCAGTCAGGGTTTAGACCTCACCATAGCACTGAAACTGCACTGGTTAGAGTTACTAATGACTTGTTATTGGCTTCAGATAAAGGACTAATCTCTATTCTGGTCCTGTTAGACCTCAGCGCAGCCTTTGATACCATCGACCACAGCATCTTACTCCAGAGACTAGAGCATGACATAGGGATCAGAGGATCTGCCCTCCAGTGGTTTGAATCCTATTTATCTGATAGATACCAGTTCGTTAATGTAAATGGACAGTCTTCTCATTGTACTCCAGTTAGCTACGGAGTTCCTCAGGGCTCAGTTCTTGGGCCCATCCTGTTCGTGCTTTACATGCTGCCCTTAGGAAACATAATTAGGACACATAGCATTAATTTCCACTGTTATGCAGATGATACGCAGCTGTATTTATCCATTAAACCAGACCAGAATGACCAACTAGAGAAACTGAATTCCTGCATTAGAGACATTAAGTCCTGGATGACAATTAATTACCTCCTCCTTAACCCAGAAAAAACTGAGGTCATTATCCTGGGCCCTAAACACCTGAGAGATGCTCTCTCGGATCAGATAGTCTCCTTGGATGGTGTAAATATTTCCTCCAATTCTACAGTTAGAAACTTGGGGGTTTTATTCGACAAGGATTTATCATTTAAGGCTCACATATCACAAGCTTGTAGAACTGCATTTTTTCACCTTCGCAATATATCTAGGATCAGAAATATGTTATCTAAAAGTGATGCTGAAAAACTCATCCACGCATTTGTTACGTCTAGACTGGATTACTGTAACTCTTTACTAATAGCCTGCCCAAAAAGTTCTTTAAAAAGTTTTCAACTTGTTCAGAATGCAGCAGCCAGATTGTTAACAGGAACTAGCAGAAGAGAACACATCACTCCTGTGTTAGCTTCACTCCACTGGCTCCCAGTTGAATCCAGGATCAAGTTCTAAATCCTCCTGTTAACCTATAAGGCTCTGAATGGTGTGGCCCCATCCTATATTAAAGATCTCTTAGTTCCTTACCAACCAATCAGAACACTTCGTTCACAAAATGCAGGACTGCTTGTAGTTCCTAGAATCTCTAAAAGTACAGTTGGAGGTAGAACCTTCAGCCATCAAGCCCCTGTTCTCTGGAATAAGCTCCCAGCTCATGTCAGAGATCCAGCACAGTTTCTACCTTCAAAGTTAGCCTTAAAACATTCCTCTTTGGACAGGCGTTCTGCTAGATTTTCTATCATAGTTGTTCTCCACATCAGCTCTGGGGTTCTGTTCTCTGTTCTTATTTCTTCCTCTCTCTCCTACTCTTTATTATTCATTGTATTTAGTTCTCCATGCTTTTGTTGGTGCAGTTCGATTCACATGTTGTTTTTCTCTCTCTCTCCCCTCTGGGGAGCGGGAGTGATTTCAGATCCCAGGTGGATCCCCCACGCTCCTGCTCCTGGTTGTGGACTGCACTTCTGCATCATCTGACTGAGGACTTCATCACCACTCGTCCCTCAGCTCTATCTGCAGCTTTATCTGAATGAATTCTATTCAAATACCTAGTTTTAGAAGCTAATTTTCCCTTACCAGTTCTGGTATTGCCTGTTCGTCCTGGGATGGGATCTCTCCCTCATGTGGGAATCCCTAAGGTTTCTTCGTTTTTCCTGATTCAGGTTTTTTGGGAGTTTTTCCTTACAGAGAGGGAGGGTCTAAGAGCAGGGATATCCAGTTTATTTAGTCTGTTTAGTCTTTAGTGATCTTTCTTGTTCATGACTATTTTTTGCAACTGTAAAATTACCTGCACGGAGCCCAATGAGGCAAAATTCTTTGTGATTTTGGGCTATATAAATAAAATTGAATTGAATTGAATACTAGAAAAGCAAATTGTGCCAGAAGATGCATCAGCAAAGGGATGACTTGTTTGCTTCAGCTGATTTGCTGATTTTCAAAAGAAGATTCAAGAAGCTGCAGATTGAGGTAAGTAGTAAAGATGGACATGTAACGCCCAGGGAGCATGGGGTCAGGGTAGGCGACGCGACCAAGGTGAGAAATTTGGGGGGTGGGGGTAGGGGGTAGGGGGTAGACCATTGACTGTATTAGGGAGAACTGGACTGAGCATGCCCCCCTACTTCCGTGTTCCATATAGGAAGTACCACTGGGTTGCAAAAAGGCCAAAGTCCCATTGACTTCCATTGAGAAACAGACAGTTATTTCTCAGTCATTTTAAATGTCAGAATAATCATTCTTCCTCTGGAGCTTTCTGCTTAACTTCTTTTTGCTAATCCTAATTTTTTTTTAAAGAACTTTTTCCATTATCACAAGTTATTTGAGTTATAAATTGACCAATCAGATGGCTCAATAAGCATTTGTGGGTCTGACGTCGAACATCTGGGGGGTTTGAGTGACAGATGACGGGTAGCCAATGGGAGCAGACTTCATCAATGCGGTCCGTGAAGACCTTTTAACACCTACTTTACAATTCAACAATGTTCCAGTCATTGTCCTTCTATTGTTTTCCTCAATGGAATGCAGCAGTTTAAAACAAGAGGACATGCTGTCGCCATCTTTTACTCTGTAGAAATAGATTTAGAGGCTCAACGCGGTTAAACCGGGTGTAAAAAAACACGCTCGCTTTGCAAACAGAAGTTGAAAGTTAACGCGGACGTGCGTTCAGAAAGGCGCGTTAACAGTCACTGGTTTCAATATGGAAATAGATGATTATAACTGAGAATGTTTATGTTTCCAGAATATGTGTGGCGACACATCTTTTAGCTCGACAAAAATGAAAATATGTAAGTCAATACAACATTTGCAGTGTTGCGGGAAAGCTACGGAGAGAGAAAGGGACGGGGCGGTGCGAGTGTGATGTACGTGCAGCAGTGTGAGGGAAGAGAAAAAAGAGCGGCGTTCGGAGAGAGTTCGAGTAAAGCAATGTGCTGTAAAACAAAAGTGAAAATAAATGGTGGATTCCAGCCTCCAACCAGACAGAGAGAGTATCTGCCAGCAGAAACAAACACCCGCGGGTTTAACCACGAGGACGTTTGTCCGAGGAGCTGCAGCAGCTCCCCTGCTCCCCCCGACCACGGTCAGGACGAGGAAGCAGGAAAGGTTAACAGCAGAATCAAATGTTGGAATGGTTCTCCCTCAAAGACTTGAACAATGACTTGTACAAGTCTCTCTGTTATTAAAGTGGAAGCTGTTTACATTCCGCTGTCTCGTGGTAGAGGCGTGGAAAGAGGCGGAGACTCACAATAAACTCACCTCAGATTGGTTAAAGGTACTTCCTATAGATTCCATGACTCACAGAGACTCGGACCAATCGCTGGTGATTGTTTGCAAAATGGCGATAGCCGTTTCAGGAAGTGACGGTGAAAGCGGCGGCCTACTTTCGCGAGGAGAGGAGGTAATGCATTTCCAATGGGAGACCTCGTTGCTTGTTTTGTCCAGTGTTTTTACAGTCAATGGTCGCGACGCTCGCCCCTGATTCTGGATCTAACAACTTCAAGTTGATTGAATCAATTCTTTTCAGCTGTTCTGAAACCAAAACTCTAAGTTTGAGAATTTTGAGTCCTCGGACTCTGAGTTCAGGTTTCAACTCTAAATTTGTTGAACCTGCTTCTTGAAACGGGCCCCTAAAAGACTTTACCTGAACTTTTCAGTGCCAATCATTTATCTCTGAGTCACACTGATGGAAGTTTAATATAAAGATGTCCTGGGTTTATCTTCGGTCGGTGAATCGGATCAAATATTGGCAACTATAAAAATGATTTGAATGGAATCGTTACCATGAATCATTACACCACAGTAACAACAAAAGACTAAGTGGTTTACTTTTGGTCCCTGACACAAAGAATGTATTTAGATATGTTACAGAGTGTAAAACATATCCTGAAACATTTTATGCAGTAATTGGTTTTTGATCAAACAATCTCATTGTGTATGTCTTTTATGGGTTTGTTTTCATTGTGACGTAGACGTGTGATGGGTTATTGTCTGTTTAACATTTGTTTTGTTGCCAGAGAGATTTTTCTTGTTCTTTAAAGGTCATCTCCTCTGGGATAGTCCAATTGTTTGGTTGAAGTAGGTCATTTAAAAATGTCCATTTGTCTATCTAACCGTATATAGAAACATCTGCTGGTTAGACAACAGCATAACCCACATGAATGAACAAATCTGACTAGATCCACTCGTCTGCTGATACTCATGCTGTTAGAAATGGTTTCATCTCCTTCAATCTTCCTTTTACCCAGCTGAACAACAAGAGTCCATTTGAAAAAGACCCAAACCATCAGATGGGCCAAAGGTCTGACTGTTGGTCCTCAGCCAAGTTTAGATGTGGTTTTAAATCCACCAACTAAGCAACAAAAATCAGAATTCGGGTGAACCAGACATGCCATCTTGAAAGCCCCTGAGTTACTGTCAAAGACTTAAATGGACGGGGCAAATCCTCAACTGTAACCTTCAGGTACAGTAGAAGAATGTGTCAGAATGAGATCTTGAGAGGGAGATTGAACACAAAAGAACGAGGTCTAGAAATGTAGCTACTAGAAGTGTGATGTTTTGAGAGCTTTACGCAGCAGGTACTGAAAAGTTGTGGTTTCTTTGACTAACCTCCTGTCTCTAAACCAAAGAGGAAAAATGGACAGATGTTGCTGAAGATGCCCATAAGATGGAATTTCTTTAGGGAGTTGAACCTTTTTAATCTAACCATAGTATAGAATCATTAGTGACACAGACGCCTGACATGTTGTTTGTGTCTGTTTGACTTAAATGTATAAAAGATTGCAAACCTTGTTTTGTCTTTCTTAAATAGAATAGAAATGAACAATTCTGACTTTAAAAAATATATTTTATAGGGAAAAACGAAAAAAAACAAAACAATTTTGCATCTGCCTGAGGAAAACTTTGTTAAAGGGGCAATACCATGCTTTTCTTCAGTCTTTCAGAGTAAACTATATCCATGTATTATATATTACATTTGAACACTAAAAAATAAATTGTTTTTGAAATTGTTATTTTTGTGAACTCTTTTTATACCCAGAAGTAAAAACTCGATCCATGAGGCTCCACCTTTCACTTCTTGAGAGTCTATTTAATGATGTCATTCTAGAGCGTCGGCTTGTTACCAAAAAAAAAAAAATCTAATTTTTTCAATATTTGATGTATTTATTGTGTAGCCCGGGTGTTTATCCCCACAATTTGGCACATACAGAATGGTGATGGCTAATGCATTCAGTTTGCTGGGAAGTTTGGTCAAAAATGCAGACATCAAATGAACATTTCAGGATTGATTGAAATTTCCATTTTTCTGATCATCACTGGCTGTGAATGTTTCCTTTCTCTTTGAAACATCATCAATCAAAATAATCAAAAATTATTTTCGCATGTGGTGCAGTGGTAGGGCAGTCGTCTCATGATCAGAGGATAGTGGGTTCGATTCCCTGCCCGCCCATGTGTCGAAGTGTCCTTGGGCAAGACACTGAACCCTAAATTGCCTCTGGTGGGAGGTTGGCGCCAGTGTTCGGCAGCGGAGCCACCACCATTGTGTGAATGGGTGAATGGGTCTGTGACTGTGAAGCGCTTTGGGCCCTCGAAGGAGGGTAGAAAGCGCTATACAAGTATACGCCATTTACCATGTACCTTTCTGCCTTTGCTTAATAATAATTATAATAATTCTAATTTCAACCAGGAAATAGTCTGCTCCCTTTCTTTTTCCGTCTTCCTAATATCCACCGTCTGCTTTTGTCATTCTCGGATCCATTCAGGATCCATCCCAACATGATGTGCAGATTCCTCATCAGAAGTTTCCTTGTGAAGTTTGAACGTTAAATCAAACGATCGTTTCTTTGCTGAACTGGATCACAACACAGACAGCCGGTGTCTGTACGACTGTCCATCAGCTCGTGAAGCTAGCTAATCACTGTTAGCGTTGCAGAGAAAGTGTTTGTGTTAGCCTGGGGGCGGAGCAGACTCTTCCTGCAGGGGGCGGTTCTCACCTTGTGATGTAAGCACATGAGAACCCGCTCATTTTTGTGGGTTTGGGAGGGGCTGCTGTTGAGAGTGCAGGTTTTAGAGGATTACTCAGGAATGTGAATAGATCAAAATCCCACTTTGAGGTTCTTTATAGTGAGGAATGACCAGTAGAATACACCAGTTTCCCTTGGGATCCATGAAGTTTATTGTTTTGTCTAAAAGCTCGTGTTTATTTTTCATGGTATGGCCCTTTTAATGACCCACTCCACAGAAAACTGTTTTGAGTGTTTTTTTAATGTGTTCTTGGAGCTTTTTTGTGATAATGGAAGACATGAAGAAAACTAAGCTCAAAACTGCGATTGCGTTTTTTCTTTATTCAAATCGTGAATCAGAAGAACGACAGAAGCTCCACAAGCTCCCTACTCCGTTCTATTTTCAAGCATTTGTGTTCATTTGTTTTCCTCGTGTGAGCTTGCATCTGGCTCTGGAATGTGTGGTTGGCTAGTTAAGATATTACTCACCTTTTTTTGTTGTAATGCTAATATTTTGTTTGGGGTGTGGGGGATATAACCTTGTGGGAGAGAACGCAAAGAGATCACGGGCTCACTCCACGCCAGCAGACCCGCCCACAATCAGAGGTAAATTTCTAATAAACTCCTGCTGCTCTCCAACAACACACGGTTTGAATTTTTGCTTAAAACAACAACATCATGTTTTAAAATAGATCAAATGATCGGAGAGGCACTTAAAACTCAAGAGAAAAATCAGCCCCAAATCATGAGGTGTGCCCACCCCCCTCCACATATACAATGAGTGTGATACTTATGACTTGAAACTTGGTAATCTTCTCTTTGCAAACATGGTCTATTTTTCACAGAATAGCTTCAAGACCCACTATTTAATGAATTCCAAGTCATTGTTTATTTTTACATAAATATGGTTTCCAGCTCATGCAACCCACGAATCTGGATAAAAAAAAAATAGAATCCTGTGGAGAAATCCCCATTTACTTCTTAATTTAAAGATAAAGACAGATTAATCAAAATGCTGCATCTTCAAAATGATATGTCCATCTTTACTACTTACCTCAATCTGTAGCTTCTTGAATCTTCTTTTGAAAATCATCTGAACCAAACAAGTCATCCCATTTGCTGATGCATCTTCTGGCACAATTTGCTTTTCTAAATAGTAGTTTGTTGATTTGCTTTTGCACAGTACTCTGAACAGAAAGCCTCCTTAGCAAGGAACTTACACCATTGTTTCATCCATTTTGTTCTTCATACTTTTCAAAAATTCTTAAAGAGTTAGGGCAGCAGCTTTGCTCTTCATGCCAGTGTTAATGTTTACTCATTGGTGGCAAAACAAAACAGAAAATACGTAAGAGAAATATGTCCATTGATGAAACCATTCAGCCAACCAGGAAACACAGAAAAAAAAAGAAAAACATCTTCACTCTAAAACTACATTTTTAAAACCATAACTTGTACACAACTATGAACTAGATATATAGCATTACCTGCGATAAAGCTAGTTTGAATGCTGTAAGCTGAAGTTGGCCGCTGAAGATGCTGAAATTGATAGCTGAAAAAGTTGAGGCTGATCGCTGATGGTAATAGCTGAAAACGCCTAAGCTGATTGCCAGCTAAAATATTAGCCAAATTATCCTAAAAAACAAAAATAAATATAGCTTACACTAAACAATGTGTAGCAGAAAAAGTAGCTAAACTTGAAAATATGCAAAAAAAAAAAAAAAAAAAAAAAAGCTGAAAAGCCTGCATTAGCCCAAACAGCTAGCTTGTGACTAAAATATTAGCTAAATGCCTAAATAGCTGAAAAAGAACGCCCATTTTTAAAATGGTAACTTTTTAATATAATTATTTAAAGAAAGGAAAATTATTCCAGAATAAATCAACTTAAACCTTAAATATTTTTATATTTTACCTAATTTTCCAGCCTGGAATTACTCTTTTTTTTTTGCAATCAGGCTTTATTAAACCTCGTTTCTTAAAATAAGCCCCAAAAGTTAATGTTTTCGTCTTGTAAAAAACCCAAAAAGGCTGGTTATGATCTACTGTCTTAAACATTAGACTGTTACAAACGTAGGAAAAATAAATGCAGTTGCTTTTCAAGGTTTATTCAGACCTTCAATCACATTTCAAGTAAACTCCAAACTGTCTCTGAAACACAAACAAAAGTAGTTTAATTAGGTCATACGAAAGCCCCCACCACCCCCACACAGACACAATCCCATGTCATCATCTTACCAGCTGGTTCCTCGGTTTCTTTATGGTATTTTATAAATTCAAGATACTTTTAATAATTACACGGGGAGGAAAATTCACTGTTTCTCAGTGTGTCTAAATCAGATTCTCTCAAATTTCATTTTAATTTTCAAAAGAACAAAATGTTTGACAAAAATCCTGTGCTAAAACAGAATTTCTCAGCATATGTGAACAGCATCAACAAGTAACAAAAAAGTGCAAACTCAAGTAAAGGTTTTTCTTGATTTTTCTTTTTTAAAGGCAAACAAATGGTGAGGAATATATAAATTAAGGAATAATTTCTATCAATTATAATGTAAGATTTCTAAAAATTGAGTCAAATCATAAACAATTCTGGTTTAGTTTTCTCATTGAATCTTATGTGCTCAACTTCAGCCACAAACTCTGTTTCGTTCATCCGACTCTCAAAACTTGAGTCAAAATGAGTTTCTATGCAGCCAGCATACCCATCATGATTGTTTCTAGTAACAGGAAAAAGATCTTAAAGAAACAGGTGATCCAAGTACTGCTAGTGTACTCTCCAAGGGTAAATTCTTTCCAAATTCATGAGTAAACCAATAAAATATTTGGAGCCAAAAACTTTTCAGAGCGGTACAATGCCAAAATGCATGTGCAAGTGATGCAGCACATCTATCACATGAGGGTGGTACAGAGTTAAACATTCAGTTCAGTCTCAGCTTAGAAAAAAGTAATCTTTGAATAACATCTGGTTTTTCTAGAGCTGATTCAGCTTCTAACAGAATCTGCTTTGGTCTAAAGCAGAGGTGAACAAACTCTAAATGGGATCCAGTCTTCAGACTAAATACAAACACTTTTTTACATGTCATGAAATAAGAGAAAATTAAGAATATGCTTTAATTTATGTATTTTGATTCTGTGATCATTAAGACAACACACATCAGTAAGAATAAAATTACATTTATCTTTGAGACCTTTAACAACAAGGCCTAGCCGGTCCTTTTTAATTGAAACTAACTTTCTTCCAGTGAAAACATTAAACTGGGATCGAATCATTGGGAAACGGGTAATGGGTTTTAACGAAACACTCGGCAGCAACGACTTGGCGGGCCACAAGATAAAGGTCATGCTTGGTCTAAATTGCTTCCTTTTACCCACAAGGACAGACTTTTTTAAGTAGCAGCGTTTCCACTACATTCAGAGAGGCCCCATGTTAGACCACTGCTGAAGAAAGCCAGTTCTGTCACAGTTTCATGTTCAACCAACAGTCCGGTCGGGTGACAGTGTCATCATCTCTGCTTGTAATATTTGAAGATTATCACTGATACCCAGTTTAACTGAAAGAATACATAAAACCACAGCTGCACTTTCCAGAACAACACCGAGACAGTTTGGCCTCACAGCTCACCGTTCATGTTGTGCTAGAATACATTTGATCCTCACGTACAGTTCATTTGGTCTTTGAAAGAACGGGTTCTGTTCAAGTACCGGCACAGGTCCTTGGGCCTTGACACGTGATCCAAAGGGGGGGATGCCCAGTTTAGTAATCAGCTAGTGTTTATATTTTATGATTGATGTCACGTTTTTGGACAATTACTGGTGTGAAGCAACTGTGTGGTGGAATCGGATTACATAAATAAATGTAAGTATACACATTTTCTTTTAATTATTGTTTTTAGATTATTTGATAAATAAGAAGCTTTCAAAAGGCACGGTTTATATCTCAACATAGTGTAGTGGATAAACATAGAGCTTAGATTTATATATATTGTTGGTTTTGAAACTCATCAAAAAATTTAGAACACGAATCAGAAACCCAATCTTTCTCTCCCTTACCTGGCTGGGACATGCTCCTCTGCAGCTGCTTGAGGGTTTCACCTGTCAGCAGGTGCACCTCGTCTTTGAGTCGGCGATGTCCATCCAGCGTGAGGTGCCAGAAACAGGACTTTCTTTTGCCATCTCTGCACAGCTGGTTGCAGGTTTTGCGGAAGCTGCTGTTGAAGCACAAGTTATGCCGGATGGTGTTTTTCCAGCCATCCGGAGCCGTTTGAAAGAAGGGAAAATTCTCCCTGGGAAGGACAATAAAAGAGTACACCTCAAAGTCAAAACTACATTTACATTTTTTCTTTTGAATTTGGCTAAAATAACACTTAAGCCATTCAAGCTGTAGTTTTTTTTTCCAATGATAGAAAATTCTTAAAATTGCTCCAGAAAGGGTTTTTTAGCACATTTCCTCTAGAGATGTCCAAATTTGTTTTGTGGTCCTTTAAAGAGAAGTTTTAGTCAGAGGGTGTAATGACTTTCTTTTACTTGTTTTAATTATTGATCTCTCTGCTGCTTTTGACACAATGGATCACTGTTTTATTATCTCGGCTGCAGCAGTCCATCATTCTGAAGGGACAGCGCTCAATTTGTTGAGGTCTTATGTTTCTCTGTCCAGCTTGGACAGTTTTCTTAAGAGAAGCCACTCAAGCACGGTGTACCCCAGGGCTCAATATTAAGCCCTTTTTTACTTTCACTTTACCTGCAACCACTGGATTCCATTTGAACAGGGACCAGACGGTGCGAGCACATCACTCCCATCTTCACTGGCTGCCTGTCTTTAAGAATTGTTTTTAAGATTTTACTTCTGGGGCCTGTTTCAAGAAGCAGATTTAACAAACCCGGAGTTAACTGACTCAGAGTTCACACACTCAGTTATCGGTTTCAGAACCGTTGAAAAAAGTTTGTTCAATCAACTCTGAGTAGTTGGACTCACAATCAGGTTAGAGCGTCACAGATGTGCGGCATATGTGTCCTAGAAGCATATGCCGATTACGAGCACATTTTGTACAAAAAGAGCAAGAGAAAGAAAATATCTGCAGAACTAATGCATACATTTGAATAATTTCAATTCAGGTTAAGAACTAAATAATGTCAGGAATGTCATCTTGAGACTTGTTAAGTAAGGAATGGTTTTGGATCTGTCAACAATTTAACAAGTAATCTCCATGATTGCTTGAATCATAACCCCCCCCCACACACACACACGGAAATCACTGAACACCCACAAAAAGAAAAGCTCTAGCTGCCTCTAGTTGAGACTTGAACCCCCACCTCTGTATTAGAAGGCAGCCATGCTAACCACCGTAGCATCATTTGATATGACCTTGTAATCATGGTAGATTTTTTTGACAGCCACCTCCAGTGTTTGAGGTTTAAAGATTTCAGTTGTTATGGGTTTAAATAAAAGGAAAAGAAAACCTGGTAATATTAATAAGTGAAATAAAAATTAATTGGGGAAACGCCATGCAATCAACCACAATCTAATTTCAAATCTGACCAACAAGTGCAGGAGTGTCAAACTCAATCGCACAAGGGGCCAAAATCCAAAAAATACATTAAGTCGTGGGCTGAACAGGACAAACATTGATTGAACACTCTAAAACTACATTATTAAAACCATAGCTTTTTAAACATAATTACAAACTAGATATATAGCATTACCTGCAATAATGCTAGGGCGAATGCTGTAAGCTGAATTTGGCCGCAGAAGATGCTAGTCCTGAGAGTTGAAAACCCTGAAGCTAAAAGCTAAAAAAAACCCTGAAGCTGATAGCCAGCTAAAATATTAGGTAAATGCCAAATTATCCTTTAAAAAAAAAAAAAAAAAACTACTGCAAAAAAACAAGGGTTAGCCAAAACAGCTAGCATGAAATATTAGCTGAACTCCAAAAAACAGCTTAAAAAAATTTTTCCAAATGCCAAAATAGTTCAAAAAGGTATCAGAATGCCCATTTTTAAAACTTTTGAATAAAAACAGGCAGGAATATTATTCCAGAATAATTCAACATTTTACTCTCCATAAAAATGTATTTTGTCAAAATTATACAGGTTAGTAAAGAGCGCAAGCTAACATATTGTTATTTAAATACAGATCAAATAAATTGACCTGGAGGGCCAGATATAATTACCCCAAAGGCTGGATCTGGCTCCAGGCCTTGACACATGTGATTAGAGGATAAAAGTACAACATCTTTCAGTTTAATCTTTCATTTGAAAAAAAATATCTGTCCAAATTCTTCCCCTACGGCTTCTCCCTCGTCCTCCAATTGTAGGTGCATTTAGAGCTTTAGTGGTGTCCAACACGTTTAAAGAGAAAAGGGAAGGCTGGTTATTCCTCTGCTGGTAAGTTGTTCTGCATCAAGCTGTGACGTGGAGGAGAAAGGCATTTCTTCACGTGGGTGTGCTCTGTAGCACAAAAGTTTACATTTAAATGGAAGCAATGACTTTGTGTTTTATCACGACTTTTTTTAAAATATGAAACCGACGTTAAGCATTTTATGAGTGCTGGAAGCTACACGCTAATGTAGAGGACCAGCGATTGTTGATGACATCATCAATGGTTAGTTACGCTGAAATTGAAGACTCTATATTTTCATCTCCCTTCATTTGGAGGGGTAAATGTAGGGGTAGGGAGAAGCCCTATCCCAGGAGTCTGCAGCTCCAGATCCACATGTGTCTCTTTTATCTCTCCATTGTGGCTCTTTGACCAAACATGAAATAAATCATGTAGAAGCTGATCCAGACATGTCGACGTCTGAGTCAGCAGCTCCTGATAATGTCTGCTTAACCAAAACTACCAAAAGAAAACAAATAAAGCCTGCAAACTAAGACTACTGAGGTCCAACCTCAAACTAAAATAACAAAACCCAGCAGTGGAAGACTGCTGAGGACAAAGAGGAGAAAAAGAACAAAAAATAAATAAAAGAATTCAGATTAGTTGAATAAATTGTTGCTGAGGTTCACATAGATGATAAACTCTGAAGGTTTTTCCATCTCTGTCATGAAGACGTCTTGTTTGTTCAACTCTGCCTCCAGAATGAACAGATTGTATATACAATGCAAAACTTTGGTAAAAAGTTTGATCTTTTATAGGTTAAAACATCATCTTATCCTGCACAACATTGGTTACTAGCTCTTCAGAGCTGGACTGAGATGATCCTGTTTGGCACATTTTGAAAAAAAAAAAAAAGAATTCCATGAATGCAAATCCAAATTTCTTAAAGGCTAAACTAAGACCATACGGCTGTTTCTAGGTTTTGATCAGTAGAAAATGAGCCCAAATGGCTCTTTTACTGTTAATGGTTGCAGACCCCTACACTAGGGGTAGGGGAGAAATTCAGACTCAGCCTTAGCTTATGTTTCTTAAACATATTTGCTACCATGCTTTCCTGACCTGGTGAAGTTGTAAATCTGCTGGACTTTTAGACATCCAGTATGGCTGCTTTTGAGAGCCAAAGCAATGAGGATGCAGTAATTCACTGGAGGTCGAGGCCAGCAACCTGGCTTCAATGCATTCATGTCCTGGAAACAAAGAAGAAAGAAAGAGGATCCAGAATAGGATCTCAATGTAATCAAATCCATCAAAAAACTGAAATGAAAGCACAAAACCTACAAAACTGTTTTCTTCAAAAAGCACCGCCTGCTGTAAGACACCATGAAGTCAGTCCATGTAAAAGAACCAAAGAAGAAGAAAACACCTTCTCACCATGACCTTTGTGGTCCTCCCCATGCGCCTGCTCTTGGCTGGCTGACTGTAGACTCCTGCATTCTTGGTCTGTCAGTTAAAGTGGTCAGAAAATTCAGACAAGAACAAATGAACATGATCCAACATCACCAAGTTATAAACCTAACAAGCATGTTGTGAGGCGCTCTACATGTGCTCTAAATGATTGAAGTTTTGACCTCCAGCTGAGCAGCAGCTGAGCCAGCGTTCAGGAGTTTGTCTTTGAGGGATGGATGAGGAAGCTCTGCAGCTTCAGGCTGGTCCGTTTGCATTTCTTTAGCCATTTCACTCAAAGGCTGTGCAGCCGCAGCTCTGCGCTCATACTGGACGGGACAGACCACGTTGGGATTTACCAGCAGCCAGAGGCTGGGCTTCACAAAACTATCTGGAAGACCAAAAGGGAAAGAATGCAACATTTCACAGCAGGTTCAGCGGGATGAAAGCTAACGCTATAGTTAGCATGAGGGCGGTCCTGATCGGCAGCATTTCAGGTTTTCTGATGAAAGCAGCACAGAACAGAGATGAGTTGAACTCTTTAGTTTACAAACTGAACCCTGGAAAGGTTTTTTTTCATCAGAATTCAAATAGTTTCTGGATCGTTCCATCATGGTGATGAAGGATGCAGAGAATATGAGGGTCTGAAGACCCCAGGGATCCAATACAAGTCTTGCTCCTGACACACAGTGATCTCTCCACTTCATTTATATGTTTTAAAGACATTCTACTCTGCAGATGTGATTCAGAAAGACCTTACAGTTAAAGATGTGTTTAAAACAAAGTTTTAGTCATTTTTCTCAGAATCCATCTGTCACTTTCAAAGCTGGTGTTCCAGACCTGACATTAAGCTTCCTCATTAGCTTTAAATGTCCTTATGTGATGTTTAATGTCAGCAAAGGCTTGTATTCTATTATTGTTCAAGGTTTCACACCAGTCATCACTTCATGCTTGTTGTTTAGAGATTTTCACTGGAATAAACTTCAATAAGTTCAATTGTTATTGTTCTTCTTCTCCTGGAGGAGTTTCAGTTTGGCCACTAGGTGGTGATCATGCTATAGCATCACATCTTATTCCAGAAGAAGAGAGAATGAGAAAAAAAAAAACAATAGGCGTGTTTGAGTTGACTTGCGCCTCGCCTGCTTCGTCGACGAGACTAAGCTGCTGCAGGAGGGGGCGGAGAAAGGCGCCTGAGATGAAGGTGGACGACGAGACTGCACGAGAACGAGGAGTTGGGAGCTGTCCTCAACATTCGGCTGAATTTTAATACGCCACTCCTCCTAGTATGATCTGTGCTGTTATGTCTTTTATAGTATTTTTTTACAACTCTTAGTGTAAAACAGATAAAAAAAATAGTCGGGGGATTCATTACATGTACACAGTCCCAAATAAATAGATAAAATAATAATTAAAGTTCATTTTCAAGACAACTATGACACAAATAACCACAGATTATTTAAAATCTTGTATATTTTTTCATCAGCGATTCACTACCTTCCAGAAAAAGTAAGAACATACACATATTTCCTTCATTTAGCGCCAGTTATTTCACATTAAACTACAAAAACTTTCGGGACACCGTTTCCCACAATGCATTGTTTTGTAGTCATCAAGGCGGCTCGCAGCCAGCGCAGTACCTATTTTCTGGCTGCGCTGGCTTAGGAAGGCGCCTTGAACCCGCCCATTTGTCGCGATACTTCATCTCGTCGCAAATGTGACGTCGGTGACAGAAACTAACCAGCATGCACCGCAATCCAGGCGATCTGCGCAGCGCCGCGTCCGCCTGCATGATCTCAAACACGCCTAATGTTTCAGATTGCAAATGGTTATTTTAAAAAATATTTCCTTAAAAGAGTTTTAAAAATTCATACCTGTGAGTTTATAAAGATGTT
Organism: Oryzias javanicus; assembly: GCA_003999625.1. Lineage (NCBI taxonomy): Eukaryota > Metazoa > Chordata > Actinopteri > Beloniformes > Adrianichthyidae > Oryzias > Oryzias javanicus. The sequence continues at coordinate 5,161,427 of CM012439.1, forward strand.
CATTTAGTCAGTGATGCATGTTTCTGTCGACCGAGCGTTAACTTTAGTCGTTCTATGGTAAAACGTTAGCATTAAGCTAGCAGACTTTAGCTTCATGTGCTCAATCGATTTATATTTTTATGAATAGATTATTGATTCTTAAGATCAGTTCTATAAAGCAACATGAACACATGAATTTAGAGCTGTAAATTAACAGATGTGAAAAAGAAAAACACTTTCAAGTGTTTCATTATTTAAATCTGAAAGCATCAGATGAGTTTGGTGAAATATTAATACTTTTTATTTCTAAATAAACGTGTCCATGATCAAGTTTAACTGTTGTCCATGAGCAAAGCTCTTCTAAAACACGTAGCAGAATGCTCATAAATCGTGTGTCAGGTCAACCGTAGAGGGTCTAAATCCCTGAAAACAGACTTTATTCAAGACATTCCAGCTGCTTCACACTGAACTCACCTGACGGTTTATCGCTCCAGACAAACTCATCTGGTTTCCTCAAGGTTCCTGCAGAAGGTCTAGGAGCCACATGTTGATCATTTAGCTTTTCATCTATAACCAAAAGAATCATTCTTTCTTCATTCATTCTTTTAACACCAGAGCTCCAGAGTTTATGTTCTTTGATTTACTGTAACTTTTAAACCATAGCATGATCATTCCAGTAGATTCTGAAGGAGAAAAGCGGTTCGACGAGCCGCTTTTCTCCTTCAGAATCGACTGGAATTATTGTGTTAACAGTTAAAAAGTTACAATATGTTTACAATTTAGTGTTTTTTGTCACCAGCAATGTCTCAAGTGTTAAAGGCTTGTCAGTTGTGTACATGATGGCTTTGATTTCTTTTTTATACAAATGAAACCAAAGTAAAAAAGTCTTCAACCAATAAATTGGATAAAAACCATCGTTCACCCAGAAAGAACTGGTCAGTGGTTGTCGGCAGTTTCAGCTCCCTGTCCATGTCCCAGTCCGTCAGACCCACGGAGCAGTGAAGGTTCAGGAATCGAGGGTTGGCTTTCAGCTCTAGAGTCATGGCTGCTGGGTTTCCCTGACATCAGCACAGCTTTTTTAAGAATGATGACACCTGTGCAGCAGGTGGAACAGCCTGATTGGCCTCAATTAAGTCCAAAGGAGTGCAGCCTTGTAACGAGCTGCATGAAATACACTCCTTACAGAAATCAGGGTTTGACTAATTTCTCTTTTTAATCAATATAAACTATTCAAACCAAGGAACACATATTCTTTAAATTCCCCCAAAACAAAATAAAAAAATGTCCTCTTATTCTTTTCAGTCTCTTTAAGCTCTTAGTCTCTCTCCAAGTGTTCAGATGAAAGTTTCACTGTCCACAAAAAAGACTGTAGATCCACCAGGAAACAGGAGTCCAAAAAACAATGGAATGATCTCACCAAAAACGATGTGGTTGCGGTTTCCTCCCTTTATCCATCTTTTGTGGGTAGGTTATCCTTTTTTATTTTAATTCTGGGGTCCCTCGTAGCCTTCCCCAGCCTTGTGTCTTTTTCCTCCTCATCACAGCTGCCGACGCCCCAAACTTTTCTCCTCTTATTTCCTTGCTGGTGACTCCACCCACTTCCTCCAGAATTCACATGGTACAAACACAAAATTCTACACAATATTAATAAAAAAAAACAGTTTCTATTATTTTTAGAGCTATAATATTTTCAAACCAATGTGGACTTTATTCATTTCATTATTTATTTATTTTGTCCACTGGATACCTTTGTGGCAATGCTACAGCCTGTGGATGCAGGGCTCACTGTTCTCTGCAGTGTTCAAGTCCTTAGAGTTCTCAGTCTGAAGTCATGTTTGGACAGGTTCATGCAACAACTGCTGGGACCACAATCACAGAACACAAGAACCAGTTTGGAGGCTTCAGAGTGGATAAAACAGTTAGTGGTCACTGATGTCATCTCAGCCAAAAATGATGACTGCTGGAATCATTCATGGATTCTGGGGTCAGATTAGGTTTGATCTTCAGTCTCTTTTTGTTTCCCATGAAAACAACAGGAAACTCAGACCACATGCAGTGAACCTTTGATTGTGTGAATGTTTAAAATCCCCTCCAATGAAAAATCCTGTTTTTAAAGTTTTTATCATGTCTGTGTGTCATTTTTCTTCTGAAAGAGAACAAATGTAATAAGAAATCATTTAGTTTTTTTTCATTTCTGAATATTTCTCCTTTTAAATCTCTATCAACCAAACAGTCTTGGACACACTCTGTTTTTCATCAATCATCTTCTTTCTGCTGCACATGCACTAAACCCTCATCTGGTCCGGCTAGCGTGTCTAGTTCAGCTTCTGGAGAAGAGAAGATGCTACCTTCACATTGACTGCAGTCAAATGAGCCGCCGTTCACATTTCTGTGGTCCAATCAGCATCACTGGATTTTTGGTGTCAGTTTCATCCAACTCACACCATATTTAAAAAATAGTGCCATTAAATCTAAACTGTTTTAGCTTCGACTCAAAAGTGAAGACCTGAAGGGGCCATACTATGATTTTCTCAAGCCTTTCAGAGTAAACTATATCCATATAAATGATCATGTCCAAAAAACAAATCATTTATGAAACATTTGTTATTTTCATTAGTTTTTTTCTACCCAGAAGCAAAACGACTCGATTCCTGAAGCTCCACCTGCCGCCCATTTCATGATGTCATCCTAGAGTCAACATTAGCTGCATTTCCATGTGCAAAATGTCTGTGATCAGATCAAAGATCAGATTAGAATAGAACTGTGCATATGACCCTGAAAAACTTGATCCGATTGTAACAAACGTTTCTGTGCGCCGCACGTTTGAATGGAATAAATCATGTTGACATGTGCAGAAATGTGGAAAATAATGGAAACAGTCGTAGAAGAAGAAATAGCGAGTTCTGTTGTAAACAATCAAAGATGCTGCATAGAAAGAGATGATCCTCTGAGCGTGCTTTCATTATTAATAATTGTAGTTTGAAGTGACTCCGTGTGTGCAGCATCTTATTCATGGTCGTACAGACTGTCAGTGACCTCTGTAAAGCAGAACATGGAAATAAGTGATCCCAAAATAAAGATTCTCAACTATAGAAATAACATTACTTTAATTTCTGCCTCATAAACTACAACAATTATTGTTTATTTTTAGTGAGAGACAGAACGAGTGATGCTTTCTGACTAAATGAGGAAAGAGAAAAATGTTTGTGATTTTTTATTTTTTTACTGTTTTATATCATCATAAATTATTACTATTATTATTTCAATAATGATTTAAAATGAACAACAAAATAAAATCATAAATAAATACATTATTGATCCACACACTAACAGACTCCAAGTTTTATTGATTCTTGACAGCTGTAGGTCAAGAGAGAATTTCACAAATTAGATGAAGTTTTTCATTTTTCATAAAAAAAAAAATTTTAATGATAAGGATTTATGTCAGCTGTGCACTTGGTTTAATAAAATATCAGTGGGTGGTGCTGTATCATCCATTGGATGAAACAGTAGAAGAAGAAAACATTCGTAGTCTTTAATCTTTTTTGTAGTCCAACTGTGGACTCCTCTTCCTCTTTTTCTTATTGTTTAAAATTAGAAAAATATTTCTTATTCTGAATATTTTCATTATTATAAACACTTTAAGCAGTGTAGGGTTTGATCTTCAGAAAAGCTTATAAAAAAGGATATATATATATATAAATATATATGGCAAATCCCTCTTTCTAAATGATTTAATTTTCTTATGTCTTTAATTCAATTTTTTTTATTTACTTGTTGGTCAAAAACATTTTGATTTCCAATCACTTGATATGATTCTTTGTCATGGTTTTCTAAGAAGTTTATTGTTCAAATCCAGAAGAATGCAGACACAGAAGTGAAGCATGATTGGGGGAAGGGGTGCCTAGGGTCACTGTTTTTTTTGTTAAGTTGACTTGAGGTTTGAAACCATCAAGGTTACCCCCAAAACTTCAAGTTCTGACGCGGAGGGTCCTCAACCATATGTGACGAGTCGGGAATGAGATTGTGTTGGATTACCACTGGTGTTGACCATGTGGGCATTGAGGAGGACAATGGAGTCCCTTTTGGGGCTGTTGGAAATATTAATTAACAGAATTGTGCTTATGTGTGGGCCTTGAAGCCAGTGTCTCACCTCCCCCGAGAGAGAGATTCACTCAGCCTCATGGGAACTTACTGGAAACTTACTGGAATGTCTTTGTCTTAGTCCTGACTTCTTTTAAGGACATAGGCTAACAGTTTATGACCTATGACACAGGACCCCTGACTGTCGTTGCCTAGCAACGGCAACGCTGTATAAAAGTGCATGTCCGCGTGTGGGGGGCAGAGCTCCTACGAGGTAACTGTGAGCAGTTGCCTTGTGGATCTCTCATCTTTGCAAAGAGTAATAAAAGTAACTGAGATCAATAAGGCCTGGTTCTTGGATTTTTTAGGAACATTTATAGAAATCTTTTTAGGAAAAAAGTCATTCTTGACAGTTGGTGCCGAAACCCGGGAGACAACAGCCGTCCAAGGAGGACCGCGAGGGAAGACGACTGAAATCCTGCTGCAGGGCGGGTCCGTTACTGGACCCGTGAACAGAAGACCTCGGACACGACGTTTGACTCCGGGGCCGGTTGATAGGGTCTTCCCTCAGCAGCCCTCCGAGGCGGTGACGTCTCCTGAGGGCCAACGAACCAGGTCAGTTATTGATTCAGTCTGATATGAGGTTTTAAGAGAAAAAAAGGTAAATAAGAATGAATAAGTGTAAAAGTGAATAAGAAGAAAAGTGAATAAGAAGAAAAGTGAATAAGAATAAAGAGTAAAAGTGAATATGAGGGTAAAGAGAAAATCCTAGTGGGTTGTAAGAGTTGAACCGACAGGTCCGCCACCACACGCGGCACAGGTGTTCTTTGATCAGTAATATTTTCAGCGGTCGCCAATGTAAGAGTTGTACGTGACCGTCGATAAGAAATTGATCAAGACCGTTTTAACACACGTGGGAAAAAGTGTTAATTGGCAGAAGTAATTTTAAATCAACTCTATCGCCAGGAGTCACCAATGAAAAATTGTACGTGGCTGTCGACAATAGATTGATTAGACGGAATAAAAGGTTTTTGTCGGGAAAAAAAAAAGTGTTTTAAGAGTGAAAAAGGGTAAAGCGCTGGGGAAAGGTTTATTTTGGGGGTGGGCAGAAAAGACAAAAGGAGAAAAAAAAACGTGCGGGGCGAAGCTGTCTGTGACGAGCGCGTGAGCAGAAGGAGGGGCTGGAGCAAGGCTGAGCGGACACGCGCAGAGGAGCAGGAGAAGAGCAAGGGAGGGGGCATTATGTCTATGGGGCTGAGCTGTGGTGACGACGGTGGATCACTTACAGACTTACTGATTACAGCTGAGAAATACAAGGCCTGTTAACAACTGAGCTCATAAAAATAAATAAAATAAAATAAAATTGGATATTGGATAAATAAAATAAAATAAAATAAAACTAAAATAAATAAAATAAGATTGTAAGAAAGAGTGGGTGTGTTTGTCCATGGACAGTGTGAGTGCAGAAAAGTTGTCTCAGTGAGCTTTATGTGTGTGAATGTTTGTGTGTATTTCTTAAATAGCTATTCATAACATTTAAAGTTCTTTTTTTAATTTTCTCCTTTATTTTTCCCTTAAGTTTTAACTTGAATATTCCCTTAAGCATTTTTAATTATGCTTTTAATCTTTTGTGTGTATGACTTTGACTAACAGAACTTTTGAGTCTTCTTTGTGTCTTTAAGTCTAAAAAAGGAAAAAAAAAACCTATGAACAAAACAAAAAACTATAGTTGAGGGTACAGCTTAGACTACTATTTCTCACTTAGTGTTCACATTCCTGTGCCTGCAGGCGAAGGCACAACCCCCACACACACACTCACTCAGATCTTCATCCACGCACGCACATAGACACTGCCTTGATGTACCAACACACAGCTATTCCTTACCACAACATAAAGACACCTACACATACACATTGTTGATCAACCAAGTCATTGATAGAATTAGAATACATTTAACTCACTCAAATAACAAGGCAACATGGAAGCCATATAACTTCAAAGGCTGCCTATCAGTCCTTGCCTGCACAGTTCTGCATGATCAAATCCTGGCTGACAAAAGGAAGAGGAAAAAAAACCCAGAGCATAGACAGCACCCCCGAGCTGATAGCCAACCACAGATAACCAACCACAGAAACAGCAGAATGGATGAGAGAATTGTTGAAAAGTAAAGAAGTGTCGAGAACAAATAATCTGCCAGATGTTCCTTGTTCCTCACAGGTGGAGCTGTTGCAGCCAGGTGACCAGATCCTGATCAAGGTGATCAAAAGAAAAACCTGGGCTGCACCCCGCTGTGGGAGATCCTTCACTGTCCAGCTGACCACCTCCTCCACTGCTGTGAAGATTGCTGAGAGAGCCACTTGGATCCACCAGAGCCATTGCAAGAAGCTGGTACCTCTGAAGGATGGTAGGAGTGGAAGACGCCCGGTACCAAAACCTTTGGGTGCTGAAGAAACCAACTGATCTCCTACCCCAGCTCCTTACAGCAGGTCACAAAACCCAGAGCAATGAGGATTTCTGTGACAACTACCACAACCAACTCCAGATTCTATGGGTTGTCCCTCAGCGAAAGGGGAAACAGACAGGACAGATTCACCAAAACCTCAGTAACTGGACCCAACCTGGGTTCGAAGCTGTCAAGAACAATTAGCGGCAACCGCCACCGATGGAAGCCTGACTCGTGCAGTAGGAGGACTGCATAGTCTGAGCAATAAAATGAAGGAACATTCAGGTGTTGATACATCCATGTGGGACAGTTGGTTAGATATGTTTGGGGCGTACAAGACCCCAGCAGTTAAGTTATGGTACATCTTTTGCAGGCTGGTGACAATGATGATTCTGATGATGACGATGATGTATATGTTGCTTAAGGTACATTTTTATAGTCCCTGCTTTTCTTAGCTACCTGTGGCTTTTGAAGTGTTCGCACCATGAGTGGGACGAGGGGGAATTTCCCACTGGGTTTTCGCCCCCTCCACGGGCTCAGAACAGAAAAATCTGTTTCTGATGTTTTAGGTTAAAACTGTTCATGCAGGAGACTTAAAACTGATGTTTTCAAGATTGCTGTTGCGAGCTCGAGTGCTTCAAGACCCACAACAGGGCGGAACTGTTGGAAATATTAATTAACAGAATTGTGCTTATGTGTGGGCCTTGAAGCCAGTGTCTCACCTCCCCCGAGAGAGAGATTCACTCAGCCTCATGGGAACTTACTGGAAACTTACTGGAATGTCTTTGTCTTAGTCCTGACTCCTTTTAAGGACATAGGCTAACAGTTTATGACCTATGACACAGGACCCCTGACTGTCGTTGCCTAGCAATGGCAACGCTGTATAAAAGTGCATGTCCGCGTGTGGGGGGCAGAGCTCCTACGAGGTAACTGTGAGCAGTTGCCTTGTGGATCTCTCATCTTTGCAAAGAGTAATAAAAGTAACTGAGATCAATAAGGCCTGGTTCTTGGATTTTTTAGGAACATTTATAGAAATCTTTTTAGGAAAAAAGTCATTCTTGACAGGGGCAATTTCCAGTACCCCTCCAAGAGACTCCAAGAAGGCTGGGTACTCAGCTGCTTTTCAGCTAGAATACTGAAACCTCAGTTCCATCCAGTCCCAGTGCCGAGCCTCCAAGGAGAACTTCAGCTACCTTTGTAAGTTCAGCATGGGTGATGGGTCAGTCCTCAGCCTCTTTTTCTTCCAGAGGATGTGTGTCAGAAGGATTTGTCAGCAGGACTATGGAAATCCCAGGGTCCTTGGGGAGGGTCCCGCCCAGCAGGTGGTCAGGCCCAGAGCAGCATATATATAAATACACAACTCATCTCTGTTTGGGATTCAACTGTTCAATTTGTTTTTGCTCTCACACACCCCTCTGCATTTATCCGGACTTGGGACCGGCACAAGTGGACACTAGTTTGTGTCCCCTTGTGGTTGCATTACACATTCACACACACATTCACACAAACATTCACGCACACACTCACACACACAAACAAACACAGAGTTATTTTTAGAATTTTTTTTTTTTACTTTAAAAAATTATTATTATTTTTTTTTGTTATTTTTTTTTACAGTTTTTTTTTGTTATTTTTTTGCACAGTTTTCTTTTTGTTTTTTTTTCAATATTTCAGCTGTTACCAGCTGACCAATAATGTTACCAGAATTCCGGCAATAAATCCTCTAAATTGATCGTCTCACATCCATTCTGTGAAATGCATTCACGAAGGAGTTGATGAAGGGGTTGTGGATCAACGTTCCATGAAGATGACGATTCTACAGGAACTTCAGGAACTTCTTCCTGAAAAGTCCCTGAAGTTTGGGAGTCAAAGGAAGCTCCTGGATTTTGGTTCACAGAATTCTGGGTGGATACTCCCAGAATATCCGTGATGTCCTCAAATGCAGCAGGAGTTACAGAGGCCAGTACATTTCTTACATTTATCTCTTCAGAGACAGTCGGTAAAAAAGATTCCTGGACGGGGTCAGTTAGAGGTCGTGGAGGAACCCGCCGTAATGCTGGGGGTTCTTTGGGTCCTTTTGTGGATTCTGGTGCCTTCTTAGAGTATTTTGTCCACTTTCTCTGCTTGCTGTTTGTAGAGGAGAAAGCATTCAGCCTCTTCTGAGGAGGAAAGTCTGAGGAGAAACTCAATCCTCCCGTAAGTGCTCCCTGGAACATGCTTGATATTTGGAGTGGAAGATGCAGCAGCCACACTTTAAGCAGGCCTCTTCAAGGCCTTTCGTCCACAATTTCTTCTTGACAGGATTATCTTGATGTTTCTTATCCATTTTGGCTGTGCACTCTTCATGATTGGTGGTGATTTGGACTTCTTGCGCTTCAAAGAAGTCTTTTCACTGTCAGACAGAACTGTCTGCAGATTTCTTTTAGCAGATAAACGCTTTCTCACGTTTTCCACTGTAACAGAGGCCGAAGAAGAAACATCGCTGGTGGAGCAGGACGATGAAGTGGAGACGCAGCTTTGCTGAGAAACCAAACTTGATGTGGAGTTCAGCTGAACATTTGAAGAGGTATTTGGAGACCTCTGAGCTGGAGGAGAGGCAGAGGAAGAAGCAGGGAGAGATCTTGCAGGAGAGTCCGAGTCGGAAGCTCCTAGTCGCACCCGTTTGCTATGTGGCTGATCTTGAACATCTGGAGAATCCTCTCTGCCTCTTTTCCGTGACTTTCCAGTGGGTTCTTGAACTTTCTCCTGAAAAGCTTCAGAAGTTTGGGATGAAACTCCTGGACTTTCATTGAAAGAGTCATTAGTATCGACTCCAAGAAAGTCAAAGATGTCCTCAGGTGCAGCAGGAGTTTCAGAGTTTAGTAAATCACCAAAAGTTGGAGGAGATTGACCAATGGGACTAGGTAGTGGATGTCCCTCCATTGAGTCAAGATGTTGTATGGGATTCTGTGTGAGGTGGTTCTCCTCAACCACAGAACCTCTGCAACAAGACGAGAACATTTTAAAGAAGGATTTTCTGTAGAGTCAAAAAAATCCTTAAAATGTTCTTGTTAAAGCGTGTAGTTTTTTGTAGCGTGGACAAAAAACTGCGTGTTCCTCAGTGTAAGTGGAAGGTACTTGACAGGATTGCAAGACTTCTAGTAGCTGTGGAACAGAACGTGTGTTCTCTGGAAGCAACCAAACGAACAACTGAGGGGAATGATTTCGGGGTCATATTTATAGACCTCAGATGGGGGGGGGGGGGGGGGGGGGGGGGGCGGGCTCGCTGACGTCAGAGAAAGGGGGGGATCTGACGTCAGAAGAAGGGGGGGCTTCCTCTTTGGAGGGGGTCCCCCGTTGAGTGTGTGGATAGGGTGGGGGAAACCCCCTCCAAAGAGGAAGCCCCCGCTTGCTCTGACGTCAGAGCCCCCTTTTCTCTGATCAGGAAAGAAAGCCCCCCCCCCCCTCCCCCCGCCACCCCTCCCCCCCCCCCCATCTGAAGTCTATAAATATGACCCCGAAATCATTCCCCTCAGTTGTTCGTTTGGTTGCTTCCAGAGAACACACGTTCTGTTCCACAGCTACTAGAAGTCTTGCAATCCTGTCAAGTACCTTCCACTTACACTGAGGAACACGCAGTTTTTTGTCCACGCTACAAAAAACTACACGCTTTAACAAGAACATTTTAAGGATTTTTTGACTCTACAGAAAATCCTTCTTTAAAAATGTTCTCGTCTTGTTGCAGAGGTTCTGTGGTTGAGGAGAACCACCTCACACAGAATCCCATACAACATCTTGACTCAATGGAGGGACATCCACTACCTAGTCCCATTGGTCAATCTCCTCCAACTTTTGGTGATTTACTAAACTCTGAAATCCTGCTGCACCTGAGGACATCTTTGACTTTCTTGGAGTCGATACTAATGACTCTTTCAATGAAAGTCCAGAGTTTCATCCCAAACTTCTGAAGCTTTTCAGGAGAAAGTTCAAGAACCCACTGGAAAGTCACGGAAAAGAGGCAGAGAGGATTCTCCAGATGTTCAAGATCAGCCACATAGCAAACGGGTGCGACTAGGAGCTTCCGACTCGGACTCTCCTGCAAGATCTCTCCCTGCTTCTTCCTCTGCCTCTCCTCCAGCTCAGAGGTCTCCAAATACCTCTTCAAATGTTCAGCTGAACTCCACATCAAGTTTGGTTTCTCAGCAAAGCTGCGTCTCCACTTCATCGTCCTGCTCCACCAGCGATGTTTCTTCTTCGGCCTCTGTTACAGTGGAAAATGTGAGAAAGCGTTTATCTGCTAAAAGAAATCTGCAGACAGTTCTGTCTGACAGTGAAAAGACTTCTTTGAAGCGCAAGAAGTCCAAATCACCACCAATCATGAAGAGTGCACAGCCAAAATGGATAAGAAACATCAAGATAATCATGTCAAGAAGAAATTGTGGACGAAAGGCCTTGAAGAGGCCTGCTTAAAGTGTGGCTGCTGCATCTTCCACTCCAAATATCAAGCATGTTCCAGGAGCACTTACGGAGGATTGAGTTTCTCCTCAGACTTTCCTCCTCAGAAGATGCTGAATGCTTTCTCCTCTACAAACAGCAAGCAGAGAAAGAGGACAAAATATTCTAAGAAGGCACCAGAATCCACAAAAGGACCCAAAGAACCCCCAGTATTATGGCGGGTTCCTCCACAACCTCTAACTGACCGCGTCCAGGAATCTTTTTTACCGACTGTCTCTGAAGAGATAAATGTAAGAAATGTACTGGCCTCTGTAACTCCTGCTGCATTTGAGGACATCACGGATATTCTGGGAGTATCCACCCAGAATTCTGTCACCAAAATCCAGGAGCTTCTTTGACTCCCAACTTCAGGGACTTTTCAGGAAGAGTTCCTGAAGTTCCTGTAGAATCGTCATCTTCATGGAACGTTGATCCACACCCCTTCTTCAACTCCTTCGTGAATGCATTTCACAGAATGGATGTGAGACGATCAATTTAGAGGATTTATTGCCGGAATTCTGGTAACATTATTGGTCAGCTGGTAACAGCTGAAATATGAAAAAAAAAAAAGAAAACTGTGCAAAAAAATAACAAAAAAAAAAACTGTAAAAAAAATAACAAAAAAAAATAATAATAATTTTTAAAGTAAAAAAAAAAAATTCTAAAAATAATTCTGTTTTTGTTTGTGTGTGTGAGTGTGTGCGTGAATGTTTGTGTGAATGTGTGTGTGTGAATGTGTAATGCAACCACAAGGGGACACAAACTAGTGTCCACTTGTGCCGGTCCCAAGTCCGGATAAATGCAGAGGGGTGTGTGAGAGCAAAAACAAATTGAACAGTTGAATCCCAAACAGAGATGAGTTGTGTATTTATATATATGCTGCTCTGGGCCTGACCACCTGCTGGGCGGGACCCTCCCCAAGGACCCTGGGATTTCCATAGTCCTGCTGACAAATCCTTCTGACACACATCCTCTGGAAGAAAAAGAGGCTGAGGACTGACCCATCACCCATGCTGAACTTCCAAAGGTAGCAGAAGTTCTCCTTGGAGGCTCAGCACCGGGACTGGATGGAACTGAGGTTTCAGTATTCTAGCTGAAAAGCAGCTGAGTACCCAGCCTTCTTGGAGTCTCTTGGAGGGGTACTGGAAATTGCCCCAAAAGGGACTCCATTGTCCTCCTCAATGCCCACATGCTCAACACCAGTGGCAATCCAACACAATCTCATTCCCGACTCGTCACATATGGTTGAGGACCCTCCGCGTCAGAACCTGAAGTTTTGGGGGTAACCTTGATGGTTTCAAACCTCAAGCCAACTTAACAAAAAAAACAGTGACCCTAGGCACCCCTTCCCCCAATCATGCTTCACTTCTGTGTCTGCATTCTTCTGGATTTGAACAATAAACTTCTTAGAAAACCATGACAAAGAATCATATCAAGTGAATGGAAATCAAAATGTTTTTGACCAACAAGTAAATAAAAAAAATTGAATTAAATACATAAGAAAATTAAATCATTTAGAAAGAGGGATTTGCCATATATATTTATATATATTTATCCTTTTTTATGCGCTTTTCTGAAGATCAAACCCTACACTGCTTAAAGTGTTTATATTAATGAAAATATTTAGAATAAGAAATATTTTACTAATTTTAAAAAATGAGAAAAAGAGGAAGAGGAGTCCACCGTTGGACTACAAAAAAGATGAAAGACGATGAATGTTTTCTTCTTCTACTGTTTCATCCAATGGATGATACAGCGCCACCCACTGATATTTTATTAAACCAAGTGTGCAGCTGACATAAATCCTTATCATTAAAATATTTATTTTTATGAAAAATGAAAAACTTCATCTAATTTGTGAAATTCTCTCTTGACCTACAGCTGTCAAGAATCAATAGAACTTGGAGTCTGTTAGTGTGTGGATCAATAATGTATTTATTTATGATTTTATTTTGTTGTTCATTTTAAATCATTATTGAAATAATAATAGTAATAATTTATGATGATATAAAACAGATAAGTAAAAAAATCACAAACATTTTTCTCTTTCCTCATTTAGTCAGAAAGCAACACTCGGCCTGAGTTTCCTGTTGTTTTCATGGGAAACAAAAAGAGACTGAAGATCAAACCTAATCTGACCCCAGAATCCATGAATGATTCCAGCAGTCATCATTTTTGGCTGAGATGACATCAGTGACCACTAACTGTTTTATCCACTCTGAAGCATCCAAACTGGTTCTTGTGTTCTGTGATTGTGGTCCCAGCAGTTGTTGCATGAACCTGTTCAAACATGACTTCAGACTGAGAAGAACTCTTTTTATGAATTATGAGTTATTTTGTGAACTCTTCCTACTCGAAAGGAAAACGCCTCGATCTCCTCTCGCTCTTTGTGGGTGCCGCCTACTTCATGAAGTCATCTTAGAGCTGACCTCAGCAGCATATCTGCATATCACCCACAAAAACAAGCAACATTTGAACTTTCACAGAGATGGATGTGCATATTGTACATATGAAATAAAAGCATTTAGCCAATCACTGCTAGCTCTGCAGAGAAAGTGTGCAGTGCAGACTCTTCCTGAAAGGGGCGGTTCCCACTTTGTGACATCACAATGTGAGGACTCCATTGTTTTCCTAGATTGGGCCGGTCTGGTGCTCAGAGAGAAGGGTTTTAGAACAATGATCAGAGATGGGTGAATGGGACGATTTGGGATTGTTTTCCATTAGAAATTAACAACATATATATTTTTCATAGTATCATATTACAGAAAACTCTTTTACCTCTTTCACTTTTGACATTAACACATTCAAGTTCCTTTAAAAAATAAAACACATCATGTATTTAATCAGATCCTCCAGCTGCAGCAGATTTATTTGAATTAAAAATGCAAAAAACATTAGATTTTCTATTATTTTCTTTGGTGAGCCTTTATCCTTTTTCTTGTTTTACTTGTGAATGACAACATGACAACATTTGAATTAAAATTATTTCAAAAATATACATGTAAAAGCAACAAGATAACGTTGCTCTGATTAGAAACCACTTCAACAGTAGATTAACATGTTACCATCATTTTAATCAGTTTGGCCTGTCTGACATGTCCAACAAATCTAAGAATTAATTAATTAGTTAAGTTTGAAGTTTTCCTCAAACTTGAAGAGCCAAAATGGAGGAATAAAGAGCCTCAGGTTGCAGACCCCTAACACAAGTATTTAAATAGCTTGTGTGTAATGCATCAACTGTCCAGCAGATGGCAGCATAATCCTAAAGAATGGCAGCAGCTTTCTGACTTTCATTCTGCTGTAAGAACGGATTCATGTAGAAGCCTTAATGGGAAGCTTCAGTTTGATCCGTTTAAATATGAACTATGAAAATTAACTTGTAGTTTTGATCAATACAGTGCAAGTTATTTCCTAACTGCACTACATTTATGTCTTGACATTAAGTCGTGACACCTGGATTTAAAGACTTCTCTTTCTAAAGCATGAGGTCAGACAGCTGGAAAATCAGGACAACACATTAAAGCAGTAAATTTGGTTCTATATTTAGGGAAAGAAACAATAATAATAATAATAAACTTAAAGTAACAATTGAAAGATTTTGTTCCGTCTTATTATGTCTAACTTTGAAACAATTTACATTTCTGGTATAAACCCAGTGTGAAATGAAGAACCTGAATGGATATTTAATAATATAATATAATATAATATAATATAATATAATATAATATAATATAATATAATATAATATAATATAATATAATATAATATAATATAATATAATATAATACTTAAAGTTCAGTAGTAATGTTTTAAACCAGAACAAAGTGAGATATATAAATAACATAAAATGTTATGAGATGAGTCGCTTTTTTTTTTTTTAGAAACTACACCTAATTAACCCCCTAAAAGAAAAAAAAAAGATATTTGTAATAATAAAAATGTTCAAATGTTTTGTTTTATTTCTTTTCTTTAAATAGAAACATCTGAAGAAAGTATCGAAAGATACATTAATTTTTATGTCATTTTCTGTCTCTTTTCTGACCCCTTTGTTGGTAAATAATTCACTGACATAAACAATCATCCAGCTTTTTTTGAAAGACAATTGATTATTTTTTAAACCTTATTTTAATAAAAATGTTTATGCTTGTTCTTTCTTTCACTGCAAACATCTGAAATTACGTCTGAAGGATTTTTTTCTTCTGGCCAAAAACAACCAAATGTGTGCTGCAGTGGAGCAGGAATATATTGATACAATGTACAAAGGTGAGAATTTATAAGATTTTTTTTTTCTTTTCATTTCCTTTCATACTTTTGTTGTTTCTATGATTTTCTTATTTGTTGCTCTACATACTTTTCTTCAAATGTCTGAAATAAATGGTTTAAACTGAACTGAACAGTGTTTGAATTTACAAACCAGTTTGACGAACAATTTACTGTCATAGAAATCTCAGAAACTTGTTTGAATGGGTCTAAAATGTAAAGTTATTCCACAAATGTCCTTTTGAGTTGAAAATGAAATGGAATGATTGACAATTGAAATTCAAAGGGAAAGCTTGAACAATATTCAAATAAGTTGTATTTATAGAGCCCCAGGTGGAAGTTTGGTTCAGTTCAATAAGAACATTTTTGAGTTGTTTGAAATAAGCTGAGTTTAGTCTGTGGAGATTTCAATACAGATTTATTAAAAACTAACAATGATGAAAAAAAACAACAGAATTTGTAAACAACATGTTTAGTTTAGGTTTTTACCCTCGAATATTAAAACCAAGTAGAATAACTTTAAACAGTGCTTCACTAATTGATAATATATCTATGAACAAAACTGGTTTACAAACAAGAAGCGGACTTCTATTGACTGATATTACTGATCATCTTCCTATTTTTGTTGTTATTGAAATTAAAAACAATCAAAAAATGAAAGAAATTAAAACAATGAATAATATTTTCAGAGAAAAAACACCCTCATCAATTGAAGCAATGAAAGAGGATTTGATTCAGTATGACTGGCAAGAAATCTATGTTGATGATGTCAGTGATTCTTACAGTATTTTCTTAAATATTTTTATGAGAATTTATGATTTCTACTGCCCACTGAAAACACGAAAAAAAATCTGAACTAAATCAAAACCTTGGATAATTAAAGGTTTTAAAATACTTGAAGAAAAAAGCATAAATTATATTGAGATTTCATTGAAAACAAAACAGATGAAAATGAGACAAAGTATAAAACCTACAAACATAAATTAGTAAGTATACTGAGAAAAAAAAAATAGCCTATTATGACAAGTTACTGCAGAGACATGTGAAAGATATTAGAAGTACCTGGAAAGTAATAATAATGTAATAGAAAAGAAAAAAGACAACTGTTTTCCAAATTATATCAAAAAAGATAACATGATTATTGAGGACAAACTGGTGTGATGGACCAGGCAATCACCACCAAGAGCACAGGGTTTTAGTCCAAACATAAATCATTTAATATCCAACAAAATCCAACGGAACAAACATTTCCAGTTTAAAGGGGCCCATAAAAGAGGTCAACTCAACAAACATAAAGTAAGCTGTAACTTAGGAAAGAACTCAAATAACTGACCTCCCATTACCACACACCTGGGGACTTTTAAACTAGTGGGTCAAACTACTAGTGATACAGTGGAGGGGGGTGGATGAGATAGAAAGTCTTAAAACAGAACATGAATTCCATTGCCCTCCCCATGGAGTCCAGGTAGTGGTAGCACCCTCTTGCAGAGCCTCTCCATTTGGCACCATCTTCAGGCCGCCTCGGGCAGGTACAGCTCCACATGAAACTCAAAACAAAAACCAATGGATAAACACAAATAAACCGCAACCAAAGATGCATATCAAATTAAGTAGAACTGTACACTACACCTTCATGTTATTGTTGTGTGACTGGAGTCATCACACTCCCCTCCCCTTCAGGACCCTGGCCAGGGCAGCGGGACAGGTAATCCGCGATGCAGTTGATCTTGCCAGGAACATGTTGAATGGTAAAGCTGAAGGGCTGCATCGACAGGTACCACCTGGTAATTCTTCCGTTTGAATCCTTCATCCTGTCGAGCCACTGAAGAGCCTTGTGATCCGTCTCCAGTAAAAACTGTCGTCCAAGCAGGTAGTATCTCAGGGAATCTAATGCCCACTTTATGGCTAGAGTCTCTTTTTCCACCGTAGAATATCTGACTTCTCTTGGAAACAACTTCCGACTGATATATGCCACTGGGTGCCGCTCTTCAGGTGTTCCCTGCAGAAGAACCGCTCCTAAACCTCTCTCTGAGGCATCGGTTTGTAAGATAAATGGTTTTTCAAAATCTGGACTATACAAAACTGGGCTCTCACTGAGGGACTTTTGAAGGTCTTTAAAGGCTGCCACTGCTTCTTTTGTCCATTGGATGTTGTTTGGACATTTTGTTCCAGTCAGATCTGTCAGAAGAGCTGCTCTGGTTGAGAAATGGGGAATAAAGCGTTGGTAGAATCCTGCCATGCCCAAAAATGACCTGAGCTCTTTCCTGGTCTGAGGCAATGGACAGGACTCAATGGCAGAGACCTTGTTCACCTGGGGTTTTATCATCCCATTGCCAATTACATATCCCAAATAGTGAGTTTCAGATTTTGCAAAGTCACACTTTGTTGGATTGATGGTCAGGCCAGCAGACTGCAAACGCTCCAGAACACATTCTAGATGTTTAATGTGTTCCTCCCAGGTGTCACTGTAAACAATGATGTCATCCAAATAGGCTGCTGTGAAGTCTGATATGTCGTGTAGTACCTTATCCATCAGCCTCTGAAACGTTGCGGGAGCCCCATGAAGTCCAAAGGGCATGACGGTAAACTGGAACAGCCCCATTGGTGTCCGGAAAGCAGTGAGCTCTCTGCATTGCTTAGTAAGGGGACCTGCCAGTATCCTTTGCAAAGATCTATTGTTGTAAGGTGTTTTGCTTTTCCCAGCCGTTCCACTAGGTCATCGATCCTAGGAGTGGGGTATGAATCAAATTTTGAGTTTGCATTTAAATACCTGAAGTCAATGCAGAACCTCAAACTCCCATCTTTTTTTGGAACCAAGACCACTGGATGGCACCATTCACTCTTTGAAGGCTCAATAATTCCAAGGGACAGCATCTGGTGGACCTCCTCCTTCAGTGGGATCAGCAACCTCTCTGGGATTCTGTAACTCACACGCCTCACAGAGGCTCCTTCTTTTAACACTATGTCGGGAAACGACATTTGTCCTCCCTGGATTTTCTTGAAAAACTGCAGAGTTAATCAGTGCTCTCACCTGAAGTTGTTTTTCGTCAGTCAGGTGGCTGAGATCCAAGTCCACTGAGGTGGTCACTGGTAGATACTGTTCTTCACCATCTTCCTCCGCCTGCACTCCTCTAATTAATAGAGCCAGCTTTGTGGGCCTCTCCACCCATTCCTTCAAGAGGTTTACATGCAACACCCTGCTGGCACGGTGTCGCCCTGGGGTTGTCACTCTGTATGTTGCTGGTCCCAGCTTCTCCTGAATCTCAAATGGACCCTGCCATTTTGCGAGTAATTTACTGCCTTCACTTGGCAGTAGCACCAGGACCTGTTGCCCGGATTAAAAGACCTTTGTCGGGCCGCTTTATCATACCAAGCCTTCTGATACTGCTGCGCTTCTGACATATGAGAGTGGGCAAGCTCTCTCATCCGTTCCAAACGCTCCCTCATCTGGAGAACATAAGAAAGCAGGTTAACAGAGTGGTCCTCATTTCCACCCTCCCATGTCTCCTTTAACAGTGACAAAGGGCCTCTCACTTCATGACCATAAAGTAGTTCAAAAGGAGAAAACCCTGTTGAAGCCTGTGGTACCTCCCTATAAGCAAAAAGGAGATAGGGTAGCCACTGGTCCCAATCACTGCCCGTTTCATCCACAAATTTTTTTAGCATTTGTTTCAAAGTTTGGTTGAACCTTTCAGTTAAGCCATCTGTCTGTGGATGATATGGTGTTGTTCTCAAGCTTTTGATGCCCAGAAGCTTGTAGACCTGTTTCAGCAGGGTTGACATGAAGTTGGTTCCACGGTCTGTCAAGATCTCCAGTGGAAACCCAACTCTAGAAAAAAACTGCACAAGGGAGGAAGCAACTGATTTTGCCTTTATGGACTTCAGTGGGAACACGTCTGGATATTTTGTGGCATAATCCGTGATAACAAGCATATAGCGGTTGCCTGCTTTACTTTTTTCAATAGGGCCCACAATGTCCATCCCCAACCGCTCAAATGGAGTGTTAATAATTGGTAGAGGTTGAAGTGGAGCTCTGGCAGGGGCTTTGATAGAAGACATTTGGCACTGAGGGCAACTTTTACAAAACAGGGCAACATCAGAGTATAAGCCAGGCCAAAAAAAATATTTTTTAATTCGAGAAGTAGTTTTGCGTTTCCCAAAATGACCTGCCCATGGGATCGAGTGGCCAAGTGTCAGGACCAAGTCCCTCACTGTTTTAGGTACAACTAACTGAGTTTGTGTCCCTTGCTTCCGGTGAAGCATGCCCCGGTCCAAAAAGAAGGTTTCAGCAGTGCAGAAGTCTGATCCAGTTTCGAGTGTCCTTTCCTCTGCTCTCTGAAAAAGAGGTGCTAAAGTTGCATCGTCACGTTGCAGGTCTAAAAAATTCACAGGAATCTTAAAACCCAAAGGTGGTTCAGGCTCTGGGGTGGATTCTTTATACAAAGCCGAGTGGCACAATTTTTCACACCTTTTCTGTCTGCGTGACTTACGAGACCTTCCAGGTAGATTCTCTATGTCAGCATCAAAGAATGGCAGCGCCTGGAGAGCAGAACTTGGTTCCTCCAATATTTTGGCCTGGGCTCGTGTCACTGCAACATTACATTCACGATTAGCACTCAAAAGGTCAAACAGACAGGGAGATCCCGACCTAGGACCACTGGATATGGAAGATTATCTACCACACCCACATTGAGGAGATAAGTCTGCTCATGCACTTTGATGTACACATCAGCTGTTGGATATGGTTTTATATCTCCATGCACACAAAAAACAGGAATGGTTTTGCTGGTACAAATAATGCTTGAAGGAACGTACTGTTTATGTACAAAAGTCTGATCGCTTCCTGAGTCCATCAGTGCTTTTAAGGTTCTGCCGTTAATGTCAACTGATGTTAGTTTTACATTGGTTTCAAATTTTATCTCTGACTTTGTACAATTGCGGGGCACAACACACATTTGCATTATTTTTGCTGAATTTTGTGGACAATTAGGTTTTATGTGACCCTCCATCCCACAGAGATAACAAATCAGTATTCTGGCAGAAGGATTTGAGGATTTATTAGTCAACTGACTCCTTTGAGTTTTTCCAACATTCATAGATGGTCTTTGGTTAATTGACTTATCTTTCTGTTCCACTGAAATGTAGCTCCATGGTTGTCCACTCTTTCGGGCGGCCACAAACACCTCTGCAAGGGTTGCGGCCTCTGCAGCTGATTTAGGATCATGCTCCTTGATCCAAACCTGCAACTCAGGTGACAACATTCTCAAATATTGCTCCAGGATTATAATTTCACCAATTTCTTGTGTCGTTTTATTCTGGGGCTGGATCCACTTTACATAAAGTTCTTTTAGTCTGGCGTAAAGTTCTTTTGGACTTTCCTCAAAATTTACATCCAAGGAGCGGAACCTTTGTCTATATGTTTCAGGGTTCACATTATATTTACAGAGAACAGCAGTTTTTACTTTGTCATACTCTAAAGAGTCTTCAACATCCATGTGTACATACGCGCTTCTTGCTTTTCCCGTAAGTAGAGGTATTAAGTGAAACACCCAATCATTTCTCTGCCAGCGACAGGCTCCTGCAATACGCTCAAAGGTTGTCAAGAAATGTTCAATATCATCATCGTCTGTCAGTTTTTCCATTCTAGGTTCATAGAAGTATGACTGACCTGATGGAGCATGCATGAGATTTCTGCTGGAGCCACTTTGGGAAAGAGGGGACCCACCTCCGAAGGTTCTAAGTCTGATGGTTCAGATTGATTTAACCTGGAATCAGGAACAGGTGTGGTGCGTGCTTGCACTTCAACTTGAAGAAGCTGGAACTGATGTTGAAGCGCCCTAAAGCGTTGTTCCTGACGGGCCTGGTCCTCTTTCTGTTTAACTTCCCGGGCTTCCTGCTGTCCCATATGAGCACGGAGAAGAGACATCATATCCATGATTGTTGGTTCCTTACCTAGGCCCTCTGTGCAATCTGCCCCTCCAGAAGCTCCATTTTCTTGATCCTCCATAGCTTGTGCCTCAGAATCCATCAATAGGTTTGATCCATCTCCTCTTGATGCTTTGCTGCTCCTCATGGTTCTCTGCATGGCGTCTTGTAATTGGGAGAAAAAAAAAAAAAAAAAAAAAAAAAAAAAAAACCGTGCTCTTGGCAGACTGATCCCCACTTCTGACACCACTGTGATGGACCAGGCAATCACCACCAAGAGCACAGGGTTTTAGTCCAAACATAAATCATTTAATATCCAACAAAATCCAACGGAACAAACATTTCCAGTTTAAAGGGGCCCATAAAAGAGGTCAACTCAACAAACATAAAGTAAGCTGTAACTTAGGAAAGAACTCAAATAACTGACCTCCCATTACCACACACCTGGGGACTTTTAAACTAGTGGGTCAAACTACTAGTGATACAGTGGAGGGGGGTGGATGAGATAGAAAGTCTTAAAACAGAACATGAATTCCATTGCCCTCCCCATGGAGTCCAGGTAGTGGTAGCACCCTCTTGCAGAGCCTCTCCATTTGGCACCATCTTCAGGCCGCCTCGGGCAGGTACAGCTCCACATGAAACTCAAAACAAAAACCAATGGATAAACACAAATAAACCGCAACCAAAGATGCATATCAAATTAAGTAGAACTGTACACTACACCTTCATGTTATTGTTGTGTGACTGGAGTCATCACACTGGAAATAGTTAATGAGTTTAACAATTTCTTTGTAAATGATCCCAGTTGTGAATGACATGAAGTGAAAAAAAGATTGAAATAAGAACATAATGTTTCTAAGAGGAGTAAGTCCACCAAATGAAAACTAAAAATAGTCATGGCATCAACATGTCCATCATTAAGGAAGTCATTCACAGCATTCTTGAACCTTTTACTTATATCTGCAATAAATCCTTCTCTAGTGGTTCCAGACCTGATGAAAGCTGCTAAGGTGATTCTGATTTATAAAAATGGAAATAAAGAAACAGAATCAAACTCCAGACCAGTTTCACTGCTACCACAGTTTTCTAAAATTTTGGAAAAACTCTTTGCAGTTTGACTTGATGCCTTTTAGAGTAAATATGATTTATTAATTGAGAGTCAGTCTGGATTCAGGAGTAACTGCTCGACTGCACATGCTGTTATGGAGTTTGTGGAAAATGTTGCAGCTGCTATTGATCAAAAACTCAATACAATAGCTGTTTTTGTTGATTTAAGCAAAGCGTTTGATACCATTGATCACTCTCTTCTGTTACAAAAATGTGAATATTATGGACTTCAGAAGTTATTTGGAAAATCTGGTTCAATATGTAAACATTAATAATGCAGATTCTGATCTAGAAAATATTTTTTGTGGACTCCCACAAAGTTCAGTCCTTGGACCAAAATGTTTTCAATTTACTTTAATGAAATTTTTTTGGTATCAAAAAAGTTGAAATTGATTATGTTTGCTGATGATACTAATATGTTTTGTTCAGGAAGAAATATTGTTGAGTTGTTGAATGTTGCCGAACAAGAATTTAATTTGGTTAAAAAATGGTTTGATTCTAACAAGTTATCTCTGAATGAAAACAAAACTAAATGGATGTTATTTTCTGGTAATAAAAATGTTGGAAATGTTAAATTATATTTAAATGGTGTAGAAATTCAATATGTTGAAGAAATACAGTTTTATAATATACAAGATATATATATATGTATATAAGATGGAAATGTTGAATCATAAGATTAAAACAGAAGAAGAACTTTTTATGAAAAGATGGAAGAAATGGATTACATATATAACGACAAGAACATAAGAATATATACGGAACATGTAAAAAACCTGTAGAGTCAAGGCAATCTGATGTGTGGGTATAAAGTTTTTTTTTTGTTTTTTTTTTCTTTTTTCTTCAGTTGTTAAATTATTGGTTGGTGTTATGTATTTTTATTGTATTTGATTTATTTATTGCCACAATAATCTGCTTATAAGGTTTGTCTTTCTTTGTATGTTTGTCTTAAATGTGTTTAAAAAGGAAAAATAAAAAGAAAGTATAAAAAAAAAAGAAATACAGTTTTTTGGAAGTAATAATTGATGATAAATTGTCTTTGAAATCTCAGATAAATCATATAAAACACAAAGTCTCTAGATCTATTCTGTTTAAAATCAGTTTGTTTCTTGTTTATTGTTCATTAGTCATTCCGTATCTCTCATATTGTGCAGAGATTTGGGGAAATGAAGGGAAAACTATTATTGAATCATTGGTTAAACTCCTAAAAAAAGGCTATTAGAATAGTCAACAGAGCAGGATATTGTGATCCAACAAATTCTTTCTTTTGTTTGAACAATAGTTTAAATTATGTTAAGGTATTAAAATTTGTTTCTGCAGAGTAAACGATAATTTGGTTTCAAAAAATATACAGAATCTATTTACTTTAAGGGTTAGTCAGTATAATTTAAGAGGTCTTTATTATTTTGAACAAGTTAAAGTTCGAACCAATGCTGAGATGAGATGTGTTTCAGTTCTTGGAGTAAAATTATGGAATCAATTGAATGATGAATTCAAACTAAGTTCTTCACTTTCACAGTTTATAAAAAGTTTAAAACGTAAATGTTTGAATGATTACAACATACATATGTAAAAGATTTGATTGTCTTGTATTTGTTTGTAAATTGTCTTTCTTTTGTATCTATTTCTTTGTTGATCAGCATAGATATTGTTTAGTTTTCAAGGAAAGGCATTGAATAAGCTTAATAAGCTTCTGCCTATTCCTTTCTTTTAAATGGTTGTTTGTTTTTATTGTATATTGGGCTAACTCTACAAATGGGAACTAAACCAATAAAGTTGAAACCATTCAGTACGTTAGAATTGAAATTGGTTCATTTTAAGAGTTCATTTGAGGGAGAGGGAAGAAGCAAACATGGATGCATACATTATTTGAACATTGATTTGGATTCACAGGGTTTTTTTTTTTAATCCATGTAGACCTAAAAGCTAAATCACTGGCTTTCTCTGAACTCTGTTGTGCTCAAATATTAGCCCTCACAAGACAGTTGCATGCAACAAAGTCTCACTGTTTCCTAATGTACTGGTAACAGACCTGCTACTACCTTCTTCTTCTTCTTTTGGCCTTTCCCTTCAGGGTTTGCCACATCCAATCAGCTTCCTCCATCTAACCCTGTCTCCTGCATCCTCTACTCTAGCAGCAGCCATCTTCCTTCACTGCATCCATCAGCAGCTCTACATTCAGCATCTAGACCAGAGGTCAGCAACCTTTAACAGTAAAAGAGCCATTTGGGCTCGTTTTCTGCTATTCAAACCCTAGAAGGAGCCGCACAGATTTATGTTAGCCTTTGAGAAATTTGGATTTGAATTCATAACCTTTTTGTTTTTTTTTTTTGTTTTTTTAATAAATATGAATAATGTCTTTTTTGGCACAAACAAAAGCAAAAAATATATAGAAAGAAACTAGCATCTATCAAAAAAGATTTTTTTTTAAATATTTTTAACTTTAGTAGCAAAAAAGCTAGCTTGTTGCTTAATTACTAGCTGAACTTCAAATTAGCATAACATTTTTCTGTAAATTAAATCGGCCAAAAATTTTATCATGTTGCTGAAATAAAAGCTAAACTCAAAATTAGCCAAAAACACCCAGCAGATAATAAATTAGCTAAAAATGTTAGCATATAGCTAAAATATTAGCTAAACTCCAAAATTAGCATAAAAAACTAATTAGAGGCCAAATCCACCAAAAAAAGCTTTTTGCTTCATTACTAGCTGAACTCCAAATTAGCCTAAAATTCCTCAGTAAACCAACTTAGACAAAAATAGAAGCTAAATTTTAAATTAGCTGAAAACATCAGCATTTTATTAAAATATAAGCTAAACTCCTAATTATCATAAATTTAGTCAAAAACGTTCGCATGTTGCCAAAATAGAAGCTAAAACTCTAAATTAGCCTAAAAACCCAGTAGAAAACAAATTAGCCAAAAACATTAGCATGTTGCAAAAATAATAGTTAACTTCCAATTTTTTTTAAATTACTATTAATTTATTTTTCTTCAGCCAGAGAGCCACCATGGAGAGATAAAAGAGCCACATGTGGCTCTGGAGCCGCAGGTTGAAGACCCCTGATCTAGACTCAAAGAGGAGATCCAACTCCTGATGAAATGTTCTGGAGGCAACAACCTCACCCTAAACACTAGCAGGACCTAGAAGGTCATGGTGGATTACAGAAGCACACACTCATAACAGTACATACTCTCAATATCTACCCCTACTCAACATAACAGCTCAGAAAGTTTAAATAAACACATTTGCAAAAGTCATGCAAAAATCTAAAACTGAACTGCTAAAATAAAGAACAAAAAGCTAAACCAGAGACAAAAGGAGATTGAAAGAAAATTCTGCATTAAAAAACAAAGTATGTTTGATATGGATGAACAGAACTTTCTTGAACAATGGCAGAGATGAAATGGAACGTAGAGATAAAGGGAGGTTGTTCCAATGAATAGGAGCTTTAACACAAAAAGCATAGTTTTTAATGTCTTGGAACACAGAAGAATACCTGATTATTCTGGTGTAAATTATGTTGGGAACTAAAAGGAACAAGGTACTGTTTCAAATAAGAAGGAAGATAAGAGCATTTGAAAACAAACTGAAGCCAGTGAAATTGTCTTCTAATGAAAGCCAGCCCAGTCGTTCAAACAGTGATGAGTAGAATCGGGACGGCGAGGAACAAAGCCACACATGGAGATGTACAACAATTAGTCTTTTTCTGATATAGAAGTTAAAACAGTGAACCCCTTGATAAAGTGCTATAATGATAGACATTTTAATCTTTGAAATTAAAATCGCACAAGTTAAGGTTATAAAGCTAAGCTTAAAAAGATCAAAGATCAACTATTTCATGTCTTTGATCAATCAAACAAACATGTTATTGAACCAGTCAGTCAGTCTTCTGGATCCAGCCAGTGCAGAATGTAATCAAGTCATCCTCTGTGATTCACACACGGCCAGGAAAATGAAAAAAGGAATTACGTGTGTCAGTGTAGACGAAGAAGGGGTCTGAACCCCCCCCCACATTGATCACCCTCACCGTATCCATTTTCCCTGTAACTTACACCCCTCAGAGGAGGAGAGCGGTATCATTTTAGCTGTAATGTGCTTCTGTTGCTCCTCCTGCAATCACAGACTTTCACACTGCCGTATGAATCGCTCGGGGGACTTAAGAGAGCCTATTTTGTTTCCGTAATCCTTCACAGCCCTCGACACGCCGGCGTGCTGCAGAGCACTTGTTCACAGCGTGGACAGAATGGGGAGAAAGAATGACTGTAAAGAGGAAAATGGCTCTTGTTCATGGACGAGTACGGGGAAGATTAGCATGAGGCTACACTGCATTATGCTAATGTGTTAGCTATTGCTGCGCTCTGGCTGTGGTGGTCAATTGAATGATGTTTTATGATGATGCAAGAATGAGTTAAGGCCAGGCGGATCCATCAACAAAAACTTCTGATATGAATCCTCCTTCTAGACTTCCCCAAATTCTGCAGCTTGACTCTGTTCCTGCAGATCACGGTCAGAACCAGAACTCTGAGTGAATCAGAAAAAATGTGAGGATTACAAGTCTTAAAGGAACAAATCTTTAATGATGGGGATCCATTCTATGATAAACCTCTGATATGTATGCAAAATTGAAAATTAAGAATTTTTTTTGAATGTTTCACTTATTTATCAAATTCAACAACAGATCCATCCCTTCATCTGAGAAGTTTCTTGACACACTTTCTGGGTTGCCAGGTTTGATGCAAAGCCATATTTCCTGAGTGCACCTTAACAAGTCAGGAAAGTACAATTACCTCAACAAACAACCAAAAAAAAAAAAAAAAAATAGAAAGTCACTAACCAGACAAGGACCTCTACAGACACACACTATCTCTAAATCCCCCCCTATTTACTACATAGTGCACAAAAGTGTGTTTGCCATTTTCTAGTGCTGCCTGAATTCCAAAATTGAGTGCACTAGAAATTTCCCAGAAGTCTTTGCAAAAAAGACTATTGTGCATTGTTGCTACATTTCCTCTGTGCAGAAGTCTATCTGTTGCACCGCTCACCCCCTCATGTAAAATGTTAACTCTGCAATTTCTGTGGTCCTACTTTTACTTATTTACCGTATGATGTTTTTGTTTATTTTCTACCCCTGAAATTTTATGTTTTTTTTTTTTTTGTGTACATTTTTTATACTGCCAGATGTACAATGTATATTAATGGCTATTTTGCCCATTTTTATGGTTCTGGAACTGATGTTGACATGCATCAATGCTCACTGCATTAGTGAATATAGACCACAATGCATTGCAGTCAAATAGCTTTTGTGAAAACACATCCATGTTTAAATATAATTTTTTAATAAACCATCCACATTTTCATCATCAGATCACAGTCAAGTCATAAATAGACGCCGTAAAATGTTCATACTGATTTGATTTTAACTTTCTAACATCGGTGATGTCATATTCGGCATTTAGCAAAGCAAAAGTAGAAATAGTTAGCATCGTGTCCGAATTGCTTTTAAAGTCTAAGGCACAAGATAATCCAACATTATATAGTTTTTAGTAGTTATGGATTAGAGTGAGAGTTCACACATAGCCATACACAGTGATCGTACGACAGGATCAGACACACTTTTTGACTTGTGGGTCACATAGGTTTGTAAAATTTGACAGGAAGAGCCACAAAGTCACTGTTCAACCACTAAGTCACTCATCTATAACATGTAACTTTTAATACAGCGTTCACTAAAATTAAACTACTGTAATTTTTTACATTACTCTTGATAGCAGTAGATAGACCAGAGGTCTGCAACTTTCAACACTTAAAGATAAATTTGAGTTGATTTCTCATTGAGAACAACTCACTTAGAGCCACAAAGTTTAACTTCACCCTTTAGAAAAATAAAATGCTGATTTGAATTTGTTATTATTGTGATAAACATAGATGAATAGTTTTTTTTGTTTTTATTGTTGTGCAAAATAAAGCATAAACATCAGATAACTCTTAACAAAGGTTCACATGACTTACTTTCAAAATAAGACACCCTGCATCACATAGGATCATCTTTATGAACCGTTTGATTTTCTGTAGTGCACGCCGCTCCAAAATCTGTCAAAATGTTTCTGATATGTATTGTCCTTCCACTGTAAATCTGTTGAGTTTATAAAACTAACATTTTGAATTATTCTTCGCAAAGCCACAAGTTGATAGAACCACAAAGACTCAGAGACCTGAGCGTGGACGAACTGCAGTCGATGTGAAAAAGAATAAAAGAATACGAAGGAGACATAAAATTGCGCTTGCTTGACAGGCAAGTTGTCTAAAAACGTGTACATTTTATAAATTGCTAGATCATAAATGTCATGTGTGCTCAATTCTGTCATTGTGAATGACAAGTGGTGCAGAATGACCCGCTATTTGTGTACACTGTAAAAAGAGAAACATTGGATCAATTAACAAAAGTTCTGGAATTTGTTACATTTAAAACTTTGAGTTGACGGTTTACTCAACTTAAATTTTAATTTGAAGAAAAATCATATTTTTAATGAAACAAATTACAGAACGTTTCAATTTTTACAGAGTACCCCCAGGCTACCGGGTGGGTGGTGGCGGGTGGGACACCACCCGGAGACATTCACACGTCGTGGAATCAGAGCTGCTGCTGCTGGCCAGCTGTCACCCACTTTTGGAATGGTGTCATCCCTGCCTGACTGCTCCCCATCCACGCTTGTGACCACACTAGCAATTTTTTCAAGCGGCGGCAGGAAATTTTGAAGATTCTACTGAAGCCTACCCATCAGTTGTATTTGTGACCGTAGCACTAAAACTGCACATTTTGACGACCACTCCATACAGTATTTTTTAACTCTAAAAATGAGACAACCCTCTTTTCTGTGCTAAAGTTCACTTTGACACTGCAGCAAAGACTGACACTAGCCTTGGCTTTGTTCTGAAGCTCTTTTTCTAATGTTATACAGGCTCCATTTACTCATGATTGCCCCTGACCTCTAAACTCAATTCACACACGTTCTGAGGGGAGCACCAGCGATGCTGGCTGCAGGTTGCTTTTACCACTGAGCTTCTCGCAGTTTAGCAATAGTAGTAAACATTGCCTCTAAGAATGGGATTCCATTGACATCAGAAAATGTTCATTTCTTTACTGTTGAATTAACTATGTGCAAAACAAGTAAAAACGAGATCATGAAAACCTAATAGGAGCAACATGCGTTTGACAGAAACACTATTTTCTGCTTCAAAAGAGAATCATTTTATATTTTCATGTATGCTGCTAGTTATAACACTAAACAAAGAGGAGTAGCCATTTTAATTAATAAAAATATTATTTTTACTCATAAAGACACAATTATTGATCCAGAAGGCAGATTTGTAATTATTAATATATCTATTCAGAATAAAGACTTTTGTATTTGTAGCATCTACGGACCAAATTCAGACGAATCCTGTTTTTTTCATAAACTGTTCACCTCACTCTCTGCTCACTCTGATTCCACGTTTTTGACAGGTGGAGATCTGAACTTGGTTCTTGATCCAGAACTTGACAGACTCAGCGCAGCAGGACACCAGCGTTCATGGCGGTCTGCAAGTATTCTGAAGCAATACATGAATGATTTGGGTCTCTGCGACGTTTGGCGCTCATGTCATCCAAATACTAAAGGGTTCACCTTCTTCTCTCCAGTTCACCACTCACACTCTCGTTTAGATTATTTATTAATCAGTAAATCTCTTCTAAAAGATGTTAAAGGTTCAAGCATTCATCCAATTATCATCAGTGATCATGCACCAGTTTCTGTAAACATAGTTAGGAAAGCAGAAACACCTTCAGGTTCAACCTGGAGGTTTAATACATCTCTGTTAAAAGATCAAGAGTTTATTGAATTCTTTAAAAAAGAGTGGGCAACCTTCTTAGAATTTAACAATACTCCTGACATCTCACCATGTGTTCTCTGGGAAACCAGCAAAGCTGTTATGAGAGGTAAAATCATTTCTTATTCAACGCATAAAAAACGTAAAGAGAAAGCAGATTTAATAGAACTGGAAAATAAAATTAAAAATCTGGAGACTGCTTATGCTGCTTCTGCACAAGAACACATCCTGGGAGATTTAAAAAAATTAAAACTTCAGTTAAATGAGATAATTAATAAACAAACGCAATTCCAAATACAACGACTCAGACTAGAAAGATTTGAACACTCTAATAAATCTGGCAAATTTCTAGCCAATCAGCTTAAAATTAATAAAGAAAAATCAACAATAACATCTATTGTTGATCAGTCAGGAAATGTCACTCATGACCCGATCAAAATCAATGATACTTTTAAAGATTTTTATCATAACTTATATACTTCACAGATCAACCCATCAGAGCAAAGCATCAACTCGTTTCTTAATAATGTAAACCTTCCTAGATTAAATGAAGATCAAATCACAGACTTAGATTCCGCTCTCATCATCTGAACTTCATGATGCTCTGTTACTCATGCCAAACAACAAAGCTCCGGACGACGGCTTTCCTGCCGAGTTCTATAAAGAATCTGGGAGCAGCTGGCAGAAACTTTCATAAGATGGTTACATTTATCAAGAAGGGCCAATCAATGCCATTCAACATGAACCTGCAAATATAATCCTACTTCTCAAACCAGAGAAAGATCCCACTATTCCTTCCAGCTATCGCCCCATCTCACTGATTAACGCAGATGTTAAAATTATTTGTAAAGCTTTAGCACAGAGAATAGAAAAAATCACTCCTCATATAATTCATCATGATCAAACTGGATTTATTAAAGGTAGACACTCGAGTGACAATGTCCGCAGGCTAGTTAATGTTAAGATTGCCACTATTAAAAAGCATGAAATGAGCATACTCTCGTTGGATGCTGAAAAGCATTTGACAGAGTAACTGGAAGTTTCTCATCGCTGCCCTCCATAAGTTGGGTTTGGGGAATCATTCATTGATTGGATCAAAATATTATATCATAATCCAAATGCTTCAGTCAGAACAAACAAACAGACGTCCGGCAGGTTTTTTCTTGAAGA
Organism: Oryzias javanicus; assembly: GCA_003999625.1. NCBI lineage: Eukaryota > Metazoa > Chordata > Actinopteri > Beloniformes > Adrianichthyidae > Oryzias > Oryzias javanicus. The sequence continues at coordinate 5,192,737 of CM012439.1, forward strand.
GGAACCAGACAGGGTTGTCCACTCTCCTCTCTCTTTGCAATATTCATCGAGCCTCTGGCTGCAGCAATAAGACAGAATGAGAACATCATAGGAATTAGAACTAAACATGGCAATCATAAAATTAGTCTTTATGCTGATGACATATTACTCTTTTTACACAAATCACGTTCAATAAGTGAAACAATAACTATCATTAATGAATTCTCCCTCATCTCAGAATACTCAATTAACTGGAATAAATCAGTTTTATTACCACTAAACAGTAACGCTACAATCACTCTCAATACCGATCAAAATCAGGCAATATTAAATATCTAGGTGTTCATTTCTCCTCCAAACTATCAGAACTGGTGCAGCTAAACTACACCCCACTACTGAAAAGCATTCAGGATGATCTAACTCGATGGGTCAACCTGCCCCTGTCACTCATGGGCAAGGTAGCCACAATAAAAATGAACATCTTGCCAAAAGTTAATTATCTATTTTCAATGATTCCTAAGCAACCTCCACAAACATGGTTTAAAACTTTAGACTCGGCCATATCCAGTTTTCTATGGAATAATAAACCACCTAGAATCAGCCTTAAAACTTTAAAATCTGCAAAAAGATGTGGAGGTTTAGAACTACCAAACTTCAACAATTACTTTCTTGCCAACAGATTACAATACATCCTAAAATGGTTAAATAATAATCCAGAAAGTAACTCATGGATGGACTTAGAACAGGAGTTATGTGGAAAGATCAAGCTGTCAGATCTACCATTTATCAGCCAAACAATAAAAAAACACGATAGTTTCCAGAGTATTAATATAAATACCACTTAACAGCCTGGTGGGATTTTCTCAAAGCGTCAAAGTCCTCAGTCGTACCGTGTAAATGACACCCATCTGGAACAACCCAGACATCCTTATAAACAAAAAAATGTTACACTTCCCAGCCTGGCAAGCAGGGGCGTAACACTATTAGAGCACTTAATTATTGATAGAAGATTTATAAGATATAACACCACAGGAACTACAAGATAAACATGGAATAAATCACTTCTTGGAATATCAACAACTGAAATCTATAATTACAAAAAAAATTAAGTACCAGGATAATGACTTAAAATTGCCAGAATTAATTACCTCTTTGCTTAAATTTTCAATGACTAAGATTCTTTCAAAAATATACAACTCTTATGCAACCTAGACAATAATATTTCAATTCCAATAACTAAATGGGATGCAGACCTGAGCAGAAACACAGACCAAAGCTTCTGGACAGAAATGTGTCTTAACACCTTTAAACTGACTAAAAGTCCAAACTTACAATTAATCCAATTCAAAACTCTCCATAGAATTTATTATACTGGACAGAGGATGTTCAAGATGGGTCTCAGAAGCTCAGACATTTGTGAGCACTGTGATAGTAACTCACCTGACAGCTTCATGCATGCACTGTGGTTCTGCACACCTGTCAGGCTCTCTGGCAGCAGGTCTGTGCTGATCTATCAGTCTGGCTAAATGTTTCAATCACAGCTTCACCGTCACTTTGTGTGCTTGGTGACATGAGTGCCATCGATATAGAGGGAGGATTAGTATCTGTAATCTTCATAACTCTTTGTATAGCAAAAAAAACTATTTTATTAAATTGGAAAAGCAAGAAAATATCAACGTTAATCAATACAGGAATCTGCTCTTTGATCATATCAGCTTGGAAAAAACATCAGCTAAAAGTTCAGGTAACTTGGAAAGAATTCAGTCTCTCTGGTCTCCGATTGCTGAGTCCATGATTTAGGGGCGGGGTGCTTGGGTGTCCCCGCGTCTTGGTTGTCTGCGGGGGCTGGTAGGCGGGGGTCGGGGCTCTCTGGCGCCTGACTGGGGCGTGGGGGGCTTTGTTGGTTGGGGGGTCTGGCCTGGCGTCTGGATGGGGGTGGCGGGGGTGCCGTGTGGCGCCCCGGCCCGGGTGGGGCGGGGTTGTGGGGTGTGCGGTGGGGTGGGGGGCCTGGCTCGGTCTGGGGGTGGTCCTCTTGCTTGCGTCGGGTGGGCTGGCATGGGGCCCCTTCCTGGGGGGTGCCGCTTGCGTCGGGGGGCGGCTTGCCTGCACCTGGGGGCTGGGATCACTCCCTCTCTGGCTCTGGGGCGGGGTGGGGCTACCTCCTTGGGGCCCGGCGTTGCTTCGGGCGGCGCCCGCTTTTGCCGCGGGGTCTTGGGGGGGTCGGGGGGGCGGGCGGTTTGCCCCGTCTGGTGGGGGGCTTTCCGTGGGGAGCAGGGGGTCCCATTTGGTACGGGGCCTGGGCGGTCTGGCGTGTTGTGGTCTCTACTGAAAATTCGGTGGGGGCCCGCGGCTGGTCTGGCCGCCTCGGTCCTGTTGGTGCCTGCCCAGTGCACCCACGGGAGAGGTGCTTGGGGGCGGGGGCTGGGATCTGTCCCTGGGACTGGCTCCTTCTGGCTCCTCCCTCCTTGCGGGGGTGGGAGGTGCGGGGCCTGGGGGGGTTGGCTCCTGGGGGTGGGGCCCATGGGCTGGGGTGAACTTGGTCCCAGCGCTGGGGGGGCGGGGGGGACAGCGGTCCACCATCGGGGGTCGGTCAGCCAACTGCCCCCAACCTACCCTCTTCCTCATATAAACATATATTAGGGTGAAGGGGAGGGTGGTTGTATTGCGGCGTGCTGCTGGGGGTGGACTACCTGCAAGTGGCCCTCCCTCCAGTGGCCGCTGCATGAGTCTGCCCCTCCCCTTAGTCTTATTTGCACCTTAGACACGTAGGACCTTGGTGGGGGGGTGATTGGACATCACTGCCAGCAAGCAGTAGATGTCCTTTAAGTGCCCTTTCCGCCAATTTTAACAGCACCATAGACATGTAGGGCCGTTGGTGAGAGGGTGACGGGTCATCACTGTGAGCGATCAGGAGATGTCCTGTCAAGGCCCTACTCACCAATTTTAACCGCACCTTGTAGTACACACACCTCTAACACCTCAAAATATACACTCTAACAAACAAACACGCATGCATCACACAAGGAAGGTGGGACTTTCGACCCTCTGTCCCCTACCCCATCCCTGGCGAGGGGGGATGGAAACCCTCGGCCTGGTGGTCCTGTCTCTTGGGTGCTGGTCTCCTGGGCTCGGCGGCCTCCTCGCCACGCTGGGAGAGGGATCCCTAAGATCTAACAAGGGATCAAACTACATCGGAGCCATGGGGTGTCCAGGTCTCGGTGGTTCGGGTTCCGGTCCCGGCTCTCGAGAAATGGGCCTCTCCGGGACTCCATCAGTGGGTGTGCCTGGCCAGGCCTTGTTAACATCATTCCTCTGGGACCCTCGTTCCTCTTGGGTGTCTCTCTGCTTGGCGGGGGTGGGCGGCCCCTTCCCGGCTTGCCCCTGGACCTCCCGCGGCGGGCGCGGGCGGACGTCTGGAGCATAGAAGCGGGTCATCCTGGGGAGCTCTGGCTCGTGCCTGGGGTGGGGCGGGGGGATGCTCGGCGCTGCTGGGTGGTGGTGTGCTGCTCCTCCGGGGTTGGGGGGCTCTCCGGGTGTGGGGCCTTGTGTTGGCCCTCTGGGCGTGGTGGGGGGATTGCTGCTCTGGCTGGGCGGGGGTCCGCGCTCTCTGTGCTCCCGTGCCTTCCGGCTCTCGGGTGTGGGGGCCTCCGCGGCGGTCCCGCGTGCCCTGGTCTGGGTGTCTGGCGGGATTCTGCAGCTGACTGGTTCTCTCCATGGCTCCATGATGGGTGTTGGGGGGCCCGTGCTGCTGCTGCCGCCCCGGTGGGGGGCCTTGGCGTGGGGATGGCCGGGCTCTCTCTCCTTCTATACATTCCATCAACATTCACATCAGCAAAACATAAACACTCACCTGAGCACAGGTGTCAGCTCACCTCGCACTAACAGAATGTGTGATGGAATGAAAGGCTTTATTTGTATCAGCTTCTATGATTGTGTGTGAGCTGCAGTGGTATTGTGTTCATTTTTGACAACTTTAAAGGTAAAGATTATTTCAGCCAAAAGGTATGTGTGTAACTGAGTGTGTGTGTAGACAGGCCCCGCCCATTCCAGATTGTTATTTAGACCTGGTTGTTATAGGATGTTGCTACTCTGTGTTACTTTCTTTGTTCTCTTAACCCCACTCTTTTACCCCCCCCCCCCCCCCCCCCCTTTGTTTCCGTCCGGTCCAACGAAAAAAAAGAAAAAGATACAACATAATTAAAATAAAGTTTAGCATGAAATACAACAGGGGTTTATTAAGTATAAACCCCTGTTGGGACAATAAAATCTGTCCAACGCAAGAGGCTCTCAGCCCGTATCTGCTTGCTCAGCTGTTGGACAGGACAAGTTAGAAAAAAAAAAAAAAAAAAAAAAAAAAAGAGAATCATTTTATAAGTGTGTTTAAGTTGTAATGTCCATATATGCGAATGGGTTTGCTTTACATGTAAACCACATTTGTGAGACAAAATTACAAATATAAGATACATTTGTACTTTTTTAATGCTAAAAAAATCTTAAATGGTAATGCAAAATCATTTTTAAGGTTTAAATGTTAATTCCTCCTTAAAAAAGAACAAGTCCAAAGTGTTATTTTGACCAATTCACGCATTTCTGAGGATTTCTCTAAAAACATGAGCACCAGTCCCTCCCAATCCACAAAAACGAGTGGCTCCTCACGTTCATATGTATCAATGGAGGGGGAACAGCCCCTTCCAAGAAGAATCTGCACTACCAGCACCAACCCTAAGCTAACACACATATCCACACGTCTAGACATCGTCTTTACTAAAGTTGTGAAAGTTGTGTTTGTCTTTGACACACAGACACACTGATGAGGATGGCTCTAGGATGACGTCATGACATGGGGCACACCCACAAGGAGCGAAAGGCGGAGCCTCAGAGATCGAAGGAGCTCACAAAATAACTTGTGTTTTATTTAAATTTGTTACTAGTTGACCACTTATATTGATATAGTTTAATCTAAAAGGCTAAGAAAAGCATGGTATGAGACATTTATGCCTTCTTAAGTTGGTGGAAATGATTTTAACAAATTAATATTTAAGGTAAAACATTCCACCTTAAATCATAAAATGGCAATTTTACCAGGATGGTGTTTGTATTCCTGACTGATGAAGACATTTTTAAAGCAACATGTACTTTTGAAATGGCATTTAATGTTCAGCATGGTGCAATTGTTCTTGGTTTTGAGTTTGTTTAAAATAAAAGGTAAACGTAAAGATAAAATCAATTGTTTAAAATATCACTGTTAGCATAAATTGATTTGATGTAGCTATTTTTATTAACTTTCTATGGCAGATTATTTTTAAGGAATTTTGCCTCATTATTCAGTTTGTCTGAATACATTTTAAACCAGAGCCGCAGAACGGACCCAAAAAAGCCTTAAGAAATGAATCAAAAGAATCATGTAGCTCTGCAGTAACTTTATGTCTAAATATTAAGCTCCACCATTATAAAACAGTAAAAATATAGTAAATGAAGTATATTTAGATCTTTACTGGCTTCCTTGTAAGTCCAAAGCGCTTTACAGTCAGTCCTATTCACACTTACATTCTCACACTGGTGCCCACCTGAAACCTCCAGGAGGAATGTGGGGTTTTGGTGTCTTGCAGAAGGACACTTCGATACAGGGGCACTTTTCTCAAAATTAACCCAAAACAATGCCATAACACAATAACTTGTTTATACTGTGTAAGAGATAAAGCCTAACAAAGTGTTTATTATCATAACTGAATGTGGTACAAGCAGCGCTGACCCTGGAGTCGGACTCTCACTGCCCCGCAGTTCATTTATTTCTGATAACGGATACCTTGAAGGGGAATGATCCCACTTCTACTATGGTCACTTGTGAAATAAATGCACATTAAATAAATTATTAGTACTTTTATCTTATTTTATTTTCAGGTTTCAATTGCTTTTCACCAAAAGCTGACTATTTGGTGTACAGTGCGATGTGTTGTCATGGGAACACGTCCAGCGCCTGCACCAACCTCCCACTGCTACTAAGGAAAGTGGTGGCCTATATAGTCTTAATGTCATATTAAGTGATACAAAGCATATTAGGGGAAAAGTTCACCTCTTAGTCCGAAGTCTAAATAGTTCATTTATTCCGATGTTAGCTCCTCATGTCCGCTTTCTTAGATTCTCTCTTTCTCTTCTGCTTCATCCGAGGCTTTAAAATGATCAAATTATCAAACAGATTAAAGTAAACTGTAAAATTCCTCATGGCCTTTTTTTTCTATCATCTTGCTGTTCTGATAAACTGTGGAATACGGTATGTTTGTATTATAAATAGCTCAGAAAAGTGTTTTTCTGTGTTAAGTTAGAGCACTCTGAACCTGATGTTTTTGTTTTTTTTCCTTCAAGATTGAACAAAGTCTCCTTTAGTGATACAATAGTAAAGGTTGGCAGTCTGTTATAAAAAGAAAACTTCACAAAGCCACTTTTTCTGTTGTATTTTGATCTTTTACTAAGTTAAATGACACAAATTTGAACAAAAGTTCCTCAAAATGAGGCTTTTTACAACAATTCTTAGGTTAAATTGAAAATAAATGTAATTGGTCAATTATTAAAGGTCATAGTTAATTAATCGTGCCAGAAAAATTAATCGCACGACAGCACTGCAGTAAACAAACTGAAGCGTTAGCATGAATGTGCCTCTGCTGGTACGCCTTCCCTTTTCAGATAGATTTATTCAGGCTGATGAACTGTGGCCTTACTGCATTTTGGGACGTCATCCAATAGTAGCCCGGGGGGGTAGACGATCCACCTCCCCCTGAAGCCCTTGTTATGGATATAGCAGATGTGGTCAGGGCACCAAGTACCAAGGGACAGCACACTCCGCCCCCTCATCCCAGTCCTGTGCCTCACCTCCGCCGCTCCAGCCTCCCATCACACGGCGAGGAAATTTATTCATTCCATCCTCTTCGGTCAGAAAGGTCACAGCCTTATCTTGCCCTCTGCTGTAGCGTTGTCAACTCACCAGCCACAAACCATAACTTCCAACAGCTAGCAAGAGTGGAGAGGAATAAGGGGGAGGGAAGAGACCCAGACCAGAGGAATAAGACATTTTGGCATTAGATCAGAAAAGAATGAATATAAAAAGAGGAAAAAGAAAAATTCTGCTGGTGATTTGCTCAGTTTTGCAAAATAATTTATTGTCATTCAACTCGATGGGGATATTTCTCACAGCTGTGAACGATAAAGCAGTAAACAGAAAATGACAAAAAATTAAGTCTTTCAGAATAAACTATATCAATATATACAATCATATATTACCTTTGGAATACTAAAAAACAAATTATTTATGAAATATGATTTATTTTTATGAACTCTTTTCATATCCAGAAGTAAAAAGACTCGATCTCTGAAGCTCCGCCTTTCACTCCTTTAGAGTCCCGCCCATTTCATGACGTCAACTTGAAGCCGGCCGCTCCATTGTGTCGCCTACGAAAACAAACATCTATTTTTTAAAACATATTGATGTACAGTATATTCCAGGGGTCTGCAACCTGCGGCTCCAGAGCCACATGTGGCTCTTTTATCTCTCCATTGTGGCTCTCAGGCTGAAAATTAGCTATTATTTCAGCAACATACCAACGTTTTTTGCTAATTTGTTTTCTAGTGGGGTTTTTAGGATAATTTTAAAGTTTAGCTAATATTTTAGTAAAATGCTGATGTTTTCAACTATTTTTTAATATACTGATTTTTTTTTGTGATAATTTAGAATTTAGCTTCTATTTTAGCAGCATGCTAACGTTTTTGACTAAGTTAGTTTACTGAGGAATTTTAAGCGATTTTGGAGTTCAGCTAGTATTTAAGCAACAAGCGAGCTTTTTGGGGGTGGATTTGGCCTTTAATTAGTTGTTTATGCTAATTTGGAGTTTAGCTAATATTTTAGTAATATGCTAATATTTTTAGTTAAGTTGTTATCTACTGGAGTTTTTAGGCTAATTTTGAGTTTAGCTTTTATTTCAGCAACATGCTAAAATTTTGGCTGATTTAATTTACAGAGAAATGTTCTGCTCATTTGAAGTTCAGCCAGTAATTAAGCAACAAGCTAGCTTTTTTGCTACTAAAGTTAAAAACATTTGAAAAAAAATCTGTTTTTAAGAGATGCTAGTTTATTTTTTTATATTTTTTTTGCTTTTGTTCGTAACTAAAGCAGACATTCATATTTATTAAAAAGACAAAAAGAAGGTTATGAATAAAAATCCAAACTTCTTAAAGGCTAATGAAAGTCAATGCGGCTCCTTCTAGGTTTAGATCAGTAGAAAATAAACCCAAATGACTTTTATTGTTAAAGGTTGCCGACCCCTGGTATATACTATGTGGCCCGGGAGTTTGCCCCAAAAACTGGTCACAGACAGAGCAGAGATGTTTAATGGCAAGGCAAGTTTATTTGTATAGCACATTTCATGTACAGACAAAATTGAAAGTGCTTTACATAAAACATCAAAAGAAACAATCAAATATATGATAATTAAAATAAGATTAAAGGAAAGTGCTTTACGAAGACTTCTGCTGTGAGAAATGTCCTGGATGGGAAGAAGGGTGCTGCCAGTGATGTCCTCTGCTGCTCGGACCACTTTCTGTGGAGCGTTTCGGCTCTAAGAGGCTCACCGTGATGATGCATCCCACCAGGAGGCTCTCGATGGTGCTCCTGTAGAAGTTCCTGAGGATGTTGGTGTTCATGCCAAAATTCTTCAGTTTTCTCAGGAAGTAGAGTCTTTGGCGGGCTTTGTGTTAGTGTGTAGCGTCCATGTCAGATCCTCGGTGATGTGTACCCCGAGGAATTTAAAGCTGCTGACCTGCTCCACCTCTGTATTGTTGATGAGGATGGGCAGGTGGTGGTTTGTGTGTCTCCTGAAGTCCACAATCATCTCCTTTGTTTTATTGACACTGAGGGCCCGTTTACACTGGAACGGGAACGCGTTTTGCTCTCTGATCCGGTAAGCAAGATATCGGGTACACACCAGAACGTTCCTGAATGATATTGCGTTCACGGTTAAAACGAATCCTGACGGAAAACGATGTAATTCACACGCCACGCCGCTATGTGCTATGTGCGCACAATGTTGAACCGTTCCTGCTCTATTTCCCCCTCAACCGTAGTCGAGGAGCAGGGGAGATCTTCTCCAGGGCCGAAGGTTGCTTTTCCTCCGGGGTTCACTTCCCTTCTTTGGATCATCAGATTCTTTGGAGCATGCGAAACCGAATAATTACACTTAGCTATTGTAGAGGAACTGAACTTTTATTACTTTAACTTGCAGACAAACTCGAGAACAACTCTCCGCACGCTAACGTGCGCGCGCCCCTCCCCTTTCCTTTCTCTCTCCTTTTTCTCTCTCTCCGAAGCACGCGCTCTCTCTCTCTCTCTCTCGCTCCTCTCAGAGCGCGCTGCTCCTCACATGCACACGCCCCCCCCAGCTTCGTAACAAGCTGAGATGCAGAAGTTGGAGCACACACTCATCTCACAACAACAAGAAAGTAAATAGATAGGCTGAATCGTAAAAAATCAGAAGGGAGTACTACAAGTGATTGACATGTCCACAGACAAATGAAACTTCAATGAAATTTGGAACCGAAATCCGGCACCGTTTGCAGCCGCATCTTTCGGTTTCGGTAGAACCGCGCAAATCATAATGGTTCCTACTTGGAACCGAACTTCGGTGCCCAACCCTACTCCCACCGGATGGAAAAGAACAATAGGAGAAGTACTGCGCTTTACACCCTGACACCGTTCCTGACCGTACACACTAGAATGGGAGGGCGGTGGGAACGGGAACGTTTTGCAACGCTCCACTCTGGAAGGCGTTCTCCAAAGTTGTCGTTTTGGGGGCCCTAAAACGCCGTTTTGGTCTAAACGAGAGGCCCAAACGATAACCAAGTTGTCGGAACGCACGCGAAAACGTTGTAATGTAAACGGGCCCTGAGAGAGAGGTTGTTTTCCTGACACCAGCTGGTAAGTGATGTCACCTCGTCTCTGTAGGAGCGTTCATCGTTGTTGGTGATGAAGCCAAGGATGGTGGTATCATCAGTGAACTTCAGGGTGATGTTGGAGCTGTGCTTGGCAGTGCAACCCTGGGTGAACAGGGAGTACAGGAGTGTGCCGAGGACATAGCCCTGGGTCTGTTGCTGAGGATGTCCTGTATTCAGCTGCAGATGGGTTTCTCCTGACCCAGGTCGGTGAGTTTGGAGAGGAAGAACTGAATTTAAAACAAACACAGATAAACAGTGCAGACGTAAACTTTTGAATACATATTAATCAAATGCAACTGAGAACAGGTGAGTCTTTAACCTGGATTTAAATAAACTGAGTGTTTCAGCAGATCTAAGGTTTTCTGAAAGTCTGTTCCAGATCTGTGGAGCATAGAAGCTGAATGCTAAACTAAACTTCTCCGTGTTTAGTTTTGACTCCAGGAACTGATAAAAGACAGGATCCAGATGACCGGAGAGGTCTGGCTGGTACATACTGGGTCAAGAGGTCAGTCATTTATTTTGTCGCTTTGTAAATAACTTTAAAGTCTATCCTCAGGTAACCAGTATAAAGACCCCAGAACTGGACTTGATGTGGTCAACTTTCTTGGTCCTTGTGAGAACCCGAGCAGCAGTTCTGAATCAGCTGCAGTTTCCTGATGGATTTCTTTGCTTGTCCTGTAGAAACTCTGTTACAGTAATCAAGTCGACTAAAGATGAAAGCATGCACTAGTTTTTCCAGGTGCTGCTTAGACATCAGATCTTTAATCCTTGAGATATTATTGAGATGATAGGATGATTTTGTGACTGCCTTAATGTGTTTATCAAAATTTAGGTCTGTGTCTATCACTAATGGGTTCATTTTGAGGTGAAATTCGGTCAAAAACAACACAAATAAACATTTCAGGATTTATTGAAATGATGAGAACATTGTTCTGATCAGTACTGCCTGTGAACGTTTCTGCTTTCTTTGAAGCATCATCAATCTCTGTATCAATAATTCTTTTTTCTTTAATGCGGATCATTTTCCTCGAGACACGCACACCTTTTCGTCTGTCCCATAGACTGTGAAAACACTGGACAAAACAAACAACGAGGTCTCCCATTGGAAATACATTACCTCCTCTCCTCGCGAAAGTAGGCCGCCGCTTTCACCGTCACTTCCTGAAACGGCTATCGCCATTTTGCAAACAATCATCAGCGATTGGTCCGAGTCTCTGTGAGTCATGGAAGTACCTTCCACCAATCTGAAGAGAGTTTATTGTGAGTCTCCGCCTCTTTCCACGCCTCTACCACGAGACAGCGGAATGTAAACAGCTTCCACTTTAATAACGAGAGAGAAATGTACAAGTCATTGTTCAAGTCTTTGAGGGAGAACCATTCCAACATTTGATTCTGCTGTTAACCTTTCCTGCTTCCTCGTCCTGACCGTGGTCGGGGCGAGCAGGGGATCCGCTGCAGCTCCTCGGACGAACGTCCTCGTGGTTAAACCCGCGGGTGTTTGTTTCTGCAGGCAGATACTCTCACTGTCTGGTTGGAGGCTGGAATCCACCATTTATTTTCACTTTTGTTTTACAGCACATTGCTTTACTCGAACTCTCCCCGAACGCCCGCTCCTTTTCTTTCCGCTCTCATCCTCTCTCTCTCTTGCACACATGCGCGCGTGCACGTACAATCACACTCGCGCCGCCCCGTTCCTTTCTCTCTCTGTAGCTTTCCCGCAACACTGCAAATGTTGTATTGACTTACATATTTTCTTTTTTGTCGAGCTAAATGATGTGTCGCCACACATATTCCGGAAACATCAACATTCTCAGTTCTAATCATCTATTTCGATATTGAAACCAGTGACTGTTAACGCGCCTTTCTGAACGCACGTCCGTGTTAACTTTCAACTTCTTCTGTTTGCAAAGCGAGCGTGTTTTTTTACACCCGGTTTAACCGCGTTGAACCTCTAAATCTATTTCTACAGAGTAAAAGATGGCGACAGCATCCTCTTGTTTTAAACTGCTGCATTCCATTGAGGAAAACAATAGAAGGACAATGATTAGAACATTGTTGAATTGTAAAGTAGGTGTTAAAAGGTCTTCACGGACCGCATTGATGAAGTCTGCTCCCATTGGCTACCCGTCATCTGTCACTCAAACCCCCCAGACGTTCGACGTCAGACCCACAAACGCTTATTGAGCCATCTGATTGGTCAATTTATAACTCAAATAACTTGTGATAATGGAAAAAAATCTTTTAAAAAAAATTAGGATTAGAAAAAAGAAGTTAAGCAGAAAGCAGCAGAGGAAGAATGATTATTCTGACATTTAAAATGACTGAGAAATAACTGTCTGTTTCTCAATGTAAGTCAATGGGACTTTGGCCTTTTTGCAACCCAGTGGTACTTCCTATATGGAACACGGAAGTAGGGGGGCATGCTCAGTCCAGTTCTCCTATATACAGTCAATGGTCTGTCCTCAATAATCCACAGTCAAACCAGTTCTCCCAATTTGTTTCTCCACCAGGAAATAGTCTTCTTCCAGTCCTCACCGTGAAATAGTCGTCTCCCTTTCACCAAAGAGAAATGATCTAGTTAGCAGCAGTTCTGAGGGCAGACATGTCTTGTTGATGTGAGAGGTCAGAATATGACCAGACTGGTTCCAGCTGATAGAAAGACAACATTAACTCAAATAATCACTGGTTACTACCGAGGTCTGCAGAAGAACATCTCTGAAGACACAACACTTCCAGCCTTCAGGCAGATGGACTACAGCAGCAGAACACACCAGGTACCACTCCTGTCAGCTAAGAACAGGATCTGAGGCTAAAATTCACACAGACTCACCAAGACCAGGTGATGTGGTGGAATGGGAGATCGGCATCATGGATCTTCAGCCGACAACTCTGCTGCAACTGTGTGATGCTGTCATGTCAATATGGACCAAACTCTCTGAGGAATGTTCCCAGTACCTTGTTGGGTCTATGCCTCCAAGGTTTAAGGCAGTTCTGAAGGTTGAAATGGGGCTAATCTGGTACTAGCAAGGCTGACACAATAAAGTAGCCGGTGAGTGTATTTCCCTGGGTATCTTTCGACAGTAATGTAACAGAGGAAATTATTTTTTTAGAGTTGTATTCAAAATAAACAAAAGTAATAGTCCAAGCAGATATATCAAACATAAAACCAAATGTTGTATTTATATTGTTATAAAACCCCATAAACTATTGTCATATTAAGAGAATAGGAGGAGCTTGAACGGAGGACTATCAGTGGCTTCACGGTCAGTCCCGTCCTCAGCAGGGCATGTTCTACATCACCTCTTTCAGGTATGAAAGAAAGCTCTTCCACAATTTTACAGATAATTAACTACATCAGTTTCCTAATGTGATCAGTTTAATTAAACCAGATTTAATCTGAAGTAGTACCAGGAGGGCGTCTGCCCTGACAGTTGAAGTACGTGTATTGTGTGTGTGTGTGTGGGGGGGGGGGGCTTTAAATGTGTGTACATTCATGTGTGTGTATTTGCATTAGGGGCTTCAGCATTCCCAGTCTCCTTTATTTCAGACTTGTAGGCGTTTAATTAATGTGGATGTAGCATTAAAGCTCTTGGACTCTTGTGCCTCTCATTTCATGACTATTAATGACTTTAATGAACTGGAGTAATAAGTCAGTTTTTCTCTCTCTGAAAGGCTGTCCAACACGCAGCGAGGTCAGAAGGACAGGCTTCCCCGGCCTCCACAAGGGAAATTAAAAATGCACTCACAGACCCAATTAATGCTGCATTATCCGAACAATCATCAAGCACTCAGAGCAGGCGAGCGCCTGTTTAGCAGAAGGCTTTCAACTTTCACCAAAGAAGGAGGTGACGGTTCTTCAGGAGGGTCAAAATGAAGAGTTAATAAAACTCTTTGTATGAAAAAGAAATCTATAGTTTTTAGTCTGTTATACCAGTAGCTTTTTATCTTTAAGAATATTGTCTTGTAAATGATTTACTGGTTAAAGAACTGGTTTTAAAGCTAAACAGAAATAGGAAATATCAGGAAAAAAAGTCTCTTTTTAGTGAGCCCATTCCCATCACTACAAAAAACAAACACAGTTTGTTATGAAGTCTGGGTGCCTAAAGTCTGGGTGCCTGCCATTCTATTTAATTTGTGCACCACACAGCTCTACTAGAGAATGACACGAGAGTGGATTTTCACTCCTGTCCCGTCTCGCTCCCGGTAATCTGACTGTCCCGCCCCTTTATGCTTTTATTTTTATTTAGTCATAAAGTAAAACATTACATTTAATTGTGTCTGCTCCTAACATGTTTCAGAGCAGAGGCTAAATCCCTGTTTCTATATTTTCAATTACTGCAGTGCCGTGGTTAGTCAGGCTCCAGGTCACCGACACAATTCCCCCGATGACCTTCCTGCATGGAGTTCATTATCTCCCGTCTATGCATGGGCTAAGTAGACAATAGGCACTCTGGTCTCTCTCACAGTCCAAAGATGCAGTGGCGCCTTCAGAAACGTTTCATGGGAGTGGCTGGTGGTGGTGGGGGGGAATTTAATCTTGGGGCAGCACACCAAAACCATGAATTATATTTTCAAAATTTATTCTACTAAACCAAATAAAACAGCCTGTAGAAAACTACAGAGAACCGTAACAACCATAACTGTCTGTTACTTTGATGTATTGTGTCTATATTTAATGCTACTGATGTGCATAGATGTTTAAAAGTACAGTTAACTGTTTGAGTTGCACAAAATGTTGCTTTATTTTCCAATTAGGCAGGAATCACCATGGATTATGATGTTTGCAGATGATATAGTGGTTTATAGAGAGAGGAAAGAACTAGAGGTGGAGGAGCTAGAGAGGTGGAGGAGGAGCTACAGAGGTGGAGGAGGAGCTACAGAGGTGGAGGAGGAGCTACAGAGGTGGAGGTTTGCCCCAGAGTAGCTGTGTGAATGAGAGGAACCCAAGTGGAAGAGTGAGGTTACAAGGAGAAGAGATAAAGAAAGGGGAGGAGTTTAAGTATTTAGGGTCAACAGTACAGAGTAATGGAGAGTGTGGAAAAGAAGTGAAGAGGAGAGTGCAAGCAGGTTGGAATGGGTGGAGAAAAGTGTCAGGTGTGATAGAAGAGTTTCAGCACAAATGAAAGATGTACAAGACTGTGGTGAGAGCAGCCATGTTGTTGGACTAGAAACAGTGAAGAAAAGACAGGAAGCAGAGCTGGAGGTAGCAGAGATGAAGATGCTGAGGTTCTCTTTGGGAGTGACCAGGATGGATAGGATCAGGAATGAATCCATCAGAGGGACAGCACATGTTAGAGGTTTTGGAGATAAAGTCAGACTGAGATGGTTCAGACATCTCCAGACTGAGGAGAGATGGTGTATTGGTAGAAGGATGCTGAGTCTAGAGCTGCAGGAAAGAGGTCTAGAGGAAGACCAAAGAGGAGGATTCTGGATGCAGAGAATGAAGACATGAAGGTGGCTGGTGTTAGAGGAGAGGATGATGAAGAGGATTAGATGGAGGAAAATGATTGGCTGTGGAGACCCCAGAAGGCAAACTCAAAAGGAAAATAAGATTTACGATTTATTCACTCAAGAGAAAAATTATGATGTAGGGAAAAGTTATAAACTATAAAAAAGAAAAAAAACATTAGATCCACATGTCCTCTACAGAATCTTCCTCTTCATCCATTTCAAAACCATTACAACTATTATTGTTTCACATGGCGCTTTCGTTGTCTTTGTCTCATGTTTGCTGCAGCTGCGCACTCAGAACCACCCCCCCCCCAATTGAGCTCAGCGCAAATAGATATCGATAACTCCGGCACGGCTTCAAGAGCAATGAAGAGAGATGGTTAGAGAAAGATATAATAATAACAATAATGAAAGAACATGCTCCAATGAGAGAGCCACAACGAAAATTTGTGGGGTTAGGAACCGGGGACTTTCTCAAATCTGGAGAAACCCGCACCTCCTGATCCATACTCATCCAAAACACTTCTGATCATGCTTTGTAAACATTTATTAAGTTATTTTGGAGTATTGCTCAATATAAATAGTTTTTTTTAAATATTCAGAACAATAAACTGTGTTCTTTTCATGAGGACTGTCAGTCTGTCTCTCTGCACTTTCAAACCATGAGCGCGTTTCCTCCAGAATCAGTTCTGAGCAAGACGACATCTAGAATTTATTGGTTTCAATAAAAACTGCTCTAGATGATAATTATCCTACTTTAATACTAGGATATTTTTGAGTTGCCTCTGACACCGCTGATGAGTTCTCCATAGAGGCTCGCTGTGTGCCCGCACGCGTGCGCCTGCGTGTGTGTGCGTAATGGACGGGCTGGCACGCTCCTCATCTCTTCTCCCTCCTGGAGAATTATCCAGCACCTTCTGATGGTTTAAGGATGAAATGCAAAACAGATGCAAGCACAGTTTATAGTGACAAGTGGGATGGCCGGGGTGGCCACTGGGGTGGCCAGGAGTCAGCCAGGGGTGGCCGTGGCCACCCCTGGCCACCCCTTGCAGGCGCCACTGCTTCTCTCCCCCCCTTGAAATTATCCAGCACCGTCGGACGCAAAAATTTCAGTCAAGTTTCTCGAGTTGTCCGCTTTTGTTGAACTCCCGCTCCCGCCCACTCCCGTCAGAATTTAGTCCCGTCCCATCCCGGTCCCGTGATTAACGGAGGAAATGACTCCCATCCCGCGGGAATCCCGTGACCCGCGGGAATCCCGAAAAAATGTCAGCCTCTACTTCAGATCAACATGAAACGTGGCTTTTTGAGAGATTTTGGTTGTGGGATTTTGGTTAAAAGCTTCATAATCATAATTAAAACACTACTGGGAATGTTTTTTTTAATGAAAGAAATCTCATAGGGGGACTTTAAGAATACAGTTTACTATGTTGTGGTTCAGCTTTGTGTTTTCGCTGCTTTATGCATTTTTTTTAAATTGTAATTTTGCATGCTTTGTTTTCATTTTTTTCTTTTCTTAAAAGCACTTTATATTCTGTGTCCTGATTGGCTGTTGACTTTGTCAATCAGTCTCCTCTGTGCCGTGTCTCCTCTCCAGAACACGTTCAGTTTGACCACATTTGCATAAATCTTTATCACGATCAGATCTCTGTATAATCCTGCACTCATTTTTATAAAGGTTTGAACTTGGTTCTATTTTCTCTGCATGCTTTTGCTCAGAAACTGAGACGAGAAGTTCAGTTATTTGACACAATCATTGTTTTATTGTGAATGAAAAGTGTACACAAATCTTTATACAATAATGACTTACTCACTGTAATAAGGCCACATAGTGTGGCTGCAGGTTTCCGATACCTAAATAACATGCAAGTGCTCCTTACTGAGTATCTTTAATCTGTTTTGCGATACAAATTGTCCCTTGAGATTGGTAAATATCTCAACGTCTCACAAGTAGGTCAAGTTCCTCTGAGCGCCGCTGTCAGTTGGACTGCACACGCCGCGGTGAAACCCGAACACCAATCAGTGAGGAGACGGCTCCATGTGCTTCAAAATGAATCAAACATGAGCTGCACAGAGATAAAAGAACCTCTGCTTCAAAGCAAACTCTAAAAGAGAAGAGCTGAAATTCCCTTTCATTTAAAAAAAAAAAAACTGTTGACGATGAAAAACAGAGTTGTGGGATTGTTCAGTGAAGATATTAAAAATAATGCCTAAAGAAACATTTTTTTTTTATCATAATCTTTTTTTTTACCTTTACCTAATCACTAACATGTCATGGGGGGTCCTTTTTTATGATTGTCTCAATGAAAATAGTTCAGGAGAGCCGAGCAGGCTGTCCCCGCCTCCCGCAGTGGCTGTCTGTGTGCCAGCGTAGTGAGCGGCGAGCTCCGCTGAAGTACAGGAGGCTGGCCAGAGAACCGCCGCGGTGTGACAGGACAAAAACGCTAGGATTGGATTAGTCACTGAAAACGTCACATGCCCAAAGCTGAGTCCCTGATTGGCAGCGACATGTCAAACTTCTATGATCTGCTGTGAAATGCAGCCAGACATTCGAGCGGTGCGTGTGCTCGCCCCGTCAGCGGTCTGAATGAGTCCGCCCTTTATCGCAAGAGAGGCACAAGGATTGGCTGGAACTTCGCCTTACTGAACTAAGTAGAAGTGATTTACATTTCTTTAAACAAATGAATGAAACTAAGAACCGAAATGAGGAACCATGCGGTGCATGCTGGTTAGCTTTTGGCACGTCACATGTGCGCCATCATGAAGTATCGCGAGAAACATGCGGGTTCAAGGCGCCTATCTAACCCAGCGCAGCCAGAAAATAGGTACTGCGCTGGCTTCAAGTTGCCTTGAGGGCTACAAAAATATTGATTGTGGGAAACGGTGTCCTGAAAGCTCTTGTAGTTCGATGTGAAATAACTGGCACAAAATGAAGGAATCAGTTTAATTTTTAACTCTTTCTAGAAAGTAGTGAATCACTGATTCACTAAAGAAAAAGCAATATTTTAAATCATCTGTGGTTATGTGTTTTATTTTAGCTTCAAAAGTTAATTTGAATTTCAGATTTTTTATTTCTCCAGGACAGAGACAGAATTATATTAACTCAGCAGCTATATTTTATCTGTTTTCCTCTGACAGATGCTAAAAATAGTATAAAAGACATAATAGCACAGATCATACAAAGGGGAGAGGCATTTTAAAATTCAACTGAATGTTGAGGATAACCCCGGACTTCCTGTTCTCGTACAGTCTTGGAGTTCGCCTTTATCTCAGGCGCCTTTCCCCGCACCCGCCTGCAGCCACCTGGTCTCACTGATAATCCAAGTGAGGCGTAAATCATCTCAAACACACCTATTGTATGTGTGACTCTGCCGGCATGAGTGGTTCATCCTGACCTGATCTCTTGTGCACCTGATCCTGCTTTGTCTCTGCTTGTTTGCCGCCTGCCCCGACCCTTGCCTGGACCCTGACCACTCTGGTTTCTCTCTGATGCTTCCATGCTTGTTGCTGATTTCTGCCGACTGACCCTGATTTAGATTAGTGGACTTTTAGCTGTGTTAATAACCCTGCTGTACTTGGAACTAGCCGTCTGCCTGTTCTGTGACATGGAGAACAAACAGAATCGGAAATCTTAAAGTCGCATTTCTGAGTATTTCTTTATTCACATTGTGATGAAACAGTAGCAGATGATAATACGTAGTTTGAAACAGATTGTAGTTGTGACGTCGAAAAATGCACTGGGTGAGCTGCATATGACCCAAGCTCTCAGAAATGGGGAGGGGGAAGGGGGCCGGGGTTGCTCTGGGCCAGTAGAGCTGGGCTTGGAGGCAAATTTCTAATGAACTACTGCCACTTTGCAGAAACTATGTCCTGGAAAACAAAAGATTTTGGAATTTTGGCTACAAATGACATAATCATGATTGACTAATTGCAATGAGTTGGTGTTATGCGATTGGCTGATAAGAAATTCACGTTAATAACCAGTTGGACCGGTGTGCCTCGCGAGGGATTTTTGTAACTTACATTTTATAGCTATTCCACTTCACTTGTACAACACTGCACATAACCCATCCATCTATTTTCCAAACCTGCTCATACCCTTTTCGGGGTCACTGGGTTGCTGGGGCTTATCCCAGCTACTGTTGGGCAAAGGCGGGAAACGCACTGGAGAAGTCACAAGTTTATCTCAGGAAAAAACAACCTTTGTAAATGATGTCAATTAGTTCTTTAAAAAGAACATTTATGTCAGAAGGACATACTAGAGAACCGTTTGAAAGTTCATCTCGAAGCAGCTCAAATGATATTTAAGAAGCTGAATGATAGGTCAAATTGGCCTTTAGAGTTTTATTAACAGATTAACTTTTTGTGCCCGCGGCCCTGTCTGCGCCGCAGAGCTTCACTTCAGCTGTCCGTGTGATTGTGGCAGAGCTCCACTGGCGTTGTTTGGTTTCCCTGGGCTGAGCTAATTTTCCTCAGATCAATAGTAGCTGAGGGGCTGCATTGAAATGAAGTCTGTGAAACTGCATCAACAACAAGGCTTTTGTTTGAGAAACAGAAACGAGTTCAGACACAAATTAGGAGCAGACATACTCTGAGCTGATTTCAAATTCTGTCCCGTTTTGATGTGCTGCAATTATCTAGATCAGTTTGGAACAAAAGCTATTATCTAAATGTCTCTCGCTCTGTGTTAAGCAGCGTGTCAACATTGATAGTCTTTGAATGACACTCCAGGCAAACATTTAAATCCAGGTAAATGCGAAAAACCTGAGTGTCTGCTTTCCATGGAAGTCATTTCAACCAGGAGTCAAACTGATTTATAACTCTTAACTGACAATTCAATTTTCGTGTTAAAAGAAAATTGTATAATTTAGAATATGAAAACAATCCAATTTAACTATACTATTTTAAATAGTTTTAAATGAAACCAAACTGACTGCATTTTAAACTGTCAATCTGATTTTTGAATCAAATGAAATTGCATTTTGTATTTCTTTTATTTAAAAATGTACTTAGGCCATGCATTTTGAAAAGGACAATTCAATGTTAAATGTGGTCATGCATTTGAAAACCCTATTATTTGATTATTCAAACATTTTTATTCAGTGTTTGCTTTACAATTCATTTTAAAGTAGCTTAAGATCTATGAAGTTTTGTTTGCGTTTCAGAATTCAGACAAAATTTTAAAAAAATGAAATATCATTATTTATTTCAGTTTATCAATTGTATGTTTTCAAATGCATGGCTATATTACATATTGAATTTTAAAATGTAAAGTCTATTTTTATTTTTTTTTTTATGATACCAACAAATAGTACAAGTGAAAAACGACTGAATTAACTTTTATTAACCCTTTAGCACAGAAGCTCTAGTTAACGCAACATAATTCTAGTAGATTGTGAAGGAGGAAAGCGGTGGCTGTGCTGCTGTCAGACAGTTTTTCAAAGTTTCTAACCAATCAGATTTTAGCCCTCACTTGTTGCTATGTCTATGAAAGTCTGCCTTACGCTCATACAGTCAGTGCTTCTGCCTTCAACTTCCAGCCTTTACGGTGACTCTCTTTAAAAACACTGCTGAGTAAAACAAAGCCAAAAACAAAGTCGATTTAACCAATCAATGTAGCCTCGAGGGGCCCTAAGCCAGAGTCTCATTGTGCCGGTCCCAAGCCCGGATAAATACAGAGGGTTGTGTCAGGAAGGGCATCCGACGTAAAATCTTTGCCAAATCAAATATGCGAATCAGACCTACGATATCCATACCGGATCGGTCGAGGCCCGGGTTAACAACGACCGCCATCGGTGCTGTTCACCGACAAGGTGCCGGTGGAAATTGGACTACTGTTGGTTGAAGAAGGAGAGGAGGAAGGAGGGTTCGTAGGAAGAGAGAGAAGAGGAAAGTCACTCGTGTTGGACTGAAAGTTGGAACTTTGAATGTTGGAACTATGACAGGAAAAGGTAGAGAGTTAGTTGACAGTAAACAGGAGTACAGGGAGATGCAGCGTAAGGTGAAAGCAGAGGTGTCAAAGGTCAAACAAGGGGCTTATGATGACTTGTATGCTGGGTTGGGTAGTAAAGAGGGAGAGACCGACCTGTACAGATTAACAAGACAGAGAGACCGAGATGGGAAGACATGCAGCAGGGTCAGGGTGATCAAGGATAGAGATGGTAATGTGTGCAGTGTGTTGACAGGTTCAGTGGTGTCATGAAAAGATGAGAAAGAATACTTTGAAGAGTTGTGAAAATGAAGAGAATGAGAGGACAAAGAATAGAAGAGATGACTGTTGTGGAGCAGGAAGTAACAAAGATTAGTAAAGGTGAAGTGGGAGGAGCTTTGAAGAGGATGAAGAGTGGAAAGGCTCTTGGTCCTGATGATATACCTGTGGAGGTATGGAAGTGTCTCGGATGGCAGTGGAGTTTCTGACCGGGTTGTTCAACAGGATCTTAGGTGGTGAGAAGATGCCTGAGGAATGGAGGAGAAGTGTGATGGTGGCCATTTTTAAGAATAAGGGAGATGTGCAGAGTTGTGGTAACTACAGAGGAATAAAGCTGATGAGCCATACAATGAAGGTATGGGAAGGAGTAGTGGAAGCCAGACTAACTTTTTACAGTTATACTTCTTAAAAATGTTTTTTTTTTTTTACTTAAACCAGAGAGCCACAATAAAATAAATGAAACAGTAAGAATCATGATTAGATCTATGAATTGTTGATTTTGATTCATGAATAGAATTGAATCATCACCAAAGAAACACTCCACATCCTTAGTCCTCCACCTCCTAACCTTCTCCCTCCTTGCTCTTCCATTTATGGCTTCATTCTTGCATCAAATGTACAACCTGAAAGAACGCAGCTCAAAAAGGGAATGCTTTGCAAATGACTACATTTGCAGAGTATTCTCTGGAGTAACTGTAAATTGCCCTCATTTGGAGGGGCTGCAGGTGGGCAGAGTGTTCTCCTCTGACAGTCACATCAGCATTCCCATATCCTCATGATGGTTTTCTCACCAGACAATCACAGCCTGAGGCCTAAACCATTCTGTGAACCGTCTGCCTGGCTAAATGCAGATGGAGTTCTCTCCACAGGTGATCTCATGAGGAACCGCCCAAGACCTTCTGCAGATGACAGACATGCTGAGAGTAACATAGAGGAAATACGGTTTTGATCCCTTGCTGATTTTACAGGTTTGCCTTTGTAAAAAGAAACTGAGAGTTTGCCATCTTAATGGTTTATTTGAACTGAAAATCCTAAAGAAAATCTAGAAATTGACTTTAAAGGAGCCCTACCATGAAAATTCTACTTTTTGAGGTTTTAAGTGCATTTTACTGTTCATTCCTTTCTATAAAAAAACACCAAAATGGTATTTTGATTCATTCATGTATTTAAGAGTAATCTTCTAAAAACCTGCACAGTCTGCAGCAGCCCCGCCCATATCCATGAAAACAAGCGGTTGGAAACGTGCTGATGTAAGATCGATGCCAACAGCTCTCTCCAGGAAGAATCCGCTCTGACAGCTCCGCCCCCAGACTAACACAACCCTCAATTTATCCTCTTTTCAGTGATCAGTAAAAAAAACTTTCATTTTAGATGCAGGGTACCGTATATCTTCCAGTTGTGTCCTGTCTTCAATAAATTCCAGCTCAAACAGGTGTTTCTTACTTTTTCCGCAGTACTCCTTTGGTGAAACTATTGGTGATACTTTAGGCGGCAATGGTTTCACATCTTGCAGTGATCACTAAGACACGTGTGAAGAACATAGAGAATGATCAGGAGAAGGTGATTCAGAGAAAGAACCAGTTTGCAAAACTATAGGTTTTTGTCAAAGACTTTGAGAGTGACCATCAAGAAGTTAAAAAAAAATATGCTGAGTGTTCAAGCCTCTCTTTTCTGACCATTCTTCGTCTCACTCTTAGTTGACTTTGTCAGACTTTCTTCTCTTTGACAAGGTCAAAGCCCTAACTGTTTTTGAAGCTGCTTAAGGTCTGTAAATGGAGATGTAATGTAATAGAGTGGCACTGTAAGATTAGTAATAGAATTTATGGGGGCTGGGGCTGATCGCATTACAGAGCACCGGCTTGGAAAGCTTCCATCCAGGCCTCAGAGGTATGGATTTGGAATTTGTGCTTAAAGTCTGTAGCAAATGTAGACAAGTACAAAAACAGCTCAAAAAGAAAAAAAAGGCAGTGCCTTGAATTATGCAACAAAACATCAAAGGAACTGATTCAGATGGATTCTTGCTTTTCATAGCTGGTGTTCACTGCTATATAAAAGGAGACAACCCAAACAGACATTTACAGACATTTGATCTTTCACATTTTAAAAGTGATTAGCCAAATGAAAAGGAACATTTGGATGATATATCTTTATGTATTCCTGATATGATTTCTTCATGATCACTGCTTGAAATGGTAAAGATTTTTATCTGTTCGTCATAGCAGCTGTTGTGTTGAGGGGGTGTGTTGGATTTTACTCTCACAGAAGTTCTTTCTGAGGTCATATAGGTAAGTAGCAGGGCTGGGTGTCGCCAATAGTTTCCAGAATCGATTTGATTCGAATCACCAGAGCCTGGATCGACTAGCATTTTACTTTGTTCGATTCTTTCGATCCTCTCAATTCAATTTGATTCAGTTAAATTTTGAACTTACACAGTTTACACATTTAGACACCTGTTTAGAAACACATTAATGTATATATATTAGGGATGTGAATGTTGACAAATTAAAGCGCACGATTAATAAAAGATATTTTATTTGTTAATATTTATTAACGCCCTCAGGTGTCCTGCTGTGCAGCTGTGAGATTAGTGTAATAAAACTCTGTCTAAAATGAACTTAAACTTTACACCCTGTGATTGAGATTTTATTAAAGGGATAATATGGCATTTATTTGTAGTTTTTGGACAAAACTGACCCTCGATTTTAAGAAATCTGACGGCTCTAATGCAGCAGCGCACACGCTATGAGGGGGCGGGGGGCGGAGCGAAACGGAGCTGTCGACTATTAGAATTCCAACAACGAAGAAACAAACCATTCGTTTATGGTTTAGCACCAGCGTTGTCTAAAAATCGCAGAAACTCTGCAGTTCAACGCAGAAGTCCCGCCCACAGATGTTGTTGTGCAGTTCAGAGAAGACAGACACGCCTCCACCTGAGAGCAGATTCCGGTCGAGCCAACCTGAAATCCAGATGGATTAAAGTTCTCACAAAACAATTGTTTATTATTAATGTATCATTACTAGACAGCAGTTTAGTGTAACTTTAGCCTAGACTTCTTTTTGTATTTCCATCAAAACATGTTGATTAGTTTGTTGGCAATTTTTATTCTTGTAGATTTTTTATAAAATTACATCTAAAACTTTCATACTATATTATAAAGATCCTTTTTTTAAACATTATTGGGGTTTCCACAGTAAAATGAATCCCATTTTTCCAGACAAAATTTTCTTTTTTAGCATGATTTTATGTCTATTGTGTGAATATAACATGGAAAAATGACAAAATACAGCTTACTCTACAGATTATTTGAAGATAATAAGTGGCTGGCAAATACTGTAACTAAAAAAAGGCGAATAATCCCTGTTAATTTTTTCCACATTTACAATTAGTTAATTTTTTTTAATCGATTACCAGCCCTAATATATGTATGTTTTGAACATATTCTTTCTAATCTGATACAGTTCACATACTGTAAAATGTATTAGGGAAATAATAGTGAGATTGTTCATAGCATATAGTGTTACATGGACTCTCAAACGGAGAAGCTCCAACAATTGTTCTGCCTCTTCTGGAGGGCGTTTCAGTTTGGCCACTAGGTAGCGATCACGCTACATCATTACACATCATTCCAGAAGAAGAAAAAGAAAGTGAAACTGTGAAACAAATTTTTACTTTAAAAAATGTTTCATTGAAAAAGTTTGGAAAATTCATGCCTGAGAGTTTATAAAGATGTCAATTTAGTCAGTTGATGTTATGTATCGATTGTTGATCTATTAAGCTTAGATCGATTCAGATCGATTTGATCAACCCAGCCCTACTGCGAAGGACTGTGTCAATTATTTCTAACTTCGTTCACAGAAAGACTTTGTTCTCTCTCTATTAGTGTAGAAAATGAAATGAAATCAACTGAGACATGAGGGGGAATTCACAAAATGAAAATGCTAAACAGTTAAAAAAAAACATTATCATGCTTAAAAAAAGTATTGAGTCAAGAGTCTGTAAAGTGAAGAATGAAGGAGTTCTGCTTTTATATCAAAATGTGAGCTATGCTCAACTTTTTGATTAGTTAGCCTTTTAAATAATACCCATAGACTGTATATCACTGGACAGCTTGTTTTCAGTAGTGTTTTAATTATGATTTTAATGCAAACCCCACAACCCAAAAAAGCTATTTTTCATGTTGATCTGAAGCCTGAAAAATATCCTCGTCTGATTATGGTAGCTCTGTGTCTGGCTAGCGTAAATCATCGCCACTGCTATAGTAGTTTCGTTTTGTGCCGGATGTCAGCTCGGACGATGAAGTGAGGAGCTTTGTGGATCTATAATCCGCAGCTGCAGTCAAATGAGCCGCATTTCCGTGGTCACATCAAGAAGCTCCGTGGAGTCTGGTGGAGATTTTCTAGGCTCTCGTGACATAAGCAGGGTTCATTGATTCAAACTGAGTTTTTCTGCAATCTGTGATTGACAGCAATTTAAAAGGAGAAATACTTGGAAATGCAAAAGCGAAATGATTTCTTATTGCATTTGTTCTATTTCATAAGAAAAATTATACATATTAAAAACTCAAATGCAGGGTTTTCATCGGAGGGGGATTTTAAATAAACAGTGAACGGTAACCTAACCAATTGTAACGTAAATTTGTGCAGTATAAATGTCCCACCTGTTTGTATTATTTTTCTCCTCTTAGATCAAATCTCAGTGTTCGTCGTGCAGAATGCTCCACAGCTGCTTCCCCAAAATCCTCTGGATATTAAACGAGTCGTGGATCATTTCTCTCTGACAACCCTAGTTAGACGAAGGTTACAGGAACTTCATTGAATGCTGCTTGTTTGATTATGAAGGTCATTGAGATTTTCTTCTTCTACTGTTAGCTTTCCACCACGGGGGTGAGCTGCAGAAGATCTTTTCTGATCAGTCAAAGTTGATTACATTTCTGTGTTCAGAAAATCATTCAAAACAAATCTAAAGTCAGATAAACTAATACCTGCTGTGTTATTTTCTGACATACAGTAGCTCCCTTTCGCTTTTGCTCATAACTGTGTCTGATCTCTGCAGGATAATAAAGGTAAACAAAGATAAACATAATTTTAAAAGTATTCCTATTAAAAGCATTAGTATTTTTACAATTAACCCTTAAAATACCCAGAAAAACAACAAATATCTCTCATTACAGCAACTAAATTTAGACTTGGATGCAGTTAAAACACGCGCGCCAACATGCAGAAATGTGGATTTTGGCTGCGTCTATTAGTCCAACATGACTTTCCATCAGTTTTGTGCTCCTAAAATACATGACAACAACATCAAGCAAAATAAAACCTGCCAGAATAATGCCTGCTCAAATGGAAGGTTGACATTTTCAATAGAACCTCAAATATTGAAGGATTATTCAAATTTGTATTTAGATTTGTGAACGATCTAAGACAGAAAATTAAAATCAGTTCAGCAGGACATTCATGAAATAGATATTGTACATTTCTCTGTTGAAATTGATAAGGTTACCTTGTATTGTTTACGTAAAATTGTGTCAAACAGCGTTCAGCTGTCAGCTCTGCCGTTCTGAATCCGAACACTAGAAGTCACTCTTCACATTTTCGGCCCTGTGAAAAAGGTCTTTTGGTTTCATTTCGCTGGAGCTGGAGATAAGATATTTTTCTATGGGTGACATCACAGCCAGCTTTGTCCATCTTCATATATGGTCTATATGGTAATACTGGAGCTTTCATCAGCGAGATATAATAACACATGTTCTTTAAACTTGTGATGAAGACGCGAGCAGGTACGATTTAATAACGACCAAAACATACAAGGGAAAAAAGCAGAGACATGGTCAAAAGCCAGGCAGAGGTCAAAAAAGAAGAAGAGAAGTAAATAGAACAGGCTAGGGTCAAAAACACGACTAGGACAAAGAGTATATAGAACCGCTCAGTGATTGCTAGGATACACCAGACAATACTTTGCAGAGAATGAGGTCAAAACAGAACTTATAAATATGGTGAGACTAATGAAGGTAATTCAATACAGCTGGTGAAGGGGGAACAGAGGAGATCAGTATTCTGGAGAGGGCTCCCTCTGGTGGTTGGAAGGGGAACTGGAAGTTCGAGTCCTGACAAAACTCTTCAACCGTTTGCACAAGCAGCATAATTCCAGCGGATTCTGAAGTGGAGAAAAGCAGCCTTGCTCTGACATGCAACACTTTATGCTGCAAAACCGCTTTTCTATATTGACTGTACAGTATATGAACAGTAATTGTTGTTTATCAGCACAAGGATCCTTCTGTTAAACTCACTGGAATTACTTTGTAAACAGTTGAAAGGTGGAGTTAAAACTCTGGTTTTAAAGGGTTAAAGCCCTATTTGATATTGTTTTGTGACTTCTGATTCCCCACAGTCTGTTCACGTGGATGCTGGCACATCTACGTTGACGTGGTTGGAGGTCAAACTGAGAAAACAGGTGCACCAACAGATACATCAAGGCAAAAAGAGGGAAGGGCTCCAGTCTTCCTTCCAATCCCAGCTTGTATGAACTCTTGATTCGCCTCAAAGCCTGCCAGCTCTGCTAGTGTTTGACAAACTCCCCGAGACACCTTGTATGATTAATGATGCTTAACCGAATTGAATTAAGGTTAAGAGAGACTTGGCTGCGGCTGCGGGGTTGGTTGTAAGGAGGGGAGAGGGAAGCTCTGGGTCAAAGGTAGCAAGTGTGATAAATAACTTCTTTAAAGGAAATATATGACGGCCCCTCCTCTGCGCCCTCGCTGCCATGCCAAGTAATTACTCGCCCCAGCCTCCTGTAATAATTCCTATTACAAGCAGAACGGAAGAGCTGGTAACTCGGCACGCAGGACAAGGTGAAGGCAAGGCCACAGAGCAGTGGATCAATATTTCATTTACTCACTCTGCCTCACCATCCCAGCCCTGGATCCAATTTGCCAACGGAGGGAGATGAAGGGAAAGAGAAAACAACAGTTAAAAGAAGAGAAGAAACAAGGTCCACAGAAAGCACAAGGCCTATAATTTCCTCTGGGTTTTTTGAAAGGAGGTAGAAAGAAGCATTGTGCGTACATGTATGTTTGTGTGTGTGCATGAGCACGTGTCATAAATGTATAGAGATGGTTTTACATGCCTGTCCAATATACAGCTATAAGGAAAAAAGGGGAAACGAGGAAAAAGTAATTAGAAAACATGACCTTGTGCTTTAATCTCTGAAGATAATTGATTATTTTTGGGCTTTTCATAGAAAACTGATTTTTTTTTTTACTCTATCAATTCAAAAGAAAACTGATTTTTTTTTTACTCCAACAATTTAAAAATGTTATAAAAGAAGCTTTATTATCGATCTGAAAGTATTCTTCAATGTTTGAGCTCTGCAAATAACTCACGTTTATTTGTTTCTGTTTTAAAATGCGCACCTTATAATACGGAGCCCCTAAAGGGACATCGAAGTAAAAAAAAAAAAAAGAAATTGAAGGAAAAGAACAAATTTACTGATTAGTATCTGGTGAGCACCAGATACTATCTATCTAGATACCATCTGGTGCGCACCAGAAAATAACTGATGTGGACAAGAAAGTAACCAGAATTTTTTTTTCTTAATTATTTTCTGGTTACTATCTGGTGCACAGCTGAAACTATCTGGTGAGTACTGCTAATATCTGGATACTATTCGGAGCGTACCAGATAGTAACCAGAATTTTTTTTTTTTTTTTTTAAAGATTTTTTTAATTCTGGTTACTATCTGATGCGCACCTGATGATTTTTTTTTTTTCTGGTTACTATCTGGTGCACAGCTGAAACTATCTGGTGAGGACAGCTTCTTTCTGGATACTATTCGGAGCGTACCTGATAGTAACTGGTGCACACCATCAGTTACTATCTGGTGCGCACCAAATAGTAACCAGATTTTTTTTTTTTTTAATTCTTGTTACTATCTGGTGCACACCTATTGCTACCTGGTGAGAACAGATACTATCTGGACACTATCTGGTGCGCACTAGATAGGAAAAGGTTAGCACAGGATAGTGACAAGAATATTTTTTTTCTTGTTACAATCTGGTACATACCAGATATTCTCTGGTGAGCATCAGATACTATGTTGATACTATCTGGTGTGCACCAACTAGAAGCCAGAATTTATTTTCCCTTTTTTTAGTTGCTTTGATGTCCCTTCAGTGGCTCTTTCATACTATGTTGTATGACTTTTTATGGCATATTTTATTTCAAAAGGACATGTCTTTTGAAACAAGATGAATCTGCATCCTTTGTAAGGAATTGTTTGGTCCTGCTAAAAAAAAATGAAATCCAGAATAGAGATGATGGAGCACACACAGCAGCCACCTGGTACCTAGTCAAAATGCTAGTTCCTGAGAAATGTGCTAGAACTGACCACAGAGGCTTGCAATCATTTGTTTTGTAAAGAGTGTGAACATATGGAGGAGAGGGATGATGACAAACACAAGAACTGACTGAAGCAAGAAGAAGAAAATGAAGAAAAGCAGGAAACATCTTGGAGTATGAGACCAAAGATGGTGTGTTGGTCACTGTCCAGCACCGTGGAGCTCCACTGGCATTTGGTCAAGAACACCAGAATTGACAAGTCCACCACTGGCACCCTGTACTTTTCACAGACCAGAGCAGGTTCACCCTGAGCACCTGTGATAGACGTGAAAGAGTCTGGAGAAGACCAGGAGAACGTTCTGCTGCCTGCAACGTGGTTCAACATGACAGGTTTGGTGGTGGGTCAGTGATGGTCTGGGGAGGCATATCCATGGAGGGACGCACAGACCTCTACTGCCTAGGAAATGGTGCTCTGACTGCCATAAGGTATCCAGATGAAATCCTTCAACCCATTGTCAGACCCTACGCTGGTGCAGTAGGTCCTGGTTTCCTCCTAATGCACCACAATGCCCGGCCTCACGTGGCAAGAGTCTGCAGGCAGTACCTGGAGGATGAAGGAATTGAATCAATTGAATGGCCTTCACCATCCCCTGACTTAAACCCAATAGAACATCTCTGGGACATTATGTTTGGGTCCATTAGGCGCCGCCAGGTTGCTCCTCAGACTGTACAACAGCTCAGGGATGCCCTCACACAGATCTGGGAGGAAATGCCACAAGACACCATTCGTCGTCTCATTAGGAGCATGCTGCGACGTTGTCAAGCATGCATACAAGCTCGTGGGGGGCACACAAGATACTGAAAAGCATTTTGAGTTGCAGAAATAAAGTTTTGGAGAAGATGGACTAGCCTGCCACATCTTCATTTCACTCTGATTTGATGGTGTCTACACAACTGAGCCCCCTATCTACCACACTTGCTGCCATCTACCACACTCGCTGCCTAAATAAAGCCCATAGCATCACAAAAGACAGATTTCACCTCGGACACCACCTCTTGGACCTGTTGCCCTCTGGAAGGCGATACAGATCTATAAGAGCTAAAACAAATGCTAAGAGATAGCTTCTACCCAAGAGCTGTTTCAGCCCTAAACGCGGACAGTCTCTTTCTTTCCTAGCACCTTTTTTAACCTTTTAACATATTTTATCTTGTACATATATATATTGCATATTTTTCCACTGTTTTTGTGGATATCTTATTACTATCTCAAGTCTTTTCTTGCTTCTTTTGCACAAGGGAGATGCGGCTAATAATGACAATAAAGCTATTCTGATTCTGTAGGCTTATTTCCATTAAAAGACTTTTAGCCTCCTTTTGTTCCTAAGACACTGCCCTGTCGTTATTAGTATAGATATCCAACTTCATATTGAGATTTGATGGAGCTAATGTGTTTCTTTAAAGTGCTCCTTTAATTTTTGTGAGCAGTGTAGTTTTTTGACCCTCTGATTGAACAGACTTTGGGACATAAACTGACTGCTTTCTTTTCAAAGCAGCTTGACTCCACATACAGAGCTGACAGGGTCCGGATCAATACCCCGTTTGCCCCCTGCAGTCGTTTCCGTCTCCTCCTCATAGAACGCTCAGATGACCTGACGAGAGGACAGCAGACTGAAGGGCAGCTCAGACGTTAAGCCCTGAAAGGAGTTGTGGGGTTTGGGGGTAACAGAGAGGCTGGATTTAATGACAAATTCCCCTTAACACAGGCTTGCTTTGTGCTTAATTGCAATGTATTGATTTTTCTTTTTTCCTTTCTTGCTCCTCGTACAGCATCGGTTGACTAAGGTGGCCGCTGAAGTCAAATGTCGTTCCTTTTTCCCCCTTTTGTCCTTTCACCATCCTCCAAACCTCCAGAGTTCACACTTTTGAAGCAGTCTTCTTTTCCTGAGATGAGTTTTAATCATGCTAACGTTAGAGTCCCTTAAGGACTGAATTATGGAAGGTTCTCATTAAAAATCCAAACTTGATAGTATATGTACAAAGCATCTGATTAACAGAGAAAAATCCTGAGTTCAGTCTCTTTTGTAGGTTTGATGCTGAGGAATTTTAACTGGGAGTAGGTCAACACAGCACAGGCAATAGAATTGATGAAACAGGAAACAGGAATGAGCTTGTTGTTTTTCAGGTGCAAAGTAGCTCAACATTGTGCACAAATACGTGCAGTCATTCTCTTGAGAAGGAGACAACAAATGGTCACAAAAAGAGCATTTTCTTTGTGCTTTATTATTGAGACAAAGGATTTTTCATGTGCTACTGATACTCTATAGACGAAGCAGGCGTTTATTTGTATGAAACCTCTTTTGAATTTTAAAAACATAACTCAATTTTTTTGAATTATTTATTAAAAACTAAATTAAACGTATATATTTTTTGTTATTTATTGATATTATTTGTCTTTGGATTTGGAAGGAGAAGAGAGAGAATGACGGTGTTGAAAGAGGAGATTGGAAAACAGTAAGAAAAAGGCTGTCTTACCCCACAACATTCAGTCAGTTTTCTCGTGGTTTAGCTTAAATGTTTCAAAAACAGAACCCAAAGATATGAGGAGAAACTTCTGGATTCAGCTGAGGAACCCTTCCAGTCGCTTCATTCATTTAAGTCCCGCCCAGAGCTGGGCTCCAGGGATTTATACCTGACTCACCTTACATCACCCAAACCAAGAGAGCATAAAAGTACAGACAGTTTGACTTTTGATGGACCATCAATGCTTTTATTCTTTTGATTCTTCAATTTAATGTTGAGTTTACACATTTATACACATTTTTTTAGAAATACATTAATAATCTATATGATTTGGATATATTTATATTAATCTGATACAGTTCACATACAGTAAAATGTATCAATGAAATGAGATTGTTAATATCATACAGTGTTACATGGATTCTCTATCTAACAAAAATGTTCAGATCATTAACATTGTAAACATTGTTCTGCTTCTCCTGGAGGACGTTTCAGTTTGACCACTAGGTGGTGTGCGTGCTATAGCATTACATCTTATTCCAGAAGAAGAAGAAAGAATGAGCAACAAATGGTGATTTATACCACAAATGGTTACCTTAAAAAAATGTTTTCTTCAAAGAGTTTGGAAAATTCCTGCCTATAAGTTTATAAAGATGTTCATTTAATCAGCTATGTCTGTTTAGATCGACCGAGTGTTAGCATTAGCCGTTCTATAGGAAATTTTACTAAATGTTAGCTTTATGTGCTAAATCGATTTATATTTTTATGAATTGATTATTGATCTTTTAAGTTTATATTGATTAATCGATTTTATAAACTCAGCCTTAGATATAAAAATTATCATGAATAACATTGTCCACATATTTAATTTTGTTTTGATGATTTAAACATTTGTTTCTTATAAACATAAGGGGGTTAATGTTGTTTAAAGCTCTATTCCGATCATCTTTTGATCTATTTTCAAAGTGTTCCCAGTGCTCTTTTGCTTTATTTTACCTAGAACTCTCTCCAAACCAAGAGGAATAGTCTGAGCTTGATTCATTTAGCATATTGGAGTATTTAAAGGGTGCTGTTCCTTTCTGTCTAGCAAAGATTCAATACATCTATGCCCATGTTTCTGATTTACTCTGATAACTAATGCACCTTTTCAATGTCAGGGTATGATGCGATTGGTAATAAGTATATGCGAATTTTGGTGAGTTTTTGAAAATGCTGGGCGGATCGATGCAAAATATCTCAAGTTGAAATCGGATCAATACCGGCCCACATACATCAATATTTTCACTCTTTGTCCTAATTCTGGTTTTAGTTTATCAAGTAATTTATAAAAGGGAAACTTACAAACAGATGAGATTTTGAGGTTCATGTCACATTCATTGCATTTATTAAAAATACTGATATTGGTATCGATATCTGCAATATTGACCGGTATCGGATTGACACCCACATGCTCAGTATTGCCCAGCCCAAGTTCTGGAGTATGTGGCGTGGGTACATCTTTAGACAAAGACACGATAAGAAAGAAGAACTGCTAAACCAATGTGGCACAGCTGACTGCTGCAGGACAGGATATATCTTTGGTTCAAGATGGCCCAGAGTCAGCAGATACAACACAACTTTTTTACCTCTGGATCCCAAATGAAGTTCCCTTTAACTTCAGATGCAGAGCAGACTTTAAAGAACGCAGGGGAGTGCATCGTACGCCTCCTGGGCGAAAGCCCACTGCTTTGTAAAAGACGTGACGCACTTAAGAAGACAGCACAAAGACAGTCTTTAATTACATCCCTCACAATATAATCTGAACTCTGCCATTATAACATGTTTGTCCTTTTCCATCCTCAGAGTCACTGCTCACGTTAATCAAAATGTCAAAGTGATTGGAAAATACTTCAAAGGTTACACGATCACGTAATAATGATAAAATCCATAATAAAAAATCATCTGAATTAAGTTGATCTAACAGCAGGTCGGCAGACCTTACCTTTGGAGAAGACTGTGGGCTAAATTATATGTTTTAAGCTAGCAATTCAAGTGAAATGTCACCAAAAAAACAAGTGACTCAACCTCTGGTCTAATCAATCAAGTGAAAAAAATTGTGTCAAGAGTCCTGATTGAGGAGAAAGGTTCCCATTTTCCTCTAAAAGCAGAGAGCCTTCCTTAAAGAAGCTGCTTTGACATTTTCTGCCACCTTGATTATTGAACGAACAACAATTAAGCGCATGTAAAAATGTCAAAAGAATTACAGCTCGACGATGTGAACCTGGTGGCCCGCTCTAACCAGAACAACAGCAGTTAATTGTTGCATAAACTTGTTGAAAGTAACTCTTCAGATCCTTAATAAACCGAGCAGCAATAAGTGGAGAAGGAACAAGCGGACTCAGTTGGAGCAGAGTCATTCTCTGCTGAAGAAAACTCTGTGAGAGTTTGTTTAAGCTTCTGACTGTACTGCTGCTTCAAAATCCCAAAACATAATGAGAGAGATTTTATTATTTTTCAGTCAAAAGTCAAAGTTGGAGTTTGCATGTTCTCCCCGTGCGTGTGTGGGTTCCTCTGACAGTCCAAAAACATGCTTCATAAGTTGATGTCTTTAAAATTGTCCCTAGGTGTGACTGTGAGTGTTTGTGGTTGTGTGAATGTTTGCCTGGCAACCGGTCCAGGGGGTACCCCGCCATCGCCCAACAGCAGCCAGGTTGGACTCTGACAACCCCCTGACCCTGACGCGTGAAGAGCAAGATTAGAGGGCCTGTTGATTGGATCATTGAACACATCACTGGCTAAAGATGAGCTCCTGACACGATGCCGTTTCTCAGCCAAAGTTCAGATTCTTTAACTCTGGACACGTCGTGATGCCCAAATCACGCCTCAACATTCAAATTGTATGGCTGGCAGACTGCTGCACCCCCCATGCTCAAATCCCATCACATCTTTATATTGACCTAACATTAACTCATGTCACAGATTTTTGGGAGCCACTGCTGCGTAAATCACGTTGAGTGTGAACGCAGCATGAGGGCGTGGAGTGTCCAATCTACCAATCTACCTTGACAACAGTCATGGATGACGGGACTTTTTCTCTTCTGACTCTCTCCCATGGTATTTTCTTTTTTTACCATCTCTCACAGGGCAGGATGGGGGTCCACTGACTGTGCGCAGATGAGGAGCGGAGAAAGTATGAGTGAAAGAC
This sequence comes from Oryzias javanicus, assembly GCA_003999625.1. Taxonomy (NCBI): domain Eukaryota; kingdom Metazoa; phylum Chordata; class Actinopteri; order Beloniformes; family Adrianichthyidae; genus Oryzias; species Oryzias javanicus. The sequence goes on from CM012439.1 coordinate 5,228,388, forward strand.
AGAACAGAGAGACTCTGGAAACTGATTATACAAAGGAAGAATTTAGAGTCTGCAGGAAAAGAATTCCATATAGAACCACACCTGACAGAAACTTCTCCAAAACAAAGCACAACTTTACAGACAAAAGAAACCAGATCCGCTCCTCAAAGTCTTCCTCTACCTGAGGAGAACATGGAGATCTGAGGATTAATCTGCTTATGCTGTTTTTTATTTTCTTTTTAGGATTTTAATTTTTCCCTGGAAAACTTCATTTTATTCTAAAGTATTTAAATCAAAGCACAAGTACTTGGATTATTGTGAGCAGGGAAGACCAAAAGTTCATTTAGTGTTTCATAGTTCTATTCAAGTGACAGCACAACAACATTGTATATGATGATGCTGTATTTTCCAAGTCACAATAAAAAGAGTTGGAATTAAATCTCTCTGTGTTATTCATGTTTATACTTAGTAAAATTTGATAAAAATGCTTTACCTTTACTCCATATTTTTGACAACTAAAATTGGACTAAAACTAATCGAATCAACATGACTACATTGTGCCTAAAACTAAACCTCTTTTTAGTCAAAAGACTAAAACTAAATTAAAATTCTCTGTGAAAATCTTGTAGCAAGATTCACCAGATTTTTTAACCAAACGTCTTTCAACTGTAATGTGGTGGACAAAGCAAACTGTCGAAAAACAAAACAAGACAAAGACATCTGATGATGTTCCAGTTTGAACACCGTTCATGAAACCGCATAGTGTGAGTTTTTGTACACAGAGAAATACTGCTAAGGGAAGTTATTTGGTATGCTGTATTATACAAGATCTTCTATGCAAAAATATGTCAAATACTTGACAATGTTAAGGTTTTAATTCTTGATAGCTCTGAAGGGAAATATTAAAGAGGTCAATATTGTTATGGAGCTTCCTCTACATAAGACTGTTTCTAGTCTAAAGCCGACTTTCATATAAAGAGACACAATAAAAACAGTTTTTATGCAAGTTTTAATCAGGTTAATTGTGCAGGGGATTCCTTGCAGAATCAGCATTGTGAAAAAAAGTCATTGATGCCCTCATCCCTGCTCTCTTACCTCATACTAACACACTAATCCACAGCGACACATTTCCAATGCAGTCTTCCTGAGGTCATGCCTCTTTAATTATCCAAACAGGTCAGAGGTCACAGACACTTATCATGTGTCAAGGGGCCAAAGGGCAGCCAGAAGGGTCACAGAGGTCGAGGCAGAGCTAAGTAAAAGGAGAGTACGGCATTTACAAACCAGAAGAGATCAGAGTTGGCCGAGAGGGTTTATTCTCTGCAGTTCACCCACTGGGGGCCATAAATGATTTAAGAATGATTGTTTTGACGAAAACAACTGAACAGAAAAAGATTCCTAGACATTTTTTAAATATCGTGTGACTTTTTCTTTAATACCATCTGATAAAAATGCATCAAAATATGTATTGAAAGGTAAATACACTACACGTTGGGGATTACAAATGTAAAATCGATGGAATGGAAATTACAGAATGGAGCCCTGCTGGAACAAAGGAAGGAAATACAGCAGACGGCTAGTCAACCTGCATCTGCATTTAGTGCCCTCGTAAGAGTGGAAGATTTCAGTAAGCAATCTCAACAAGAGTACCCTCACAAGTAAACCGAAATACACATTCTTCACTGATCCTGCTGTTTTGGTTCAAACCTGAATTCAGGTGTGAGAATAAAAAGACTAATCTCAAGAAACAAACCAGGTCTGGAATGAACAAAAGCTGTTAAATTCACACCGAACACGAATCACCCATCAAATTTCCCATCAACCAGCTCTCTTTCTCTTTTTATCTGCTCAAAGTTTGTTGAGTGTTACCAATGAACATTTTTACCGTCATAGCTACATGGAACCATTGACTGGATATGTTATTTACATAGAAGACACGGATGATGCTGAGAGATCAGGTTTATGTAGCATGCTAGCGAGCTTCATTGCATCGCAAACTCTAATATAGCATGCTAACAAGCTTCTCTGTAGTGAGCTGGCAAGCTCTGTTGTATCAAACTAGCAAGCTCTGGTCTAGCATGCTAGCAAGCTCACCTGTATCAAGCTGGCTAATCCGATGTGGGCAAACTACTACTAGAATGCTGGGTCATCAGAGTTTTCTTATCAGCCATTTTAAACTTGGATTGTGAATTTTATCTGGTGAGACTTGACATTTTTCCACTTTCTCTTTCAAAACTTTAAATAAACGTTTTTAAAACACTGATCTCTTTTAAAGATAGAAATCTTTCCCAGAACTGTGGCAGAATGCAGCGATTGCAGCGATAGGCTCTTCTAAACATTTGCAGGACAGAGACGCTTTATCAGCCCTTGATGCTGCGATCTGCAGGAGTTTAGAAGGGTGCTATCTCTGTGACTGTGACCAGCGCTCGGGACAGAGCCCTGTGCTGGATGTACTGTCAGGAGGAGGGTGACAGAGAGGAAATGAGCAGTTCTGGGAAATATTTTTATTTTTAAAATGGAGCAGTGTTTTTAAAACACTTTAAAGCACTTATTTAGACTTTTTTTATATTAATTATCAGGCATATCTGTTTAAGAAAGTCAATGTCAAGTTTTACTGGAAAATATTTACAAGCCAAGTTCAAAATAGCTGAAAAGAAAACTTTGATGACCCAGCGGTAAACACATCACTCACGGACAAATCTCGGAGACGTCTCACCACAGATTCATGCATAACTGATGTTTTGTGTGTGCGTAAGAGGTGATCCGTACATAATTTTTAACGATTTGCGTGTGTAATTAGTTTCAAGCTGTTTTAATTTTAAGTTATTTATGAGTAAATTGTATTTTTGTGAATTTCATAATTTTTTAACGTATGCACATATGTATTATATGAGTTACAAACCAGGAATTAAACACGCACAAATTAAGAATACGTACGCACATATCCAAAGTTACACTCAAATCAAGAGTTATTCCTGCATAAATCGGGGATATCCTTATTTCTCTCCATAGATTTGACAGTCCAGTTCCAATTCGTGCCATTCTGGCAGCCGTCAGCAACATCTTACAACTTCATGCTACAGGAAAGGTTCTTGATCACGGCCCCAAAGAAAAGCCCATCAATAAAGGAAGAAGAAGATATCCAAAAAAAAAAAAATCATTGGATTTCTTAACTGAAGATGTGACAACCATTAAGATCTTGAAGGAGGAAAGATGGATGCAAACTCTGAAAAAGACAATAATATTGATGATCTCAAGAAATGAGTGGAGCAGGACAAAAGATGAAACCCCGCTCGCATGCACATGCAGTGACAACAGGGATGAGCTGAAGAGGAGATCAGCAGAGTAACAGGTGGAGGCTTTCTTTAAATCCAGAGGGATTTCTCTGGATATAATCAACATCGAGAACTGCCACCCCCTCCCCAAAAAAATCACAAAGACAACTGAGATCTTCACTGGACTTCTGAGGTGAGAAGCCAAACTACAAAGAAGGACATCCAAACCAAACAATCATCTTCAAAAGTCAACTGTGATCATGACTTCAAAGAGAGAGTTCTGAACTGTGAACATCTTGACCTTAATTTATTCAGTTATGCTGATAACAGATTACAAGAAGACACAGACCTTCAACTGACATGGACTGCAAATATCACAGTATGAAAAGTAAAGATTAAAAAACTCTGTTATCCCTGAAGGAAGCCGGTCAATTATTCACTTTAACAGAGAAGAATATGTGGAAATATTAAATGTATCTACAGAAAATAGATGGGATAAACCCCAACAAACTGTTGGGATCCCCGTCTCTGTTCTTGTAATTTGTTTTTAAGATATCTGACAGGTTGAGTTTTTGATGGCTGGTTTCCTGCTCCCTCAGCTGCTGTGTGTTCATACGGATCTGTCGAGAGCTTTTCTGTCCGTTGACAGCCAATACCCCTTCTGTGAAGGCGTCACAGTATGCCTTCACATTATAGTCCTGATGAGTGCGAATGCCAGAATCAAACAAAAGGAGTAGTGTGTCATGCACGACCACAATGACTGCAACACTCTCACACAAACGTGTTGTGAGGCATTCAAATCCATCATTTGCATGAGCTAATTATTTGTTTTACTGCAGGTCAAAGGTCAGAGTTTCCACTCAATAGTCATCACTTTAGGAGACACTGATTTGCCCATGTGAGGTCATGTGACCTCTCTGACCTTCCCCGCTGATTAGTTCCCTAATAAGCTATTAAACCTGTCCTCGCTGAAATCACCCATTTTGCTAATCTACAGCTTGACTGTAAACCACGTGGTGAAGTCACAACCCAGACAACATTATCTGTTTTTCAACTCCTAACAATGTTTAAAACCTGAAAAGTGTCTGTTTTCTTCAACACTTTTTGATGGACAGCATACACGAACAAGTGCTATGCTTCATTGCATTATGACAATTTTGCTCCACCCAGCTAGTCCACTTTAGGGTCACAGGGTTGCTGGAGCCTTTCCTTGCACCTGTATGGTGGTAAAGGGCCACACATCAACACCTGAGGACAATTTAAGAGTCACCAATCAACCAATAATGTAAGTTTTTGGACTGTGCCGGAGTGCAGAGAGAAAACCCACAAATGCATAAGGAGAACAAGCAAACTCCACACAGGTCATATCTTAAGTGTAAACCAGAAGAAGCTCACTACACCTGCGGACCCTTTTTAAAATTATAACAGCTATGTGGTTGCTGTACCAGTCCGTTGAGGTGAAGAGGGAGCTGAAGCAGAAAGCAAAGCTCTCAATTTACTAGTTGATTGTCGTTCCAATACTCGCCTATGGTCATGAGCTCTGGGTCATGACCCAAAGAACAAGATCCCGACTACAAGCGGCTGAAATGAATTTCCTCCGGAGTGTGGTGATAGAGGTAGGGTGAGAAGCTCAGTCACTCAGAGAGAGAGAGCTCGGAGAAGAGCCGCTTCTCTCCACATCGAGAGGAGCGAGATAAGAACAGAGAGGGCTGCATGTGGGAGGAGTTAGCAGCTCTGTCTTTAGATTTCTCACTTAGAATGAATGGGAGTCACGTAAAATGTTGAGAAATAAGGTTTATTTATTGTGAAGAGTTCTACAAAAACATCGATAATCATGTCTTCATGTTTGGGTTATAATTATTATTAAAAGGTTTTCTTGGAACAGGGGTCTGTGTCTGCATGACAGCCGCTTCTGGAGTGTTTCTGTGTCTCTGTAGCTGAGCTTGAAGGCTAATTGTTAAGGAGACCTTTTACCTTTTTTTTTAATATCTCGGTGAGGGCAGATCCGGCACCCTCAGCACCCAGCAGCTCTCTGTCTCTGCCGCGGGAGTGGAAGCCGCTGATCTGTCCGCTGAGTTTACCCAAATGTAGCTGGATGAGCTCCGAAACCAGTGGCTCAAACGAATAAAGGAAAAAGATGAAAGTTCAGGACAAAAACGCTGGCTTTGAATTAATATTCTACCCGCTGATCAAGTCACTAAAAACGTTCCATGCCCAAAGCTGAGTTCCTGATTGGTCCAGTCAAACTTCAGATGTATACATTTTGGCCGTGCCACCCGATTTGCGTCGCTCAAATATGAGCCGTCGGCGACTTTGCGCGTGCACATGTCCGGTTGCTCATATTCGCGCACTGCCGGTTGCTCATATCGCACTGCCGGGCTTCAATTCCCCTCAAAGCACGCCTGTACCATTTAATTTACATTGGAGAGATCTGCCTCTGCCCCGTGAATCGCATTCAGTGGGAAGTGTGGAACTGGGGAAGACCCAGGACACACTGGGGAGACTACATCTGTTGGCTGCCTCGGGGTCCCCCCAGAGGAGCTGGAGGAAGTGACCAGAGAGAGGGAAGTCTGGGCATCTTTGCTCAGACCGTTGCTCCAACAAACCGTTCTCGGATGAGTAGAAGAAGATGGATGGCTTCATGGATGGAGGGAGGGATGGATAGTCTATTTGATAAAGAAAGCAGCTTTCAAAACACACAAGAACACTGTAGATCAGGGGTCTCAAACTCGCGGCCCGCGGGCAATCTGCGGCCCGTGGGATGATAATTTGCGGCCCCCGCCTTTATATGAAAGATTACTGTTAGTGCGGCCCGCAAGGCTGATATGAATGACAGTTGCTGTGTCCAGAGCTGAACGAACCAATCACGGTAAAGTATATGGCTCTGGAGGGCGGGACATCGGCGGGCTGTCCGAGCCTCCTCACTCTTGAATTCATTCCTCCAGTCAGCTGGGTGGAGGAGGAGCCATGAAGCTGTGAAGTGCTTTCTCACTGAACGTGATTCGCGGGTCCCGCTTCTCTTTCGCCACGTGATAACACGTGATACACAGCCTGCCGCTTGTCAAAAGCGTGTTCCTGACGCCGCGCGATTATTCCGCGCATGCATCAAATATTCCACGCGGACAAATCAGACCCTCGTGAGCACTTTTTCCTCCTCCACGATCAGAAAAAGTCCTCGCGAGAGACACTGACTACTTCCACGTGCGTGAGTGATGCCCGCGAGCGAGCAGAATCTTCAAAGGTGCTTCCACACCGGCCGCATGTCTGCGGGTTTATGAACGCACGCTCAGCAGGTGGTATCCACACCGGAGCAGCGCGGTCACGCAGCAGCAGCAGAGATGAGATTCTTCTTCTATGGTGTTTTTACCGTTCATTAGCGCTGCTGCGACTGTGCGTGAAATATTGAACCGGGTTGAAGACTCAGCGCGCGCTCAGTGCGTGCACGATTTGTGTGTAGAGGTTGAGACCAGATTTAAAAACTTGCGTAGCAACGCGCGCTCCAGACGCGGAGGCCAGGGATTCTGGTGTGCGTGATTGCATTGAGCTTTCAGTGAGCGCGCTGCTCTCAGCTCAGAAATGAAGGATGTTCTGTAAATACAGACGTTTGAAACTGAATAAAAATAGTTTTCTCTTGTCTAGTGTTTCTCAGGTATTTTCTCTTAGACCCCCCCCCCCCCACACACACACACACAACTTTCAGCTGCATCATTAGTATCAGTTAATTTGCCCAAGTTAAACGTATATCTCCTCAAAATATTGTACTTTTATTATAATTAAAGAATGATTTTTAAAAAAAATTCTAGATAATCTGTTTTATTATTTGTTCTTTTTCTTTTTTTAGAATACTTCCAGAACTTCCAGACAAAGTAAAAACAATCTTTCCTTGTTTCCCTCCACAGTAGTGATGGAATTCTGTCTTTTGTCAGAGATTCAGTTCTTCTGCATTGGTTCACTGTAAACAGCGACTCGGTTACCAAATTGATTTTTAGGTTGTTTTTGCTATATTTAATTTATCATTAACTCCTATGTAGGATTATGCACAATATCCATCACTAATGTAAACATGTTTTTATTCGCATTCCCTCCAGGGGGGCGCGCCCCACCATTTGAGAAACACTGTCAGTCAATATGTGGTTTCTACAGTCGTCTGTGTCTGATGTATGGTCATTGTTATTATTTTAATTATTAATGATTAATTTTCTGATTCATTTTTTAAAACTAATTAATAAATTCATTATTTCGTGTTAAAAATAAAGATATTTGAGAACATTGGAATGTTTTATCAGCAATTTTCTTGTGGAAATCCTGATGCGGCCCGGCCTCACCCAGACTCTGCCTCCAGCGGCCCCCGGCTGAATTGAGTTTGAGACCCCTGCTGTAGATAGAAACAGTGAATTTCCATATGGTAAATGGCGTATACTTGTATAGCACTTTCTACCCTCCTTCGAGGGCCCAAAGCGCTTCACAGTCACACATTCACACACTGGTGGTGGCTCTGCTGCCAAACACTGGCGCCAACCTCCCACAAGAAGCAATTTGGGGTTCAGTGCCTTGCCCAAGGACACTTCGACACATGGGCGGCCAAGGAATCGAACCCACTATCTTCCAATCATGAGATGACTGTCCTACCACTGCACCACGGCCTTCAAGTTCAAATCACACCAACAAATCACTCGATGCAAAAACATGTTAAAGATCACAACCACTAATTATTATTTTCATTTTGTGAAATGGGTGATTTCATACTTGCTGATAAAGAAAAGTAGTGAGCATGGTTTCTGTAGTGCTTTAGAAATTCAGGGCATTAGATAGTCCTGCACTATAGTTTTTTAGTAGTATTAGTAGTTAGGGTTGCACTTAGGTTTAGGTTTGCGATTCTAACCTAGCTTAAAACTCTGATGCTCCACTTCTGACACCAGTGTAGACAAAGTAATTTAAAGACGAACTTTTCTGAAAATGATAATTCAATACAGTCTGTATGGTTGCTGTAGGCCACCACCACACCAGATCCAGAAGTGGTATTTAACTCCAACCAGGTCTTCTTTTTATTGTTTTCTCCCAACACTGCTTACATTGGCTTGCTCCTCCACCCCACCCCCATACACACCCACCCAATCACACTCATAAACTGAACCCAGAAGAGTAACACAAGCCTAGCAACACAGAACACAATAACAACTTAATAACACTGGTCTCTAAACTACATTTGAACAGGTGTAGTTCAAAAACTGAAACAAGTTATAAAACTTAAAGTGTTTCTGCTATTATTCCATACCATAGTTAGATCTAAAAGTTTGAACTATGTTTTTAGTTTAAGAGGGAATAAATACAAAAAATATTATTATTTACTTTATGTATTTCCCATAAGCAAACCAAAAAAAATAATTTATAATATATAAAGTTTTAAAAAACATTTTAATACGATTGCAATGAAATGAAAGCTGAGTCATTTTCATATTTAAAAGTAAACTGAACTCATAGCAAGTTAAAGTTTCATCTATTAATTTTGAAAGGCAAAAATGCCACAATTTTGCTTGATTGCTGAAAAAAATGCAAAGACTCTTGAATACAGCACTAGTGTTATGAATGAGCTGACCATTTTGATAACTGAATGGTTGGAATTGGCAGATGGATGTTGAAAATCAATTGATAAAAGGATATTGAAATAGAACAGCATGTGACAGCTATATAATCAAATTGTTAATGTTTATGGAAAAATCTAGATCAACACATTCTCAGTGGAAATAATTAAGACTCTTTGGGGGTGTAGGAGGGGGCCATCTGGTGGCAGTTTAACAGCCACCAAAATTAGACAAAGGAGCAAGAGAACTCTGTATTAACCCTGTTATGCATGAATTATGATCAAATCAGTTAGGACTAATTTTTTTTTACAAAGTGTTTTATTCGTCTTTCGGGTTACAGCATTAGATTTTTTTTGTTATATATTTAAATTCTATACAGATATATTCATCTCTCCACCAAACATCAATGTCATTTTATGGTAAATGGTAGATATGACTGTAAATAATTTGAAATATGATATTATGTTGAAATGGTAATTCCTCTATTTCTATAGATTGATTTTCTAAAGCATGAGTCTCTGAATTGAAAACAGTGTAACATCAGTAACGGACATTGAACTCAACATCATTCATCATAGCTTCACATTAAATCTATCAACTGGTATTTAAGAACTGAACACTTTGCTTATTATCATATATTTGCTATCAAAGCATTCAGTACAGTGTAGAGCCCTCTATGCATGAACGTGTTATTGAGAAAATTCTCTATTCATACCCGTCTCATAAGTATATTTAACTTGTTTTATCATATGTTTACATCCCACACTTTATTGCTTGTTTGCACACTAAATTTATTTAATCACCCTGTATTTGTACATGTGTAACGGCAACAAGGTTGAATCTAAACTAATCTAAAAGCAAAACAGATCAAAAGAATCAACCCTGAAACACAGGGAAATAAAAAAAAAATTCTGTGCATATTTGTGAACCATTTTTCAGTTGAATTTATGCATTTATGATTAAAAAAAATTCAGTTTTTTGAGTTTTTAACATGTATCTTCGGCATTTTTCTTCTGAAAGAAAACAAATGTGATAAGAAATCATTTTGTTTTTGCATTTCCAAGTATTTTTCCTTTTAAATCTCTGTCAATCCAACTGTCTTGGACAGACCCTGTTTTTCATGAATGATCTTCTTTCTGCTGCACATGCACTAAACCCTCATCTGGTCCGGCTAGCGTGTCTAGTTCAGGTTCTGGAGAAGAGAAGATGGTATCTTCACATTGACTGCAGTCAAATGAGCCGCCGTTCACATTTCTGTTGTCAAATCAGCGTCACTGGATTTTTGGTGTGAGTTTCATCCAATACATACGGTAGCAGGGCTGAGAACTCTGGAAAATCTCCACCAGACTCGACGGAGCTTCTTGATGTGACCACGGAAATGTGAACGGTGGCTCATTTGACCGCGGTTGGAAAGGATTGTAAATCAATGAAAGAGCATTTGGATGTTAGCTTTCATTATTTTCTGCTCTGAGAAACCAATGGATTGAATGGATTGATCACAGCAACGTCAAGAAACATTGAAGAATGAGCTCAAAGAGTCTTTGGTGTACTGGAAGGAGAAAGAATCAGGATTTTGGAGGAAGTTCGGTCCATGAAGATCTGAGCTGACATCCGGATCAGAACCATACGGCTGGACATTACCTAAATTGATTGACGTTTTTATGTAGCAGCGGTGAAGATTTATGCTAGTGAGACACAGAAGTATCATAATCGGGGTGGGGGGACTACCAAAAGTCACACCCCTCTCAGAGGAGATTTTGGAACAGAGGTTTTAAGACATTTAGTTTGTAGGATTTTGGTTAAAAACTTAACATTCTTGATTAAAACACTACTGGGAACATTATTTTTTAAATAAAAACAATTGTCATAAGGGGACTTCAGAACTTTTACTGCTTTGGCAGTCATTTTACAGTTTTCTTGTTTTTCAGATAGCGGTAAGTTACGCAATTCGGTTTGGACTCATTATAATTAATCATACCAACTTGCAGAAATCTTTTTCATTAAAGCCTTCATGTGAAAGATTCAAAATCCTTTCAGCTACAAATGGAATTTCAACTTTTTTTTTTAATTGAACAGGACGTGGTTTTAACCCTTTAACTCCTGAGGCGTCACCAGTGACATTTTAAACACAAAATCTTTACTGGAATTACGTTGATCGTGTCAACAATGAAAAAAACTACAGTAAATGAAAGAACATAAACTCTAGAACTCTGTTGTTAAAGGGTTGATACTGAACAGTGACGTTCATGGAAATGCTGTGAAACAACAACATTTCCTCAGTGATAATGAGGTACGAAGCCTTCCTGAGTGTAGGCACTCAGGTTAACACCTGAGATAACCACAAACCACTTTCACTGCCCCACCGTGCAACCCCCCAGTGATCTCCATCTAACCAATTAATAAGATTTAATAGACAGTCACTCCACATAAAATGCAGTGTCTTACCCTAATTTATACTGTATTGACAGTTTCCCACATATGCAGGGAGAGCAGAGCAGAAGCACAGGCTGGGTAAAACAGGATCTCAGGGGAAAGTGAAAAATGGTTTTGTTTTTATAGTTTTTCATTGGTGAGGCAGGAGAAGCAGAGGCAAACCGATTTGGAGTCATCTCCTATGAGCTTTTGTCTAGCCTATGGCACAGAAAGTGAGCCTGCATATTACTGAGTCCATCATAACGCAGCAGGAGAATGGAGGGAGGAGAATTAATACACTTGGCTTTCATGCAAGTACGCTCCCTCCGTGCCATTCCTCTCTCCTACACTCCATTTTTATTCAAGCTCCACTGAACACCAGCACTTTATGTGGTAGTAAAATTAACCAATATGTAGATTTTACTTCTTTCAAACATCCACTCCAGTCAGGAAAAATGTAAGGAAAAGACAGTAATATTTTAAAAGATGCCGTCCTAATGTGGCCGACAGCTTGGTCCTCTGAGTGCAGTTAAGGCTCAGGGGCAAACACTATTTCTAGTGTGCATTTCATTGGAATGGACATCATCTATTTCACTGAACCCTTAGCAAACCAACCATCTGTGTGCCTGCTATAAATCTAAACAATATTTACATTTAAAAAAACTTGGGATTGTTTTCAGGGAGTCTCTCAGGTGATTTAGGGCAACAAAGTAAATCAAAGCATGTAAACACAACTCTCTGCCTTTCCTATTTTAATATACATTTCTACCTTTTTTTAGTTGAGAAATCATTTTACCTACTTTCATAAAAGGTCATAAAACATACAGCCTCTGCCCAATCTTTGCATTTTCTGCACAGTGCAACATGCGAAAAGCAAAGTGATAATAGCAAAAGCCATTTCCTCAGTGACATTTGTTCCCGTATCTCTCATTGGGTTCCTTCATGCAGTCTGGAGAACAAACGCGGGTCAAATCTTTAAATGTGAATATGCTGCATCAAATTTAAACCCCCTTTTCACATTTACACTCTCTGGCTAGATTGAATTGAATGTGTTTTTTCTCTCTGCAGATAAGACAAAAGTCAATTGAAAACAACCTGCGGGGCTGTTGCGCCGGTGGGGGACTTGGTGATGGGCCTGAGAAATTGAAGCATGTCGGTTAAATTATAGAAACGTGGCTCTGCCTCAACCTGCAGACATGGAAATGGGCTGTAGCTTCTCAGATGAGAGCGTTATGAATCGTCCAACGCAGCTTTTCTCATCAAAAATCCCATCAGTATATTAAAAAGACACAGCCTTGGCCCCCACATTTTTTCTTCCTGAATAATTTAAATTGCTGGTGAACTCCGTGATTGGGCAGCACTTCACTTTTACCATTTACCTTCAGAAGAAAATGGTTTTTTTACTCTATTGACTTCTATATAATAACTTCAATGCAAATGTACACCTGAGTCTGCAGAGTTACAGAACACACACGCCTATTAAACAAACATGAACTGACTTTAACTATGACCTTTTATAATACTGCATTACACAGGCATTGTGCCCCATTAACACATGACTTGTTAACAATAAAACAAAGAGCCCCCCAAGTCAGTAGATCCTGACATTAATAGTTTTGGAGAGTTTTATTGCTCCCCTGACATTTTACCAAACACCATCAATGGGTCAAATGTTTAGTGCTTTGAACTAAGGATGAATTTTTAGTACTGCCATCACAGAAGATTCATCTGTAACTTTTTTCCACCATTGATATTAACCCTTGTGGTCTCTTATGGGGTCCAGATGACCCCACCCACATATTGATGTGTGATCCCTCCCATGACAAACGTGGACTGGATTTTATGTCTGCCACAGACACTAGTGAAAATAAAAAATCCTTGGAAAAAAAAGTTCAGCTCGCCATCTTGTGGGGTCCAGATGACCCCATTTTTAATGTAAACATGCCAAGGATAGCTTAAAGGATAGATTAAAAGAAGCCCAAACAAAACACTTTCCAGCCACCTAAAGCCTCCCTCCATCTGCTCTGTTCACAAAGTGATTTAGACCCTTTATTGAGTAGTTAAACTTCTGTTCTTTCAGTTGTGGTTTAGGTTAAATCTGTCCATTACATTAGCTCTCTTTCACGTGTTTGGCAGCTGTTGAATAGGTTCTGGAACTCCATTTTTCTGCTGGTTGGTGACTGACATCTGGGCTTCCATAGTGGAGGTCTGATGTGTCCGATGCCTGATGCCCTTTCACTGGACAAAAAACTAAAATCCTTTACAGACAATAGTGCAGTGAAACACCTTGTTTAATTATACCTGATACTGTTTGAAATGATAAATACAGTCCACTTTTTTATTTGAAAAAAACTCCTACATACGTTTCTGAGCAAATAAAAAGATAATGTTCACGGTGGTGACTTGAGCCTTGTGTCTACTGGGCAGTCCAGTCTTGCAGGGAGCAGTAGGGCACAGGTGGAGTAGTACGGGTTAATTCTGCTGTGGTTTATTCTGACAAGCGTTTCCACTGAGTTTAGCATCGCTCCCATTAAGCGGGTTATTTTCACGGGGCGTGCATGGTGTAGACCGCTAGCGTATCATTGCGTTGTTGTAGTGCGATGGCTAGAAAAGCAACAACGATGGAAGTCATCTAGCAGCTCATCTTTTTCTTGCTTTACTTTTTTTTTACATCCTGTGTAACAGGAATTGAATGTTGTTTGAAATAAGACTGCAGGCAGCTGGGAATAATACCGCCGTAAAGAGCAAAACGGAATCACTAGCTCAGCGCTGCACTGGTGCTTTTTCTGCCAGGGGTGACTCCGCCCCAACTGTCCCATTCTATTTTTCTGTGGACTTACAACTGTTGGGGGCCCTTAAGACGTATGGGTCAGAACTGTTTAATGGGTCCATTTAACAATGGAAATGCTCAAAAGACTGAACTGGACGACACCGGACTGCTCAGTGGAAAAAAGTCTTTAGTGTCAGTAGAGTCCCCTGTATTGGGAGTCTGGCATTCAGGTCAAAGCGGTGGAGTTATTTGGTTTGTGGAAACCCTTGTACCTCTCACACCTGGTAAACGGGCCTGTGTGGCATTTGCTTAACCATGTCTGAGTGAAGAAATCCTAAGGTTCTGGTCATGGTTGTGGTCTGTCACAAACTGTGTCCGTAGTTCTGTGTCTTGATGTAAGTCTGCTGATGACACTTTGAGACTCACCAAGTTGACCTGAAACATGTGACTATATACTACCAACCTGAAAGCGGGCTATGACCAGGTGGAGCTGCTCATCTGTTAACTGACGCCATGGCAGTTTGATTGCTGAACCTGGAATGACTATCAGTCACTAAAATATGATGTAATACAGAAAACAGTAAAAAATGAGGCCTGAAAACCCTTTTGGGACAAGCAAACAAGGAGCATGCCAATGACCTTTCAAACAGACCCAGATCAGAGCTTCCCATGACCTTATGTTCCCAAATTTGATGCCAACTAGGAAGTACTACATGTTGCAGTTCCTTCATAGAACAGTATCAGAACAAAAGGTCATAGCTTATTTAGATTTGGGTGTAAAAAAAAAAGTCATATTTTACACCAAAAACAGACGTTCTTGCCATTTGATGTAAAAGGTTCATGTTTAGTCCATTGTATGATATTCATTAGAACAACTGGAGTCACCTTTTAATACTCAGCTGTTTAGATTTTATTAGGAGCTCAGATTAGCTTGTCTTTGGAGACGTAGATATTGGATTACCAGATGGATGAACCAACAGAGTTACATTTACTTTGTCACTCCTGATTGAGGCATTTAAATGTTGAGAAGGGCGAAGTTAATGAATTTCAGGCTTCTTTTTTTTTTTGTCTTGCAGAGTCCAATGCATCCGTGTTTCACAATAATTGACTATAAATGAGCGGTCCAAACAGGAAGTACTTACTGGTTCCAAGAAGCCAAAATCCTATAAACTTCGATTGAGAAATAAACAGCTATTACTGAGACATTGTATTTGTCAGTATAACCATTCTTGCAATGCTACATTTTTTTTCTCACAAATTCTTACTAATACAAACAATATTTTACAGTATTTTTATACAGTGCAAGCACTTAAAGTTATAAACTGGCCAATCAGATGCCTCAATAAAAATCTTTGAAACATTCACCAGGTTTAGCTTGTTTTCAAATGGCAGGGGTGTGGACATCCAACAAGCTCACTCCTGATTGGTAAATGTCGGCTCAGACTGACTTGGACCAATCACTGCTTATTTATGATGTAAGGCTTCAACATGGTGGGGTCTGTATTGTGTAATAATAGCGATTGAATTTACTTAATTTCGTTGGAGCTGTAAGTAAACCATTTTCTATGGGTGACATAACACTCACTTGGTCCAGTTCTCATTACAGTCAATGCTCCCAACCCTGGGCTTCAGGGAACACTTTTTAAATCATACCTTGCTGCTTAAACACACCTACCCTTGATGACTGCCGTTACTAGGCTTCTGAGAGCTGGATGATGAGCTGAATCAGGGCAAGATGGAAAACATGCAGGGTAGTGTTCTCCAAGGATCACAGTTAGGAAAGACTTCAGTAGGAAACATCAGAGATGATCCATCTTATGCAATGGATTGAGCTTGAAATTTGAACTTTTACCTGCCCAATTGCCGTTTTGCAAACATTATTGAGCTTAGGTGAGATAAACTGGTCGAGGTGCCTTTGCATTTCAATTTTACCATGTGATCATTTTCCCAATGTATCAAATTACTGTCAGAATTCAGTAACTACTCTCTAACCCCTAAAAAAGTACATATCCAGTGTTTTGGATTTTATGGAATTTAAGACTCATGCACAATATTTTAAGAAAAAAAAATTAAAGCCAAAATCATGTCCCCCATTTGAGGAGGCAGACCCCTAATAAATATGAACGAAGATTTTGAAACCAATGTGTTCTGATGATGGATTTTTTTTTAATTTATAAAAATACATTTTATTTTAATTTTTATCATCATTTTACCCCAAAAAATTGTGACGATCCTATATAGTGCACCAAGTAGTGAAGGCATTCAGACAACTAGTGTCTATGTGTGAAAATGGCAGGAAAACAGGTAGACAGGGATGATGACTGTTCCTGTATCATTCCTCCTTTTTGGGTGTTTTCAAAATGTTCTTGTAGCATTTTGTCATGATGGAGGACACATACAAAATAATTGAAGATAAACACTGTTTTTTTTTTTATATTTCTTCAGTCAAATTGGGACCAGATAAAAAAATGACATTTGACAAAGTATTTTTGTTACGCAGCAACTGAAAAAGGTGAGGCAAAGGCTATGTCCGAATTCCCGCCCTTATCCCTCACTAACAAAAAACCCTGGATTTTAAAATCAATTCGGACACGATGCTCACTGCTTCTCTTTTGTTTTTCTTAACGCATGATATGACGTCACCAATTTCACAAAGTGAAAATTAAATAAATACGAACATTTCACAACGTCTGTTTGTGACTTCACTGTGTTTTGATAGTGAAAACGTGGATGGTTTATTAAAAAAAACACCCTTAAACACTTTTTTTTCCACAAAAATTGTCCGACCGCAATGCTTTGTGGTCTATATTTGCTAATTTATAGAGCATCGTTGCACGCTAGTTTTTCACAAAGACTTCTGGGAAATTTCTAGTTGGCTCAGTTTTGGACAGCACTAGAAAATGGCGAATGCACTATATAGTGAGCAGGGAGGAAATTCTGACTCAATCTCAGTGCTCCGCTCCAATCTAAGACCTCCATTTTCAGACAAATAGATCTGTTAACGTCTTCATTTTCCTCATCTGAGCTGGTATCTGGCTAGGTCCAATATTGCTCACTGTTTTTTTTTTTTTTTTGCTACACTAATGTTAGCTTGGGGTTGTGAGGTACTGTTAGCTAGCCAAAGAGATGATTCCACACCAGCAGCAACACCCACAACTGAGAGGTGAATTCCCAGCGCACTCCTGCTACTGTACACAAACTTTGTCCTAGAAAATGAGTTGGGTTTTTTTGCTACAAATGCCATAATTATTTAAAAGAAATAAAACACTGGGAACGATTTCAAAACAAATCCAAATACGATTGGGGTGGAACTTGAAACAGTTGGGCTCCAGGTGACCACAATGTGGTGCATTTAGATCCAAACAGCTTCAGAAAAATGGTGGGAAATAGTCAATCCAACTTCACCCTTCCATCTTTTTTTGTATTCAGTTTTTCAATGGATTAATAGGAAATTGCATTTTGATGATAATCAATGAGTATTACACATATGTTACGTGATGTGTGATTGATGTTACTGTTTACTGAAATTAATTAAATAATGTTTTATTAATCAATAATCAACAAGCACTTCATTTTGCTACTTAAAAATGAGTGGACTAAATAGGGGTGGGATTATATAAATTCATCTCACTCCTTTCCAATCAATCAAACTATTTGACTTCAGTTAATAATTACAATATTTAATTAATCAAATATGTCTTTGTTTTTTTTTTTAATTTTCTAATCAATGAATTTCATTATTTCTGTAATGAGTTTGAAATATTTGGGTTTTTTTCCCCAGTATTTTTATCAACCTGTGCTTGAATTAAATCAAAAGTATATTAAGTTTCTATGCTTGGACTTTAGAGTCCTCCACAATTCTCTTCTTTCTACATCATTTTCGATTCAGTGTGTTTGTTTCTCTGTGTATATTTCCCCGGGAAGCTTTATTTCCGAAAGTAAGTGAATGCAACGAGAGCAGGCGCGTGTGCACACACCGGTAGGGGCGCGCGCGCGCACGTGAGGTGGCGGGGGTTGTGCTCTCTCCTGCTCTCTGACCCCAGCGGCAGCTCCGACTCACTGCACCCCGGCTCCCCCTCCGACAGACCGCGGCTGCTCTCTCTCCCTCCCTCCCGTCTGTCAGCATAGTCTCTCGTCCTCCTCCCGGGCTCCTTCTCCTCCTTGTCTGGTTTCTTGCCACAGAAGCCAGCCGAGGTCCCGCCGGGTCGAAGGTTTCGCCCTACCCGCCCAGACTGCCGCAACATTCGGACTGCCGCTAACGAGCCCGCCCGCTGTCCTCCTGCTGGCACCGCATGGACCACCGTTCCTCCTCCGCCGCCGCCGCTGCGTAGAGTGCGACCCCGACCCGACACTGTTTCTTCGGCCACATTAACAAGCAAAACCCCCCAAACAAACAACAAACCAAGGTATAGCAGCCTTTCCGCTTTGCTCTAAAATCTAACCGGGAGGGGGGGCGGAGGAGAATAAAAGACAGACCCTGACACAAAGCCGTCACTTCACTGGCGGCTTGTCAGTTACGAGGGGAGCGGGAGGTTAGCGGCGGGGCTTTGACACCGACCACCTTTGGGTGTCTTGTGTTGTTAAGGGAGCAGAGTTCACGGCGGAAGGAGCCGACCTTCCTTTATGTGTGTGCACCGCCGCGAGCTCTTTCACCGCGAGCGGCGCAGAAGTCATTACGCGTGTACGCGCGGTATCCGAAAGGGTCAATTTATTCGCCTTCTCCGCTTACCGGAGGGGGGTTTCTCCCCGTGAAGTTCGCTTTGTGGAGAACACCGGCGCGTCTCGAATGTCCACCGAGCGGACGGGACGATGTCTGCCTGCCGCCGCGGATGGCGAAAGGCGGTTCGTCGCGAGCGATGCGAAAATGTAGTGCCGGCGCGCATTTAGCTAGCTAAGCTAGAGAGCTAGCTGCCGCTGCTACTGTAGCCATAAGGTAGAGAAGGCAGGGAGCCCCCCCTCCCCATTTAAACACGCGCGCGCACGCACTGAGGAGACTTTGAAGCATGCTGCATGCGCACTAAATCAGTCCTCAGTGTTTCGGCCTACATTTGCGACATTAAGCTCATTTGTTGAATCGCTGCAGCTGCAGAAATCCAGCTTTTTGTTGCTTTCTTCCAGTAGGCGGAAGGATTTTTCTCTAAACCTTGTAAGTGATGCACTTAAAATGATTACAAACATTTTTTTCAATTGCAATCTTGATTTTTTTTTTTTTTTTTGCAATAAAAAAAGCTTAATTTAATTAAAGCGGTTCCCCCTTTGTGTTAACCCTGTAACCGCCTGCTCAACCAAAAGATGGGAAACATTTAGAAAACATGTTTTTAAAAATATTGATTGTGTGTATTACTCCCCAAAGTATGGAGCCCCAAAAGGGGAAAAAAAGTAATATCTTTTTTCCAAAATACTGAAATAATAAAAAGAAAGAATTGTGGTTAGTAGCGGTGAACACCAGATAAAAACAAAAAACATTCATTATCTAGTGTGCACCACTTACTAACCAGCATTTTTTTGGTAAATATTAAATTATATATATATATATATATATATATATATATATATTATATAAAAAATCTGGATAGTAACTGATGCGCGTCAGTTGCTAACCAGATTTCGTTTTACTTTAATTTATAGGGGAAAAAAATCCTGTTAGTAACCAGAACTTTATTTTTTACTAATTTTTTTTAGAGCCCCTTAAGTATTTTTAGGATTTTTTTTTTCTTACTCCCTTTTCTTTACTTTTATTTTCCTTTAGGGTCTCTGTACCAATGCAATAAACAGCAGAAAAATACTTTTTTTTGTGTTTTTTTTTTTTTTTTTTTTGGGGGGGGGGGCTGAAAGATTAAACATCAACCAGTTGCTTTAATTTTTTTTTTCTTTTTTTTTCTCTTTTTGGTGAACCTTTTTGTATCAAATGAGTTGATTAGGTCACAGGGAGCATCCAGGTGACCCAGAATCCAGAAATCAATGGTGCAAATGGGGCAGTTTTTGTCAAAGTTAGCCGCAGCCTTTGCTTCAGCCATCATTGCATCCCAGGACAGTCCAGTGGGTTCAGTGGATTTTTGTAAAACAGAGAGCTCTACATCCTACAGCTTTCCTTCTGGTGCGGGGCGGCATCTGCAGGTTGGGTATAAAGCGTCTGGTTAACACCCGTTAAGGAGGTCAGACAGGAAGGAGGCTCGGGGTAAAAGGAGACGCGCAGTAAAGCTGGGTGAGGGATGCAAAGCTGTGACTGTCTGCTAAGGCGGGCGATGCTTTTTCTTTGCACATGATGGAGGCGATGGATGTCTGCTGACATTTCGGGGAATTTCTGATCAACTTACAATCAGATCCTGTTAAGCTTTTATTTTTTTATCTTGTTTTATTTAAAATTTCACACAATGTTAAGATTTTATCTGATTTAATGGATATAATACTCTATATTTTATTGGACAAGTGTTCTTTTTTATTTGTGTTTTGCGTAATGAAATCAAACGTTTATGTCTGTGCTTGTGGTCCAGACTGCGGCGGTGTAGCGGTCCGGTCCGGTCCGGTCGGTTGGGTGGCTGCTCCTGGCAGACATTGGTGGGCTTCTTGAAGGACTCTGAAGGATGACCATCGCACAGTTTGCTGCTGAATCTCGGTGAACAAGCGGCATCCCATGTCCAAACAGCTGAAGGATGGCTCATGGCAAAGTGACCATCACAGTGGACGAGTACAGCTCCAACCCGACGCAAGCCTTCACGCACTACAACATCAACCAGAGCCGCTTCCAGCCGCCGCACGTCCACATGTGAGTACACGCCGAGGACCGGAAACTGTCCAGCTTTTGCATCAGCTCTGACCCAGGATTGTCTGAGAATCATCCGAACCGTTCTACTGAAGCCAAAAGCCAATTAGGACTATTTTAAGGTTTGAAGGCAAATAAGTAAAAAGGATCTAAAAGCTTTAAACTGAACTCAAGCTTGAATACCGTCAAAGCTTGAATTTTTGAACCGTCAAACTCAGTTGTGGAATTGTTGCCGACCGTTCACTGCCTTTACGTTCTTACTGTCGTGAAACAATCCGTTAATTAATGAGACTAGTTAGTGTCATGTGTTCTGTGTGCCATCATTAGAGACTCGGGTTGCTGTGACCTGTTGACTTTCTGGTTTGACCTCTTTCATTAAGAACAGTAGGAATCTCCACATTTGCTCTCTGAAGCTTCATCTTTGATGCGTCTTTGGTCAAACTGACATTCTGCACCACTTTATTTAAATTGAACTTAAATTCATCGTCACCCTTTTTAATCTCTTTACTATATATATTTTTAGAGGTTCAATGTTGTGTTAGAAACAAAGTACTTTCCTTCATGAACACTGCAAAAATTCTGCTTTAAAAACCAAGGAAAAAAAATCAACCAAAAAAGGTAAATGTTGCTTAAAACAAGAAAATTTGGCTTGTCAAGACTTTTCAAAACAAGTAGAAATATCTAGCGTCATAGGAAGCACAACTTTCCTAAAATTAGCATATTTTTACTAATGTCAAGCTCATTTTGACTAATATAAATATAATTTCTGAGATAAATTTTCTAAAAATGATTCTTTATTTAAGATTTTACTAGTAAGGTTATCTTGACATTATGCTAACTACTAGGATCTGTTCTTGAAACCAGCCAAATATACTAAAAACAATAGTACTTTTCTATTCTTTGAAAAGAATAGTAAACTGTTGTTAGCACTATTCTTTTGTAACTTTGCATTATAATTAATGTGAAATTCTTGAATTAAGGCAAAACTCTGCATTGATCTTGGCCATACTAATGTCATAGGCTTGAATGAAGATAATGTTACTGTTGTAACTGTTGAGATTCTAGTTTCAAATGTATTTTTACTCATAATAGTTAATACAATCTTACTAAAAAGTCTTAATATCTTATTGAGATAATTAAGGACTAAAACTCTTAAAATAAGGGAAATTATCTGGCATAAAATTTTACTAGGTGAGAAGAATTATTTTGCCATGAAAAATAATCTTGTATAATCTTGTTTTAAGATAGTTCATCTCACTTAGATTTCCCTTTTAGCAGATCATACATCCCAGCAGCAACGTTATTTATTGTGGAGGTAAATGACGTTGATTTCCGTCTTTGCTTTTGTCTTTTTCTAAATTACAGTCCCGTATCCTCATTTTGATGTGTCAGATAACTTGATGTGTCGACTTCTGTCCTGTGTGTCCGTCACAGTCGTTCCTATAGCAGTTGATCTAATGTTGCAAGGTTGTACGAGTTTATCCCATTCCACTTTACTCGCATCAGTAATCAGTGTTCAGTTTTTACCATTGTCTTTATCACAGACAGAAACATAATCATTAATACCTCTGTTCAGGGATAAAAATATTTGAAGTTTTTTGTACTTTTTTAATGAATAAAAACCAGACAAAAATATATGAATCACCAGCCAGGATTTGGTCCACACGAGTATCGTGGATCAACCCGCCGCGGCGGCGTGCATTATTAAAATCAATTGTTCGTCCAGATCAAATACAATTGGTGTCAAATTCATTTACTGCACACTGTCTTTGTTTTATCAAGCGTCTTGTTGCTTCTTTACGGTTAAAATCTGTTCACTCGAAGCTCCCGCCGCATGTGGGAGGAGCTTCCCTCAAAAACCTTTCTTGAACTTGTCATAGACGACGCAGATACTGAGAGATGCGGTTTATTCATTTTGAAGAGCTGAATCGAAGCATCCGTGCACGTCTCCGTGTCTGGGCTCCCAGTGAGGAGCAGCAGCTGTCCTGCAGCCGCTGCTCTGTTTCAGGAAAGCGTCGTCTGGAGAAGGCAGTACGGCAAGCCAAAAGGATCAAAAATCACCAGGAAGAGCGGGCATGGCAGTGCCTCACCTGCACATGTACTACGGAGAACAATAATTATTCAAAATATCGAAATGTTAGTTTCAATAGTAGAATTAGTACAAATATAATGAAAGTTTAATTTTAACGTTTTCATTTAAGATTTAATTTGGACATGGGGGGGTGGGGGGAGAGCATAAACCATAACTATATAGAACTATAAGAATTATATAGTGTTTCCATGTGTGCTTTTAAAAAAAAAATCATGCAGAGCACCAAATGTGAGACTGTGAGAGGTGAACCGTGCTGTAGTCAGGATCAGTGTATAGTGTGGAGCGACCACCACTTCTGTTACCTAAGACACTTTTTGCTGCTTCACAAAACTTGTTCACAGCAGGAAAACACAACCAACCTTTGATCCCTTTAGAAATCCACATATTTGTTTGGAATTTTATTGGATGATTTATTTTTATCTATTGAATTAATTTGTAACAGTGCTAACTATTTTTATTTCAATGAACTTAATTGTCCAACATGTGGATCCTAATGACAGGATATTATAAATTCACTTTTGTAATGTTTGAGGTTGTGTTCATGAAAGGTTTATGAAAACCGCTTACCTTGTACTGAAATTCAGTTTAAGTCTTGGACTAATGCTTCTGATACCCACTAGTATCAGTTTATGTGAAGATTTGTCCTTAAATAAAAAAAAAAAAAAAAGGTTTTTCCTATTTGACCAAAAGAAAAATACCTGTTTTTAAGTAGATAAAATGTTTCAATATTTTATAGAAAAGAAATACCAAGTTATAAAGCTTAACGATACATATTGTGTGGGCAACAGAAAGTGTATATCGTATCATTTCTCTTTTATTGTTTATATTTGTTTATTTTTATTGGTACATTTTTTGCTAAAATGTGTTCTCCTAATAAGGAACTTGAAACTGTTGTGCGCTTAAAAATGTTAATTTTAAAAAATAAAGTTTGAGAAAATTAAGTAATGACATTTTTGTTAAAGTTTTTCAGAGAATGCATGAAAATATAAGTTATTGTGATAAATATTGTTTTTGTGATATAAAATATTCTATATCTTGATATACATTTTTTTTCCATACCAAGTTATTAGAAATATTCCAACTTATTTCAAATAAATAAAGTCTTTGTGTGTTATACGTTTACTCCAAACAAATAAATTTTTTTCCTTTGTTTTATATATATATTCACCTCATAGGCTTTATGTAAACCCAATAAGAAATATCCGTACTTCTGACACTATTTTCTCTGGCTAATCTTCAACTGTAGTTTAGCCGACTATAACATTATGAAGTTCAGTTGACTAAAACATGAACTAAATAGGAGTAAACCCAAACATCATTTAAGTTGAGAGATTTATATTAAAACTCGGGAAAATTGTCTGTCGGAATGAAAACTACAAAAAGATCCGGTCATGTCCTTTAGTGCGTGTCCAGATGGAGTTCAGTTTTTCTTGAGAGAATTTCTTATAGTGATGAAGTTTAAGATTCCAGAACTGGAGGCTGATGCATATTCATGTGTTTACTGTGCGGGAAGCAGGGAATTGACGTTATTTGAAAGGCTTCTTTATTTCAGATATGTAAACATCATAAAAGAGACTTTACATGAACTACAGCACAGATCCCTGCAGATGCTGAGCTGAACATCCAGCTGTCTGTGCTGCAGCATTTTGTTGTTGTTTTTATAATTGTTTACCATATTATGTCACCGATTTCACAAAGTCATAATTGAATCAACATGAACATTTCATGACGTTTATTTATGACCCTTCTGATAGTGAAAATGTGGCTGGTTTATTAAAGAAATACATTTAAATATAATTTTTTATCAAAATTGTTTGACGGCAATGCATTGTGGTCTATATTCGCCAATGTAGTGAGCATTGATACACACTAGTTTCTCTAAAAGGCTTCTGGGAAATTTCTAGTGCACTCAATTTAAGAATTAGTAGATTCAGGCAGCACTAGAAAATAGCAAACGCACTATATAGTGAGCAGGGGGGGATTCTGTACAGGAAACACGGTGAGGAGGAGATTGATGGACAATGGTCTAAACCAGGAGTCTGCAACCTGCAGCTCCAGATCCACATGTGTCTTTTATCTCTCCATTGTGGATCCTTGACCAAACATAGAATAAGTCATGGAGAAGCTGATCCAGACATGTCGACGTCTGAGTCAGCAGCTCCTGCTAATGGCTGCTTAACCAAAACTATCTAAAGAAAACAAATAAACAAAGCCTGCAAACTAAGACTACCAAGATCCAAACTAAAATAACAAAACCCAGCAGCGTAAGACTGCTGAGGACAAAGAGGGAGGAAAAGAACACAAATAAAAAAAAATAAAATAGCAGTTTTTAACATAAGGATATTTAATTAGTATTTATTTAATTTAGATTAGTTAAATTTATAAAGTGAAGTCTGAGGTGAGCATGATTATCTTTGTAGGTCTTTTCTTCCCCGTTGACCTTAAGATGTCTTGTTTTCTCAACTCTACCTCCAGAATGCACAGATTTTATATGCAAACAAAACTTTGGTAAAAACTTTGATCTTTTGTGAGTTAAAGCACAGATTATCTTGTGCTACACAACATTGCTTTTAAAAAAAATCTGATTTTGAGAGTTGCTAGTTTCTATTAATATTTTTGCTTTTTCTCGTACCAAGAATAGACATAATTCATATATATTGTTAAAAAACAGAAGGACATGAATGCAAATCGAAATTTTTAAAGGCTAAAATAAGAATATTTGGCTCCTTCTAGGGTTTGATCAGTAGAAATCGAGCCCAAATGGCTCTTTTACTGTCAAAGGTTGCCGACTCCTGGTCAAGAGCCAATCAGGACACAGAACTTAATGCGTCGTAAAAAAAAAATGAAGCATGCAAAATTGATGTAAAAAATCTATGAAACAGCGAGACTGCATTAGAGTAAATAACAAATGTATTAGTTTATTTCATATTTCTTTGTAGGTTATTCTTTCTCTTTTGAAAAAGCATCATCTCAAACACAGAGTTAGATCAGACATAATTTCCTTTACCAGTAGTTTCACAGGACAGCATTAAGCTAAATCTAATGTGTGGATCAAGGTTAATGCATGTTAAATGTAATGAAGCTCTGAAGTAATCCTGTTTAATAATTTAAGGTATCTGTACATAAAAAGGATTGATGGCCCATGTTTAGAGCACTCACTGTAAGACGGAGACAAACACTGGCAGCTTGGAAAAGATTCCCCAAAAGTCACAAGTTTCCTGACCTTTTTCCAGTTTGCTGGCGTTAGGATTTGGAAATGAAGTTCAAGTCAAAGGGGATGTATTGAGGCCATGGGGCCTCTCAGCAGATATGTGTTTGGATAAATACATTAGTCCGTTTCCTGGTTTCCACAGAGCCTGCAGTGTTTAAAGCGGTCATTCTTAAACTCGGAGTGGGAACCTTGCAATCACACTATAGGCCCATCCCCCCTCCATCACGTTCAAGTGCGTTCTGTTCTAGGAAAGTAAAGACTTGTTTAGATTGGGCAGATAGTGATCCAGTGTGCTGGCGGTTCTTTCGCCATTTGCATCATTCAAACATAAAAAATTGTAAATTCTGTGTTAGACAGAGGAGGGGGGGGGGTGTTCCTTTTTTTTGAAATATAATCCCACCTCCAGTGTTTAACCCCCCACCCCCCCGAGACAGAATATTGAGGTTTCTCAGATGGAGTACAGGAGGGTCTTTTGTGTAGTTTAGAACATGCTGGTCGAGCGCACACATCGTCATACACTCTCTTTCACACAGGCACGCGTACACACACACACACACGCACACACACACCTAGCAGCTAATGCTTTGGAACGTGACCCTGAAGTCAGAGTTAGTTTTCTCCAGAGCATGGGACGCCCGTCTGTGTCCAGCCCTGTTTGTGTCTGGTTTATTTTTCCGAGCTGTCTGTAGTTTTTCCCTGTTGAGCCTCCTGGTCGTCTGTGAAATGAAATGCACAGCAACTTAACTATACCATAACCAAGAAATGACTTCTTATTCATTTGAAACTATACAATTTAATTAAAAGTAAATGATTAAATTATAAAATTATCTCACAAAAACGATTAACTTTAGTTTAAAAAGTCTTTAAATATCTAAAAGTCTTAGTTTTATAAAAGTCATCGTTATTGGACAAAAAAAAAAAACTAAAAAGAAGCAGAATAGCCTCTTTACGTTCTTGGTCAATATCTTCCATCTGAAAACTTTTACTGATAAAATCTATGATTATAGATTCACCATATAATGTTATAACGGATAAAGTCTGCATGTGGTAGACTTTATTTATTTATTTAAACTATTTCTGCTCACCTCGCAAGCTTACCTGCAGCTTTGCTTTATGTGAAAAGTTTCTAGGAATCTTCTTTCAAAAGAGGACAACTTCCCATGACTTACGGGTAGACTAAACAGCTGTTTAGTTAACTGGAGTAAGGCGAGCTGTCGGAGCGCACAAGGCTCAACAGTAAAATCTAGACCCCGTAAGGTCGTCGATTCCACAATGGAGATAAAAAAACACTCCAGTGGAAGAAAATGTGAGTTAACTGTGAATGTTTTACTTTATCTTCCTCTGCTTTATGTGCTGAACCTTCATAAAAAATAATAAGATCCAAAATTCAGAAGCTTTTCTGCTGCTTGGTGGACAGTAGAAACTTGAGTACAAATGTAACTACTGGCTTGTGCTTTTGCTTTAGCTGTGCGTGAGTGTAGTAGTCTGAAAAGGAAAAAAACAGTGATTTAAAGTCACTGTTGGATTGACCTTATGTCAAATGACTTGTTTCTACTGAGCGGTCTAAACCGGACTGGACTTTTGAGCGTTTCCATTACAAAATTGACTCGTTAACCTGGACCGACTGGTACCATTTCTGGTCCCCCGTTGGTCGTAGGTCCATACAAAAATGAATGGACCTGTTAGGGCGGAGACTCTGTCATCACACAATGTAACACATTAATTGGCGGACAAGAATAAATGTGCATTTTTGGGGTCCCTGCAGATAGATTTGGGAATTTCAAAACTATTTTCAAGTATTTTCTCTTTCCCAGTTTTTGTAGATTTGGTCTCAAAACATGTAAATGTCATCAGAAATGACATGTTTTAGTTTTTTGTTTGTGATTAAAGTGCAAAGATATTTTTTTTTAATTTTAAAATAGGCCTCAATGAGTAAATGTTTTGATCTAATATATGTGAGTATATTAACGCTTTGAAGTACTGTATATATGTTTGATCAAATATATGTTTGGAAACTTTTCAAAATAGTAATAATTTTTGGCTTTGATCTGTTTTTCCTGTTGTTTTTTAACTTTTTACTGATCTGAAAAATGATTTGAACTGTGACTCAGAAACATAACACAATCCGAGCCATGAACTTTGTGATCCGTTACACCCTTAGTAACTAGAATACTTTTATTAGGAGAACCAAGACTCACTTCTGTCAAACACTGATAAAACCTTTTTTTTTTAAGACAAGTTTATAAAAGAAGATTGAGGGGCCTACTCTCAGCATTCTCCTCGTGATCGCTCTATTTCATCCTTGCAAACTTGCAGAGTTTTGACAGTACAGGGTATGGTTTAATTACTAAATTCGCCTGTAGTTGGTGATCTATGGAGTCAGTGCAACATGTAAATTAAGAATGAAGAAAGATTAACTTGCCTTATAGCCAAATGCAGTTTTCCAAGATGTTAAACATTGAAAGCAAAAAATATTAATCATGCAAAAAGTCACAGAAACTCTAAAGTCCTTGTGCTCGCTAATGGGGTCCAGATGACCCCACCCTTGTATTGATGTGTGATCCATCCCATGACAAAGGTGGACAGGATTTTATGTCTGCCACAGACACCAGTGAAGATAAAAAATTCTTGGAAAAAAAAATATCAGTGGCCTGTCTTGTGGGGTCCAGATGACCCCAGTTTAATCTAAACATGCTTCGGATAGTGCAAGGGTTACATGTGTTGGAGATAGTCTCAATTTAGTCTATTATTTTGTGTATCTAGCTATTTATATTTTCATTTATCTACTGGGCATCTTTCTAGAGTGAGGTTCTCACCAGAATTTGAAAAAAAAAAGTCAATAGGTTCTCTTTAGTACTTTTTCTGAAACATTCCCTTGACAGTTTTGCGCTCTATCATGGGTTACAGCTTGTTTCTAACTACATCACATATGACACCAGCTACAAAGATTCAGTTACAGAAATATTGGATTTCTAATTTTTTTGGCTGAAAATCGTTACACGTTCTCTTTCATGTCAAGACTGCAAAGAGGTCATGTCTTTTTCTGTCCACTTCTTCTGCAACTATGTAGTGCTAATTCATAAAGACTTGTTCATGACAATCTACAGAAAATGATATTTAGTGACATACAAGCTCATAAATCTGAATCATTTAATATTGGCTCCGCCTACATCCAGCTGTCATAGACCGTGTCCTGCTTTTCATTGAGTAAGGATATTTTCTTTTGGAATTTTTTACTTTAGTGAAGCTAAAGTTTTAACACGGTGAAGAAAATAGCTTTGTAGTTGAGGTAACTTTTCTTGTCACAGTGCTATCAATTGCTATCTTGGTCAAATTTACATTCATTATTTCATAAAGGATTTTTTTAGGTGAAGAAAGATTTTCAGTAGATGGTCATGTGATAGAAAACGTTTTGAAGTGCAGGTATGATCGTTCTACAGGATATTTTCCTTTTTCTGCAGTTAACAGTAGCATTTATACCACTGACCAATTGAGTGTGATGTCATTAATAGAAAAGGGTTTACTTCTGGCTCCAGCGAAATAAAGTTGATTCAGTCGCTATCCTTTTGCGATATGAACGCTGCCATGTTGGAGCCAGATGTCAGTGAGCAGGGATTGGCCAGAATTGGTCTGAGTCAATATTTCTATGGCGACCACTCAATCACCAATCGAGATTGAGCTTTAATGCGATAAAATTCGTAGTGTCTGTATTATTCATAACTGTTTTAATTATTTTGTTATCAGACACACGCTTTTTTTCATACGTGACATGTTTCAACGGAGACAATCCGTCTTTATCAGAATCGTCCAGTCGTCCAGAGACTGAGCTTGTTGGAAGTCCTACCACTTGAAAGCAGGCTTGAAGAGTCTGTTTCAAATGTTTAATGCGAGACCATTTACTTTTAGTGAGGGATCTGATTGGCCAGTTTATAGCTTGAATAACTTGGACTACAGGTAAAATATCATGAAAAACAAATGGATTAGTGATAGCATGTTAGAAAAAGATACTAGAGCAAGAATGGTTATTCAAAAAGAAAAGCTTCGTAATTGCTTGGAGCCAGCGGATACTTCCTGTTTGGATTAACAGGGGGGGATGGGTCACTCAGTCCAGTTGTCATATACAGTCAATGGCTTTAACTTATGTGAGTCCACTTAGACTGCCACCCTCTATGACACTTGTCAAAGTCAAGGCCCGGGGGCCAGATCCGGCCCTCCGGGTAATTCTATCCGGTCCTCCAGATCATTTTATTTCATTGTTAGTAATGGCTTGATGTTATCTTGTGCTGATTTTTAACTTGTATAATTTGATGAAAAATATTTTTATGGAGAGTAAAATATTGAAAGTTATTGAAGGTTTTTGTTGATTTATTCTGGAATAATATTTCTGCCTTTTCATTATTCATAATTATGTTAAAACGTTATGGTTTCAAAGTTTTAAAATAGGAATTCTGCTAGCTTTTTGGAATATGTTGGCATTTACTAAAATATTTCAGGTGCATGCTAACTGTTTTGCTAATTTAGGCTGTCTTCAGCTTTTAGGATATCTTGAAATTCGTGTACTTTTTTCCGCTAAATGCTATTTGTTTTTTTTTTTTTTTTTTTTTTTTTAGCTAATTTGGCATTTATCTGATATTTTAGTGATTTATCTATCAGCTTCAGCGTTTTTAGCTATCAATTTCAGCATCTTCAGATATCAGCACTAACATCTTTAGCGGCCAAATTCAGCTTACAGCATTCTCACTAGCATTATTGCAGGTAATGCTATATATCTAGTTCATGATTATGTTAAAAAGTTACGGTTTTAAAAATATAGTTTTAGTGTTTTCAATCAATGTTTATCCTTTTCATCCCGCGACCTAAGGTGTGTTTTGGATTTTGGCCCCTTGTGTGATTGAGTTTGACACCCCTGCTCTAAGAAAAGACCCCACCATATTTGTTTCAGGTTTTGAAAACAGGTTTAACCTTGTTTGTTCATTGAACGCTCTCACTGTTGGTTAATTTAACATATATCTTTAGAATATTGATGCACTGTTTGCCTTTTCTTCGTTTCCCATGTTTCAAACTCTTCTCAAAACAAAGATTTTGTGCCCTCTCTGCTTCTGTCGGCCGTTTCACTCTTGTCTCTGCTTGTTGGCTGAACTGGAAGAAATTTTGTAACAGGAGAACCCTTGATTAAGCCCTCCCCGCCAGCCCCCGGACCTGAAGCCTGTTCCTTTCAGGAAGATGGTGCTGGAGTTTTAGAGGATGGTGGCGCGGTTAAGGCAATGGTTGACAATGTGCAGATCTTTTTATGTCGGTGATGGAGCTCTTTGAAATGCTGCTGCTTTAAGCCTCTATTGCTGGGCAGGACTCAGTTCTACAATTACATCACTTACTTGTGACCTGAACTGCAGGCTGTGGAGACTTCTGTTTAGACTGTGTAAATTTAGTTTCATTGGTCATTTTGCTCACTTTCTGTCTTTTAACAAAATGAGCTTTTTACCCAAAAAAATGTTGACTCATAAAATATATGGATTGATTCTTTAAAATCTCACTCCAGCTATAATTTTATGAGTTGGAAAGTCATTCCAAGTAGTCTTTAAATCAGGATTGTGCAGTTTTTACCCAAAATTACAAAGCCTGTGTCAATTTTAATACTATTTTCCGCAGAGCAACAAGGAGTCCATCGGTTCATCATGGTTTAAAAGAGCCCGGTCATTATTAGTGACCAGCGTCTAAAGTAAAACACACCTGCGAAACCAGGTGGATATTGGAGACGGAGCACAATTGGAAGATATATGTTCTTGTGGGACATTTAAAATGAAAGTGTTTTGCTGATCACTGATAGCTCAGTGGAGAAAGTGTGTGTGTGTTAGCTTGGTGGTGGTGCTGGCAGCTTACGCCAGGTTCACACCGCGGAACAGAGGCCGCTTTCATTTGGCGCCCTTGTTAACCTATGGTGTGGTTCACACCAGGCGCAGAGCGCCGCACAAGGCTCACGCCGTGCAGCAGATTGTTTCTGGCAGGAAGTTACATCAAGATAGATGAGAGAATCCAGGTTGTTTTCAAAATATAACTAATTTTTCCCAATAAAACACCACGATTGACAAATGTGATCATGTTTCTGTATCTAAACAGATTGTAGAGATGAAAATAAAAATACAATCACAACACACACACAATAAAAAGACTGACAGACAAACAGACACACACACTTCTCTCTGTGTCTCAACAACAGATGAATTAAAGAAGTGTAGCCCTACGAACTACAGCAGAAACATGGGGAATATTTTTAGGTTATTAACTTACCCATGACGGCAAAAACAAAAAAAATCTCCAGCAGAAACACCTGTACACCATCGAGGAAAAATGTTACTCTGGTGTGAACTACAGGAGAGAATGGATGCACACTGTGCTCCGCGCTGCTTCCAGGAAGAGTAGACTCTTCCTGGAAGGGGCTGTTCTCACTTTGTGACATCAGCTTGTGAGAACCCGCTAGTTTTTTTGTGGGTTTGATATGGGGTGGCGCTCAGAGTGCAGGTTTTTAGAAGAATGCTCACAAATGCGTGATTGGATCAAAACATCACTTTGGGGGTTTTTATGTTGACATCATATTGCTTATTCATTCATGCTCATTAAAAGCTCAAAAAGTTGATTTTGCACACTACCAGCCCTTTATTGTATAACAACCCCATAATTAGAAATGTTTGCTTCTTTGCCTGTTCAGGTAAACCTCTCGGATGCGACCTCCAGTCTGCTGTCGGTGGTTAGCCTTCTTGACTGCCTCTGCAACCTTTCCCCATCTGTCCTCTAGCCAGTTGGATTGTCAGCCGTACAATTAAGGGCTGTGCCATAATGAAAGGGGCATTAGCAGAAGCAATTTATTTCCCAGCGCAGTGCCGGAAGGTTCCTCCAGTGCTGATATTCCCGCGCAGCCTTTGTGTGTGCTGCACTGTGCTTTTATGGAAAGGCTGCTGCTGGCTGAACAAATGAAGTAAAGGGGGAGGGGCCGCTATGCACAAGGCCATCTTTCACTGCTGCTGAAAACCAGTTCTGATAAGGATTTATGTTTAGAAGTGTCTTCCTGTTTTCCTTTTGTTGTCTTTTTACTCAAGGATTTCATTTCTCTAAATCATCATGGAGCGTTTTTTTTGTTTGTTTGTTCATGTTCTGGCTCAGCTGTGCATCCACACACCAGCAGCACCTCTCCTGTGTTATTTCTCTGTTCATTTTGTTCCTCTGAGGTTTATTGAATTAGCTCAGACAGCTGCAATGCACAAGATAAGAGAGGCGCTCTGTGCTTCTTCCAGAGAAATGCTGTTGTGAAGGAGTGAGCGTTGTGATTCTGTGTGTGTTAATATGCGTGTTTATAAAAGGGGGAGGGGAATCCAATGAGAGGGTTACAGACGGAGGAAATCAGGGGCACAGTTTTTTATATTTCTCCTGTAAGAGTGATAACTACGGCTCAATTTGTGAAGATGATGAACTGTCATGACCTGGGTTCAGCTTTGATTGTTTTATCATGTCTGTCCTCCCAGCAAAGATGGCACATAACTGTCAACTTTTGTCAAGATGACAAAGGGACAATGAAGTAAAAACGTTTTGTTTGCAGTCATTTATCAGTCATTGAATCTGGGTTTTGGACTTCCATTCTGCTCCCTTCATAAAGCCTTTTGAAGAAAAGCACAGGGCCATACTGTGGTTATCTTCTTGCAATTTTTGACAAATCAAAATTTAGCACCTTGCACCACTTTGGTGTACATGGAACAAGAGCGTGGGGGGAGGAGTAAGAAAGAAGGAAATTAGGGTAACAAAACTTGCAGGCCCATTAGATAATTGTACTAAAGAGAGCCTTTTGTTAAATTAGTTCTTTTCCCAAATAGATGGTAAAATAGCTATGCGTTGCTGGGATCAGGTGTCCTTTTGTGTCTAAAGCCTTGGTCACAATTTTACCTATGGATGGATATGAGTTGTTGGGCAAACAACATATGGAGCACAGGAAATAATTCAGTTGTAGATCGCTCGATGAGCGCTACAGTGAAAATATTCGTGCACAATCTTTTTCTACGGGCACGCTGCAGACGACAGGTTGTAGAGGACACACACAAGATGTAAGCATAAGTAAGGGTGAAGTAGTGGAGACGCCGTCGTGTGGTACTGAGTTTTCATTTTTTCTGCCCCACTGAACCGCTACGCAAGGAGCCGTTTGTGCTCTTCAACTGATAAGTGAAGGCTCCTTGTGTGCCCCTTACGTGCTCCTTGCAGTTAGAAATGAGGAAATTACACAATCAGCTCGTGCGCAGACCCTATGCATGTACTACGGAGACTTCCGTATGTGCAGCATTTGTGCTTGGTCAGTAAGGACCGTACCATTGACTAGATTGTGGCGCAAGGACACCGTACAACAGCATCACCCGTTTGTCATAGGTGTGTTTAACGTACTTGTAAGTACTTCACAATGCACAACAATAGTACATTCCAATTTTATGACATCTCTTAAGGGGGCCGCACAAGCCTCAAGGGAATTGCAAGACACCTGCCCTCCACGGCCCCAGATAACTCAGAATACTGTAGCACTTGTACAGGTCAACCCCTGTACAGGTGCGTGTGACTAAGGCTTTGTTAACCAGCTCAAGCTTATCCCACAAACAAAGATGAAAGGATCTTTTTTATTTAGTTGTAATCACAATGAGGCCTTTCTAAAAAGATAGTTTGAATTTTTTTTTTTGGCTGACTACATAGTGGAGTTGCCATACAACCTATTACACGTCAGTATAAAGAGCATATTCATCGGTCCAGTGCTGATCTTATAGCCAGCTGGAGATGCCACAATTTAAATTCCATTTGTGTTTTTTTCTGTTACTTTTTGCTGACTAAGATTTATTGTTCTAAATAAAGTAAAAAGAAGTGATGGCGATTAAATGCATTTTTTTGTAGTTCCCATACATTCAGTAAAAATGCATTCACGGAACAGCCAATCCAACATGATACATTAAATCAGGGATAGGCAACTCCAGACCTCGAGGGCCGTATTCCTGCATGTTTTTCAATTAACCCTGCTCTTGCATGTTCTCGTTGGCTGGACGCACCTGAACCAGGTAATCAGTCATGAGTAGGGCTTGGATATCTGGAAATCATGCAGACACTGCAGCCCTGGAGTGGCCTATCCCTGTATTAAATAGTAAGAATACGGGTTTGATCAGTGAATTGTTGACCTTAATTTGTGAATTGAATCGGATGGCCTTCTAAATGACGATCCAGAGTCCTAGGTGAATAGGTTTCAGGTTAGGGATGAGTCTGAAGGATGTAAGCAAGAGGTGAAGGATACATTCTGGTGGCAAACGAATGAGGAGATCCACTGTATCTGTAGCGCAGATAGAGTGGTGATTGGAGCAGAATTTTAACAGACATGTGGGTGAGGGATACAGAGGGGACTTTGCTAAAAAGACAGAAATTGCAGTGATGAACATATTTTTTTTCAGAAAAGAGACTGACATACAAGAGTGGAGGGTGCAGCATACAAGTTGATAGTGCAGACAATGTAATCTGCAGTGTTGTGGCTGGGTAGAGTGTTGCCAGACAGCTTAGATGTTGGTGTATAGGATGACTCTGGTGGTGAGAAAGATGAAATAGACTAGGGCAGAGCAAAGAACCAAGAGATAAACGTTGAAAAAAAAAAAGAGTAATGCTGTGTGTTTTTTTTTTAAACCCTTTTGCTATCCTAGGTATGTTGACATTGAGAGTGGGGTCATTTGGAATCCACAAAACTTGATTTTCACTTGTGTCCATTAGGGCTGCCACGATTAGTCAACTTATCAACAACTAATCGACTATTAAAATAGTCGACAACAAATTTAATAGTCGATTAATCGTTATCTTATATTATATGGAGTCAGAGTTTAGTAAGGTTTAAAGTTATAATGTCATTCTGCTAGCTTTTTGGACTATTTTGGCATTTATTTAAGTTTTTTAGGCTATTTTGGAGTTTAGCTAATATTTCAGCTACATGCTAGTTATTTTGGCTAATTTAGGCTTTTTATGTTTCTTAGGCTATTTTGGAATTAAGCTAATATTTCAGCTACACACTAGCTGTTTTGGCGAATTTTAGGATCTTTTTTTTTGTTTTTTTAGATTATTTTGGTGTTTAGCTAATATTTAAACTGCATGCTAGCTGTTTTGGCTAATGTAGGCTTTTTTTTATTTTTTAGGCTAATTTGGCATTCAAGTAATATCTTAGCTGGCTATCAGCTTCAGCATTATCAGCCATCAATTTCAGCATCTTTAGCTTTCTGCACTAGCATCTTCAGCAGCCAAATTCAGTTTAAAGCAGCATTATGATGATGCTAGTGTGAATATATATAGTTTTTAGTTTGTTTAAAACTAATGAAATAAGTGATATTTTAATGTATAAAGTGTGTTTTACATCCACGTCGTTCATGACCCGATTAGTCGACTAATTGGAAAAATAATCGGTGATTTGTTGACTATTAAAATAGTCGTTTGCTGCAGTACTTGTATCCGTGGCAGACATAAAATCCTGTCCACGTTCATCAACATAGTTCAAACTGACTTTAGGAGATTAGTAGGTTCTTCTTGACAACTGGACAGCTACAGCTAAAGGGATCAGGGAGACTGGAAAGAAAATACTTGATGTGTTATTTAGAATGAGAAGGGCAGATGACGAGCTTTAGTGGTGAAATGAAGAAGCTCAGAAGTGTTTGAAAAGGTTTGCTAAGGCAAAGTGAGACATTGACAGGACAGAAGAGAGCAGACAGGAGCACATTTTGAAGGTGGCAGACCAAGGGCACATGACAGGTTAGACATAAAGGAGGGAAAGGTGGATCTGTACCAGTTGCAGTAGAGCTGATGAGTCGCACAGTGAAAGTAGAGTGAAGAATAGAGGAAGGTAGGCTGATGTCAGAAGAAAGCATTTAAGATGTATGATTTCATGCCAAGAAAGAACTGTTTGCTTTGAGGATGTTACTGGAGAAGAACAGAGAAGGTCAGAAGAAGCTGCGTGATGTTTTGTAGTTGTACAGAAAGCTTATATGACAGGATCTACAGAGCTGTGGCTTTGAAAAGTCAGAGAGTTAGCATTGAGAAAATGGTTTCAGAGAAGGTGTGTGGATATTTTAAAAATATGTTTCATTATTGAAAGCTTCAACTCTAGATTTGTGCTTGAAAACCTGTCTTAAATGAGCATCGTCTCACAGCAATGTGTTGATATTGACATGAATGGATTTTGTATATTCACAAGCATTTCATGAATTCCCTGGTGAGAACTTCAGTCATCAAGCTGTTTGGTTTTATCCTAATTTGGAATTGTCAGAAGCAAACAATCATTAAAGTTTTACTAAGTTAACTCGGTTTACATTTTTTCTGGTAGAAATGTACAAATACTGTTTAACATGGCTGCTATTATTATTTATATCAATATTGTCAACTATAATAAGTGAGTTACCCAAAGTTACTCCATCAGGCATTTCTTTATCAAACAGAAATTTCTGCTTCCACACTTTGCTTCGGTGCCATCTTTAATGTCATTGTCGATTCCAGAGCGCACTCGTCTCCCTGCATGCATTAGCATTTATACTTTCTCTCCACCTCCGTACTCCTCTGTGGTTGAGTTTCTTGATGTTACTCTGAAGCTCAGACATGTTAACATAAACTTTCACACTGACACTGTTCAGTTTGTCATTGACTCTTTCACTCTCCCTGTGTCTGTTTCTGGTACACTAGAGACCTCTGTTGCACTGCTGATCTTCTGTTTGCACGATGAATAAAAACTTGTATTATTATGCAGTTGTATATTCACAGAAAAAGCCAGGGCTCTGACTCATATTGTGTGTGTGAGTACTTGAGAGCATAGCATCACTCTCATGAAGGTTTTGGGTCTAAGCCAGCTGGAACTGATAGGGGCTGCTGGGTTTTATTTATGTTTTCTGTGTCGATTAAATCTTAAAGAAAGAAGAAGAAATATGAAGGTTGTTTCTCTCCCCCCCAGATATCGATATGTTTTGATTTGTGTGCATGTAGGATTTCGGAAAAGTGCCTTTTTTCTGTCTCATGCAGTTCAGTATTCACCCTTTCTTCATTACAAGAATCCATCAATGTGGCAAAGCTCCAATGTTCAGGCACCAGAGAGCACCAAATCTAATCAGCAGCTGCCCCGCAACATATGTGCAACGGCTGGTTCATGAAACAATGCGTGTCCGTGTGTCTGTGTTATTGGAGAAGCAGAAAGACTTATTTTACATAGCCAAAAGTAAATATTATTACATGTCTGGTTATTTTTTGAGTTACTTTATTTTGTAGATGCATACATGCATGACCGGAGAAAGGTAGTTTGTCCTCTCCTGGTGGGGGGATCGCTCCTGCCCCAAGTGGAGGAAGTGAAATATCTTGGGGTCTTGTTCAAGTGAGGGAGAATTGGGGTGTGATTCAAAACCGGATTGTGGTCCGATGTTATGTGATCACCGTGTGGCTCCGAGGTAGTTAAGACAGCTGATTTAGAAAGCAAAACTCTCGTTTTAACGGCCGATCTTTGGTCCAATACACACCTAGGCTCTGGATTATGTCCGAAAAAACTAGGTCCCTATGACAAGTCGCCCAAATGAACTGCCTCCACAGGGTGGCTTGGCGTCCTCTGATACTGCGATTACACCAAACATGACTTGTCCAGGAAACTTTCGTCCTCTGCCTCAGTTTTGACTAGGGCTGGGTGATGGGAATTTTTTTATATCACAAGATAGTTTTTTTTTTCATATCTTGTGATAACTTTGTGTATATATATATAAATATAAATTTATGAACTACTGTAGAACAAATAATCATTTTGGATCTATTTTTAAAGTATCCATAATAAAGTATCCATTCCTTTTGTTGACGGCTAAAAAATGTAGGGCTGGGTATCTTTTATAATTTACAGAAACAATTCGATCCACAAGAGCCCGATTCAGTTTTTTTTTCTATTCTTGATTTTAAGTTTACACATTTATATCCATTTGTTTAGAAATACATTAATAATCTACTTTGCCAAGGGACTCCAGATGGAAATTAGCTTGGGGCTATAATCTGGTATATTTACATTTGTTTTAATGTTCATTAATATGCATTGTCCCTTTCTCAATAAAGTTATATATATATACTATATGATTTGAATACATTTATATTAATCTGATCCAGTTCACATACTGTAAAATGTATTAGTGAAATCATGAGATTGTTAATATCATCCGGTGTTACATGGATTCTCTAAAGGAGAAGTTCTAACAATAATGTTCAGATCATTAACATTGTAAACATTGCTCTACTTCTCCTGAAGAGCATTTTAGTTTGGCCACTAGGTGGCGATCACGCTACATCATTACACCTTATTCCAGACAAAGAAGAAAGAACGTATCAGCAAAAAGCAATGTTTTAGACCACAAATAGTTACTTTAAAA
The DNA here is from genome assembly GCA_003999625.1 of Oryzias javanicus. Lineage (NCBI taxonomy): Eukaryota > Metazoa > Chordata > Actinopteri > Beloniformes > Adrianichthyidae > Oryzias > Oryzias javanicus. The sequence continues at coordinate 5,267,896 of CM012439.1, forward strand.
AATATTTCCTTAATAAACTTTGGAAAGTTCATACCTGTGAGTTTATAAAGATGTTCATTTAGTCAGCAATGTATGTTTAGGTTGATTGAGCGTTAGCATTAGCTGTCCTATGGAAAATTCCATAAAACGTTAGCATCAAGCTAGTAGACTTTAGCTTTATATGCTGGATCGATTTATATTTTTTATGAATCGATTATTGATCTATTCAACTTAAATCAATTCAAATTGATTACTCGATTGTAGTAACCTAGCTTTATTAAAATGTGAGGTGTACAGCCTTAACAGCTACTTCAGGGTAACCTTTGTGTCCTATAGGAACATTTTCGATTAAAAAAAATATTTGTTTTTCCACAGTAGTTAAGAAATTAATGAAACTCCATCTTATTGTGAAGAAACGCAGCCTCACGCTGCTGAAAGACGGATGTAATCAACATGAATCAGCTGATTCTGCTGCGGAAAAAAAAAACTTTTTTCATAGGAGTTCTGCACCAATATGAAAAGCTTAGAACGTAAAATATTGAAGAACTTTGTGGATAGAAAACTGTGGAGAGAATTTTCAGGTTTTGCTTTTAAATGATCCAAAACATCAGGATTTTTATCCTTAAATGAAGATGGTCAAAAGAAAATTAAAAATAGTTTAAAATGACAAACGGGATTTCTTTCTATTTGAATATTTGTGTTTTTTAAAAAAGTTTTGTTGATTCTGATCTCCTGTTTTAAATAGAAGTATAAATAATGATTAAATATAAATAATTTCAATTTTCATCCATCCTGTAAACAGACATTCACATATACATAAACATTATATGATCAAGTAAGAATTGGGGTTCGATTCGTGAGTCATTGAGCTTGATTCATGAATCGATCGGATCGCCACCTGAGCAATGATCCACAGCCCTGATGATGCGAGATGTTTGTTGTATACAAGGTTTGTTTGAATTAGTGGTGTCAAACTCAATCACACGGGGGGAGCAAATTCCAAAACACCCCTCAAGGCCAAACAGGATAAACATTCATTAAACACACTAAAACCACTTTTTTTGAAACTGTAACTTTTTAATATAAATATTAATAATAAAAATGCAGGAATATTATTCCAGAATAAATCAACTTAAATAACTTTCAATATTTTACTCTCCATAAAAATATGTTTTGTCAAAATTATACAAGTTAAAAATTGAGCGCAAGGAAACATCAAGCCATTAATAACAAAAAAATAAAACGATCAGGAGGGCCGAGTCTGGCCCCCGGGCCTTAGCTTTGAGACGTGTTTTAAGTTGTCTTGAAATATGACATTTTCCACCGGTTGATACATTTCACGCTCTCATTGAGCTTTTGACTTTGTAATTTAATTTAGAAATCTTTAGATTTGATTTAATAGAAAGAAACCGTCTCTGTGTGGACGATTCTTTTCAAAGAGAAAAGCATTGTTGCTCTTAGATTATTTTATGTTAATATATTTTTTTTTAATCTGAAACCTTTAGATTTCATCTTGTGTATTCATGTGCTCGAACATGCTGTGTGTGTGTGTGTGTGTGTGTGTGAGGTTTGAGATTCTTTGGTTGATTATGCATCTGATTTTGTCAACTGAGTGGCATCCTCTAATGAAATAATTGTCTTGTGGCAGAGTACCGGAGGGTTGTTGACTTCAATTACAGACAAGATAATTTTTTGCTTTCACCTCCTTCCTTTCAGAAAACTCCTGCCTTATCCCCCTTTATTAATACATGTCTGCAACAAACAAAAGCTGAATGAAAAGAGCATTTTTAAACAAACTTGTCACTGTGAGGTTTTTTTCCTTTTTTTTTTAGATTGAAAAGCCAGACTCTTTATGCATAATGTAGTATCTGCTGAACCAATCTAGGCAGCCAGAAGAAAAACCTTGAGAGCACAAATCAAGCAGAGAGCTTATGGTAATATTTCTTATTTTTAAATAATTTTGCGTATGGATCGACAAATTTAGTTTCTGCCAGTGAAATACTCTGGTTTATGACTTTGTCCTTCCTTCTTTGTTGGGGTTGAATTGGCATCCATTCCATGCTGCTCAGTCGGTACTGAACACTTTATAATAATACAAAAAGTCTGCCTGCTTTAAACTGCAGTCGAACAATGATAGCTGATGCTTTTGAAGTGGAAAACCATGTGATTAAGACTCGAAAATTAGTTTTTATTAGTCCATCTATCCTCTGCTTATCTGATGCTGGTTTGTGGTCAGGCCTGGGCTGTCCTCAGTACCTTCTCCTTGTGGGACATACGGTGGCCGAGACGGCTCACATGATTGCAAAAGCCACAACACAACGGCAAAAGCCGAAACACGAAGACAAACGCCGAAACACGACGGCAAAAGCCGAAGCACGACGGCAAAAGCCGAAGCACGACGGCAAAAGCCGAAGCACGACGGCAAAAGCCGAAACACGACGGCAAAAGCCGAAACACGACGGCAAAAGCCAAAGCACTCCAGCAAAAGCCAACACAGAACGGAAACGAATCAGAACGGAAGTGAATAATGGACTTTTTTTCTTAACCTTTCATTCAGTTTCAAGCTATTGGTGATTCTTGAGAGATACGTGATTTTGGTAAGGGATAGGTGAGGGTGGACATTCGGTGTTGCCGCTTTTATTTCTTCTTTCAAAGCCTTCACGGAGAGCTTTCGGGGGAGAAAAAAAGGAGGGCGGAGGAGGGAAAACGGGATCTGGTTTTTTGTCTGCCATTCTTTCTTTTTTACCTATTTTTTATTACTTTTAAATACCTTCCACGTTATCGTCAGTGTAAACCCTAATACTGGGGATCTATATATTGAGTTTAAACGCTCGTATACGAAAGCTGTGTGGTGGCCTAATGGGTAGCAAACTTGGTTTTAGCCCCAAAGGGTTGGGGTTCGAGGCTTGCGGGAGTCATTTAGTGTTATATGTTTTTTTTTCTGTAAAAAAAAAAAAAAGTATCATACTGGTTCTTTCGTACATTTTAAGAATCAAAATAAATAAATACTTCTTGCAACATAATTCCAGGTAGTTTAGTCATTTTTGTTGCATGGGGTGCATGGCGAAAAGGGAATTTTGGCGCTGCGTGCCACAACCCCACCATCCTCAACTGAAACAACGTAACTGCCTGGAATTATGTTGCAAGAAGTATTTATTTATTTTGATTCTCAAAATGTACGTAAGAACCACGTATGATACTTTTTTTTTTTTTTTACAGAAAAAAAATGTATACATAATAAATGACTCCCGCAAGCCTCGAACCCCAACCCTTTGGGACTATATCCAAGTGTGCTACCCATTAGGCCACCACACAGCTTGCGTATACGAGCGTTTAAACTCAATATATAGATCCCCAGTATTAGGGTTTACACTGACGATAACGTGGAAGGTATTTAAAAGTAATAAAAAATAGGTAAAAAAGAAAGAATGGCAGACAAAAAACCAGATCCCGTTTTCCCTCCTCCGCCCTCCTTTTTTTCTCCCCCGAAAGCTCTCCGTGAAGGCTTTGAAAGAAGAAATAAAAGCGGCAACACCGAATGTCCACCCTCACCTATCCCTTACCAAAATCACGTATCTCTCAAGAATCACCAATAGCTTGAAACTGAATGAAAGGTTAAGAAAAAAAGTCCATTATTCACTTCCGTTCTGATTCGTTTCCGTTCTGTGTTGGCTTTTGCTGGAGTGCTTTGGCTTTTGCCGTTGTGTTTTGGCTTTTGCCGTCGTGTTTCGGCTTTTGCCGTCGTGTTTCGGCTTTTGCCGTCGTGCTTCGGCTTTTGCCGTCGTGCTTCGGCTTTTGCCATCGTGTTTCGGCTTTTGCCATCGTGCTTCGGCTTTTGCCGTCGTGCTTCGGCTTTTGCCATCGTGCTTCGGCTTTTGCCATCGTGCTTCGGCTTTTGCCATCGTGTTTCGGCTTTCGCCGTTGTGCTTCGGCTTTTGCCGTCGTGTTTCGGCGTTTGTCTTCGTGTTTCGGCTTTTGCCGTTGTGTTGTGGCTTTTGCAATCATGTGAGCCGTCTCGGCCACCGTAGGGACTTGACCCAACCACCGCCCCAGGGAGGCAGTGACTTCACTCTGAACGCCTCACGGGTGACTGAGCTCCTTACCCCATCTCCAAAGGAGCGCCCGCTCACCCATCTTACCCTTTTAGTCAGAATCAGAGTTCATGTTCAGAAGTGAGGGTAAAGATAAAGACTGATGGACCGTAAATCCACAGCTTTTTCTTTTCTTTTCTTTTTTTTTTTTTTTTACTTCAACAAATCAATAGAGCGACTGCATTACTGCAACTGCTGCACCTATTTGTCCTTCAGTCTCACTCTACATACTTCCCTCACTTTTGAACAAGACCCCAAGCAACTAACCTCCTCTACCGGAGGCAGGAGCTCTCCACAAATCAAGAACGGTCCGTGTTTGATGAATTTAACAGAATATTATCTGCAAAATGCAGAAATGAAATCCTGCAGCTGTTAAATCAGACTCTTTTGCCTTGATTACAGATTCCATTCATAAAAATTCTGAATGGATCTGAAGGCAAAGGGCATTGCTGCTGGAGTCCAACATGTGCTGAGAAAAAATCTGTCTAACTGACGGCAATGTATGTCAAAACTATAGTGCGCAGTTTCTAATGCGGCCTCTGCCATCGTCTTTGACACATGTGCGCGGTAGTGCTAATCCGGGCCGGTAGTGATGTCTCAGGAAGTTCTAGAAAGGTTCGGGACCATAGCAACATGCCAATGGAGCTTGAAAGTGTGGGAAACAATGAAAACTAAAATAAATTTAAAAAAAAAAGCGTCCAATGCAATATCTGCATACATGAGCCCCTGAAGAGGAAACATGTGACTGAGCATGATAACGCTGAAGAGGGGTCATTGTGTAGATAAGCTAAGCTAACATTAGCGTAAACAAAGAAAAAAAAGATGATCCTCTAAAAAGTGCCTCCTTCGATTTATGCTTGTTTTAATAGCATCAACTAATGAAAGAAACAAGCTGCATGATTTATTAGAAGTTTAATAAACTATCATCTTAATTGTCTTTATTTTCAGTTAGTTTAAACCTAATGAAGGTTAAGATGGTTGTTCTACTTCTAGTTTACTTATGACCTGATTAGTCGACTAATCGAAAAACTAATCAGTGATGAGTTGACTATTGAAATAATTGTTTGTGGTATTCCTAAAATACTGATGACCTTCATATGCCATGAAGGATAGTCTTTGATTTTAGGAGCGCTGTCAGAAGCTCTGGTCTAGCTGTGGGTCACATTTTGTAGTACCACAAAAGTATTCCAAGTATTCTTTGGCTACTTTTGTTTGTTAGAATGTTTCAGAAACAGAAATTGTAAAAATGTTTTTCCTGCTCTGATTTTGCTACGTCTATCTCTCTCTTTGTTCAGGGTGGACCCCATTCCTTATGACACTCCCAAGCCAGCTGGACACACCAGGTTTGTGTGTGTTTCAGACACTCATTCGCGCACCGACGGCATCCAAATGCCATACGGCGATGTGCTGCTACACATGGGGGACTTCACTGAGCTGGGCTTGCCATCTGAAGTCAAGAAGTTCAATGACTGGCTAGGTAAGCATCTGTGCAACACTAGCATCCACCACCATGCAGCGCTTTCAGGCTCACGCTTGGCTGGCGTGGGGCTGAACTGTGAGTAACCAGACCACACTAAAACCTCCACTGTTGACCCTTCAGCTGCTGGACTAAAGTGTCCAGTTCATATCGTTCAACCCAGCAGCCTCACTCAGTTAACCTTTACTCTCTGCCTCTGGTTCTGTGCTTTGTGTGAGATTTGTATGAATACATGGTTGTGTATTTGTATTTTTTATCTGTGGACTCTGATGGCTGTGAACTATACTTTTTTCTGGTCCATTAGTTGAAGGGATGAGATGCTTCCTAGTTTGAATCCATTAGATCAATGGTTTATTTTTTTTTTTTTGTTTTCAGTTTGTACAATAGAGAGCACAGTTCTAAATGTCACAGTAGAACAGAAAAAACACAACTTCCTAATATTGGACTCACACTAAACACACTTCATGTGTTGAATTCACTTCCACTACCTCTCTGGATTTACAGCTTGTCCGAACATGACCTGATGCTCCCACTATGCATGGGAGGAGCTTCGACACATGGAAGCATTGACTCTGGAAATCTTCATTCCTGATATTCTGTCAATGCTCAGAAGAGACGGAGGATGTCGAGTTGAGATTGACCAGAATGCTTTTTCAGAGCCAATACCGATTATTAGAAGTCAAGAAGGCCAATAACAGATATTTATTTGGAGTTGAAGTGAAAATATTAGAATCAAAGTTTAGATTAATATGAACACTGACAATTAACTTTGTTTATTAAAAATAAAAACAAGAAAATAATAAAACAAAATAAGTAGATCCCGACTACAAGCAGCTAAAATGAGTTTCCTCTGGAGGGTGGCTGGGCGCTCCCTTAGAGATTGGGTGAGAAGTTCGGTCACCCTGAGAGAGCTCGGGGTAAAACCGCTTCTCCTCCTCATTGAGAGGTGCCAGTTGAGGTGGCTCGGGTCTCTGATCCGGATGCCTCCTGGAAGCCTCCCTGGAGGGATATTCCAGGCATGTCCCACTGGGCGGAGGCCTCAGGGAAGACCCAGGACATGTTAGATAGACTACGGCCCAATCCAAATCTTCCCTTCTTCCTTCCCCTCCATTTGTAGCGGCAGTTTAAGTGAAAATCGTGTTTGGGAAATTCAATTTTTAAGTCCTCCATCGCGAGGGAAAACCTCGTCACACTGAGAAGCGCTTTTCTTCTCGTGGGTGTGCTCTGAGTTTACATTTAATGTACATTTAAATGTAAGTAATGACTATGTTGTAGCATGACCTTTTTAAATTCATAAAACCGCTGTTGTTATGTTTATTTTTACAATATTTTACACATTAGACGCCCCGTGCTAACGCTAGCGGACCGGCAATTTTTGGTGACATTATTGAACGAAGTGGCGCCTAAAATATGGGACTCATTTTTTTTTTAAACTCTCTGTTTGGAGGGCTAAATGAATGGGAAGGGAAGAATTCTGATTGGGCCCAGGTTTCTCGGCTGGCCCCCAGAGGAGCTGGAGGAAGTGGCCGGGGAGAGGGAAGCCTGGGGACCTTTGCTTAGCCTGTTGTCCCCGGATAAACGGAAGAAGATGGATGGATGAAGCTTTGTTACAGCAGATTATGATGGAGAAATATTGCATGAACTGAAAGTAAAAATGAACTAGACTATTTTACAGTAGGAAAGTCTTTCACACCAGCACAAAGAATAAAATCATTAAAAAGTTATAAAGGAATTTGCATCATCAAACCAATACAACACAGATCTTTGACTAAATAAAAACAAATCTCTGCCTTCTATAGCTTAAAATATCATACATGAAAAATATTCCTTTTGTTCAGATAATATTGGGTTTCTCTTGAGCTAATTAAAATGAAAAGAGTAAACCCACGCATGTACAGAGAGAATAAAACTCCACACAGGAATGAACCGGCTGTTGATTCAGACCTGCCAGAAACTTTTCTCTGTGTCTCTAATCACACTAATTAGCAAACAAAGAAGTATTTTGCTCAGGTTCTATTCCTTTGTGTGTTTTAGCATCCTGACATTTTTAGATATTGACATTGGTCTTTGAAGCTGAACTACCACCTGCAGGTGTAACATTTTTGGCCGCTGTATTTGCAGTCATTTTCGCCTCTTGATTTTTTTTCTTTTTATGTGCTCAGAGTTAGCTGCAGAAGAATCAAATGAGGAAGTCTACAACTGCTACACAGGTGGCAACTGACTGACTAGGTGGGACATTTGGAGCTCTGCTTTAGAAGTCTTCAAGTCCCATTCCAGACTTTTTTTTTCGTTCCAAAGAGATATTTTAATTATGATTGTGAAAATTTTTGTCAAAATCAAGAAGCTTTTGTCATTTTTAAGGCATGTTTTATGTACAGCAGCAGTAGCTCATAAGAAATACAATTGTGGTTTGTGGGCGGGGCTGTTGAAACAGAGAAACACGCCCCCTTCCCCGTCACAGAGAGTTCTGTTTGCACGCTCTCATGCAAGCTTATAGCCTCTAGCTAACAATAGCGGGTCAAATACTAGATCAGTACAGACGTAGAGTATTGAGCCTGAGTCAGTTTCCTGTAGCAGGAGTGTTGAACACTCATTATGTCTCTCACGCCTGAGCGTGAGTGGGCGTGTAGGGGGAGAGCAGACTTTGGCACGCCCATTGAGTCATTATCAGCATTTCAAGCATCTGGTTTTCTGATCTAACATGATTGGAATTTAGAAATACTCAGAAACGCAGTTTTAGTCATAAATTATTTTATATAAATCTACAATGACAAAAAATGCTACAAGAACATGTTAAAAACAGAGAAAGAGGATTTTCATTGGAGTGGGTCTTAAACCAAAGAAATGGAGAAATCAGCTTCAGATTGAAATCCCTCCACTGAAAATCATGTTTTTTGAGTTCATTATAAATCATTTAGTTTTTGAATTCCGAGTATTTCTCCTTTTAAATCTCTGTCAGTCAAACTGTTTTGGACAAACTCTGTTTCTAATCCTAATAATAATAATCCTACTATTTTTATTAATAACTCAATGATGAAATGGTAAATTAAACTTTTTTACCAAACTTTTCTCAGATTTCACATATTAGGACGTTGGTATCAAAGAAAGACAAATATTTTATTTTTACGATCCCGACTCCCCTGATGATTGTTGTTTTTTTCTTTTCTAGGTGGCCTACCGTATGAGTTTAAGGTGGTGATTGCGGGTAACCATGAGCTGACGTTCGATAAGGACTTCATGGCCGAGCTAATCAAGCAGGATTATTACAGATTCCCTTCAGTCTCCAAACTTAAGCCAGAGGACTTTGACGATGTTCAGTCACTTCTCACAAACTGTGTATACCTGCAGGACTCAGATGTGACCATTAAGGGATTCAGGATATACGGAACACCATGGTAAGAGCAAATCTGTCTTTCAGATATCCGATTGTCTCTTGATTGTTCATGAATGCAGAAGTGTGACTGAATTGTGTTGTGAATCTTAGATTCTAAAGTCTGAGTATCACCTGCTTTTATGAGTGGATGCAGGACACGCAGGTGACTTGTGTGATCTGTTTGGTGAGCCCATAGAGTCAAAGTGATTACCAGTCCTCTCTTTCCTTTAATCATGTGTGTATTGCTACGATGTGTGAAAAAAGGGGGATGTGCTTGAACGGTGGGAACCAAAGCTTCGATGTCCCGATCAGAAATCAAAACAATCCTTTTGGGACTAAAACCGTTATGATGAAAGTAACGAGCATTCCTTCTGTATGAAAAGAAAACCATTTATACAACTCAGGCTGTCAAATTATTGCATGACAGACTTGCCGATATTTTAGCACGACATTTTTTTTTTAAATCTCATTTTTGCATTTGATGGTAACTTCCATGTTGTACACACTGGGAGGAGCATTTTATCTCGCTCGTACCATGGTCATTTCAGATAAATATTAGTATTAAATAAATCGTTAGAATTTCAGTCCTGTTATATTTTTCTGTTTAATTTTTTTTTTTTTTTTTTTTACAAACCGACTGTTTAATATGCGGTGCGTCGCGTTTTCATGGTAACATCTTTAGCTTGCACCGCATGCGAGCTGCACTCTGCTTTAGCTTCTTTTTGAAAAAAGGTGATTCTATTGCGAAGTTAAAAAATTTGTTTTAGATGGAAAACGTACCTCTTAGCGCTTGTTTTTGTTCATACGATGAAGCAAAAGTTAATTTTGCGAAAAAATAAAGTCTAAATAGTTCAATTCCTCATTTCTTCTTTCTTAGATTCTCTATTTCTGTTCTGCTTTATTTTAGTCTTTAAAATGATCAAATTCCCACAAACAGGTTAAAGGAAACGAAAAATCACTGTCAAGTCTTTTCTACTGTCTTGCTGTTGTGATAAACTGTGGAAAAAGTTATAGGAACATTTGAATTATGGTATTAATGAGAAGTTTTTGGTCGATATGTTTTGGATTGCTCAGAAAAGTGTTTCTACTGCTTTTTGATGTGGTAAATTAGAGACTCTGGACCTGAAGTTTTGTTGTTGTTTTTTTATCTTATTATTTGTTCAAGATTGAAAAACATAGCCCCTTGGTGGTGTCAAAGTTAAGGTTGGAATTCTTTTATTAAATAAGAAAAAAACTTGATTAAAGCCATCTTTTCAGTTTTATTTCGAATTTTTACTGTGCCACAATGTCTCAAACTTTAATAAAATACCTAAAAATGAGGCTTATTTATTGTGATTAAAATATATTAATTAGATTAAAAATTACAGGTCATGATTAATTAATCACACAAAAAAATAATGCATAACTGAACTAATTACAACAAATTTCCCTATAAACTTGAATTAATATTTACACACATAATCATATTTCATTAATAATTCTATCAGATTACTTTGCCACATTAGACTGCTGAGCTGGGGTTTAAATCCATAACTTTAGCAAGATTATTTGGAATCAAACAAGTATATCTTGTAATTTGACCTTAAATCCCTCATCTGTAATGACAGCTGGTCATATAAATATGTGAGATTAGCAGTAAAAACGAGCATTAGTAAACAATATTCAGTAAACAAGTAAAATGCACTGTTAGAATGATAATAAAAACGACTACAACTTATTATTACTTGTCAGTCAGCTGTTGTCTATATCTTTATGAAGAGTCTGGAAATGACGGATACAAGTGTTGGTGAATAAATGACTAATATACCTGTAGTTTTTGATTTGTTTATTGCGTGAATGCTTTGTAAGCATAAGGATCTTGTTTCTCTTTCTTATTATTCCTTAGTTATTCTTCTGTACATTTTTTAATTTGTCAAAACTTAATCACATGTTCAACAATTTTTGGTAGCTTGGTATCAAAAGGTTTAGTTCGTTAAAGACATTCCTGCTTTTACTACGTATTCGTACATTTTATGCTTTTTAAGATTTTACACAATTTATGCGATTTTTCTGTCCCGTTGAAAATGCAGAGGTATTTTTTTCAAATTTTTCCCAATTTATGTCATTAAATTAATTCAACATGTTCAGGACAGTTTGTGAAATTTTACACAATTGTTGAAATTTAACTCAAATTTAGCTTTTTTTTTCCCGCATAATTTTTCAAATATTTGTGCACTCTGCAAATTATGCTAGTTTGATATCAAAATGTTCAGCATGTTAAGAACATTAATGCTGCTGAGGTTTTTAAGGCTAATTTTGTGTTTAGCTAGTTTTTTAGCTACATACAAACATTTTTAGCTCATTTGAGGTTTTTTGGGCTAATTTGAAGTTAAGCTAATATTTCAGCAACGTTGCCATTTTTTAATGAAATTCTTCAAATTCTTTGTGCCCTTTCTGCAAATTCTGCAAGTTTGGAATAAAAATGTGCATCTTTAGCGATCACATTCATCAAAAAACATTCACATTAGCATTATCGCAGGTAATGCAACTTTTCTAGTTAAAAAATGGATTTTTATTTATTGACACATTTCCATTGTATTTTTATTAACTCCCGATCATGTAGTGTCAGAATTTCTCTTGAATGTTTTTGTTTCCATAAGACTCCCACTACTACAGGTTTCTGTTCTGTTTAGTTCTGTTTTTCTGTTCAATATTTCAAAAACCCAGGAAATGTCTATTTCATGAGTTCCCGTCATCCTCAGTATGACCTCATCTGAACTGCAGCCATGTGGCAGCTGAAGCCGGGCGCTTCTTCTGCTCTGCTTTGACCCATTTCTGCTTCACAGAGTGGATCCAAAATAACCGTCCAGGCCGTGATTGTTTGGTGCAGTCATCTCTTCGTTAGCGTTGTGGTGGTGGGGGCAGAGCAGAGTGGCCCGGAGGAGGAGGAGGTGGACAGCGTATTTTAGAAGAGGAAGGATGCTGCCTCCTTCTCCCCAGCGAGTGTTTAGTGTGAGAGCTGGTAAGGATCTGTTGTGATAGCCCGGGGTCTCAGGAGAGACGGAGTGGACAGCTTGGTCCACTCCCCCACCCCCGGCTCAACCTTTTCACCCCCTCCAGCTCTGGCCAGCTTGCCCTACATGAGGTCTCACTTAGCCCCGCAGTGACCCCTCACTTCATCAGCAGCTCGCTGCCTGTGTGGTCGAGCTGCTGCGAGGCTCGCCGCTCTGCTGCTGCTGCCGCCGGCGAAAAACAGCAGCTTAACTCTGGAAATGGATCACGCAGCAAGAGGTTTACATATTAAAGGAAAGCAAAAAAATCATGTCACGTTGTTTTACTGGAGATTCATCGAAATGAAAAATGTATTTATTCAGGGAGGCTATAATAATTGGATCAATACACAGACCAAACCACGATTCTTACTATTTAACCCTTTAACAGCGGAGCGCCAGTGCTAAACTTTTCAACCGTTAACACGATCAACGTATTTCCACATCAAAATCTACTGGAATTACGTTGATCGTGGTTGAAAAGTTACAGTACGTTAAAGATTTAGTGTTTAAGGTTTAATGTTATCTTTATGTATGTCTTCTTACTGGATGTATGCAAATTAATGTTATGAATCACCATCATTTAACCCTCTTTTTAAAACAGGAGATTACAAAAACATAAGATTAAAACCCAAAGATTGAGAAAAGAAAGACATGTTTTTTTTATACCTTAAACAATGTCACTCTCCAATAATTTTATGTCATGTTCCTGACTAATTTCAGCAAAAATGCATAAATGCCACTCTTATTCTGAAATCCTTTCATCAACACGTTTCAGGATGTTCTCCACAGTTTTTAGTTCCTTAAGGTTTTGCAAAATGATTTTTTTTTTTGGAAACAAAAAATCTTCCACGCGCGATGAACTTTTTACAGACGCGCTCTGGAAGAGCTTCTCTGAAATGCTAGCAGACAGTCACATGACCTCACATCATTAATCAGCAGATGCTTGTAAGAGTCTTGATTTCATTGCAATATTTTTTTATCTCACTTTATTAAATTTTTTTAATTCAAATTGTTGACTATATCAAAAAATGTCTTCCCTTTGATTGATTATTCTTTTAACCTTTTCGGGTGAATTTGATCATTTTAAAGACTAAATTAATAGAGAAGTTAATCTAAGAAGGAAGAAATTAAACATCTATGAGGAATTCAAGTATTTAGACTTTGATCTTTTTATTTTTTTTAATGATTGTCTGCTTCATGATCTGGACAAAACCAAGTGTTAAGCGGTGAACCTTCCCCCTAAAACGATGCTGTTTTTAAAACTTCTCAAGGCATTCTTCATTCTTAAAAAGAATCTAGAGCAGAGCGCAGTTTATCTGCACTAAAGCAGTTATGACAACACAACACATCACGTATTAAGCAGTCCACTTAAAAAAATAAAATCGAATAAAATTAAAAATATAATAGGACTGAAGTTATAATCATTTGTTATTTTTTTTTTTTGTTATTTTTATCGTGATTATTTAATTTGATTTGACAGCCCTAATAATTACATTACCCACAGTAAACACTATACTTTACTACATTTATGAAGATCGCAAATCAGTGATGGCAGACATCACAAATATTTACATTTGTTTTTTTCTGACACAGATCACAAATATTTGTGTATTCGGATGCTTGTTACAGCCCCAATAATTAGTAATGTTGCATCATTATCATTATAACATCCACTTTTGCATCTGCATTAATGCATATTTTTAACAAGAGAACGATTCTAGTTTAAAAAGAGTCACAACTTTCCGCTGTTCAAAGAGGGGTTTCATTGTCCTTGTGATAATGACAATAAAGGTCTATCTATCTATATATCTATCTATCTATGTAAACGGTGAAAACTTGTGACTTGCATAAAATTTGAATTCTTAAATATTAGGAATCATAAAACACATTCCGTAATCTAAAAAAAAAAACAAAAAAAAAAAACAGCTTTTCTATGCCCTTAAACTATTATTATACTATTTATAGTATTGACATGAACTCCAGAGCAGTTGTCCCCCAACCCCCGAGCAGTAAATATATCGGTAACACTTTAGATGAGGTGCTGCAAAACACTCAGCATAATGTTGACAAAGATAAATAGATACAAGCTAATAAACAGTTTATTAATATGGACTTTGTAGGCAATGACCTCACTTCAGATGTTATTGAATCTTCCTAAGTATGTTAATAAACCATATCCGGTTTATCGTTCTAATAAATGTCTTACTACCAGCCTATAAACACATTAATAATGTTTGTTAATGTGTTAATAAAGATTGTTAGTGATCGAGTCAATATGTGTCAATATATTCTGATTCTGACGGAATTTCTCCTCGTAATTCTCGTTCGGTTATATGTGGAAAATCCATCCGCTACTTCCCAAAGGTTACTCTGACCGCTAAATTGAAACCCTCAAGGTGGGAAAGTTGAAAAGCAAACATATTTGAGAAGTTTCTTCTGGCAGAAAAGAGCCAGCGAAGAGCCATCACTTCAAAATAAAAGAAGTCTGAATTTAACAGACAATAATTTTGAGTTGTTCCAAATAAGGATTTTTTGAGATAGTTGTTCCCACACACCAAACCACTTAAACCAAAACTCATAAATGTTTGATTAAAACAGATTTAGTTTTTAGTTCAAGAAAAGATTCAAGATTCAGTTCATACATTTTAATGGTCTGGTCATCACTGACTCACACATGCAGTTTGACGCACAAACACACTTTATGGAAATTGGGGCTTTTGATGTTCTTGTTATTATTTTTATTGTATTTTTTTACTAATTAATTATTCATGACCTGTAATTGCTTTATTTAATTAACCTATTTTTTAGTCTGACCTAATCTTTACTGAAAAAGCCACGTGTTCAGATATTTTCATTTGAATTCATGACAGTGTGGTGCAGTAAGAGATCAAATACCAAATGCATATTTATATATAGACACATACATGTGTATAAATTAAATTATTTACATTTTTTTCCATTGAAAGCTGCCCAGTTTTTCTGATACTAAAAGCAAAGCCGGTTGACTTGTAGATCAAATTACTCAAATGGTATCAATCAGAGGTATTCAAATTCAGGCCTCGAGGGCCGGTTCCAACCAACCTGCCACTGAAGCTCCTAATTGGCCGAACACACCTGATCCAGGTAATAGGCAGCAGATAAGGCAGGATGTCTGGAAAACCAGCAGGAGGCCAGTTCAAATCTAATGCTTTTTGCCTTGACTATTAACATCACCTTTTGAGAAGACTATAGATAGTCTCTGATTCTGAAATAAAGCCCCAGTTTAAGGTTTTTCCACGTGTAAACTGACCACATCTTAAAGAGTAAACCTCTGTGTTAGTCTATAAACATTTGCTGGTCTTGACCCGGTTCAGTCCTGTTTGAAAATGATAGAGTGAAAGCAGAGGACTTTGAAAGACGTGCAACTTACACCGTTTAATGACAGACGCTTAGCAGACGGAATACCTGGACCTCCTCCGCCCTTGCTCCCACACTCCTACACACTTGTGCTTTAGAAGGATGACCGAGTTCCTGCTCTGTGTCGGTCAGGAGCAGCTGAAGGTCTCTGAGCTACACTTTGAGGATTGTTTCACTCCATTAAAGCAGTGCTCTACAAAGAAAGCCTATTTCCAGCTCCTCTTGTCAAAAACTGCAGCTGTGGGCCTGTTCCTTGTCCTGTAGAAGTTGACTGTGAGCAGATAATTAGTTATTGAATTACCCCCTCCTGTAAGGTTTGTGTGTTCTCTGCTAAGTCAAAGGTGTTCATCGTTGTTATGAACGTCGTGTTTCAGGGTGTATTCAGACTGAAAAAGTGCTGGAAAAGTCTCTTACTTTGGTCAGGATCCAGTCCTGAACTCTGTTTGGTCTGTATTCAGACTGCTGTCAGAAGAACACGTGACTAAAGATCTTTTCTGTCATTGGCCAGGAATTACGAGGGCGGGGCAAAGCAACAAGAGAAGGAATAATGGAAGTCCATACGCTTTGCAATCCTTGTGGGGACAGTTCACTGATTATAAGTTTATATTACGCTGATCAATTTAGAATGTCTGTATCAACGTTAGGGAAACTTCTTCATTACTACAACGGCTGTAACGGTACGCTGAGAAGTGTTTGTGACGTACAGATTGTCGGGAAAACAGTGAGAGCAATGTGGAACACATTAAAAGTTGTTTTTAATGAGCCGCATTAATCCAACCACATTTTAATGAGTTTCTGTGTCTCATTGTTGTGGTGTTACTGCATTGTTTTTAAGAGGATTCTGTTAAGGAACTAAAAGATCGTTTTTAGGTTGACATGTGATGAGACCGCGTTCTAACATGTAAGCAGTTGGACCAATTATTTCCTCTTTGATAACTTGACAATAATGCTGTACATTTGTCAGCGGCTCACCGCTCGCTTCATTCTAATCTGTTAACATCATGGGACCACTGGCCGATTTCCGAGAGAAGGGTTGGGCACCGATTGGGTTTTATTCGGTTCTGGTGCCAAAGTGGTTCTATAATGCATCTTCCCAAATCAACTCATTCTCATTACCAAGTCGTCACATATTGATACATGCTTGACGTCAAAAATTGTCGTTTTAGGTCTCGTTGTTTTTTCACATGCTGGCTGTTCCTATTAAATCAGGGCTCCGCAACCTCTGAGCTGCGCTACGAATTTGTGTGATCCATAGCTTGAGGTGGTGGCTGCGTGTGGGTGTCTGTGAATGTCACACCGAATGAATGGAAGACAGAACATGTTGATCAGTTTTATTAGTTGTGAGGAGTTTTACACACCAAAAAAACATTTTTAAAAAAAGAAAATGAAAAAAGTCCTTTAAAGTTTTTCTCGTTACCGGGGCTTTGATCTCATTCCGGGTGTGTCTGGATGACAGCTGCTTCCACTGTGTTTCTGTGTCTCTGTGACTGAGTCTATCTCCTATTTCCACGGGAGTGGAAAAAATTAAGGGACCTTTTTTTTCGTTGTTGTCTTGACAAAAATATGAAAAATATCAGAGTTCAGGAGACCCAAGCAGGCTGCCCGCGCCCCCCGCAGCGGCTGTTCCTCTACCAGCGTATTTAGTGAGCTGAAGTCCGGGAGGCTGTCTGACTGCAGCCAGAGAACCTCTGCGCTGCGACAGGACAAAATGCTGTTGTTGGATTAGTATTTCACTCGCTGATCATGTTACGTGGCTAAAGCTGAGTTCCTGATTGGCTGATGCGATGCATCGACCTGTCAAACTGATCTGCTGCAGCAGCTTCTATCGGTTTTGGTAGAACCACGTAAATCATAATATATTCAGATATATTCGTATTTAGATTGAATAATCTCAGAGCGAAGTGAACTGAGCCTGATTGGAAACTAACCAAGACCACCTCGGATGATGGGTCAGAGAGCAGTTCCTGGTCCTGAACCAGGGGGAACTTGGGTGTATTCAGACTGAAAATTGGTTCCAGATTACCGGTTTTGAGGGAAACAAATTGCCGTTCAGTTTGAGCGAACCAAATTTGTCCCGTCTGAATACACCCATTATTATTTCACAACCGGATCTGTGGCACATCATCTTAACAAACTCTCGTCTTGTCCGCCTAGAGGGAAATATTGCATGCTTGTTCAAAAATAAAGGTGGTGTAATATGTGCGCACATGCAAAATGAAATAAAAATGTCCAGCCAATACTTTGAAAGACAGAAGTGTCTCTAATCATCCTGCAAGATAATGACCTTAACGTTCTCCTCTGGTCCTGATGAATGGTTAAACATACCACACCATTACACATACCAGTCTTTGTTCACACATTTCTTCATTGCTTCTGCAAGATTAATCACAAGTCTTTATCCTTGGCTTTGAATATGCAGCTCTCATGCTTATGCATGCGCTGCCCACATGTCAAAAGAAAGGTGCGGATGATAGAGGATACCGAGGTTCTGTCGACTCTTTTACATTCTGCTTATTGATACGGACCATTCTAAAAGGAAAACTCTGCTCTCTCTGAAGCTGTTTTAGGATTCTGGTCTTGATCACCACTTAACTCCCTGGTCAAAGGTTAAACTTGGAGTTTCTCTGCTCCCATATCCTCTTAACCCCTCCTCTGTCCTCCTGTCAATTTCACTGGACAATCGCTTGGACATGTTTTTACTCGGCTATTTTTTTAAATAGCTTCTTCTTTTATTTTGTTAACTTGATGAAGTTACATAAAGAGAGCTTTATCTTTTTTAAGCAGTAATTTGCTAAGATGTATGTAGTATCACATAAGTATGAGTGTGTGTGAGCATGTGTGTGTAAGGAGGCTGCAGAATCAGATTAAAGGGTCCTCATTTGACTCTGCCGCACAGCTCAGGGGAAGCCCACAGGGCCAAATGCAGATTTGTCATTTTCAGATTTTATTCCTTATTCATGTATTCTTTTTTTATTGCAAAGGTCAGTCATAAAGGTGAGACATGCGTGTGTGTGTGTGTGTGTGCGTCTGCAAGTATGAGTGGGACTAATACACAATGGTGTCACTGGAATGTAGACATACATATTTATTATTTTCACCAAAAGGGTTCACTTTGTTTTCTGTTGAGTTTTTTTTCCGTCTGGTGTCCTGTTCTGTCTGTGAGAAATGAATGGGTACCTGGTCCATGTTTCTAATAATGATCCACATGCAAAAAATGGTGGATTACGATGGTGTTGTTTCATTTAGGTCACATGATGTGAGCGCAAGATGGAATATTAAGTTTAAAATGTTTTTTCTGCTTCTCTATTTTCGTTTGATTTTCTTCAGCATTACCATGATTTTCTTAACCCTTTCAAAGTGAACCACGTCCATATCTATGTTCATATATTACATTTGGAACTCTAAAACTCAAATCATTTATGAAATATTGGTTATTTTTGTGAGTTTTTTCCTCTCTGGAAGTAAAATGACTCCATTCTCACTGGTCGGCGTCACACGGTGAAGACACGCTAGTTTTTATATGTAGGGGAGGGGCAGCTGCAGAGAGCACAGGTTTCCAGAGGAATACTCAACAAATCCAAATACCTCTGTGAGGTTCTTTATAATGAGGAATAAGCTCAAAAAGTGGATTCTTCATCGTGTTGGTTCTTTAACTGGTTCTGGTTCTTCCACTTCAGAGCCTTCATAGGTTAGTAACTAATATCACTTTTTTTATTTTTTATAATTTTTTTCCTACACAGTTTAACCCTTTAACATCAGGAACATTGCTGTTGACACTTGAATAACACAAATCCGCTTGGACTGTCGGAAAAAATTGATTCACAATTGAATCTAGATTTTCAGAATTGATTTTAGATAGAATGGATTTTAATTTTTTTCCATATTCCTGTAATTAATATATTTTATGTAATGGCTCGAACCTGCTAGTTTACTTGCAAGCTGTATTTTTTGTCACGAAACCGCTACCGTAGTTTGTTTTTTCTGGAGGCGATTGGAGCATACTGAGCGCTCGCACTACGCTACAAGATGGAAGAAGAAAAAAAGATTCTTCCTGTCCTGTCTGGGCTGCAAGGTGGTGCAGTGGTTAGCGTTTTGTTTGGTTAGACCCCAAAAGGGACAAAGCGGACAAGAAGATAAATGAACGAACATTTTTAGCCGCTTTTCAAAACAATTATATATTATAAAAACATTGCAACTTTTGTCACAACTTTTCTCAAAAGTTTCCACAACATCAGGCACTTCAGGCCACAACAATCAAAAAAATTTGCTACAAAAAAACTTTAGGGTCTGAATAGTAAAAGTTTTCTCAGTATCATAAATAAATGCCCTTTATTCATCCAAAGATTTCCTTTGAATCGTGAATCGATTTAGAATCAAATCGGCACAAAGTGAATCGTGAGTCGTTGTAAGATTCACATCCCTGATATCCGCCCAAATCTGCTTTTCCCCGCTTTGGAATCTACTGGATTTATGTAAACGGTTGAAGCGTTTTGGTATTCCACGGAATGTCAAGACTGGAGCTGAAGCTCTGCTGTCAAAGGGTGAATAAACAGTCTTGATTCAGCTTGGATCAGTTTGTGTTCTTGGCAACAGCCAATGAGAGCCGATAATAACCATACAAGTATTTTCAGGTCGTTCATACAGGAATAAAGTCCTGAAAAAAGTGGTGCTACACTGCCCTCAACGGGATTAGCATAATTAAACTGTTAAGCAGACATATTAACAGGGGTTTGTTAGTTAGATGTTGTTGTTAGCTTATTGTTAATAAGCAGCAATTGTTTAAAAATCCCGAAACCAAATTACAGATTCTTCATGTTTGTTGTCCGGCTTAATGAAAAAAACCCTCAAATTATTGTCTGTGTGCAAATATTTTTTACATTTTTTTTCCATTTTGTTACTCTCATATTTATTGAATTCATTTCTCACACTTACACACTGACTGAAACTATATACAGAAAAACTAAAAAAAACATTTTTTTCTTGTTGAGAAATAACAATCAGGCTTGTCCTCGCATTTCTGCTGTAGTACAGTTACTATAAAATGTGACTTTTCTCTCTTTATCACTGAGAATATGAACAGATATATTTCCAATACAAGAATGTTTAGGAAAAATAATTGAAAGAGGAGAAAAAAAACAAGTTTATTTCATCCCTAAAGGCTAACAATACCAAATGGACCCTCGCTCTCTATTCCCATTTAGGGTTTTAGAAGACCGTGTTCCCACTAATGGCTTCTTTCTTCCTTTGTTGCTGAAGAGATCGATTCATTTGGATAAATATTTAAACATTTTTTGAATTAATAAAAGCATTAAACAATTTGGCTTTTTATATGCACGAGGAAACTTGTGCATGGCTTTTGCAAATAAATCTTCTTGGTAACAAAGTCCATTAATTACAGCAACGTTTAGAGGTACTGAGGAAAATGATTCATTGTTACTAAAATGTGACACCTTTCCTTAATGGTGCGTTAAATAGGAACTGTAGAGCATCTGTTAACGGGATGGGAATGGGGTGGTGTCCTTCTTGATTTTCGTTAGAACGCGCGCAATGGAATTAGAGTTTTGAACGGTGGTCGCCAGTGGCTGCTGCTCTTTAGGCAACGTCCGACATCTTCAAGCCCTTCACAGCTGGAGGGAGAAAGAAAGAAATCGTCTGGTTTCAACCATCCCTGCAGGATGGGAAGCAAATAGTTCAGTGATAGATTTGTTTTTCCACTTTTACGTTATAGACTAACAATCATGAGGATGCTTTTCAGACAGAAGGCACACACACGATGGGTCTTTGTTTAATAAAGCTTTCCTTCATGGAAGATGTTTGTTATTTAGCAATGGGGTCTGAAACAGTCATTAGTACAGTGGGGATCAAACGTTTGGACACCCCAAGTAAAATGTTATATTATTGTGCCTAAAGAGAACAAGGAAAGATAGAAAAATCATTCTGTTCATATGTCAAAAAAGTTTTTATTTCCATCATGTACCCTCAAAATAACAGAAAACAAAATAATGGTGTGTGCAGAGTTAGTATCTTGTTCTGCCCCCTTGGCGAGTAACGCAGCTTGTAAATGCTTTTTGTATTCAGCCAAGAGTCTCTCAATTCTTGTTGGAGGAATCTTCTTCTATTCTTCTCTACAAAAGTTTTCCAGTTCTGAGAGACTTCTGAGATATCTGTTCTGCACTGCTGTTTTCAGGTCTATCCATAGACTTTCAATGATGTTGAGGTCAGGTGGTTGGGGAGCCCGCTGAGCAACCTTCGGTTTAGGCCTCATAATGTAAGACCGTGTGATTTGAGGTGTGTTTAGGATCATTATCATTTGTAAAAGTCATCTTCTCTTCGACTTTTTCACAGATGAATCAAGTTAGTGTCTAAACATTTTGTGGAATCCATTCTTCCTTCTTCTGGTGAAATGTGTCTGTTCCACTGGCTGCAAAGCCCAAAGCATGATTGATCCACCCCCATGCTTAACAGTTGGACAGAGCTTCTGTTCATTAAACTCTGGGCCTTTTCTTCTCCAAACGTACCGTTTCTTATTGAAGCCAAAAAGTTCAATTTGAACCGGGTCGGTCCACAGAACTTGTTTCCAAAATGCATCAGGCTTGTTTCTATATTAGTGAACTTCAAACGTTGAGGACATAGACGAGGTTTTCTTCCATATTTGTATGGTATCTCTTGACTGTAGAACAGTGTAGCACAGCTCCAGAGTCTGCAGGTCTTTCTGGAGGGATCCTGCAGTCTGACCTGGGTCTAGAGCCTCCTCTTGCTTTGTGAGCTTCAACTATTTTCAGTTTCAGTGTTCCAGACAACTTCTGGATGAACCCACAATGCTGATTGTTGAAACAAGGTCACGTGACTCTGATTATTTCTCTTTGAGATTGAAATCACCATTCTTTACAAACCATGATTGTGAACAATCCATTTTACCCGGGGTGGCCAAACTTTTGATCCCCACTGTAGCTCATCAAACATTCACAAACCAAAAAAAGCAGATACAGCTTATTATTTACCATTATCAATTTCAAAGTTTAGCACATATGTTTGTCACAAAACATGGATGAACTCCTGCAAGAAGCAGGGGGTAGTTAGTCCTCCATGAACTGCCATCTTGATGCGTCGGGAGGATTCAGGATATTGAGAGATCCTGAGGGTTATGGTGTCTGTATACTATTGGGTCTCCTATGACAAACATATCATAAGTGATGAGTTAGACTAAGAGCTGTTCAAATTATATCAAATATGAGGTATTCTGTTCTGGTCACCCCCTCGGTCTAGGCAACTGGAGGGTCTCCATAGAGATTGAAGTGCTGTATTTCTTCTTTCTTGCAATGTGCAGCCATTCTTCCATGAATGTGTCTCTCACTAGGAGTTGTCTGTGAGGCAGATGACCACAGGCAGAGGAAAGCTATTTCCCTCTGTCTGTTGCAGATTTCCTTGAGGGACCAGAATCAATCTCTGCAGGTTGATCAGCTTGCAATGTGAGGCATGGGACCATGTTTCCCTCCAAGAGACTTTTACTGTTGGGTGGTGAGCATCGCTTGAAAAGGACTTAGTCCAGTGTTGTTGGTGCCATTTCTTCTTCCGGAAATTTCTTATCAGCATAAAATCGCTTGAAGCAATTTTCAGAAGTTGCAGATCTGCATCCACAAGGTTTCTAATGCATCCACCAATTTTCAGACTTTAGGACCACCATCTCTGGGGCTGGTGCTGAAAGTTTAAAGGAGAAGGTAGAAGAGAACGTTACAGAACAGCAACCAAAGGAGTCCCATGTCTAAAGTAACTAACACCTGTTAGAGCGGGAGTCTATTGAAGACCGGACACAGTTGGAAGATGTACGGTAATCTGCATCTAAAATGAAAGTTTTTGAGGATCACAGCTACAGAATCAGATATTGGGTGTTGGTGTTGGACTGGGGGCGGTGCTGTCAGAGCAGACTCTTCCTGTGATGTCAGATTGTGAGAAACCACTGGTTTTCGTGGGTATGGGAGGGGCTGCTGTTGAGAGCGCAGGTTTTTAGAGGATTACTCAGAACTACATGAACGGATCAAAATACCGCTTTGGGGTTCTTTATAGTGAAGAATGAACAATATAATACACTAAAAAGCTTAAAAAGTTGTTTTTCATGGTGTGGTTCCTTTAAAGTTAAATATCCTGAAGTTTAGGCTAGAGTCATAGGGTCACGTAAGCTTTCAGCAGAGTGTAGAAACAGTAGGTAGGGCTGGGCAATAAATCAATATTATCAATTAATTTGAATTTTATGTTTTAAGTGATTTTTTTTTCTCTGTGCTCTGCCCTCTTGGGCTTCCGTAGTTCGGTGTAAAGTCAGCTCTTGAAAGCTGCAGCTAGCAAATGAAATTCTTCAGTGAGGCAGAGAAAGAAAAATAAAGCTTGTTCCGAAAAAACAAAACGCACATGCCACAAGTAGCCCCCAACCCACCCACCCACCACCCCGTGTGGAGCGGTAAGCTTTGATTGATGCAGCAGCAGCAGGACATGCAGCCATTTTCTACAGAATCCAAACAGAACTGGACGATAAAGCTGCTGGTTTACAACAGAAATAGAAAGTTTAATGAAAGTGTTGAAGACAGCGTTGCTGTTACACACTGATGCTAGCATGCTACGATACTAGCTGCTAATGCTAACGAACTGCCCTGAGTGTTGTCTATAAATGTTGGCATGATTGGTTCAAAGTCGGACAATGTTTTAAGACGTGGTGGATAAATACTACAACATTTATTCATATGACATTTATAAAGACTCTTATAGCTTAATAATAACAGTCATGAATCCACTTTGTATTAACTTTATTAGTGGACTCTGTAGCATTACAGAGACGTTGTTGAGCTGAAACAACCTGACAGACTGTCATAATGTGGCCAACATGTTGAAGGCTGGTTCAGGTCCTCTGATTCTCTGTTCATGGACATCATGGTCATAGCAGCATAATCTATAGTTACGTTTTTATGCTGATACCTATAGTGTACTGGTTGCACTGTGCAGATGCTCACTTCACTACTTCTAATTTTTCTTTTGGTATTTCATGTTTGGCCTTCATCAGATGGAGTGGTGTCCTCATATTCAATATGTGGAAAATGATTTGAAATGCAAGACATATATAGATGTTGTTTTGTAAAATTCTATCTTTTTTCTTTCCTCTTTGTGTTCTCTGCCCTTAAAGTTAAAAAGTAATCTTTTTTTCCTTTTAGATTTTGTTCTTTTAAAGTAACCATGAGGAAGATTTGGGGCTGTTGGGGGAGGGCCTGAAATGAGGCAGATGGAGGAGGGAGAGAGAGTCTGGTTAGGATGCCCTCCCTTTCAGGCCGTTTCACAGTGGCTGGGTACCTGCTTGTCTCAGTTGTAGCGTAGTGACCCTTGACCCCGCTGCTGGCGGGCTTTCAGTGACAGCGTCAGCTTTAATTAGAAAGCCAGACGACTCCACGGGTACTGGAGCTCAGATTCTGGATCTCCTTCAGGATCTGCTGGAATTATGTTGATCGTGTTAACACTTAAAAAAAATTACAGTAAATCAAAGAACATAAAACATTACCATGGATACAAAGAATTACAGAACCTCTCCAGTCATCTTTGTTTCTATTTTCAAAGAGCTCCCAGTGGTCTTTTGAATTATCTGTAAAATTCATGAAACATGAACAGCAGTGCCACTACTTAGTGCAAAATTCTTGTAAACAAAAAAACAAAAATTAAATAATTCAAGTGGCTGAGAGACACAACACGCGCCTCCCATCTACCTCCAAAGGAACGTCTCACCAAAGGATGACAAATATAACATTTTACAGCCTCTTCAAATGAAAATAAAAGATCAATACTTGGTGAGAACTCATCGAGAATCAATCTGCGGACTAAATCGTCACAATATATCAGAATATTGGTTTTTGACAAAATTTCTGGTTCCAATCACAAATTGACTGCATTGTTTTCAAACCAAATCTGCGTTCCTGTTGACTTGCAGAACATTAGATTTATTTTTAGTCTAGAAGTAGGAACTATTATTTTTTTTTTGGCCTGAAAGCACAGCTACTGATGATGGCTTTAATAAAAATTTTTTTTAAAAAAGCTAACTAGCTGCAAAATGTAAAATATTTAATGTTTAGCTTTTCTAATAAAAATGCCCTTGATATTAATATACAAAGGCTAGATTAGTATTAGTATATATTTAAAACATCGACTGAAAGATGTGGTCTGAACGAGAACCTGCAAGCCCTGGATAATCATTAAAATAAAGCAAAGATTTGTCAGGTAAATGGACTAAGCTGTGGAGGAAAATGGTTGCAAGATGAAAAGAAAGCATGCATGTGGAACTCATGGGGATTAAAGACAGTGAGGGAGTGTAGCAGACCCCTGGTCAGCTCGCTGCTGTAATGAACATTAGGGCTGCGGCATAAATTTAATGACCTGTGAAACAAACAGCGCGGCTGAGACAAACAGCAAGGCCGAGCCTCTGAATGCTAAGTGGCTCTATTATTAATACTAGCTCAGAGACGCCGCCGTGTAAACACAACGTTAGGCTCTTTCTTCCACCAGCCCCGTTAACCACACAGCAGTCACATGATGGCGGTGCACAAAATCATCATAGCTCTCTGAATCGGGGTCACATCTCTTTGTACTCGCAAAATTGATAATACTATTAACAATGCCTGTTTGCTAACAAAGAGGACAGGAACAATCGTGAAGCTGATTACTGTGATGGTTAGTCATCTTGATAACTACTGACCTATGAAATGTACAATAGATCAATTCTGCGCAGCTGATGACAAAAGAATAGGAAATGTAAATAAAAGACAGTTTATTACTGACTATTTAATGACCTGTCATTGATTATTACTGTGCAAATATGATTTACCAAAATGTTTTTTTCAAAATAAGTCAAATTGTTTGACCTGCATTTATCCTTTTAATGACACAATCTGGAAATCAAGGTTTCTAACATCTTTGTTTCTAGAAAACAAACAAAAAAAGAAAAATATGTAACATTTTATGATTTTTTTTTTTTTTGGTTATAATGCAGTTTGATCTGCAGCTGTTAAGTTCTGCATCCTGATTGGCTGTAGACTAGGGCTGCCATGATTACTCGATTAGTCAAGACTATGGTGACTATTGAAATAGTTGACATTTAATTTAATAGTTGATTAATCGTTTGTTTTTTAAATCTCTAAACTACATGAGCGCTTTCTAATGCTGCATCTGCCATTGTCTTTGATTGTATGTCTTTGATATATGTTTTAAAATGCTTCTCATAAATTTTATTAAGTGTATTTTTTAATAAAAATAAATGTAGGATTGTATTTAGCTTTTTCCTGTTGACACAGATTACTAACATCTGATTTAAATAAATGAAGGAAAGAAGCTGCACGATTCATTCAAGGTTTAATAAACTATTGATTTAATTGTCTTGATTTTTAGGTATGATATAGCTTAAACTCTTCAAGTTTAAAGCTGATGATGGTTAAGATGTGTGCTTTACATCAAGTCCATGAATAACCCGATTAGTCGATTAATCGAAAACAATAATTGGTGATTAGTCGACTATTCAAACAGTTGTTTGTGGTAGCACTGCTGTAGACCAATGTCTGTCAGTCAGTCTTCTCCCTGCCTTGTCTGTCGTACAGTACAAAATGCCTTCAGTTCACAATATTTGCTCAAACTTTTAATTGTTTACAGATTATTATTTTATTAGTTTGTAACACTAGATTTTTTTTTATTTTCTAAAGTCTACAGAAGTGTAAAAATGTTAATACAACTCTTAGAAAAGTGTCTAAAGTGTTGAGGTGTAAATTCGCATGCCCCGCCCCTCTTTCACCCCCCAGCGAATTCGCTTCTCGCTGCCTGTCAAAATCGTGTTTCTCACGCAATACCATGTGTGGGAGGAGCTACCACCTCTCTCTGTGGATGCCTCATTTTTAGCATGAACGGACACGTTTTGTCATTAGCTGGTGGCTGGACAAAACAAAACTTTACTGTGTCTTGGAGCTTTTGGTCCACTGTTGGATAAGGCGGAGCATTCCTTTTTAGCGTGTCTGTACCTCTTCAGATTTCAATTTCTGACTTAAGGGATCCAGTGATGTCAGAGAATACAATTCTAATATCTTCTTTTTATAATTAACTGCGAATGTTGTGTTATTCATAATTCATGAGTCTTCTCTGATGCAGCCCAACATTCCTGTCCTCAATTTTAAACAAACTGGAAGACGCACCCTAAGTATTAACATCAACTTCCTTGTTAAAATGATTAAAGTATGGTGTCAAAAACTTAAATTTCTTTTTATTCTTTATATATATATTATATATATATATATATATATTTTTTTTTTTTTTTTTTTTTTTTTAAATCAACTTCTTCTCTAGCCTTTGATCTGCACTTAACTAAAAGTAACAATCTATCCTATTCAGCAAGCTAACATAAATGGGTTCAGTAAGCACTTAGGAAAACAGCTGCATTCTTTAGAGCTTTTAGTAATGTGTCTTTTTGTCTTTCTTGTAAAAAGGTTGTGTCTTATCAAAGGATGCAGACAAATCTTCCTGCTTTGATTCGCTGCTGCTCCACATTTCTAGTTGTGGTGGCTCACGCTCAAGCTAACAAGAAACTTCGGTTTGAGGGATGGAAAGTTAAAAAGATACGTTCTTAAATTAGGCAATTTGATTTTAAGAAGTTACCACATGGTGCCTTGGAAAAAGACGGTAGTTTGTGATGTGTAAAGCTGAATTTACTTGGAAATTTTTGATAAATGACGACAAAACTTCCAGGTGTTATTGTGAAAAATTCCAGAAGATTCCACTAGACTATGCAACTGAAGAAAGGAGAAAAAGGTGAGACATTTCCAGGGCAAACGACTGGAAAGAAACAAAAAGCTATCTGGATAAACTTTGTCAACTCAATAATATTGCAGGGAAAACTAGAAAAAGAAAAGTACAGTGGTCCTTCATATCGCAGGTTTCCTGTTTTGCATTTTTTTATAATTACAATTTTGCATTCTTTGTTCTGCTTCTCGATTGGCTGTTAACCTTGTTAATAAAACTTTTCTGTGCCTTGTCTCCTGTACCATCCAGCTCTCGAAATTTACATAAATCTTTCATTGCAAGTAGATCTTTGTTTAGTTTCAATGATTAAACGAGAGAAAAGTGTGAAAATCTTGTTGTCTATCTGAAAAAAAATTATAAATTGTGTCCCGACAGGTTTTACAGCCTTAAAAGATCTGATTTCACAGATTCACCTGTCGTAGGTTATTAGAACATGACTCCAATTATAAACAAGCCAACACTGTAATCAGAGTGGGTTTGGAGGATGGTGATTATCATTTTCTTGCCATCATCAAGAAAAGTCATCAGGTCAAGACGTGAAACAACAATGAAAAGACACAAATAATGGATTTGGTGGTGAAAGCCCATTATTTTATCAATGATCAGCCTTCGTAACGAGAGCTGCTTGAGGGTTGGAGCTGTGGATTTGAGTCTTCTTAAACCAAAAGTCCAAAAATAGTCACTTTAAACACATCCTCAGGATTTGAACCAACTGCAGGTTCCACATAAACAAAAGAAACTCATCCAAGAAGTTTTCTTTGAAAATGATCTGAGGAATCCAGCACAATCTTATCAGAGCAGCAAAATTCCCTCACTGACCCAAGTTGAGTGTTTAAAGCTGAAAAAGTTGGAAAAAATACTTGTAATATTGATTTCTAAAAGGTAAAGGATTTTTTTTTTGTCTGCATACGGTGCACTTACTGTAGAGGCCTGTTTTCAACCAACTACATCTGTCTTAACAGATGCATCAAAGAAATCCTCGGGGGAGAGCACTACATCCCCTGCTCTTTGGTGACTTTCTCCACCTATTAAAAATCTTGAGGTCCTCAGACGATGACCCGGCTAACGTCGTCACATTTAAAAAGGCTTTTTGTGACAGACTGACCCCATGAAAAGAAATCACTGATCTTTCCTGGCTGAAGCTTACCACTGCTCTACATCCCAGTGTGAAGGGTTTAAAATGTCTACCCAACCCTGAGAGAGGTGAAGTAAGGAGTTCCTGTGGGAGCAGACCGAAAGAGGTAAGGGAGGCCAGGAAATGTCACCCTCAAGCAACGGGGGAGAGTCACAGGAGGAGACAAAGATGTTTCTGCTCTCAACCTCTCAAAAGGAAAGGGATTCATTTAGAGTACACCGGAGTTCTACAGGTCACAACCCAACATAGATGGGTGCCCACTTTACTGTCAAAAAAAAGACATACCCAAAATTATTGAATTACCGTATATTACTCACAAATATGTCTTTACACCAGACATTTCTGTTCCCCAAGAAAGACTTTTGATCCCTTTCAGACCAAATGGCCTGAAATTGAAATTGGAAAAGGGAGGAATTCGGATTGGGCCTTTTTCATTTGCACTATTGTGTAAGGCTTTAGAACTAAAAATGTTGCAGAACTTTGAGGATGGAAAACTGTTTTCAGATGTCTTCAGATGATGCTGTTTGTGTTTTCATGTTATCTTCATGCTGAACTTAACATGAAGGTTGATTAAGTTTTTTTTTGAGTAACAAACACTATTTTTTTTCTATCTAAATCTTTGTTTTTTATTAGTTTTGTTGATACAGATTTCCTGTTCCAAGTAAAAGTATAAATGATTGTGATATAGTACATATAATTTTAATAGAACCGTATGTTGCCTCTCAGAATACTTAAACTTTATCAATCACTGTGCAGACTTCTGCCTGAGTTCTGTTTGCTCCGTGTTCCGGCTTTTTGTGTATAAACTCAAGAGACTAACAATGCCAGCCTGTGGGCTTTCCTGTGGCTATTGTTGCCTCAATGATTGCGTGCCCTTTGTGACATCCCCTCGTTGTCGGGTCAAGACAATCGTTGCAAACAAAGTGCCATGCATCTGTGTTGTCTTTATCCCATGTGCCCCTTCCTGTTGCCCCCAACATCACTTCTTGTCCTCCACTCTTGACCTTTTGCTTGTCCAGCAAAGACTGGGTGACCTTCTATGTTCGGACAAGGCTGGGAGGGCATTACTTGGGGAAACTACAGCTTGTCCCCTTATAATTCACTTAAGGACAGTAAGTTTATTTAACCCAATAGATAAATAGTTAAACAAGGACTCTGATAATGATAATTGTGTAAAGTAAAAGTGACGTGTTCTCTCTATAATTTGGTTCTGTTCCTTTCTTAGTGTTCTCTTTCCATATCCAATGCAGTCTGGTATGAAATTAGTAGTTGGACCTCTGTGCAAACTAAACAGCCACCTGAAACTATAGTTCTCAGCCAATCCAGAATCCTGAAACCAGAATGTGAACTTCCCTCTTGTCGAGTTTTTTCTCTCAGACTTTAAATGTTATAAAGGAAACTTTAGATATTTACCTATTTTCATCGTCTAAATTATTTCCAAAAGATAATAGTGTCTTGAACATGACTACTTCTATCTTCAATCATCATGATTGACCTGCCAGGCATTTAGAAGTCCTAAGTAAAGTCTTTCACTCAGTAAAAGCATCAAACTTTATGGATTTTAAATTGTGTTTGATGGGGTTTATGTGGAGCTGACTAATAAAAGGCAGCATAAGACTCCTGTTTTCATTAAAGCTTTTTGTCGCCTGTTTTCTTATGGTGACAATGCTTTTGAAAAATCATTTTTGTTGACTAATTTCTTTTGCGCCCTTCATCTGTTAAATTCACCAGTTTTGACATGCTGGCTGTTCGTAAAATTAAGGGTCCTCAACCCTCGGGACGCGGTGCCGGATGCAGTACCAGATGTGCACTGGTCCTCTGGACGCGTCCTGTACCTTAACCTGGAACTGGTTTGCGTCTGGTTTGCGCTCCATTACCACATCTGGTACAGGTTCGGGTACGGTACCACATCTGGTTCGGTGTTGGGTTTGGGTAAGGGTACCAGTACTGGGTTTGGGTACCAGTACACTACGCATCAAGTTACTGGACCAGTTCTGGTTTTCCCCAGAGTTTGGGGACCCGTGATTTAACTGGAACATCAAGCACGTCAAAAAACAACGAGTTGGGGACACCCAAAACGGCAAAAAGTGACACGAAGGGGTTGTTAACCAAATGTCAATATCAGAGGTGTGCCAAAATATTGATATCGATATCGTGATATTTAGTCCTGCGATTGATTCTCGATGGGTTCTCACCAAGTATCGATATTATATGTTCATTTGGAGAGGCTGTTGCGCTGAGTGTCTGAGTCGCGTGACGGAACTATTGATCAGCTGGGTGTGCTGCATCGAACATTTTATTGCGACGCACGCACTTCAGAAAAATGCAGACAGCAAGATACAGGCTCGGTAGCGCGTGTGTAAATCATGTCTACCTGTGTGTATTATCATCCATCTGTAGAAGAGGCAGCTGGTAAGAAGTGTTTGTCTGAGCGCTAGAATGACCGCGATCGCTTATTTCCTGTTTGATTGGTGCGCTGTGGGAACTAGACGCATGCTTCGCAATTGTTTGTGTACTTTACATACCAGTCGGAATTTTCCTTTTTTATTCACTCTGATGTTTAACGTGCTGGTGTACAGCGTTAATTTGGTAAATTTATTGTGTGAAGTTTTCAAATGAATTTAATTACTGTTTGCTAATGAAAATTTAAAGTAATTCTTAAATAAAAAACGCAGGATTTGACTTATGAACTTAAATAAACATGTAATTAAAATGAAGTACATGAATTCACTGTAAAATTGGGAGATTGCTAGTTAATTGAAGCACTTAAAATTATATAAATTATTATAGATTAAAGTTGTTTATTGCTAATTTGTAATATAATTTGAATTCGTAAATATTTATTGCCATTATCATGTGTTTTTTAGGGTTTTCACATATTGACTGCTGACTGACCAAATGGAAAATAGAAAAAGATTGGAGAAATAACCTCAAGTGTCAGTCTGAGTGAATCAGTCTTCTAATTTGGATGCTCAGCCCTTTTCAAATGTAGGAAAAGTGTACAAAAAAATTATGTAACCCTTGACAGAGGCTGTAAAACATTATATTCATCATTCTTTGGTGTGACGTTTCTTTGGAGGTAGATGGCTGCAACTAACAGCAATTCTGCACTAAATAGTGGCACTGCTGGTCATGTTTACTATTGTTAACATTGAATTTTACAGATAATTCCAGTTCAATTGGTGTCAAAGTTATAGTACCAGTGATTTTAAGCAAGATTAAACAAAAGTGTCTATAATTTTTTGCACAAAATAAGACACAAGTTGTTTATTATGATTGTGTTTAAGCTAAAAAAATTAACG
Organism: Oryzias javanicus; assembly: GCA_003999625.1. Lineage (NCBI taxonomy): Eukaryota > Metazoa > Chordata > Actinopteri > Beloniformes > Adrianichthyidae > Oryzias > Oryzias javanicus. The sequence continues at coordinate 5,300,488 of CM012439.1, forward strand.
GGGATATATTTCCCCCCAAAAAGCGTTATTTTGTATAATATTAGTTATTAGAGAGGATTTTTTACCAATAATCGCAGCATCGCGATATTATCAATATCGTGAGCCATGTATTGTGTATCGTATTGTGAGGTACCCAGTGATTCCCAGCCCTAGTCAATATGTGACTGATAGAGAGTGAAAATGTGTTGCTGTGGCTCCTCATGTTCAAGCATTGTCCCAATTGGTAAAATACATCTTTCAGAAATGTCACACACCATCAGAATCCAAAATACTCAACTGTCAGAAAAATACAGCTAAACTTCTTCATTCTATTTAACACTTTGAACACAACCTGTGGAAGGTCATTTCTATCTGAAAATTAGAATTGGTCAGACTAAAATTCACAACAATGTTTTCTTTCTGGACGCTGGTGTTTTGTAGAATAAGAATTCAGCAAAATGAAAAATAACTAAAATAATAGATCAGAGGAATCACTGTGTGCGGATGTGTGTGTGTGCATCCATCAGTTGGACAGTGACTGTAAATAAGTATTCAACATTTATCATTTGTTGTTGATCCCTGAGCTTTTGTGTCAGTTCTAGTTCCAGATCTATCTGTTGCTTCAAAAAGTGTTTTTTGACACTGACAGGTTAAGCATAGGCCTTTTATGAGAACTGGACACGACAAGCGTCCACCGCCATATTGCAAACGATGGTCACCCCTCAACAGTGATTAGTCCGAGTCAGTCTGAGTCACGTTTTTAGAGGGACTACTGTCAACAATCATGAGTGAGCTTGTTCCGGCTTGTTCGAAGGCCAGGGGCTGGGGGAATTTGTCAATCAAACGTTGGAGGCGGGGCCAGCAGGAGCCACATGCTTTTATTTAGGTATCTGATTGGTCAGATTATAACTCGAATAACCAGCGATAGAGAAAAAAGAAACAATTAGGATTAAAAAAAACTTAAGAAGAAAGCTTTAGAGAAAGAATGATTATCCAGACAAATAAAATGACTGAGAAATAACTTGATGGAAGTCTATAGATCTTACTTACTTCCTATTTGGAACACGAGAAGGAAGGGATTGCTAGGTCCTCTGATATACATGTCAATGGGTGTAAGTAAAGTTTATAGTGGTTGTAAATATAGTGGGATATCTCATTTAATTTCACACCGTGATGGCTGCATTGTTTGTCCTCATTAAAACAAAGGGACATAATAAAAGACCAGATCGATCCTGAAACTGTTTTCCCTCAGTCTGGTCTTAAAAGACTAAGAACCAACCTTGACTTAGTATTTTAGAAACATTTATTTACAGAAGAGCAATGAAATCTGAATTGTAATTTCTTTTTTATGTGCTGTTTAAAGCAGACTTTTCTCCTTCACTCTAGTCATAAGTTGAGCTTGTGTCTGGAGAGCAGCATACCTTCAGTTTTGGGTTTAAATGAACACAAGAATCTTCAGATTCTTGCCAACATTGGCGCTCTTTGATAATCCCCTTTTATCCCTTATCTGCTGTCAGTATTGTATGTTTGAAATAAACCAAAAATTCAGTTTATGAACTTTCAGATGAAGGTTTTAAGTCTGAGTTTGGAAATAATAGTTAAAAAAAGACCAAACTTTGTGCTGCTAGAAAGACACACCTGTGTTGTGAGGAAATCCATATTCAGAACACCCTGTTCTGCTTCAAAGCTGAAATTCATTTTCTGCACTTTTGGGGGAAGGGAGGAAGTTTAAAGTTAAACCTCGCTTATTTTCTAGAGAATTATCCCCTCCATGCTTTCTCTCAGTCCTCTCTTTCTTCTCCCCTTCCCCCTCTTTACATTGTTCATCAGGATCAAGTTCACAGAGGTCGGGGCTGAAGGAGGGCGGTGTGATCCTTGTCCCCGTGTCTTGGGGGAAGTTGAATGGTTTTTGGCCCCTGGCCCCAGCCCCCATACAGCCTCTCTGAATAGGACCCAGATTTCCTCCTTCCTTCAGTTGTCTGCTCTCCAGTTTCCATGGAGCTGAAATGCTTCCTGACGGATCAGAGGTTTCATGTCCACACGGCGTAGTACTCTTCCATAACATTCCTAATTGGCAGCCCTCCACCCCTCTGTGCCACATACACCCCCCTCCACATATACTCTTGAAAGACTTTTAAAACATTGATTAGTTTCACCAGTTTCACAGTCAGAAAAACCAATGAAGGATGCATTTCCAATAGAGGCCAGTTTCCAAACTTAACTAAGAGTGGTTCTACTTTAAAATATTAAAAGTAGTGGTAAAAGGAGTTATTAAAGTAAATAAGTACAACTACTCAAGTAGTAATTTAAACATACAAGGGAACAAACATTTAATATTAATGTGTAAATTATGGCACTGAAATTCTTTATATCATATTTTCAATGTTAATTTCCTGTTTTATTAAGGTTAATTGGTAACAAAACTTTTCCTGGTATTTGAAGAAATTTATAAGGCAATACATTTGAATCCAAAATGCCCATATTTATCAATATTAAATATTGAGGTAAAAGGTCAAATCTGAGAAGTCGTTCCGGGGCCACGTATGGCTCTTTTAGCTCTCCATAGTTGCTCTTTGGGTGAAGAAAAACAAAATGATATGACGTCCTAACTTTTAAAAATTACTTAGTTAATATTGATTTAATTTTAGATTATTTAGGTTTATGACTGAGTTGTTTGTAGAACACACCTGCTAACTTTACACCAACTTAAAGAACCTGATGTGCTCTACTATTACTCTATTATTACTATTACTATTACTATTATTACTATTTTTCAAAGATTTTAAATACTAGCAAAATAATAATTGTCTCTGATTGCTCTTTTTGTGTGTTTCAAGCACATATATTTGACTGCACAACAATGTTTATTGACCTTACAGAAGGGAGTTGCAAATGAAATAAATGTTTAAAAAAAAACTATTACTAATAAACCATGAAGCAATAACAGGTTAACAGCTGTAGTAAGTAGGGAAAAGGATTCAAGCCTACCCAATTAGACCTAGAAAATAACAAAAGAAGATGCGATTGGGTTGGACGATCTAATGTGGAACAGGAAGTCTTATTTTGAAAGGAAGTTATGTGTTTTTATGTCAGAAGTAAAAAAAAAAAAAAAAAAAAAAAGCTTTCTGTTGGTAAATTTCTGTTTTTATTCATACAAAAATGATATATAATTTATATTAAAAGCAGCTACATTTTAAAAAGGGTGAAATAAGACTTTGCAGCTCCTACTTGGTTTCAATCAGTGAGAAATTGGCCAACTTACTCTGCTGGTATAAAAAGTTGGAGACCTCTGACCTATTCCATCAGGGGTCGCCACAGCAAAGCAGCTTCTCACTGATGCACACATTTTGATTTGGCAGATAGTTTTACAACGATGCCCTTCCCGGGGGTCAAACTTAATCGTGCAGGGGGCTAACATCCAAAACACACCTTAGGTCGCTGGCCGAACAGGATAAGCATTTATTGTATTAAAATTTTAAAACTTTAAAAATGTAGCTTTTTTAACATAAAAATGAATAAAAACAGGCAGGAATATTATTCCAGAATAAATCAATTTAAACCTTAAATAACTTTCAATATTTTACTCTTTATAAAAGTATATTTTGTCAAAATTATATAAGATAGAAATAAACTAAATGTTAAAAGAAAAAACACTAATTTCATTTAATATGAAAAATTACACTAAAAAATATCACAAAAGATTTTGATCTTCATAAAATACATCCTGTTAAAATGATCCAAAGACGAACATGCTTCTGAACAAAACAAACCAAGCCTGGAAATAGACATTACATTTGTTATTTTCAGTTAAACTTAATAAAATCATTCAATTTTCTTGGTATTTTGTTGTCTGACTGTTTTCTCTGTAATATTTTATCTGGTTATGTTTATTTCTTTTTACACCACAAGGTGAGAGGGAGTGAGACGATGATGTCACCCCTGTGATGTAAAGTGCTGTGTTCCAAACAGAAATCCTTAGATCGTTATAATAATAATAATGCATTTCATTTGAAAGTGCCTTTCAAAACACTCAAAGACACTGTACAAAGTAGAAAAATAAAATAAATATAAAAACACAATAACATCAATTAAAAGAATATATATTAAAAACACAATTATAGTGAATCTCTCAGCCTCCATAATTGCAGTGTTGCTTCAGTATGTTACCAGCACAAGATAACATCAGGCTGTTAATATTAATGAAACAAAATGGTGTTACTGGACGGATTTAATTATCTGTTGGGCCAGATCCGGCCCCCGGGCCTTGACTTCTAATGACCACACTGGATGGGGCTCAGCGCACCAGTTGGGAAGTTGAACTGTGGTTTCCCACATGCCAGTCCTATACTCAACCAACTGGGCTGTCCCAGGATTTACCTTGAAAGGGTAACCAAACAGTCCAGTCAGAGGGGCGGGGCTGGGGAACTGGACTGTTATTACTGCAGATCATGCCGGGAGATTTCGAGAATGACTTGGAGCTTAAATAGTTTGACCAATCATGAAATTGACATGTAATATCTCGCTACAACCTGTAGGGGGCAGCACACAGATGGTTTTTGACTATATTTTCAAGAATTAAATACGTTTATTTTAACTTGTCAAACATTGGGCAACGACCAACAGACTGCACTTTTAAAGTGTCATTTATAGAGGTAAACAGAAAAAATGTTGATTTAGAGTTTGGTTACCATTTAAATACATAACATCTGAGGGGTAATCAACTTTATTTTTTACATTAATTCCATATGTTTTTAAGCTGTACCTCACACTACACATTTTTTTATTTTACACTTTAAGTTTCTGTAAAGTACCACCAGCTGTAGCTAAATGAAAGTACTGTTTTTATCTTGAATCTTCTCTTAAAAGTAAAAACTCTGGTGCTATTAAACTGGGATATTTTTTGTTAAAAGTCACAGCAGGAAAAGTAACAGTAAATATAGCTTCAATGTTGCTCAAGCTTGTTTGTGTAAAAGTGCTTGGAGCTGTCAGGAAATCGGCTGTTGGCCATGTTTTTTTTTTTTACTTTTTTGTTTTAAGTTAGCAGACTTCAACTGAGTGATTCTCAGCTCTGAGAAAACCTTCGGGAGTTGCTGCGTCTTGATGTACGCGTGTGTCTGAAGCTCGCCGTCCCCGTGGCCGTGGCCTTTTCTAAATGGGCTAAGTCTCATGGCTAACCCCCAGCACCTCTGTGTTAGGCAGCATGACTTCAGCGAGATGAATCCATTCCACACTTCATCAGTCAGCGAGTACAGGTTATTAGAGCTGAGGTAGAGCGCACACTCTCTCTCTCTCCTACATTTATATATGAACACCAACAATCCTCGTTCACCTCTTGGGCTTGACCCTCTACCTCATCCCCAAACTTTGTAAAGGTGGCCTTGGCGTTGAGAGGCCATTTGTCAAACCCGAGCTGAAACCTCCACTTGGCTCTATTTAATAATACTACCCGGGCCCTGGGATTACACACAGATTCACATACACTACTGCGGAGCTTTGCACATACTCGTACAGCGTTAAATTTAAGGTGGTGCATCCCACAGGGCTTATAAAAGTCCCATTAACATGTACCTCCTTATTGGCGCTGACAGCTTGATCAATTAGAGTCCTCCCCCTGTTGACCCCAAGGCCGCTCTCATTCAGAGGTCAGACAGGATGGATTGCTGGACATGCACACACTTTACTCTTCATCTTTCTTCCTGTTGTTATTTCTGGGCCGGTCTCTCGGCAGCTTGTTCATCTTGAGCTTGGTATCCCATGGTGCCGCTTTCTCTCTTAACACGAGCAAACACACTGTTTTCTCGGTCTTTTGTCCACACAGCAGTAATGATTTTTCTGCTTTTCTGTTTTTTTTTTTTCTTTCTAAGTTCCTTGTGAAGAAAAAAAACAAAAATCTGTCTGAGTGTGTGAATTCCCTCACTACTCTCTGACACAGGGATCTCAACGTGCTGGCCCGCGGGCCATTTTTGACCCCAAGACAATATTCTGTGGCCCCCACTTCAATATGAAAGTTTAATGTTGACACAGTCCTCGAGTTTTGAATGAATTCACAGTGCTGTGCACAGAGCTGACAAACCAACCAATCGTGGCTGTTGGGGGTGTGACATTAGCTGTGTTTACATGTGCAATCTGATCTTTGATCAGATTAGAATACAACAGTGTACATGGGCCTGAAAAACTTTATCCGATTATAACAAACGTTTACATACACCACACGGTTGATTTGAATAAATCATTTTTACATGCGCAGAACTGTCTAAAGTGCTATCTCTGAAATACCAGAAATAGTTGTAGAAGAAGAAATAGAGAGTTCCGTTATAAGCAAACACAGACACGAGAGCTAAGAGTCCAGCTGTGCTTCTCAGAGAAGCAGTCCGCTCGCAGAGTGCAGCCAATCAGTCCTGTTCACGCTCCGAAGTCTTCGCTGGAGAGCCACGCCCACTGCATGGCGTTAAATCCAGGGCAGTAAGGACTCGCGATCGGAATGGATTGTTTATGTTAGGTTTGTAATGGATCACAGATAATCCGATGTCCGTACGAATCAGAAATCACGGTTTAGCACAAGCGTGTACCACACCTACCCCCACGCACCTCACCTCATTTAAATTAATTGTCCATTCACATTGAATGGAATTCGCGTCAAATTTATGCAAATCCTCTTCTCTTTGACAAGCGCTGAAGAAGCTACTTCACTTTTTGGGAGGAGCTTCTGTCAAAAAATGTTCACAACTTTACAATGAAGGACGCGGATCGATAGATATCAGGTTTATTGGATTTTAAGAGCTGAATAAAAGCATCGGTACACTTTTTTCGAAGAGATCAAAAATCACAAGGAAAACTGGGCACGACAGTGCCACTTTTTCAAATGACAATTATTATTTTAAATATTAAAAATGTTCCAAAAGTTAGTTTAAATAAAACAATTAATACCAAAAAATAATTTTAGCTGGTTTATTTATGATTTAATTTGGACATTTGGCGGGTTGGACGAGAACATTTGTATTTTAAGGAGTACTCCAGATAGATTTGGTATTTTCAACGCTAATTTTCAGCATTCTTTTCTATCAGTTTTTGTAGATTTGGTCTCAAAGCATGTAAATGTAATCAGATCAGAAACTACATGTTTTAACATTTTGTTTGTGTTCAAAGTTTAAAGATGTGTTGTTTTAACAAATAGGCCACAATGACCAAATGTTTTGATGTTGCATTTATAAATATTGCATGTGTGAAGTACTTCATATGCTTATTAAATATATATGATTTGAAGCCTTTCCAAAAATGAAGTTAGTGTTTATATTGTTGTTTTTTGCTGTTTTCTTTTACTTTTAACTGATCCAAAAAAGGATCTGAACCGTGACCCTAAAACCGTGACACGATCCGAACCGTGAGGTTTGTGATCCGCTACACGTAGTAACGTAGTAACAAAGTTTGTATGCATCACGATCAGATCAACAATCGGCATAACCCACATATCTCGATCGGAAGGAAAGTTGGATCTGAATGAGTCTGATCGCACCAGAGGATTCTGAACAGCGTGTTTAGATTACACTTTTTATTCTGATCAGGCATTTATTCCGATTACTAGCTATTGGCTGGGCTTGAAGCAGGACCCCCCAGACCACATTAATAAGTTCTTTCTATTTATCTTTTGAAAGAGACTATTTCTCACACAATTTTCTCAATATATGCACCCAGTATTGGTTACCATTCGTGCCAAAACAGATGTTTTTGCGTCCACTATGTCTACTGAACAAGTTCATTGACCATTTGTTCATGTCTATGAACTACTAAACAATATCTTCTGTATCTCTACGCTTTTTAGATGATAGCTTTGTGTTTTCTTTGTGATGTTTCAGCTTTATGCTTGAAACTTTGCATTTTCTATTGTCGTTGGATCTGGTCTGGTCATCATAAAAGTCCTTAGCAACAGTTGCTAGCATCTTTAGCTCCTGTCGTTTTACAAAACACAAGACAATGGACCATAGATATACACAGTGGACGCAAAAACATATTTTTGGCACAAATGGAACCCCATACGGCCCAGCTTCAGCCAGACTCTACCTTCAAGAGAAATTGAGTTTGAGAATCTTGTAAAATCCTCTAAAAGATTATTAGTACAGTTCTCTGTTTGAAACCAAACCACACGCTTCCTTATTGGCCAAAGTGAATTATTGCACATGTTTACCTTTTGTAATACACAAATGTATCAAACCAAAATAACTCAAACATCAAGGTTAGAACTGAATCGTGGGGAAAGTGAATCACTGCATCCCTAAATGAAAGATTGTTCAAACCCAATGCACTGTGGTCTACATTCACCAACCGTGTGAGTTAAAAAAAAAAAAACATGTGATGCACTCTACAGACAACCGTAGTCTTTGTTTGGTATGTGGAATTGTTGATTTCGTGGGCGGTGCAGACTACCTGCCAGACGGTTTCCCCAATAAGCCCCTCCCCTGAATGAAACACGGCCATGTTAATGTGCTTGTTGATCATCTTAGCCAGAATAAGGTCACATTCTGGATAAATCATAACTTATGAATAAAACAGGTGGGATCTCATTCTGAATATTCTAGTGTGTAAATACAGACACAGTTTTAATATAGAAGACAGGAACCAGACTTTGTGGTTAAACCAGACTCTTTAACATGGAAGTCTGTAATAAAAATCCCAGTTTTAGAGGAAACGTGTGAACATCTGAGGAGCTGAACTACCTCTAAACTCAAGAGTGTTATTGAAGGTTGGGGGGGTCTTGAGGAGGAATAATCTCTGTTCCATGTTGCTGAGGGTATTCTGGATAGAAGGTTGATCCAGTCGTAGTGGAACTGATACACGCTTCACTTCCATTTCTGTCATTTGTGGATTTTATGTTTTCAAATAAAATATTTTTAAGGAACAAGTAAAAATGATTAGTTTAGTATAACATTTTTCACTCTGATTTTCATTTAAAAATATTTCTCTGTTATTCCATAATCAAATGGTTCTTTTTTTCCCCAAAGCTAATTATTGACATTTTAAAAATGCTTAAAGAGATCAATTAAATGAGGAGGAAGTAGATCTGAAAGGCGTAATGGAAGTAAGGGGGATCCAGACGGTGTGTTTATCTGTTCCAGGGCTGCTCTGCTCTGCTCTGGACCCCTAATGAGCAGTTTGAGGGGGCTGAGGGGTTAAGAGGGGTGTCGCTCTCAGAGAGACGCTGCCCTAATGATGTCCACTGGCCTGATTGAATATTGACGTTCTGCAGACACGGTCTAAATGGCTCCTGTCTGCCGGCCATGACTGCAGATTTCTAACCCATCTGCACTTTCTGAAGGCTCCAGGGCAGCATGCTGTTCAGGGTTAGCTGTCTATTAAGTCCTGTAGTGTTTTCCAAAAAATGAATGAACGGCTGATTTTACCCAGTTGGACTGAGCTCCACAGCTCGGTGTGATGCTTTGAGACCATTATTGTGTAAAGCTGTCTTGATTTAAAACATGATTAAAATCTTAAAGAAACAAAATCAATAATTGGCAAAGAAAAAAAAAGCTTTTTGGGATTTTAAACTTTAAAGGCAGTGTTTTTTCCAATTTCTAATTTAACTAACTTGAATGTTAAAAAGAATAAATGTATTTAACTTGTGTTATCCTAGGCATGTTTACATTAAAAGTAGGGTCATCTGGACCCCACGAGACAGCACGCTGAACCTTTTTTTTTCCTATAGTTTTTTTTTATCTTCACTGATGTCTGTGGCAGACATGAATTCCTGTCCACCTTTGTCATGGGAGGGATCACACATCAATATGAGGGAGGGGTCATCTGGACCCCATAAGATAGGGTTAATAGAATGTAATGATTCAGTTAATCTTCGATTCACAGTTTTAAAGTCAAGATTTAGATTTTTTTTCTCAACACAATGAATTAAAGGTATTTTAAGGTCAAATCTGTTTTCTTTTTGCCCCTTTCATCAAACTGTATGTTTTCTACTTCTTGAATTGATCATACATTCTTTCATGCTCGGTTCATGTTGTGCTAGACTGCTCGGCGAAACCCCAGCCGCCGCACTTGCACTTGCTCGCACTCAGCGCAAATGACCATTCACGCGCTGCTTTCAGAGCAAAAGGGAAGGAATCTGAAGGGAAACGGTCGTGAAGCTGCGTCGTCACCCATGACTGTCACGGTAGATTGGTCATGTAAAGTTGTTGAGTGTGCAACAAATCTCGTCTCTGCGTTAATCGTTGCAACAACGCAAAATCCTGGAGGGACTGACTTAAGTGAAACTTGTAAATCCAAAGGGGCTACAAGTATTTCCTGGGAGGGAAGCGCACATTAACAGCACACAGCCAGTCCTCCACACATACACACGTGCACGCACACAGATGCGCAAACACTCAAAGCACGCCTGCATGCAGAAATGTCATCTGTTCTGCATTTCTAAATTTAGGCACAGTCAAAATGATTTTTAAATTTTTTGCAGCCATGAACTTGTTGACGAGTTTGAGTAATTTTTAACTGATTCACAAAGAATTGTTACATCCTTAGTATTTAACCCTCGTGCTCTCATATGGGGTCCAAATGACCCGACCCTTATATTGATGTGTGATCACTCTTGTGACAAAGGTGGACAGGATTTAATGTCTGCCACAGACACCAGTGAACATAAAAATAAATCCTCGGGGGGAAAAAAGTTCAGTGTGCCGTCTCGTGGGGTCCAGATGACCCCACTTTTAATGTAGTTCTAGGTCAGCACAAGGGTCAAGGACTCTCCGACCATCACTTCCTCTACTGTCAAAGCAGTGATCTTTTACCATATATTCCAGACTATAAGTTGCAGTTTCTTCATAGATTTCCCAGGGGTGCGACTTATACTCAGGAGCAACTTATTTGCGATTTTTTTTAAAGACGTCGTTATTTTCGCCACTAACAATTGGTTGACTTTTAGTGGTTGTCTCCTCTAACAGCCACTAGAGGGCGATGTAGGTTTGTGTGTCAGTATTTGTTGCTGTCTGCTGACAGAAACGCAGAAGAAGAAGTGACGTTTGAAACAAACATTGCTCAGATTATTCTCCTAATGGACGTTATGATGTTTTTCTTACTTGCATCAAGACATTATTATTATAGTTTTTATTTCTCCTTTGACTAATGCGGGACAACAAGCCATCAAACCGGGTTATAAACAGACAGAAGAGCAGCTAGAAACAGTCATTCAGATGCAGGATAGAAGGTAACCATCACCGTAAGATAAAGACAGAAAAACCCAGACATGGAGATGTGATTAAAGATACTTTTGTAGATCTCTCAAAAACAAATCACTTCTCAACGTCATCCATATCTACTGTGTTTTAGAAAAACAAGATAAACAGTCAAAGCCTCCATCAAGTAGCAATGAGGCTAAAAGACAGCTTCTCCACACTCTGTGGGAACATTTAGTTTATGAACACATTTTTGGACAAGCATTGAGCATCAAATTTGACGCCCGTCAAAGAGGCAGCGAACTCGAATTTGATGCATGAATGCGTTCGGTGTTTGGTTATGTCGGGATGTTGTATTTGTTCATAAATGTTAGACTTGTATACCGGAGCGACATATATGTTTTTTTCTTCTTCACTATGCATTTTTTTGGCCCTTGCAACTTATAGTCCAAAAAATACGGTAATTATGATCGTCATTTTTAGCCAAAATCTGAAAAGTTGAGTTGTTTTCTAGGACAGATAACTTAGATTTTTCTCATATTGTGCAGACCTGTTACCTTTTAAATTTTCATATTTGCTAGTATGAAATTAAAATGAGTGTCACAAAAAATAATCTCATTTTCTGTAAGTGAATTCTAACGCATATTGTGTAAATTGTAACGTTAAAGCTGTTCAGTAGCCGATGTTTCGTTTTGACGATTTCTTTCTGATTCAGAAAGACTCCTTCTTTCTCGTCGTCCTCTCACTCTCTCAGACTTGATTCCTTTGTTTTTAGATGAGCACCTCCCTCTCTTTTCTCTTTGACTCCCGCTTCTGTGACAAATGTTCCACTTCCCCTCTGCGCTTTCCTCCAGACGCTTCTCCTTTGTTGCCGGGGCAACGGCGTAGCGACCGCGCTCGCCGCTTGATCATAGCACTTACTGGTCCGCATATACACTCGGAGCAGCAGACTGATATACTGACAGCAGAATGCTTTGTTCAGCACTCGGAGCTGCCGCTGCTGGCTGCACAGGCCCCGCCACGGCGTAATAAAAGCCCGGTCGGTCGCACAGGAACCAGCTTCTCCTTTATGCGGCCAGGATGCCATTAATCTAGCGAGAGGTTAACAAATGTGGTTACACGGAGGGTATATTTCATACCCAGGCAGATGACAAAGAGGCCGTCGCGGCATTGATCTGCTGCTCTCTGCACCGCTCAGTCCGGACCTTTAGGTCGACTGGAGACCCGAGGATCATGTTTCATCTCCCACATGAATGTTTAGTGAGAGAGAAGCCATGCCAAACGCCAAGTAAAGTCAAGGCCTTTGCTGGGGGTTTTTTCTGGAAGAAATTATCATTAATTTCTCTGGAAAAGGAGGGAGGACAAATGTATTTAGGCCATTTTTCAGTGTTTGTCCTCCTCATCAACATTAGCCTAAACCAGACAAATATCCTGCTGGCGTGTAGCCGGACGGCGAGCCGCTCGCCGCTTTCTATGTTTCTCCTCAGCAGGAGCAGCAGTCCCATTTTCCTCAGAGAAGCTGCGCCTCCTCACTAATCCATTAGACTTTCATTAGCTACTATTTGTGTAATTAGTTCAAATTAATCAGTCGAGTCTGTGGCCTTCATTTCCTTCTCACATTTTCTAACTCCCCTTATTTGTCAGCTCTCTTCTGAGCGAAGGGAGGCAGACGATGAGCGAGGGAGCCAATGAAAGCGCGCATGAACGTTCGATATCCAGAAGTCTTTGTCTTTTCGGAATATAAAGGATGTTTCAGCCGCTCTGTTATGTTTTAAACCAGGGGTGTCAAACTCAATCGCACAAGGGGCTAAAATCTAAAACACACCTTAGGCTGGGACCGAACAGGATAAACATTTGCTGAACACTAGAAAACTACATTTTTAAAGCTTTAAAAATGTAACTTTTCAACCTAATTTTGAACTAAATATACAGCATTACCTGAAACGATGCTAGTGTGAATGCTGTAAGCTGAATTTGGCCGCTGAAGATGCTAGTGCTGATAGCTGAAGATGCAAATTGATAGCTAAAAACGCTGAAGCTGATAGTTGAAAACACTGATGCTAATAGCCTGCTAAAATGTTAGCCAAATGACAAATTAGCCTAAAAAACGAAAAAAAAGTAGGTTAGCCAAAAGCTAGCATGTAGCTAAAAAAAATAGCTAAGCTGCAAAACAGCTTAAAAAACTGGAAAAAAGCCTAAATTAGCCAAAAAGGTTAGTATGTAGCTGAAATAAATGGCAAAGCTTCAAAATAGCCTAAAAGCAAAAAAACAAACCGGAATTAGCAAAACAACTAGAATGTAGCTGAAATATTAGCTAAACTCCAAAACAGCTTAAAAAATGAAAAAAGCTTAAAATAGCCAAAACAGCTAGCATGTAGTTAAAATATTAGCTAAACTCCAAAACAACCTAAAAAACGAGAAAATAAAAATTAAAAAAAAGCCTAAATTAACTAGAACAGCTAGCACATAGCTGAAGAAAAATAGCTGAACTCCAAAATACCCCAAAAAATTTTTTGTAAATGCCATATAATTATTCCAAGAAGCTAGTAGATTGCCAATTTTAACGTTTTAACATAATTATGAAAAATTTAAAAAGCAGGAATATTATTCCATAATAAAGTAAATCAACTTAAACATTAAATAACTTTCAATATTTTACTCTCCATAAAATATATTTGGTCAAAATTATACAAGTTATAAATAAGCGCAAGATAACATCAGGCCATTAATAACAATAAAATAACATGATCTGGAGGGCCGGATTCGGCCCGCGGGCCTTGACTTTGACACACGTGTTTTAAACAGTGTGAACGTTGTGTCTTTCACACATCAAGCGTCTCCTCAGCCTCTACACACACTATTGATTCGTGGAGCGTCTATCCTTCACTGTAACAAAGCTTATCGACATTTGCAGAGTTCTGATTTCCCTTCGGTCATCTTGGCGCTCTCAGCTGGGCTGTCGCCGGACCCGCTCAGCATAGAGCAGATCTTTTCATCTGCAGCACCGCTAACCTGTGGCTGTTTGGCTTTCAGACTGGGTCCACCCATGTGCAGATGATTATCCTTGGTTCTTCACACTGTTGCCATCAGGGAAAACTTAAATTACCGACCTTGCTCTGTTCTGTTTGTAATTTCTTTTTATTTTAATGTGACCTCTCTACTTTATTTGTCTGAATTTAGTATTTAGTCCTTCCTGATTTTACAACCAGCCTTTGTGTTGGCTGAGGTGAAGCTGGCCGTTGTCATGGAGACGCTCACTCAGGCGCTGTTCTGGAGGCTCTCTCCAGATCTTTAGATGACATTCAGTGTCTCATGAAGTCAACATGCAGGTGTCCTGTATTCTAAAGGATTCTGCTTGTTTGTCTCCCATTCTTTGTTTTTTTCAGAAAATGTTATTGCTGCAGTTTCAATAAAACTTGTCGTAAATTCTAATATGAATAAAATCTTTCCAAAAACAACTTGAGTGATACTGAGCAATGCGGTTGATTTGGCTTTAATCGTGTCTGATTTTCTGCCTCTCTCCCTGCAGGACTCCATGGTTTAATGGTTGGGGGTTCAACCTACCTCGAGGTCAGTCGCTGCTGGAGAAATGGAATTTGGTGCCTGAGGGCATCGACATCCTGATGACCCATGGACCTCCTCTGGGTGAGTTCACTCGTGTCCTGCTCTGCATTCTGGTGAAGTTCTACCTCATTATTTCAGCTGTGGAGGGGTGTGGTCTTGGTTTTTTGGTCAGGTTCACAGACTGAAACTTGTTAAATATCTCGGTTTTTGCACCAAACACATTTTCTTTGGTTTATTGGGTTTTGCTGTGGGCTGATTGGGTTTTTCTCTCGCTGTTAGGCTCTGTTGTTCGCTAATTTATTTTCTTTGCATTCTCCATCTGGCCTCATCAAGTCGCCGGGTTGCTGCCATCACCGCAGCAACCACTGTGCATGAAAGCTCATTTCTCTGTGGTGTTTCAGAGAAATGGCTGGAGAGTTTGTATTATGGAGGAACCTGCAGAAAATGAAGGGAAATGTGAAAGGAGAACTTCATTTAGTGCATTTAATGTTCTCTTCTGATGAGACTTTAGTCTGTCTGTGGTGCTGATGTCAGGACATGTTCAGATTCTTAACTCGAGTTCAGTTTGATGTGATCCCGTCATTCAGTGACCAGCAGACGAGGATCACATCACAGTTTAAGGAAGAGCTTCTATATGAACTGTCGTCAAACTCCAGGAAGAAACACAACATCCATCCATCCATCCATCCATCCATCCATCCACCATCCATCAAACATCCATCCATCCATCCATCCAACATCCATCCATCCATCCATCCAACATCCATCCATCCATCCATCCACCATCCATCCATCCACATATGCATCAATGCATCCATCCATCCGTCCGTCCATCCATCCACATATTCCTCCATCCATCCATCCATCCATCCATCCATCCATCCGTCCATCCATCCATCAACATATTCCATCCATCCATCCATCCATCCATCCATCCACATATGCATCCATCCATCCATCCATCCATCCATCCATCCATCCATCCATCCATCCATCCATCCATCCATTCACATATTCCTCCATCCATCCATCCATCCATCCACATATGCGTCCATCCATCCATCCATCCGTCCATCCATCCATCCATCCGTCCATCCATCCATCAACATATTCCTCCATCCATCCATCCATCCATCCATCCATCCGTCCATCCATCCATCCACATATGCATCCATCCATCCATCCATCCATCCATCCATCCATCCATCCATCCATCCATCCATCCACATATTCCTCCATCCATCCATCCATCCATCCACCTCTCATCCATTCATCCACCATCCATCCATCCTCCCACATATGCATCCATCCATCAACATATGTATCCATCCATCCATCCACATATTCCTCCATCCATCCATCCACATATGCATCCATCCATCCGTCCATCCATCCATCCATCCGTCCATCCATCCATCAACATATTCCCTCCATCCATCCATCCATCCATCCATCCACATATGCATCCATCCATCCATCCATCCATCCATCCATCCATCCACATATGCATCCATCCATCCATCCATCCATCCATCCATCCATCCATCCACATATTCCTCCATCCATCCATCCATCCATCCACCTCTCATCCATTCATCCACCATCCATCCATCCTCCCACATATGCATCCATCCATCAACATATGTATCCATCCATCCATCCACATATTCCTCCATCCATCCATCCACATATGCATCCATCCATCCGTCCATCCATCCATCCATCCGTCCATCCATCCATCCACATATTCCTCCATCCATCCATCCATCCATCCATCCACCTCTCATCCATTCATCCACCATCCATCCATCCGTCCTCCCACATATGCATCCATCCATCAACATATGTATCCATCCATCCATCCATCCATCCATGTCGCCTCTGCTGGCCCCGCCTCTAACGTTTGATTGACAGATTCTTCCGAGCTGTTTTCAGCAGAGGAGAGAGGACTCCAATGTAACTCTGACGCACACATTGTGTTTGGTGTGAACGAGACATTAGAGAACCCATGAGCGCCAGCATTGTTCCTCGAGGTTTTCTAGTGTCTGCGGTTCATCCAAAGTCAGCTCCTCACACTACTTCTGCTGGTGTCTGTTGTTGGTGTGAAAACCTCCCAAAGGAACTTGAACCATCACATGATCTGCAGCTTCAGTTCAGAGTACAGACTTCATTTTAATAAACCAGTCATCGTCTGCCGGCTCACTCTTCCGCTTTAAAAATCCTTGCAGGTTTCCGGGACTGGGTTCCTAAAGAGCTGCAGCGGGTTGGATGTGTGGAGCTGCTCAACACAGTACAGAAACGGGTGCGACCCAAACTTCACTGCTTTGGGGGAATCCACGAAGGTACCGAGCACGTCAATCCAGTTCAATCCATGAACTCAATTCACTGATCAAACCGTGAAGACATTTGTTTACATTAAAAGAAATCAGTCACCAGTTGGAAGCATATTCTCGACTATTTGGGGAGTAAAAGTTAGTTTGTCGCCACGTAGTGAGTAAATATAATAATATTATTATCTCTCATTTGGTTTTGTTTTTTTCCTCACCTTTCCAACCCAAGTGAGTCACAACACCCCGGGGACACTTCTGCTAATCTTCCCTGTGTTGTTTTGCTGATGAAACAGCAAAACATCTGTTGATTTCTAATAGGAGTCAAATACAGTTATTTGGTTTAAATCATGATATGTATCGTTATCGGACGATACAGAAAAAATTATATCGAGATATAAAAAATTCCATATTGCCCCCCCTTAGATTAATTTGATTAATGAATTATAGGTCAGGATACATTTGTCTCACAAAAAAATGAAAAAAAAACTAAAAATATTTATTGTTTTCTTTCTTCAGGGTACGGCATCATGACCGATGGCTACACCACCTTTATAAACGCATCGACCTGCACGGTCAGCTTCCAGCCCACAAACCCCCCCATCGTGTTCGACCTGCCAAACCCATCCAGCTCCTGAGACCGCGGGACCAGGGAGGTGGGCGGGGCTTGATGATAGCAGTGACAAACTACTTCTTTTATATAAATATGTCCGTTTGGAAAGAAAAAAATGTTAAAAAATGCTTTTTTTTTTGGTTGTTTTTGCTATTTTTATGCTCTTCTCAGACAGAAAAGAATTGAAGATGGGGGGGGGGTGAAAGGAGAATACGGGGGATTTTCGAGGTTTGTGCCAACAGTCCAGCTTCCTTGCTTCGATTCATGGCAGCCAGCATTGTAAAGTCATTTTTCTTCTCAATCCTCTCTTGCAGCTGACGCAGCAATTTTGTATTTCATTGAGCAGACACGCCCCCCCCCCCCCCCCCCCCCCCCCCCCCCCCCCCGTAACCCGTAGAAACGCATTGCCTTAGCGTGGGGCACCAGGTGAAGGCGGATCGGAAAACTTCAGCTCATCCATGCAGGTTTTGTGATCACATCTTATTTTGTGTTCACAGAAAACCCAATTATGAGAAATATTTTCTCACATTTTTCTCCACATTTTCGAAGCTGTGTTCCTGCTTTGTTACCAGTATTCTCCTTTGAAGGCTTTTTTTGTGGTTAAACAATCTCGCTCTTGATAAATATCGGTCAGATCTGTAAGACGAATGGCGCTTTGTGAATTTGTACAATTTCTTTCTTCGGTTTGCTGGACAATGTTTGCCATTTGACTTTGTTGCGTCGTAAGATACGTTTTTTAAAGTCTTTTGGATTTCACATCAGTTTTTTTTTTTACTAGCTGACAAGGAACGCTGCCTTAAACTAGCTTTAAAGTTGTCAGCGAACGCCCCTCTCTGCGAGCTCAAAGGACGCTCCTTATTTATTACCCATCATCCCCGCAGACTGCAGCTGGGGCAAAAATCTTCTCATTTATTTCTTCAACTCTTTGCCATTTTCTGACCTAATTTGGAAAATGTATGTATAAAAATATATATTATATATTAATGTTGTAAAACATCTGTACTAAAGGTTGTGTTTGACAAAAAAAAAACAAAAAAAAAAAAGAATCATCAGGTGCATTTTTTTGGTTTGTACCTGTAAGATTGCCATGTTTTTTATGCTCCCATGAAACACTTTTCATACATTTCTTTAATGTTTTTAATCAAAGGCCAATAGGGTGGACATTTTTGAAGGAAAGGGGAAATGTATGGTTCACAATCCAACAGGTGTTATTGTTCCCAACAACTCACCTGCCTAAACATGGTTAAGTTGTATTTTCAAGTGTAAATCTGGTAGTATTTGTGTTTCTTGCTTTTTTTTTTCTTCTAATTTTGCACTGTGTAAATGCAATCTTGCTAGCACAAAAAAAATGGTTGCCAATAGTTGTTTGAACAGCTGTAAATGCTCTTTTCGTGCTCTGTTCCTCTCGCGCTTTCTCTGATTGTATCCTTCTTCATGGAAATGTTAGTTCTCTTTTTCAGTTCATTGTGATATATTTAGCTGCCTTTATATGCAAATAAAAATGCAAGATTTTTACTTAAAACCTTCGTCTTATCTGTGTTCCATCCTGGAAGGAATGCAATTCTAGATCGTTCAGTTAAAAAATACGTTTGTGTTGTTGTCCTCTGATAGTCCCCTATTCATTCACTAAAAATAAAATCTAATTTATGAGAATAAATTTAGTTTAATCTCTAAAAGAAAATTGTAATACAACAGCTTGTTTTTGAAAACACTAGAAAATGTTGTTTTGATGTTTTTATAAATGGTTCCAAGCACGAAAACCGATTTGATGAGTGGCCCCTCCCCCATAAACTGGACTGAGTGGCCCCTCCCCCCATGAAATGGATGAATGGCCCCTCCACCAATAACAGAACTGAATGGCCCCTCCCCCATGAAATAGACCGAGTGGCTCCTCACCCCTGGACTGCAAGGGTGGTGCAGTGGTTAGCGCTCTTGCCTCACAGCGAGAAGACCCAGGTTTAATTCCCAACTGGGGGATCAGAAACATCAACTGGGGACCTTTCTGTGTGGAGTTAGCATGTTCTCCAGTACATGCGTGGGTTTTCTCCTGGGACTCCGGCTTCCTTCCACCATCCAAAAACAAACTTCATATGTTAAATGGTGACTCTAAATTGTCCCTGTGTGTGATGGTGGCCCTGTGACACACTGGTGACCTGTCCAGGGTGAACCCCGCCTTCACCCATCAGTAGCCAGGTTAGGCTCCAGCAACCCCGAAAGAGACAAAGCAGCCATGAAAATGAATGAATGAGAATTACATTACAGTGTTTTCTTGCTTATTTATGTATTTGTATATTTTTGTTTCCATTCCCATGACTTCTGGTCCGTCGCTAAAACTCTCTGACAACTCAAGACGTTTGTATGAAATGTTTGCGTTCCAAGGAGGTGCTGAGGTGTATCCCATGGAGGGGAGATGAAGAGCACGTTGGCTAACCCCCCTCTCCTCTCTCCATGCCCCTGCACGGAGAAATGGCATCAGCTGGCTCAGAAGAGGCTGGATAAAAATCCCTGAAGAGGATAATTATCATCCAGAGCAGATGTTTATTATAGATGGAACCGGTAAATTCTGGAAGAAGATACCGGTACACTAACTCTGCACCGGATGGGGTACCATGAGTGACTCGTTATCAGGTTAGGGTACCAGTACAGGAAGCGTTCTGAGGCCTGTGGAGCTTTGAACATCATATCGTTCAAAGTGTTGCATAAACAGATGACGCGTTTCTGTCTTTTTTGCTGAATCTGTTTAGTTTTTCAGCTCCTCCTTCTGATCAGTGTTTCTAGGACTTTAACATCATCCCAATACCATGAAGAAATGATTTAAAGATCCGGAGCTGAGAGCAGCAGGTCGAGTCGTTCTCGTTTCTTCTACCGTCTTCCTGCACAGATTACTGGCAGGACACAAACATAACGAGTTGTAGGCGCCTGTGCTGACGGTTTCCCACCAACCCCCTTCTCTCATCCCCGCAACATCAAAGCAGCCTGACCAATTAACTATTCCCTAAAATGAGAGCAGCGCAGCATTGCCCCACATCCACCAGATCTCCCCCCCCCGCATTAACATAATCCAGTCTAATCATTTTAACGCAGACAGGCTGCTGGGTTGGGTTTCTGCCGTCTTCGCTCCTTTGATTCAGGCTTTCATGAACCATGATATGTACAGAAAAGCATCAATTCTACAAGTTCTGATCTAAAAAAAAAAGAAAAGGGAAAAATGCTTCAAGCTAATCAATCATTTTTTACGCTTCTTCTTCAGAGTGAAATCCTAAATCTGAAGGATTTGGCTGGCATTGTTTTATTAACCCTTTCAGGCGTCATCGGTGACGCTAAAAGACAAAATCTTTGACGTACTGTAACTTTTCATCCATTAACACGATCGTGTTAACGGTTAAAAAATTATCAAACATAAAAACTGGAGCTTCAGTGTTAAAGAGTTAAAGCGTTCTGTAGTCCTTACTGTGAAAATGATGACATCACAATGGACGAAACCAATTAAAAACTTAACGGGACCAAAATCTCTTGTTGGGTAAAAAAAATAAATAAAAAAATTTTAAAACCACTTGATGAAACCAAAACACTCGTGTCGGGGAAATCCAAAGGAAGCTATGAAATTTTTATGGGATGGACACACAACCTGGTGGCCATTTTGTGGCAATTATTTCCATATTTTTCTACAATATGGGGGAAAAAAAAATAAAATTCTACACTCATACCACTAACTTAAGTTTACAAACTCAACTGAAGTTTGGTTGACCTTTGACCCCCTGGAATAGGAAAAAGTTGAATTTTACCGAAAAAAAACCTTACATTTTTCATTTTTTCTAGGGCTGTTGACGTGTTAAAGCGCCCGATTAATAAAAAAAAGACTTAACATGGTATTTAACAAGCATCACTGAGTCTTGACTGCAACGGCAAAAGAAAAGAGAAATATATAAACTGATCGAGGTTCAATAAACATCAGTTCAGAAAGAAAGTTCACCTCTTACCACTTGTTTTTGTTCGAAATATCTATGAAAAAATAGTTTTAAAGCAGCCTGAGCAGTGACAGGTCTGCAGGTTCTTTTCTTCTGGCTTCATGTCAACATCTCAGTTTTCTTGGAGTAAAAAAAAAAAGCTGCAGACATAAAAGTCTTTAGAGTTCTGCTTATCTTACTGTTTTGTCCTCACTATTTACACTTTTGGGTTAACACTTGATACATTTTAAGACTGTAGACAGTAAAAATGAATGAAAAATTTCTCGTTGGTCTGTTTTTGGTCAAAAGCCGCAGATAGGCCTTTTTCACGTGACGTCACACATCGCTGGAAAGGGCGGAGTCACTTCTGCCTTTTGTTAAGAACCCCAAAGCTGACATCTGAACGCTGTTTAAAGCAATTTTACGTAAATGATAAAAGGTAACCTAATCAAATGAAACCAAAATTTGTACAATATTTATTTGATAAATGTCCTACCTTTTTGTATTGGGTATTCCCTCTTAGATCGTTATCAGATTGTGGTTTGGGCGGTGGTCGAAGGCGAGTGCCTCGGCGGCCCAAACCCCGGGCATGGAATTTGGCTCTTGGGACATGGAACGTCACCTCTCTGGGAGGGTCGAGAGCGGTTGAGCCCAAAGATACTCGGCATAATATAGGTGGGCTCACGGCTTCTCACACGCACAGCCTGGGCTCTGAAACTCAGTCCCTCGAGAGAGCTGGACTTCTACCACTCTGGAGTTGCCCATGTGAGAGGCGGCGGGCTGGGGTGGGCTTACTCGTAAGCCCCCAGCTCAGCCGCCAAGTGTTGGAGTTCGCACCGGTGGACGAGAGGGTCATGTCCCTTCGCCTTCGGGTGGGGGACAGGTCTCTGACTGTAGTTCGGCTTACGGGCCAAACAGCAGTCGGAGTACCCGGCCTTCTTGTGTCTCTCGAAGGGGTACTGGAAAGTGCTCCAACGGGGACTCCGTCGTCCTTCTGGGGGACTTCAATCCCACGTGGGCAATGACATTGGCACCTGGAGGGCGTGATTGGTAGGAATGGCCTCCCTGACCTAAACCCGAGCGGTGTTTTGTTGTTGACTTCTGTGCTCTCATAGTTTGTCCATAACAAAACCATGTTCGAACACAAAGGTGTCCATCAATACACCTGGCATCAGGACACCCTAGGTAGGAGCGATGATCGACTTTGTAGTCGTTTCAGCCGATCTCCGGCCGTGTGTTTTGGACACTCGGGTAAAGAGAGGGGCAGAGCTGTCCACTGATCACTACCTGGTGGTGAGTTGGATTCGCTGGCGGGGGAGGAGGCCGGAAAGACTTGGCAGACCTAAACGCACTGTGAGGGTCTGCTGGGAACGTCTGGCTGAACCCTCCGTCAGGGAGGTCTTCAACTCCCACATCCGGGAAAACTTCAAGCAGGTACCGAGGGAGGTTGGTGACATTGAGTCCGAGTGGACCATGTTTTCCACCTCTATTGTCTCTGCTGCTTTCCGGAGCTGCGGTCGCAGGGTCTCTGGTGCCTGTCGTGGCGGCAACCCCCGAACCCGGTGGTGGACACCGGAAGTAAGGGATGCTGTCAAGCTGAAGAAGGAGTCCTATCGGGCCTGGTTGGCTTGTGGGACTCCAGAGGCAGCTGACGGGTACGGCAGTCTAAGCGAGCTGCAGCCTGGGTTGTTTTGGAGGCAAAAACTCGTTCTGGGAGGAGTTTGGTGAGCCATGGAGAAGGACTATCGGTTGGCCTCAAAGAGATTCTGGCAAACCGTCCGGCGCCTCAGGAGGGGAAAGCAGTTTTCTGCAGGCACGTTCTTAGTGCAGGTGGGATCTGCTGACCTCAACTGGGGACATTGGGGCGGCGTGGAAGGAATACTTTGAGGATCTCCTCAACCCTGCTGACACGCCTTCCGTTGAGGAAGCAGAGGCTGAGGACACTGGGGTGGAACTGTCCATTACCCAGGCTGAGGTCACTGAGGTAGTCAAAGAGCTCCTCGGTGGCAAGGCTCCGGGGGTGGATGAGGTTCGCCCTGAGTACCTCAAGTCTCTGGATGCTGTGGGAGTGTCTTGGTTGACACGTCTCGGCAGCATTGCGTGGCAGACAGGAACCGTACCACTGGACTGGCAGACTGGGGTGGTGGTTCCCTTTTCAAGAAGGGGGACCGGAGGGTGTGTTCCAAGTACCGGGAATCACACTCCTCAGCCTTCCCGGAAAGTCTATGCCAGGGTACTGGAGAGGAGAGTCCGTCCGATAGTCGAACCTCAGATTCAAGAACAACAGTGCGGTTTCCGTCGTGGCCGTGGAACAGTGGACCAGCTCTATACCCTCTTCAGGGTGCTGGAGGGTTCGTGGGAGTTCGCTCATCCAGTCCATATGTGTTTTGTGGATTTGAGAAGGCGTTCGACCGCGTTCCCCGTGGTGTCCTGTGGAGGGTGCTCTGGGAGTATGGGGTCCGGGGAGCCTTACTCAGGGCTGTCCGGTCTCTGTACGACCGGAGCAGGAGCTTGGTTCGCATGGCCGGCAGTAGGTCAGACCTGTTCCCGGTGCATGTTGGACTCCGGCAGGGCTGCCCTTTATCACCGGTTCTGTTCATAGTCTTTATGGACAGAATTTCTAGGCGCAGCCAGGGGCCGGAGGGGATCTGGTTTGGGGACCACAGGATTTCCTCTCTACTCTTTGCAGATGATGTTGTTCTGTTGGCTCCATCAGGCCAGGACCTCCAGCATGCATTGGAGCGGTTTGCAGCCGAGTGTGAAGCGGCTGGGATGAGGGTCAGCACCGCTAAATCTGAGGCCATGGTTCTCGACCGGAGAAAGGTAGTCTGCCCTCTCTCGGTGGGTGGAGTGCTCCTGCCTCAGGTGGAGGAGTTTAAATATCTTGGGGTCTTGTTCACGAGTGAGGGAAGATCGGAGCGTGAGATTGACAGGCGGATTGGAGCGGCGTCCGCCATTTTGCGGTCGCTGTACCGGTCCATTGTGGTGAAAAGAGAGCTGAGCCAGAAAGCAAAGCTCTCGATTTACCGGTCGATCTTCGTTCCAGTACTCACCTATGGTCATGAGCTCTGGGTCGTGACCGAAAGAACGAGATCCCGACTACAAGCGGCTGAAATGAGTTTTCTCCGGAGGGTGGCTGGGCGCTCCCTTAGAGATAGGGTGAGGAGTTCAGTCACCCGGAGAGAGCTCGGAGTAGAGCCGCTTCTCCTCCGCATCGAGAGGAGCCAGTTGAGGTGGCTTGGGCATCTGGTTCGGATGCCTCCTGGACGCCTCCCTGGAGAGGTGTTCCGGGCATGTCCCACTGGGCGGAGGCCCCGGGGAAGACCCAGGACACGTTGGAGAGACTATGTTTCTCGGCTGGCCTGGGAACGCCTCGGGGTCCCAGAGGAGCTGGAGGTAGTGGCCGGGGAGAGGGAAGTCTGGGCATCTTTGCTTAGACTGCTGCCCCCGCGACCCGGTCCCAGATGAAGCGGAAGAAGATGGATGGATGGATGGATGGATGGATCGTTATCAGAGCTCAGCTGCTCCTCTGGATGATGTTAAACGAGTCGTGGATCATTTCTCTCTGACAACCCGGTTAAGACAGCGGGGAATGCTGTTTGATTATGAAGGTAACTATGATTTTATTCCTTTAACCCATGCTAATGCTAACGCTAGCATTAGCACTAGCTTTGGCTATGAAACGTGGAGCCGCAAAAGATCTTTTCTCACCAGTAAAAAGTAACAATTTAAATAAAAAATTAAAGTAAAAATATAAAAGTATAAAGTAAAAATTTCTATGCTCACTTAATTGTTGTAATCAGAGCAAAAGTCAGACAATTCCAGGATATCTGACATTAAAATCAAGCTTATTACTGTTTTCTACTGCGGTCAGTGAGCTTCTGTTAGCTCAGCCGTGGTTCTAACATCACTCCTCTTTGTTTTTGTTCATAACTGTGTCTGATCTGCTGGAAAACAAAGGTAAATTTAGTTGAAAACTAAATATGAAAGTGACTATTTGCACGTATAAGACGTTCACCCAGAGATCGAGAGCAGCTCTTTCACTGAACCAAACTGTTCCTGTTTTTACAAACATTCCCTAAAATATCAACAAGTAGATTTATCCTGGGAGGCAATTAAAATGTGTACGGATGATGCAGCGATGTGTGTCTTTGTGACGGTATTAAATGTGGACAACATGAATTTCTATCAGCTTTTGTGCTGATCGTACTAAAAATAAGCGCAAATAACATCAGCCAAAAATAGAACCTGTTAGAATAACATTTGCTCGAGTGAAAAGTCGACATTTTCTGTAAAACCTCAAATATTAAAGGATTATTCAAATTTGTATTTAGATTTGTGAACAAAAACAGGAAATGAAAACACAGTTTGGCAGGACATTTATAAAATAAATATTGTACATTCTGCTATTAAAGTTGTTAAAGTTACCTTTTAATGTAAAATTGTGTTAAACAGCGTTCACCTCCAGCTTTCCTTTTTTTATTTGTGTCTGACAATACGAGCAACAAACAAGCTCATCCAAACTTCTGCAACCACCTGAAGGTTTCTCTGATATGGTGTGAAAACATGTTCTCCTTTGGTTTTTCTGAAACGCTGCCACAATCACATCTTTGTCTCCTCAGAAACAGCCTTTGGGCTCGACAAATTCTGGTAAAAACACCGACAGGCTGAACGGTGAGCAGCCTGCTTCTCAGCTGACGTCCTGCGGAAGAACCCCTGTGACCCAGAACAACATGAGGAGGAACCATCATCACACGGCAAGATTTAGAAAACAAAAACCATCTTTACAGAATATCCAGGGGGCAGCAGAGAGCAGAATGCTGACCGGTGACTCTGAGGAGAAAGCAGAGAGAAAGAACAGGACAGAACAGGTCCAGAACAGGCAGGAAGAGACTTTTTCAAGAGAAAATATCAAAAGCTGTTTTCTTTATCAATTTAATTATGTCACAGAATGATGAATAAAATGAAAAAGCCGTTCGGAGAATTGCATGTTTTTAATTTAAGAGACAAGTAATGCAGTTACATTATGGAAATGAAAAAGCATTTCTGTTAATCCAGTTTAATTTTCAAATTTGTTATTTCTAATAGAATTATGGTACAAATTTACAAGGGATTTTTTTAAATTTAATTATTAAATGCCATTTTCTTTATCATTTTAATTAAAAGAGAAAAGTAATCCAGGTACATTTTGAAAATGAAGAAGCATTTCCAGTTTTGACTTTTATTTTTAAATTATGAGTTACAAACGCTTCTATACATGCAGAGTAAGGAGCTGGCAGCATGTATAAAGCCCCCCCCCCTCCATAAGTGCTCGTCATGATGGTTGGGGGAGTGGGTTCATCAGAGCAGAAGGAAAATCCTGGAAGTCTTCTTACAACAGAGCAGTAAAGAGACTTCCTGTGGAGAGCTCCTCCCATCAGACCACCTGAAGCTGCAGGTGACCTGGATGGGACGTGACCTGTTACAGAGACAACTCTGATGAACTGTGAAGAAACCTCTGCCCAAAACTGCTGCTGCTGCTGCTGCTGCTGCTCACATGATGGAACCACAGAAGTTTATATCAGCAAAGAGTTGACAGAGAAGTTCACATTTTCAGAGCTTTGATGCTTTTTAAACCATTTGAGGAAATCCTAAAAAAAAAATCTGTAATATCATGTTTTTATATATATATATATATATATATACACACACACACACACACACACACTTTGGGGGATTTGGTAAGTTTTTGCTCACAACAATTAAGGCTAAAGATGCAAAAGTATAGACATGAGCAAAAAAGCACCACATTTACCCACAGTCTCTAATTTGATCCATGCATTTTTAACATGGAGTAACTGTATTTTGAAGAATTATAACCAAAAATATCTTGCTTTATCTTCAATACAGTGAGTAGTCATTTAATTGAGTTATTCTCAATTTAAAGATTTAAAAACTTTTCCCGCTTAAAGGGAGCAGCCATTTTTGAAATGAGCTAGAAAAGCTCCTCTACTGCCCCTAGTGGACTGATGATGAACTGCAGGGTAGAAAACATGGACCGAGTTCTAGACAAAGGGATTTCAAAGAAAGTTTGAATCATTCTAATAAAATATAGGTCTCAGAAATGTGTCTATCAAATACAGTGCGGCTAAAAAAAGAATTTAGTCAGCCACCATTTGTGGGATTCTCCCACTTAAAAAGATGAGAGAGATCTGTAATTTCATCATAGGTATATCTTAATTATGAGACCAAATGAGAACAAAAATAATCCAGAAAATCACATTGTCCTGCTGTCCTGAATGATTAGCATAATGTAAATAATCTCTCCATGTAGTTTACAGACTGAAAGGGATCATCAGACGCTTCCCTTAAATCAAATTGATGTTAATCTGCAGCCTATTTGTTGTAATCTTTGAGATGACATCATTTCTGTGTTTGAACCTGTCAATCGATTAATCACAACGTTTTACGATGTACATTTTCTATGACTTTATACAGCTTTTGAACCTAAACAGTCCAGAGAGAAAATGTTTCCTTCATTTTTACTCTCTGAGATGTTTACATTTATAAAGTGTTCACTCGGATATCCCAGAAGTGCAGTGTGTGAGCACAAAAACACTTTAACAGTTAGATAAGCAGAACTTTAAAGACTTTAGTGTCTGCTATTTCACAAGTCTTTTCTTCTGTTTCCTTACTAGCTCTAGTCTGTGAGAGCAACATTTTTAAATGCATTTACTTTTTGGTAACTTTGGGTTTCAATTGGGTGCAGCTTCTGTATGAAAGTAGAGGATGGATTTTCCACATGTGAGCGAGTGACTTGACATGAATCAAGAATGAGTTGGATGTGATGGGTAGAATACAGTAGTTTTTCAAAATAAGATGTCCTTCAGAGCCAGGTAATAAAACAGAAAAATTGAATTGTTTTTTTCTTTGCGCCCTGGTACCAACTGTCCCATGAACCGGAACCAGTCCTCGGCCCAGGTGTCAGGAACAATTCCTTTCGTTGTGTTTCCAGTATTTCTGAATGAGAGCTGCCCCCCCCGCCCCGTCTCAGAGTCAGGATGCTCTATGACACATTAATTATCCTGGGCCGAGCAGCTGTTGGTGACAGTGGGTGTTTGTCAGGTTAACCTTCGTCTCCTGCTGATGGATACAAGACAAGAATGCTGCTGGACTCGGGGTGGTCGCATGAGCCGGAGTGTGTCTGTGCCAGCTCTCTGCATGCACTGATTGTATGGACTTAATTGCCCACTGGTGATATAATTGTAATGTGGAGCTTATTTGGACCCAGTGAAGCTGCTGAGGAATATTTTTTGACAATCATTGATATTTTCCCATGTGTCTCTTCATGTGTGCTCACTAAATCTAAAAGTCTAAGATGATCATCCTGTCAGCGTTTGAGATCCAAATAAACAAATGCATCGCATTGATTTTGGCTCCGTGCAGGTTAAGCTTCAAAGAAGAAACTTCAACCCAGTGTTTAGCTGAAAAACATGAACTTGTTTTCCATTGTACTCAGTTCAAACTGGAACTTTGAGGTCTGATGTTTTTGTGCTCCTGAGTATGAGATGTTCCTGACCTGAAGTTTATCAACAGCTGCTGTCCTGAGTGTCAGATCTCTCTGGTTTTTCTCAGTTAATAATTACACTAGCATGTGGATTCAATCAGGGGGTTTTATATTCATTTCTGCTTGATACTTTGGTAACACTTTGTAATAAGATTTCTTAACAAGCTTTATTAACAGGATGGATGGATGGATAGATGGATGGACGGACGGATGGATGGATAGATGGATGTGCTGACAATGATGGATGGATGCGTTGATGATGAATGGATGGAACAGCCCATAATAATCCTTGTATTTTGCCCATTTTCCTCTGATATTTCTGTTTTCTGTCTAACAACGTTTAGTAATTTGTTTAATTTCTTTCTTTAGAAAAGTGCGATGAACAAAGAAATCTCGATTCTTTCGTTTCTGACAGTTTGGCTCAGGTGAAAGCTGCTGTTGCCTCTAGCGACCCTGGAGAACCTAAAGTTAGTAAAGAACAATGTCTGGAGAATCCCAGCATTTGACCCTCCGGGGGAAGTCTCCTCAGAAGAGGATGATGGGAAAACTGAGAGGACAAGTTTTGACCAAACTGATACTTGCATCTTAAGCCCTCTCTCCTCCTCAGTTTGAGCCTCACCGCATCCCGTAGTTGGAAACTACATGAATAAGGTTTTACACTCCCTGATGGGCAGCAGATCTTCAGTTCTCAGGAGTAAGAACTCCTCTGACACAGATCCGTGAGCGGAGGTGACTCTAACAGGCAGGCAGACGTGGAGAACGGCTGCGCAGTGCAGAGGTTAATCCTTCATTAAGGTGTGATTAATGTCTTCAAGTTGATTAATTCAATGGAGTCTTTGTTTCTCTGTGTATCATTAGGAGTCTCTCTGTGAGGAGTGGTCTGCCATATGGAGAACTTTCCATCAGAACTTCTAAAATCCTGCATTTGGAGGATATTTTTCACTTCAAAATTCATGAAAAGATTCATGGAAAGACACGATTCTCAGCTACATATTGATCAGCAATAAGTAAACTCTAACAGGTTTGATTAGCTCATCTTATATCTCGCTTTCGTCATTTTTATTATGTTGTATATTTAACAATTACAAAGCTTCGTGTAAACCTGTTTTCAGGTGAATCTATATTAATATCAGTTTTCTTTCACCCAAGCTGAGGTCACTGCGGTAGTCAAAGAGCTCCTCGGTGGCGAGGCTTCGGGGGTGGATGAGGTTCGTCCTGAGTACCACGCGTCTCTAAATGTTGTGGGAGTGTCTTGGCTGACACGTCTGTGGCAGGCGGGAACCGTACCACTGGATTGGCAGACTGGTGTGGTGGTCCCCCTGGTGTGTTCCAGCTACCGTGGAATCACACTCCTCAGCGTACCCGGGACAGTCTACGCCAGGGTACTCCAGAGGTGAGTCCGTCCGACAGTCGAACCTCAGATCCTCAGCTATGGTCATGACCGAAAGAATGAGATCCCGACTACAAGCAGCTGAAATGAACTTCCTCTGGAGGGTGGCTGGACGCTCCCGGAGAGATCTCAGAGTAGAACCGCTCCTCCTCCACATTGAGGGGAGCTAGTTGAGGTGGCTCGGGCATCTGATCCGGATGCTTCCTAGACGCCTCCCTGGGGAGGTGTTCTGGGCATGTCCCACTTGATGGAGACCTCGGGGAAGACCCAGGACACGCTGGAGAGACCACGTCTCTCAGCTGGGGTCCCCCCAGAGAAGCTGGAGGTGGAGACTGGGGAGAGGGAAGTCTGGGCTGCCCTCATGGCCCGTTCCCGGAAAGAAAGAAGATGGATGGATTAAAGGAGTAGAAGCTAGTTGTTTAGTTACTGATGACCAAGAGGACAAACTAGCTTACATAAATAATTAAAAACAAATCCTATTCTGATTATTTGGGTAATTGGGTTGCATGGGGTAGAGTCAGGGCTCTAGATTCTAGATTCTGCGACTGCCCCCATCATCGTTCCTGATGCTGAGTACAGCTCGGAGGTCTTTAGAGGGCAAGGTCAAGGCTTCCAGATGGTACAACAATATTTGTGGGATGCCCTGCCGGCTGCTTGTTTGTCCCTTCATGTCTATGTCAGTCAGTCTGGAAGTTGGGACACTCGTAACTCATGTCATTTGTCTCACCACTCTAGAGTGATGAGTAGTGGTTTCCTGGTGGCTCAATACTTTCCAGACTGGTTCATACTGTGCCATTACAGAAGCTTAAAAACCAGCCAAACAAACGGCTGTACCACAGTCACTAAATGGGTTTTGACCAACACATTCTCGCTCCCAAGTTGTCCCATATTGACGTTTGGTTAAGGCTCCTTCGCCTCACTTTTTGACATTTCGGGTGTTCTCAACTCGTCGTTTTTTGATGTGCTGGCTGTGAACCGGAACCACAACACTTAGTGCACGGGGTACCCAGAACCAGTACCCTAACCTGCCATCCGACCAGATGCGGTACTGGACCCAAACTGGTACCAGGCGCGAACCGGACATGAACCAGTATCGGTTTAAGGTTAGGGTAAGGGTACTGGGTTAGGGTACTGGACGCGTCCCAAGGACCAGTGCGCATCTGGTACTGGATCCCATACCGCATCCCGAGGGATGTGGACCCCTGACTTTACGAACAGCCAGCATGTCAGAAAGCGACGAGTTGGGGGACACCCAAAACGACAAAAAGTGATGTGGAAGGGGCCTTAACCTAACGTCACCATGTGAATGAGAATGTGTTGGTTTTGACAGCATGGTCTTCCACGGCATGTCAGTTCTTTCTGCAAGGAATTCTGCAAGCTACATGGGATCAGGGGCAGTCTGAGCTCTGGTCAGGAAGAGCCCTTCAACCAAGATTTGGATGCTACTTTATGGGTTATACGTGCCAAGTACCACAGTACCTGGTCTTCTCAGCCTTCCAGCACAGATCATTAAAGAGGCACCAATACATAGAAACAAATGAGCCCTGTGATATTTTCTAAAATAGATCTTTACCTACTTACAAACTAAAACTTTTTCATGAAAAGGAAGTAGAAACTTTTCTAAATTAAATGTTTCCTTTCTCTTCAGACCCCCCCACCCCCACCCCCACCACCTTCTTCTGCATCTCAGCTCCAAAGCCTTGAGTTCAGGGTCGACTCATTTAATTAGTCATTATTCTATTTTTCCTCCGATGGCAAACCATGTAGGTGCCCGACCTCCTCTAATTGAGCGCTCTTTTGTGTAACGACTGTCTTTGTGAGTGCGGGGGAGAGAACAAGAGCTTCCCTCTCTGTCCTCTGGAACGAAGGTGAGCAAAGGCGGGACGCTCAAAACAAACAGAGAACACACTTTGCATCTGGGCGTCTGCCGTGTTTTTCTTCCCTTGTTTATGTGACGAGCTGGAAAACAGGATGTATTTCTGTGTTTGTCTGCAACTTTTCTGCACATGAAGAGAAGGTCGAGGCGGCTTTGTTCTTTGACTAATTAAATCTCAAGTAATTACCGCGGTGATGAGGATGTCAGGAAAAACAGATGAAGAGGGATTCGGGAGCAACATTCGTCCAAATCGATCCAGGCAACATTTGTCACACATTCGCTGACATTTGCTAACACCTAGAAAACTGTTATGACCATAATTAAGGCTGATTTGATCAGCTTTCTTCTATTTTTCTCAGCTTTTTAAAACAGGTGCACAACAGGCTACACAAGTAATGGGAGCAGTCACTATTGTTCTTGTTGCTATGCAACTCGCTAATTAGACCTAGATGGCTTTCCTAAAGAAACAATGGGGAATGGGTTGTTAAAAATACAAATGGATAACAGCGAGAAAAGAAGTTCTGGTTGATTAGCTGTGGTTGGGTTTTGGTCAGATTGAGCTGAATCTCTGTCATGTTTGACCTTTGTTTTCCACTGAAAGTCTGCTTGTTGTAAAGTTCTCTCTTCTCCGTAAGATCTTAAGTGAACGATCTCAGAATGTAAGGCCAAGGCTGAGCTGCAGAAGAACCAAATGAACCGTAAGTAAACATGGTCATATGGAGTTTTCATAAACACTGACGAGGGATAAAGGAAGAAAAAGTCGGACAAAAATTTGTTATGTTGCTGGGGGAAAATCTTAATGCTGGTCTTATGGTTGAGATACACTCCAGGACAAACGTCATCTGGTTCCAAAATGACTGAAGTGACTTCATTTTGATAAAATGTAAAAAAATTGGATCAATATTAGTAAATATATGTGTATGTATGCAGCTGTAATATATTTATGTATTTATTTATTGTATAAGTCTATGATTTTGTACATATGGATATGTATTTTAGTCAAAATTAGTTTTTTTATGCTTGTGGTATTCGTGTCAATTTGTTAAGTTTTGTTTCTGTGTAAGTGATATTTTTTTGGATGGGCTTTCATAAGCATGATGCTTCAGCAGATTCCCTTTTGGTTGATGTAGATTATTATTCAAAGGTTGTGAAATGTTGAATGTATGTAATCAACCAAATAAATTTAATTCAATTTTGTTGGAACCGGAGCTAATGCCTTGTCTTTGTCCATCTCTGTATATGACAATGACTCAGACTGACCAATCACTGCTTACTTTGAACATCTGGTTCCAATACGACATATTGTGGAAAAATGGAGACTGAATGGAAGTCATGTACTCTGGGTGATGTCACAGTCGTTCAGTCCAATTCTCTTTTACAGTCAATGGTTCTCTAATGCAAATCCAGAGAAGAGTTCCACAAAAATATGGAGCTCATCTTTGCATTTGGACCCCCCACCCCGATCAATTTCCATTCATAACACCCTCTCTGGTGGGTTCCACTGCATATTTACATGATAACAAAAGCCGCTCGGGTAAATTACTTTACTCCACAAGTTTTCTGCCACTTACCCCGAGTCCAAAATGATTTGAAGCCCCAAATGATTTTGAAATCCTTTTAGTAAAGAGTTTATGATGAGACATTATCCAAATCCAAAATGACACCGTTGGAATTCTGAACATCTTTACATTCTTCTTCATTCATATCTTTTAAAACGGTCCAGCTCCATTACATTTCAAGTGTCTTTCTGTTTTGCATATCAAGTCCTCTGTTTTCAGTTTGCAGCAGTGATGCAGTGGTTGCAATCCCAGCCCTAATATTTATCACGTTCTTCCGTTAACCCCACAAACTTAACCTGGTTTTGGTGCTGTGGTGGAGCGGTCAACCTCTGCCCTGCCAGCTCACGTGTCAAACCCCACGTTGCTCCTGGTGGTCACAGGTTGGTCCCATCAGCGTGAGTGAATGGAAATGTGACTGTAAAACCCTTTGGGCCTTAATTAAGGTAGAAAAGTGCCTTATAAGAACAAGCCATTCATCATTTTCCACATTGCTCTAAATATGATCATGATAAATACCAGCAAGTCAGCTTACCTAAATTACTACAGAGTTCTGCTTATGCCAAAGCAGAATGGAAAGCAGGTTGCTAAAGTGACCGGATCGGAGTTTTTAACTCCAACTGTGGGGTCATTTTCAGGGGTAGAGGTGTCTAAATGTGTTTACAGGCTTTTGACGGAGTATCCTTCCACCATAAAGGTGTTCCACACGTCGCTATGAGGAGGAGAAATGCGTTTCTTCGAGCAATTTTTTTCAACCTTTTTTGTTTTTCCTTGACAAAAATTCTACAGAAAACCAGCATCCAAACATGTAAAACAGGGAAACTCTGTAAAGTTCCTCCACAATCTCGTGAACATTTTTTCTAGAATAATTCAGGCAGAAAAGCTTAAAGTTGCGGCTGTTTGTCCTAAAAACACAAATAGTGAAAATTTTGAAGTTTTATTATATTTTATTTAGTCTTAATACAAAATGTAACTTCAACCAAAGATGTTTTATTTATATTTGGGTGAATGAATCGTTTTATTTTAATAGCTTAGTGCTAAAGTGCTGTCACGTTAACCCAATGCATTATGGGAGATGCAGTGCAATAAGTGACACAGATGCTGGACAGACTCTGGTCTCTGAGCTTCATTATTTTGTTCACTTTTCCATGGTCTGACATCAGATCCCACGGGAAGCTATGGCACTAAACAAAACCTTTAACTGTTATTTTGTTGGAACTTTGAGACTTTATGAGCTAAAAAAGTGAGGATGTGAACAACCTATGATTGGTCAGACAGATGACAAAAATGATTGGTGGAGACACTTGGTAACTTATTTCCTAAAAACAGCTAGCTGTGCCGCGGGACCGTCATTCTTATCCAAAAGTCTTTATTGGAATCAAATAAACACAGAGAAAACAGTATTTTATGGTTTTTTATTTTCCTAACTATTCAGTGTTTTATCCGAGCCCGATTGGATGAAAACAGAGCTGATAGAAAATGTTTTTAAAAATGTAATTTCCACCTAAACATCTCTAGTGGTTGAAGAAGACTGCTCTAAAGTATAGAAATGTACACGTCAATGTTCGAACTTGTTGTTTTTGCATGACTTATTAAAATGATAAAACCAATGTTTTGTCATGGAGTGGTAGTGTCGTCTGAATTTGACCATTTTTCTATTTTTCCAGAACTTTCTGTTTCTTCTGATGCAACATCCAGCAGGATAAGACTCCATGTCATTAGACTGGAATCATCTCAGACTGGTTTCTAGAACCTGAACCTCCACAGTCATCAGAACCCAATAGAACCTTTGGGATGTGGTTGGACAGGAGATTGTCATCATGGATGTTCAGTTGACAAATCTGCAGCAACTGTGATGCTGTCAGTCAATACGGACCAAACTCTCTAAGGAATGTTTCCTCTTTGAATCTATAGTATTAAGGCAGTTCTGAAGACAAGAGGGGGTCGGTCCAACTCGATGGTAGCAAGGTGTACTTCATGACTTATGAGTACTTTTAGTCCTGTAAGTATGACTGTATATGTCGCTCTTACTGAGTCTGGTTCTGCTATTTAGAAGCAGGAAAGTGATCAATGTACGGATGATTTCTTGCGTTTTGGGTCCTTCACCCCCAGTCTTGTGTCATCAGTCGTCCACAGCTCTCTTCCTTTCTGATCAATGCGGATCTGGTTTTTCATATCATCTACTTTGTCACCTGTTTTATTCTCCTTTATTTCATTTTTTTTAGTGAATTAAATCCTTCAGTTTCCATCTCCATTCCGGTTCTAAGCGGAGCGTGTTTTTGTTGGTCTTCTGCTTTCAGCCGCTATACCAGGGGCGGGCAAACTTTTTGACTTGAGGGCCACAAAGGGTTCTAAAATTTGGCATAAGGGCCGGACAAGGAGCAGATGGAAGGAGAGATTAGGTAATCAACCTCATAAACTAAAAAAATAATATGGAATTTAGAGAAAAACATAATTTAATTTGGATTCAAATTCACATATATTCATTTAAAAACAGAAAATTTGGGAGTTTTAATTTCTAAATTTTGATTTTTGTTCTCTTTGGGTGATCCAATGGGTTGATGTTCTTCAGAGGAAAATGTGAACTCAAAGAAATGCTGCATTTATGTGGTGTAGGAATAATCCGAAAGATCACCATCTGAATCAGAAAGGAACACACACGAACGTCAGAGAAACAACACCATTCATGGGAATAAACCAGAAATACAATGAAAATAAAACAATAATTAGGATTTTTGATTCAATGTATTTTAATTTGGAGGGCCACATTAAGTAGCTTAAGGGGCCGCATGTGGCCCCCGGGCCGTAGTTTGCCCACCCCTGCGCTATACCGTTAAATGTGTGTTTTGGGAGTCTTGACCGGCGTGTTTTCTTCTGAGAGGCAGCTGATGCAGTGCAGCTTCTTCATGTTGGAGTCATTAGGAATGTGAGACACATACACACTCGAACAAACAAACAAACAAACGTGTGATGGGACGGTGTTCCTTGTTACCTGCAGCGCTCCTCTCCAAGGGCGCAGGGGTCTGATTTGAAAGCCCTCATTGAAAGCAAAATCTCTTCGATGATGAAAGACGTGCAGCGGGAGAAGCTGCAGTTTGGTCTCCAGTAAACCTCCTCAGGGAACAGTGGAATAAAAACCGCGACTGCTTCACTATTTCAATGCTTGCTTCCTGAGTGCATTGATCTGAACGACGTGCAAACAGAAATCTGCACACAGACACAACAGCTCCTCTCCCTGAACTTGACATGTATTTTTATTAAAGTAAGCAGCTGTTCGATAGCGCTAAGGAGTTCAGGGGATTGACTCTGGCATAATTATACCAAGCTCCGCATGAATATGGCCCTAATGGAGTCTGAACACTTAACCCGGTCTAAATGCAGAAGGGCAGCTCAATAATTTTTTTTTTTTTTCTTTTCCCTGACTTGAATAGCAGCCAGCTTTCTCCCAAACAGGACAGGTACGTTCAGTGACGTTCCTCTGAAATAATCACAGGAGTGTCAGAACCCGATTCTTACGGTGGAGGCGGCTGGTTTCAATGGTACTGAGGCGGGAGTCGCGTGAAAGTCCAGCAGCAGCACGAGTCGCAACCAAGATTTAAATATCTGAAGACTCGTATCTACCAATCAGGAACTCAGCTTTGGTCACACGGCGTTTGCAGAGACTCGATCCACAAGTAGAATATGAATCCAGAGTGAGTATTTCTGTCATGACACGCAGAGACTGCCGGCTCAGGTGTGGTGCCAAGGTCCGTTCCCCCTCCAGAATGTGCGTCCCCAGTCTCAGGGAGCGGAGATTTGAGGGCTGTGGTGACGACTCGATTCACAAATCAAGCTCAGCGACTCACAAATCAAACCACGATTCTTAATTTTTATTAGAATGTTTGTTGCTATGTTTATGTCTTTTTACTGGATGCATGAAAATTGAAATTATTTGTATTAAATCACTATATGTTTTTAAAAACAGGAGATTAGGATGAACAAAACTGATGAAAACACAAGGATTTAGAAACAATGAAAGTTTGTTTTTTTTGTCCACCTTCTGGTTAAGTTCAGCATCAACATAAACAACAAACAAAAACATAATATCATTGTTGTTTTTGATCCTTTAACTACAAAACCTGAAAATATTCTCCACAGTTATTCCATCCTCAAAGTTCTTAAACATTTTAAGCTCCAAGCTTTACATTTTGGTGTAGAGCCCGAAGGAGAAAAGTTGTTTTTTTCTATGACAGAATGACAGAATCAGCTGATTCATGTTGATTAGATCCCTTCATCTGTGCAGTGCAGCATGTCAGCGCGAGGCTTCAGAATCTGCTGGAGTTTCCTTAATCGCGTCGAGTTGAAGGGTTACTGTAGAATGTAAACACTGGAGCTAAAGCTCTGGTGTTGAAGCTTATTCATCTTTTTCAGAAGTTGTGTCAGTGAGCTGAACTTCAGTCTCAGTTTGACACAAACATTTGTTTACTTCCAGTGACGGTGACTCTTTCAGTTTTAGTTCATAAACTTAAAATCCAACATTAATCTGCATGTCAGAACAAAAAACACATCACTCCAAGATAATATTCTGATACACTCTACTATATTTGTAAAGATCACGAATCAACGATCTTGGACGTCAAGAATATTCGTACTTTGAGCAGTTTAGTCAGTTTGATATATTTTTGACCACTAAATGAGAGGAGAAACAGATTCTGTCAGGCTCTAATTTTGAATAACTGTCAGTTGTTACATGCTTCCATAACAAAGTCACTTTCAGAAATCGTGTTTTTTTTTTTGTTTGTTTTTTTTTTAGCACAAGAAGCTGCCATTGCTTTACATAGACCAGAGGTCTGCAACCTTCAGCGGTTCAAGAGTCATTCTGGAGGATTTCTTAACGATAACATCTCAGTAGGAGCCACAAAGTCTTATTTCACCCTTTAGAAAAAGAAGATTTTTATTTATGGTTTTGTTTCTATTATGATAAATATAAATACATTTGTTTTTTCAAGAATGAATAAAACAGGAACATAAAGAGAAAATAGTCTTTTTTTTTTCAAAATATGGATTAGTATGAATTTAAAGGTCTACACGACTTTCTTTCAGAATAAAAGACATCCTGTACCTCATAAAATCATCTCAATGCTGGGAATGTATTCATAGGAAGAAAAATATCTGTAGTGATGAAAAATAGACAAAACCACAGTTTGTGGTGCACCTCAAACAGAAATTCATGAACCTAAATAAAAAATAAATGAACCTAATGAAGTGACCGTATCATGTTTTTATAAATATAATCCTTGATTTTTTAATTTAAAAATAGAAAATGCTCCTTTAATTCTGGTTGTGTGTACTGACAGAACCAAACATCTGTCAAAATGTTTCCGTTCTGGGAAACTATAAAGCTGAATGGATTGGAGCATTATGGGTAATGTAGTCCAGATCCTGGTGGAGTGATACACATGGGACTGCGATGTCAAACTCAGGCAGGTGGTAGGCAACAAAAAAAGGGGCAGGACATACAAATTTGTCCCCCGAATGGCGTTCGGTGTGAATACACGTTAACAGGCTGCAGTAGTGTTTCTCTGTGGGTTTTAAAAGAGGATAAATATGAATTATAATGTTGAAGTTGAGTCATGGCAACTTAAACTCTTCGTCTTTGAACGTGTCGCTGCTCATCCAGAGAATCTTCATCAGTCTGATGACTATGTTGTTTTTCAGTGGCTGAACGCTGAACAAGAGCAAAACCAACAACTCTGGCTTTGACTCAGGAGACCCATAATGCACAGGGAGCCTTTTTGACGTCTTCTCCCTGCAACTACAGCGTTACAACAACAAACGTCTCTCAGCACATCTGATTGAATCCTCCGAGCTCTGTCAGAGCCTGCAGAGACATCGATGTGCTGCTGGATTCACTCATTTGGAAAAGAAAAAAAAAACAGTAAAAAAAGGCAAAATGAAGTTCATCTGAAGGGTTCTGGCATCACAAAGGCGTTTCACATCTTCCTGAAGTGCATTTCCATGGCAACCGATGGTGCAAACCCTCCTTCATTACAAGCTGCATGTCAAGATGCAGCATAGAAATCAATCAGTTCTCAAAGTAAATCAAAGGAGACACTGTGTAGATGTGTGTGTCGATGAGTGTGAGGGGATGTGTGTGTATGTAGATCTGTGTGTAGATGTGTGTGTGTGTGTAGATATGTGTGTGTGCAGATGTGTGTGCGTCTTTCCATCTTATTTTCTAACTTTGACACAAAGTGTTGCAGTTATCAGCAGAAAGCATGAGCCTTTTAGAAAATATATGTAAAAAAATTGATCTAATTTAACGTCACATATTTTTATTTCTCTTCTTTTATTGAGATAAATGATCAAATCTAAACACAAAAATCAAACCAGGAGGAAGCAAAACTAAATATCATCCTAAAAGACATCAAAACAAATGACCATCAACCTCCTTTGAAGAACTCTGAAGCGATGAGTATGATCGGACCTGCATGGAGAACCTCATTTTCCTTTGATCCTCCTGGTCAGGACGGCCATCCATGCTCCTCGAGAGCCCGTTCTCCAGCTCTCCCTGGACTGTTCGATGCTGAAAACCTAAATCAGGATGTGGGATCACTGGAGTCAAGCTGGTCAGGGATAACAGGAGGGTTAAAGCTCTTGAGGTCCACGGTTCCCCTGATCCAAATTCTAAAGATCTAGAGCAGGGCTCGATAACCTTTAGCAGTAATCGTCTTTTTCTTACTGATCAAACCACGTTGGAACCGCAAAGTCTTGTTTTACCCTTTAAGGAAATTTGATACTGCTTTGCTTTGTAACTTTTATGATAAATATGATTTATTTTTTAATTGAATAAAGCAAAAATCTCAGAATAAATCTTAGCCCGCTCCAGTTTGGGTAACTACTTCTGGTAACAACTTCCAAAAAAAAAAAGAAAGTCCCTTTTTAGGATTTTCTTTATATTTTGTTCGAACAAATTAATCATTTTGTGGGAATGCTTTAATTATATCGTTGGAACTAAATAGTCATCTTTGTTTTTCTGGGGTTCTGTAAAAAAAAAAAAAAAAAGGCATAATCATAATTAAAAGAGCAATGGGAACTCTTTTATAATAGATCAAAAGATGATGGGAGTGAAACTCTGAAGCCTTTATCCCACACGCCGGAGAAAACATTTACAGTTTGATGTTTTATCTAAATCTGCTGCATCCCAGCTGACACAGTCTTCTGCAGACGTTTGGTTTTCTCTAGAATGTGACTGAAGGTCTGTGTGTTCTGTCTCTCATCACATCAACGTGGTGATGATAAATGGTTGGGCCTGAATTTACCCCGAGACTTTCTGCTCTGATTAAATGCTCCATTAGTAAACCTACAACCCCTTCATCAGACTCATTCTGCTGCTTTTTATTTTGATAATAAATGATTAAGTAATGGAGAGAGATCCGGCTCTCAGGATCTTTGGCAGCCGCAGTCTCCGGGACACCGGAGCGGGCACACTCGGCCGCTCCTTTGTCTGCCCCATTGACATGTAAATGTCCTCCTGCTATAAGGCATCAGCAGAGAGCAGAGAGAGGAGAGAGGAAA
The DNA here is from genome assembly GCA_003999625.1 of Oryzias javanicus. Classification (NCBI taxonomy): domain Eukaryota; kingdom Metazoa; phylum Chordata; class Actinopteri; order Beloniformes; family Adrianichthyidae; genus Oryzias; species Oryzias javanicus. The sequence continues at coordinate 5,342,008 of CM012439.1, forward strand.
AAAAAAATGACTCAATTGAAATGTCAATAGTAATTTTTGGCATGCAGGGGACATGGAGGAGTCAAGGGCTGCCTCCCGGGAGAAATGTAAAAATGGAGGAGAGTGATGGGAGCAGATAGAATGCTGAAGGAGGGCGGTGGGGGGGTGCAGCCGATGGAGATTGTAAAAAGGATGGAAGATGTAATAGAGGGGGCAGATAAAGTGGAAGTGAGAGTGATGGAGTGGGGGGGGTAACAGTAGTCAGAAGGTGAGCTGTCAGAGAAGAAGGAGCATCCACAAGCAGGATGGGGGGGGTGGGGGAGGACGACGGAGCCCGGGCCCTCCTCTGGGACTCTTCCCCCGTCCTCCTCCTCCACTGATGGACAGGCTGAAATACCACAGGAGCCACCTCCCGTAATGACTTGATGAATGAGCTTCTCCAGAAGAAAATCCCCCGCCGCCCCCCTCGCCGGCAGCCCCTCTCCGTGCTCTGACACGCCAGGAAATGAGCAGCCTCTTGGTTTTAAAGGGGAATATTTGATGCCCTGCACCTGCACGCCGGCCGCCACCAGCAAACCGCCAGACCTGGATTCTATGACTAATCTATAATGTTTTGCAATAAGGTTATTGACAGCAGAAGTCAGTGTAACTTAGTCTCGTCTGGGCGGATCTCGCCAACAGTTCTGCAGCAACAACACAGTGTTTTTGCAGAGCAAAGTCATTAATTCTGGATTTTCTAATCAATACCTCTACCTCAGTCTTGTTTTCCAAATCAATGATGATGCTTTTATTTTATCGTCCTCCGTGTCCCTTGAAGTACGTTTCCACTCACACTTTAGTGAAAAAGAGGAATCAAAAATTCTGTTCTTCCACATGAGGCTCAAACCTGAAAGATTCTGCCCACAGAAATCACAGTTCAGCAGCACAGTAGTTGGAATGAGGAAAATATAGAGGGAATTCAGACTGGAAAAGTCAGTCTTGGACCTTGTGTTGGTCCATATTCAGGCTCCCGTCCACCAGACATTTATACTCAAAACTTAAGCCTGTAATACAGAGGTTGGAACCTTTAACCATAAAAGAACCATTAACAATCAAAACCTATAATGGAACTGCATAGTTTTATTTTAGCCTTTAAGAAATTTGGGTTTGCATTCATGACATTCTTCTTTGTTTTAGTAATAAAAATGAGTTATGTCTATTTTTTGGCACATACAAAAGCAAATATATATATATATATAATTTTATTATAATATATGTATTATATACGTTTTTTTAATTATTACTTTTTCAGTTTTTACATGAATTGAATGGTACATCAAAATGCTCAACAAAAAAGAAAAAAAATAATAAATAATCACTGTGATTTGGTCTCCCCTCCAGCAGATGGCGCCCTAGGCGCCCACCTTGGTTGTCTATCCCCTGGGCCGGCTCTGCGCTGAACAATTTGTATCAAGGTCAGGTACAACACTTACTGTATTACTGCTACTTTGGTACGATGGGTTACGCTGCAAGACATCTGAGAGGCACCCAGCTGCAGGTAACATGGCGGATGGAAATAAACAATGTGGGGATGATGGATTTACGTGTCCAGCAACACCTTTGAAAAAACAATGACATAAAAATAAAAATTCAACTAAATGTAGCAATAATAACTTGAAAGTATAATTTCTGTGCTGCTATTTCTGTGTTGCTCTAGTGTCTCTTTTTAAAAACTGATTTTTTCATGATGTGTTTTCTTTATTGTAAGTTATAAACTAGTCAATCAGATGCCTCAATTAGAGCATGTGTTGCCCTCAAACATTCAAAGCTTTTGATTGACAGTTTCTTAGACCAATCACAGCTTACTAATGTTATTTGGTCCCAAAATCAAAATCGTGGGATATCCGTACAGCGGAAAAACTGCAACTGAATTGACTTCTTTTCTTGGGATCTTCAGGTAACAGCCTTGATTTGTCCATCTCCATTCATGTCAATGAGCTTGGTACTTTTGAGGAGGTGATAGCCATGAAGATACGCTGATAAATGTTCATGATCATGTTAAAAGTTGATGTTAAGAGTTTCTGCTTCTCATCGTTGCTCCTCGTTTGTTGCTCATTGGCTGCTTCATTCCTAATCTATTTACAATAGTGCCTCTCTGCTGAGGATGTAACGATTCTTCAGGAATATGTAAAATAAAACGATTCAAACTCCTCAAAATGTTCATCAGTGCAAAAACAATTTAAAATTGATATGAGGTGATTACACACCGGCCGCACAGTCAAGTGGACACTTTCAATTCCTGGCCTCTGCACACCAAGCGCGAAGTTTTAAGTCGAGCTCTACGCACAACTGTTCAGCACAACTCCCAGATCCAAGTCCCTGATTGGTCGTTGTGCTGCGCTGCTGTTGAACATTCAGTGTTCAGCTCAGCAGCTGGGGGGGATTGTGTGGAGCGGGTGTGGAGCGGTCCCTCACACGGAGCACAAGAAAATGAAAGGATTTGTGATCATTTCAGTATTTTGTACAATTGTTTATTTGTATTGAAAACAGAGAGTTTCATGTAGGGGGCAAAAGGAATAAAAACTTGGGCTTAAAATACTTTTAATTTTATTGTGTTGAGAAAAAATATCAAAATCATGACTTTAAAAGTGTGCATGGAATCGGGGCGTGACTGAATCGTTACATCTGCTTTGCTGCAGTCGTTCCGTTCCGAGTCTATTCCGACTGGACTCAGAGTGAACCAGAGTTCAGTCCGATTGGAAATGAACCGAGACCACCTCCGAAGATGGGTCAGAGAGCGGTCAAGGTCCTCAGTAATACATAAATCAACATTTCACTGTTACACCCAGAAAAACGGATGAAAATCTAAATTCATACAAAATGAAAAATATTTCTCATGTCATGAAACGTTTTTTTTTTAATTTTGCTTCTAGAGTAAAAAAATATGGAATTTACTTTTTTTTTTTTTTTTAATATTGCAGATTTAATTTTAGCCATCAAAAACGAATCCATTCTTCCAGAGGAGCAGCAGCTTCCTCGGAGGCTTTAGTCCAAATGCCTTCAAGCAAACACACAAGCCACGGGGTCATCAATCTAATCCCAGAGGCCGGACTCTGACAGAGGCCGGGGCAATTTCCAGGACAGGACATACTGGGTCAAATAACACGCTCTTAATATTGCAGCTGATGGTCATCTGTGTGAAGCAGACGCCGGAAATAAAGAGAGGAGGAGAAGTCTGTGAGGGTATTAGCATGGAGGACTAACGGGAATATATCTCAATGAAGGAAAAGGTGAATGGAAGAGCGCACGCATTGTGTTATCTCCTTGTGAAGCAGATGTACTTTATCTGCCTGGAAGCAGGAGGCTGCCTCCACAAAAGCCTCTTTTCACCGGTGAAACCCCAGTCCTCACACAGCTCCTCTTGCCAGTTTGGCCTTTTGGAGATTACCCTGAAACTGATCCGATGCTCACACAAGTGTCAGGGCATGTCGGTGAAAGGGATACCTTTCCGTCTGAAAAACGTTAACTCCAGAGCATTCCGGTGGGTAGGGAAACCGACAACGGACTGATACGAGGCTGGAAATGTGACGTTTTAAAGCACGGGTCAAATGCTCTGTCAGGCTATCGATTGGCTTGTCCTCCTCCATTACTCCTGTATTATGTATTGCACACTTTGCCAGAGTTGTGACAGCCTCAAACGCATTAAACTTGAGCGGCTTCGATCCTCCATAAAACGCCACGGCGTGCTGACTGGAGCGCCGTGTTGGGTCGAGATGAGTTACCAATCAAGGACGTGGTCGTAATGCTCCCAGTGCTCTGGAGTTACGATCCAGTTACAGAGATGTTGCCGGGTCGTGGATCTACAACTCCCCTGACTCCTCTCTGCTTCACCTCATCACTCAGGATCACCTGCTGCTTTTCTGTGCAGAGAAACAGTCAAATCTGTCTACAAAGAGTTCGCTGTACCTTTGGTCATAGTATAAACACGTACGATTATAGAAGTACACATAGAACACCTGCTGTTTGTGTCAGTTTTCAATGATGAGAAACCATTGACAGTACAAAGGAGAACTGGACTGAGCATGCCCCCCTACTTCCGTGTTCCATATAGGAAGTACCACTGGGTTGCAAAAAGGCCAAAGTCCCATTGACTTCCATTGAGAAACAGACAGTTATTTCTCAGTCATTTTAAATGTCAGAATAATCATTCTTCCTCTGGTGCTTTCTGCTTAACTTCTTTTTTCTAATCCTAATTTTTTTCTAAAGATTTCTTTCCATTATCACAAGTTATTTGAGTTATAAATTGACCAATCAGATGGCTCAATAAGCGTTTGTGGGTCTGACGTCGAACGTCTGGGGGGTTTGAGTGACAGATGACGGGTAGCCAATGGGAGCAGACTTCATCGATGCGGTCAGTGAAGACCTTTTAACACCTACTTTACAATTCAACAATGTTCCAATCATTGTCCTTCTATTGTTTTCCTCAATGGAATGCAGCAGTTTAAAACAAGGGGCGCAGGCTGTCTCCATCTTTTACTCTGTAGAAATAGATTTAGAGGCTCAACGCGGTTAAACCGGGTGTAAAAAAACACGCTCGCTTTGCAAACAGAAGAAGTTGAAAGTTAACGCGGACGTGCGTTCAGAAAGGCCAGCGTATACAGTCACTGGTTTCAATATGGAAATAGATGATTAGAACTGAGAATGTTTATGTTTCCGGAATATGTGTGGAGACACATCTTTTAGCTCGACAAAAAAGAAAATATGTAAGTCAATACAACATTTGCAGTGTTGCGGGAAAGCTACGGAGAGAGAAAGGGACGGGGCGGCGCGAGCGTGATTGTACGTGCACGCGCGCATGTGTGCGAGAGAGAGAGGATGAGAGCGGAAAGAAAAGGAGCGGGCGATCAGGGAAAGTTGGAGTAAAGCAATGTGCTGTAAAACAAAAGTGAAAATAAATGGTGGATTCCAGCCTCCAACCAGACAGTGTATCTGCCTGCAGAACCAAACACCCGCGGGTTTAACCACGAGGACGTTCATCCAGGAGCTGCAGCAGCTCCCCTGTTCTCCCCGACCACGGTCAGGACGAGGAAGCAGGAAAGGTTAACAGCAGAATCAAATGTTGGAATGGTTCTCCCTCAAAGACTTGAACAATGACTTGTACGATTCTCTCTGTTATTAAAGTGGAAGCTGTTTACATTCCGCTGTCTCGTGGTAGAGGCGTGGAAAGAGGCGGAGACTCACAATAAACTCCCCTCAGATTGGTTGAAGGTACTTCCTATAGATTCCGTGACTCACAGAGACTCGGACCAATCGCTGGTGATTGTTTGCAAAATGGCGATAGCCGTTTCAGGAAGTGACGGTGAAAGCGGCGGCCTACTTTCGCGAGGAGAGGAGGTAATGCATTTCCAATGGGAGACCTCATTGCTTGTTCTGTCCAGTATTTTTACAGTCAATGTGATAAACGATTTGTTTGAAGGGATTGAGGTTGGGATGGGAGCTTCTCTTTTTGCAGATGATGGAGCTATTTATAAGAGGGGTAGAAATTTGGAATATGTGTGTAGGAAAGTACAAAATGGGATGAAAACGTAGAACCTATGTGAGGTTTTACATTTTCAAGACAGAATTGATGGTCTTTTCTAGAAGGAATAAATCAACCCTGAAATTGTATGGTGAAGATAAAAAACTAACATGGAAACTACATATTGGATGAGTACAAAAAGGTACTAAATATGATGAGATGCTGAGTATGAAGGAATTGGGGTGCAGATGGACTATCATTGAAAAGAATCTACACAGGTGTTATCAGAGCGACCCTGGACTATGGCTGTGTTGTATATGGTTCAGCCTCAAGACCCTGTTTTAGATCAGGTCCAGTTTGAGGCTTTAAGGATTTCAACGGGTGCGTTCAAGACAACACGGACAGCGGCGGAACTACCTTTGGATTTACATTACTGGGCGAATCTAAAAAGGCATAACTTGAATCACCCAACAATGAATATATTGCATGAAATAATGGGAAATAAAATGGGTAATTGGGCAGAAAGCACTGGACATGGGGATAGGGGATCTAGCAATAAGTCCCACAGTGCCTTTGCCAGTGGTTCCGCCATGGTTGATTATGGAGAGTTTTGTAGACCTATCTCTGCTAAACATTAGATCCAAATCCCAGAGTCCATCTGTGATACAAAGGTACACAAATGAATATATTGGATATGTGAAAACATACAGTGATGCATCAAAGGGTCCTACGGGGGAAATGGGTTCATCTTTTGTCATCCCTGAATTCAATATCATTGTTCAAAATAAACTTGGTCCATAAATTTCTGTTTACACTGCAGAACTGATCGCTTTATTATTGTCTCTGCAGTGGATTGAGGGGGTCAAGCCGCTAAAGAGCCTTATATGTTCAGACGCAAGTGCATCATTGATGAGTTTTAAAGCAGTTTTTCAGATAGCAGACCTGATATTTTAATGGAGATATGACAGATGTTATAGAGTTTACAATCAGTTGGACTCTGTTGGATTTCTGTACCAGCACACATGGGAATTACAGGAAATGAATTAGACAGAAACTCCAAACAAGCAGCTGAAAAGCCAAATGTAGATATACATATTGCTGTTTACAAAAAAAAAAAGTCTGGTGAAGGGAAACATTATTGACAGATGTCAAAAAAGATGGAAGGGGGATAATAAAGGAAGTGAATCCAGTTGGAAAGATGGAGTATATTGGACGAAATTGACTGGAGAGTAGAATTGTGTCCAGACTTAGATTTGGTGAAACACAATTTAATTATGATCTTTCTTTAACATTAGGAAACACGCCACTGCTAAATGGGATTTTTGTGTTACACAGGAAACCATGGAGCACGTATTGATGGTTTGAGGGACGTTCTATAGAGATGAGTTGACGTCTTGAAGAGAAAGGAATAAAATGGAGAATAACAGATATTTTGAGAAGCTCCAGCAGTTATCCTTTTTTATACCATGGTAAACCGAAGAAACAACAAGAATAAAGTACTAAATATTGATTGAATATATATATATATTTTTTTAATGACCATGGTATAAGCGGGATAATACCCTCCGAAGTGTGCATTATGAGAAATTAACGCAAATTAACACACTTCGCGTCAGACGGTTTGGCCTCCGCGTCGTGCGTTAATTTCTCATAATGCACACTTTGTCAGGTATTATCCCTTACTTACGTAACTTCTTTTTTGAAGCAGACGGAATTAATTAATAAAATATAAGGCAGGGGTCCTAAAAACTTCGGATCCGGCCCTCTTCCACATTTAGCCCGGCCCCCCAAAGTGTTTTGGGTCATCTAGACCTTTTTCCAGTTTTTTTAGGCTATTCTGGCATTTAGCTAAAATTACAGCTACATGCTAGCTGTTTTGGCTAATTTCGGCTCTTTTCAGTTTTTTAGGCTATTTTGAAGTTAACTAATTTTCGTTGCTTTGAATCGTGTGTTCACGGACCGAACTCTGGAACGGGGACTGAAGCGACGGATGGAAACCGGACCGAACCGGTCCAGAGGAGAGCGGTCTGCAGACGCAGCCCTGGATGAGGAGCGGAGAAAACTCCTTTTACCTTCAAGTTTGAATAAATCAGTAAAGTAACTCTAACAGAGAATCATTGGGTCTTCATTTATGGAAACTTGTGATTTCCTGATCCTGAAATTGATTAGATTGAACACTTCAATTAAACGCCTAATAAACTACATTACCCAGAGTGCATCAGAGTGGTGAATGGAAGTTGTGTTCTTGTTTTGTGTTGGTTTCTAAAAGCCACATAAAGTGAGAGCTGAGTGGCTTCTTTAGATCAAATCCGTCACTTCTTTGACAGAATCTGAAGTTTGTGATGGCCCTGACTGTAAATAAACAGTTTTTATTGAGTCACAAACCGCAAAACAATCCTGTTCAACAAACATAAAAAGACTGAGCAGATCCAGAGTAAGGATCTGCTCCAACAGTGAAATACTTTTAGATCATGAGAACACGCTAAAGTGTAAACTGTAGTTTAAAGAGAAAACTCTTGATCACTTTTGAAAATATCAAATATTATATTTTTGTTATTAAACAATGAAGAGTTCTTTCAGCTTCTACAGATTTAAGATGGATTTATTTTCAACAGGTAACCACAAGAGGGCGACAAAGGCACTGAAACTTTCATGAAGCGTTCCCAAATTCACTCTAATAAAAATCCCATCTTTGGTGTTACGATCATGTTGTTCATTTTTTCCATCCAACCACAGGAAAACCCACTGTTCTATTTGACATGTGGAGGAAAATGTTCACAAACTTCCTGCAGGCCATTCACACAGAGGGGGATGACTGGAAAGAAATTTCTTCACTTTCTGGTTTCTGAAGCACCATGTATATTTGATCACACAGTATATTTGAGCTCCAGACTGCCCTGCCAGAGAAATAACCTGCCCAAGCTGCAACAAACTAAGTTTGCAAGTCTGCAATCAAGGTAGGAGAAGAGGTTGTTCTTGAAATGAACTGATGCTGAAATGATGTTTTTGTGTCATTTTTCTGATGATGAAGGATATAGAGGGAGAAAATAAAACTTAAAAATCACATTTTTGAGTCTTTTTATTGCAAAATGTTGTGAATCTGGAGCAAACCTGAAGAGAAAAACGTAGAATTTATTATATAGAAAACATGAGCTTCCACTTGTAGATCCATGAACGTCTTTGTTTTCCTCGTCTGAGCTGGAATCTGGATCAAAACTGCACAACTGCATAGCTCCAATACTGCTCAGCATTTTTGTTGTACCAGTAATGTTAAGTTGGGGTTGTTAGGGGCTGTAAGCTAGTGGGAGAACATGTAAACAGAGAGCTCGCAGCAGCTTGCATTGTGTCTGATTAGTTCTCTGCTTCTGTTTGGTGCAGTGTTGTTCCTCTAACTCTCGACGCTGACGGACGAATAAAGAGACTGTGAGAGGACAGACTGGGGTGGAACTTTCACGCCTTCCCAGGATCCATGTGGAGAGTGAGAACCGGTTACAGAGGGGATCATTAGTGTCCCTTCACGCCATCGTTTCGATAAAGCATCGACTCAGCGGACCGGTGACGCTGCCACATTGGGCTACATGCTTACTTCTCTGCGCTGACCCCAATGTTGTGTCAGAGAGCGTCCAAGTGATCCGTGAGCAGACAGACAGCGTGGTGGTCGTTACATAATGCATGATCACAGACAACATGGAGGGCTGCGCTTTGCTTAATCAGCTGGAAGAAAGAAGCCTCTCCTGCTGGGCACCAGCTCTTCGCAGCTCCTGGCTGTGCTGACCAGCTTCCTCCTCCTCCTCTTCCTCCCCCTGAGGATCAACCGAGGAACCTTTAAATTTCCATTCTCTGTCATGAATCACCCCTTTAATCTGCTGCCACCAGAAAACTCCAAAACCACAACAACACCATAAACACACTCTCACTGCTCATTGGTTGATGCCGCGGTCACAAACGCGATGGGGGGGGCATCGGCACCATCGTCAGGATTTCACGCCGCCGTCAGAGTTATCTGAACATCGCTGGAGGTTTGGTTAAGGATGAAAGTTTCTAATAGAGATGTGGAACATGTTCACCTATCACTGAAGACGAGGTTGTTGTGCATCATCTGCTCTGTGATGACTGATCATCTAAATAGCGGCGAGCAGCAGTTCAGATGACCTCTGAGAAGAGATGAAAGTGAAGCTGCTGGTGTGCAGACCCGACAGAGGAGAAATGAACGTTAGCTGGCCGTGAAGACTCTGATCAGAGCGACTTCATATCTGTGCTGTAATGCAGGAGAAATCCTGTTAATTATGTTTGTGCCTTTCTCATTGATGACTAACTACGTGGCACAGCGGGTGCATGCAAGCAGATGTGTGCACGTATCTAATTTAAGAAGGTATTTATGAGCTAAAATAACAAAAAAATAATAATAATTTGCCGTTCAAACTTAAAAATCTATTACTCCCATTACTTTCTCCTGGGTCACCCTGTACAGGAGTGTGGATTTTTGGGTCGTCTGGGTCTGTGGAGGATGGTAGCGAGGAACAGTCACATCTTAAAGGAAGAGCAGGTGTATCGTACCTGTCTTGAGGCTCTTATGACCTCCTTAAGATGCGTCATGAAAATGGTACGTACCATTATGGTGCGTGGAAGTGTATCGTGAGTATCTATAAGGATAATGTAATCAGCAGGTAGGTTTGTCCATATCCACCTGTAAGGATGTGTGAATTAAAATGTACGACTTTACTCATTTGAATAACTTTTATACTTAAAATTGTTGTATTTTGCATATTTCCTGTTCGATGAAAGTGCAGTCTGCAATGTGAGGCTGCACAGAAATCTGATGACATTCAAACCGGAAGCCTTTATTTTGCCATCTTTTTATTAAATGTCCTCATTTTCCATTTATTAGTGAATGAATTTCATGTTTGTAGAGTTTTTTTTGTGTTCAGATCTGATATAAAGCTGCACTGAAAAGACTCAAGTTGAGGTAGGCAGTAGCCTAGCTCAATTTGTTCTTCAGTTGTTGTCAATAAAGTTTAATTGGTGTCTGTTAGTGTTTTGCTCTGACGGCAAAAAGGATGGATGTGATTTCTAGTATAGAAAAGTTTCAAAGTTGGACTTTTAGTTAAAATGTAAAGAAATAATAATTAGTAAATGATCAGATTGTTGAGATTGAGAGACTTCTAAAACTACAGGAAGATAAAAAAAAACTTTTATTCTAAAGTCATGGAGATTATTACCCAGACAGAGATGCATGTGGACTTCATTTACGAGTGTTTTGTGTGTATGATAGAATGTGTATCTTCTGTTGTGCTTCGTCTATGTTATAGGATGAGCGTCTCATCTCTTTGTTCACACTCTCATGCTAGCTTACAGCCCCAGCAACAAAAATGGTGAGCCTCATCGAAGCTAGACGAACAGTTTGAGCCAGACGAGGAAAACAGACGCTCATGGATTTAGTCGTCTACAAGTAGATGTATCAGAATGGAGTGGAGCAGGGAGCTTGAGACCCGCCGATTAGAGTTGCTTTATACACATAACAGTTTTGCTTCGCTTCAATGTAATGGCAGGCTGTATACTTTGTTTTACTCCTTTTGTGACAACATTCTTCATCCTGTTCCTGGATTTATTAACATTGAATCAGAGTTACGGTCAGGTAAACAGGCTGGATCATAACGTTTCCAGATTTTTGTTCAGATGAATTGAGCTCCAATTGTGGATATTTCTCCCCATCGAGAGTTGTTCTTAACCAATCACATGTACAGGTCAGGCCTTTCGCTGGTGTTGGTGTCACAGACTCCAAATCTAACCTGCTGTTGTAACTACCTGCTCCTGCTGTTTACAACACTCGGCAGCCTGTTTTGTGTGTTCTTTGGCCGATTTCATAGAACCTGACGATGCAACACTGTCATCAGTTGAACCAAGTGTAACAAGACAGGAAGCACACACACTGTGAACCTTTTTAGAGTAAATTTAAGCCACCAGAGGAGGCCTTGAAGGCCCTGACAGCCAACATTTGGTCTTATCCTCTCAAGATGATCTGGATCTGTCTGGATCTTGACTCTGAGTCTGCTTCTGGAGGTGGAGCAGAGCAACACCGTCTTTTATAGAGCAGTGAGGCACAGACCAGGAGGGACCAGAGCTGTGCCGGGTATGCCACCTAGTGGAAATGCCCTAAACTTGAGGAGACGGATTACAGAAATGCACCATAATCATTGAAGAAACCCTACAAAACAGAAACTCTGAACTCAGACGGCTGCTCTGGTTGTGCTTCACGGGGCTTTCATGTTGCTCTTGGATTTACTGCAACTACAAGCTGTGAATGGTGCTCGTTCAGCTCCTCTGCGCCGTGACTCAAAGCTGGTGCTTGACTTTGTCCCTGAACTCAGTGAAGCAAACATCAACAGAACAAATGTCCACCCTGAACTCTGCATGACACCTGAATCTCCTAAGGCCGGTGTCAGCCTGTAATAGCTGGGTCGTTCAATCTCCATTGAGGAAACCTGCTCTTTTAAATCATCTGTCTCTTGCTGATTTACTTCCGTCTGTCTTTTAAGAAACTCATTTTGAACATTGAGCCCGGACGCGGCTATCCAGCATGCTAACAAGGTCAGGCTGGGGGTTAGTTTGTGACCGTGATGGGATCCACCTTTGACCCTGAATGCCACTAGACCTTGAGTTAAATGAAGAGCCTGCAGATGAACTCATGGGAGAGAAGTGAGGATGCAGGAAAAGTGAGACGAGCCGACAACAACAGCTCCTGTCTGCTGCGTCTCAAACCAGAAGAAGAAAAAAATAAATGTGATCAGAGTTATTTTAGCTTTTATTGGTTGAATAGCAGTTTAAAGCAGGAAAATGTGAAAACAAATTGAATTCAAGCATGATAAAATTGTCTGAAAAGCATATTAAACAAAATGAAACTAGAGAAGTTGTATTCCCTGCGATGATTCTGGTGTGAATGCATTTTGCATTTTACTGAAGATAATGAAACTGTTTCCTGAAAATACCAAAACAATTTATTTTAGTTGATGAAGGGATTTGCTGAAAATGCTAAAGCTATTTACAAAATGCTAAATTTGCTAAAAGAATGGAAATTTCGTTAAAGTACTATGAAAGAGCTCTGAAGTTTACCTAAAAATTTGAAGTAAGTTTGCTTAAAAATCCTCAATACATTCCACTTTTGCTAAAACATGTAGCGTTTTGCTTAAAGCTAAACTCCAAATTAGCCCAACAAACCTTATGCCAAATTAGTCTAAAAAGCTAGCATGTTGCTAAAATATTAGCTAAACTCTAACATAGCCTAAAAATTCTCAGTAAATGCCAATTTAGTCAAAAATGTTAGCATGTTGCTAAAATGTTAGGTAAACTAAAAGATTAGCATAAAAACTATAGTAAATAATGCAATAAAGTTAATATGTTTCTATATTATTAGATAAATTCTAAATTAGTATAAAAATTCCTCAGTACAAGTGGTCAAAACGTTAGCCTGTTGCTAAAATATTTGGTAAACTCAAAATAGTCTAACCTCAGTAGATAACAAATTAGCCCGAAATGTTAGCATGCTAATAAAATATTGGCTTACTTTTTAAATAAGCATCAAAATACCTCAGTAGAAATTATATAAGCCAAAACATTAGCATGTTACTGAAACATTAGATAAACTCAAAAGTAGCCTAACAAGCCTTAGTAGACAACAATTTAGCCCAAAATGTTAGCATGTAACACATGCTATCTATCTATCTATCTATCTATCTATCTATCTATCTATCTATCTATCTATCTATCTATCTATCTATCTATCTATCTATCTATCTATCTATCTATCTATCTATCTATCTATCTATCTATCTATCTATCTATCTATCTATCTATCGCAGTGGAGCAAACTTTAGCATGGTTGATGCTGCAGAAGTTCCTCAAAGGAGCTGCAAATATTTGGGAGAAAAGCCAATATCTGCTTAGCCCAGAGCAGCATGGTCCCACTGGTCACTACACACTTTACTACAGGAGTGTAACTAATAATCAATGTTTCCAACCAGGTTTATCAGTCAGAAAAGACATGTTTATGCCAGCAGGCCGGACAGTGGTGCAGTGGTTAGCACTTCCACCTCACAGTGACAAGGCTCTGGTTTAAAACAGGCTTCACAAGTTCCTTGATGACTCGAAATGGTCCTTAAACGTGAGATTTTCTGGTGACCTGCTCCGGGTCTACCCTGTCTTCACCCAACAGTTGTCAGGATAGGCTCCAGCAACCCCGTAACCTCAAGAGATTCAGGAGATGGACAAAAGTCCCACTCTGATCATCTTTTGATCTGTTTTTTAAAATAATTCCCAATGGTCTTGTAATTTTGATTATGCTGTTACAAGCAAAAATAAAAAATAAAAAAATCTGCGTTGTTTTCAAGGACATAGTTCCTGCAGAGCGACAGGAGTTTGAAATGTGCCTCACTGGCCTCATTTGTACTGATTGGTTTTGGTACAGTCTGGTTTAATTCGGTATTTGGAGCATTTCCATTATAAAAGGGATCCATTAAACAGTTCTGACCGTACCTCTTGAGGCCCCCCATCTGTTGTAGGTCCATAGAAAAATAGAACGGGACGGTTAGGGCAGAGTCGCTATTGCCCCCTGCTGATTGGCTGATTCCTACCCTTTTAAATCTACATACGTCAAAGACTTATCTATGAAAATCATCAACTTATTTGTGATATACAAACTGTTCTTTTTTTTTTTTTACATTTATGAACATTCTGTGATCTTAGTGTGAATTTGCTGATCAATAGGCTTCGGGTGAAAATGTATAAATAAACTTAGAAGTCGACCAAAATGAGTCTAAGCTGTCAGTAAAGCTCATCTTAGTTTAAGATTGTAAAGCTTTCACACAACATCAGCATTACTGGATCCAGTCTAGGAGCAAAGTCCATTGTTTTGTTGAACTATCAGGGATGACAAATGCATCCTGGACATGTTTGGACTGGAAGGCCCAGCTTCCTTAATCACTCTATTTGATGACCTTGGAGAATACCAGTTCACAGGATCAAACCCCACATTTATAATCCTTTGTTGAAAGCCAAACTCCTTTTTCATTTTTTCTTCAGCTCCCATAACTCATAAAATCTGCCGTTTTGTTGACTTCTCCTCCACTTTAGCTTTATAACTTTCACCATGACGACTTTTGTTCAGTGACTCCACATTCAGAAACACAGATCAGACACATGCACACAGACTGTAAGGCTCTGCTTTAGAATCTGGGACACAAACGTATTGAAATTGTTGGTATTTTAAAAGGAGTCATCACACGGCGAATCTGAAAGTTGATGCAGTTATTTGTGCAATGGACAGAAATGGTTGCAATGATTTAGGGAAAAAAACTATAGCCTTCATAAGCTTGCTTTTGATAACTGAACCAGAGGCGCCATCTGCTGTCCGTTACTTGTAATGACAACTGGAAAAAAAGGTCAATTTACATCAGGAGTGTCAAACTCGTTCCTTTAACTTTGTTCACTCTTTTAAAAGCCAACTTAAAACATTTTATTTTGAACTGAATCTGTTTTTAATTGGGCTTGTAATGATTGTCTTATGTGGTACTTGCTCCTGTCCTTTATGTTTCTACCTTGTGAGGTTTTGTCTTTTATTATTTTTACCTTTTAAAGTAATTGTTTTCATCCTTTTAACTTGTGAAGCCTTGTGACTTATGTCTATGAAAGGTGCTATATAAATAAAACTTACTTACTCACTCAATCCCACCAGGGCCAAAAATCCAAAACAAACCTTCGGTTGCTGGACGAACGATAAACATTTATTGAACACACTAAAAATACATTTTTGAATCTTCACAATCTACTGGAATGATGTTGATCATTGAAAAGTTAAAGATTTTGTGTTTTAGTGTGTAACTTAAACACTTAAGCACATAATGTGCAACCATGAGGGAATTCTGTCACAATGTCTGGAAGATCGCTAATGTATTCAACATCTTTCTTTTTTTAATTATTATGAAAGATTAAGTCAAAAAACACAGCCATCTCAACAAAACTATATTTTTCTTGTAAAAATAAGAGTCTGCATTGTAGCCTCAAAACATAAACATATAACAAAAGTAAACATTGCTCCTCTTATCTGAAATCTGAGTTACAAATCAATAACTACACACACGCACAAACTGGATGAGTCTATTTTATCTCCATAAAGAATCTGTTGGATCGTCTATAATATTTAGATTTTTAATGTAATAATATATGCTGATTGGTTTTATGATTATATATTATTCTCTCCAAAAGAAACCAATTCAATATTTGTTTTAGCCACTGGTTTACACTCGGTCTGTTAATGTGTTTCCAAACCTTTTAGCAGTTAATGAAGACAACATGAAGAGATCTGACTGTGGTGGGTAGAGTTTGCTCAGGGCCGGTTAGCCCTGGCCCTCAAAAGCCACATCCTGCCTGTTTTCCAGTTCTGCTGGACCAGCTTGCTCCTGATATGCTGATTGAAGTATTTCCACGTTCTGACAGACTGAACACGCCTGTTTTCGGCGGTCAGCATCAAGCTGGGAAACAGGAAGGGCTGTGGCTTCTGCCATTCCAGTTATCATAAACCTTATAGGGTCTTTTACCTCTCCATAGTGGCTAAAAATAAAATAGCAATCACATTTTTTGTAAGTAAGGGTTACTAAATTAGCATTTATTTAATTTAGATTAACTAAGTTTATACATTTAAGGCTGAAGTGCATCTTGAAAATAAACAATTTGAAAGTTTTTACGTCTCTACTGGGTTGAAGAGGTCTTGTTTGCTCTATGTTACCTACAGAATACACCGATTTCAAATTTTAAGCAAAACTTTTTAAAGTACTATACAAAAAATTAAAAAAAAGTCTGATCTTTTGTGAGTTTAAAGCACACATTATCTTATACTGTCCAGAGCTTCATGTCTTTTATTTTAAAAGGAAGTCATGCAAGCTTCAGTCAAGTGTAGAAAATAATTTCACATGTTGAGAAAATGCTAGTTCTTTTTGTATTTCTGTTTTTATTCGAGCCACAAAAGAAAAATAACTCATATATATATTGTTTAAAAATGCATTTTGATGAATGAAAATAAGTATCAAAATAATACTTTGCGGCTAATGATGTGTAGAAAACAATCCTGGCCAAGATGTGCTCAGTTTTGTTTTATTTTGAAAAGTCTGCGACGGAAGTAGTGCGCTGACTCCAGCTGCACCCGGAAGTTTCGGGCTACGTGCCTTCACATAAGGATGGACTGGAATGAAGAGGAAAACGTAAGTCAGTTTTGTTGGTGTTTTTCTACGTTTGAAAGAGAGCTGCTTCTTCGACGTGATGCCCGGTGGAACGTTTTAGTGTCACTGCTGTGGCGAGTGTTAGCATTAGCATTCCGGTGGTTAGGTTTAGCATGTGTGCTATAAGCGGAAAAACCTGAATAGACAGGTTTGAGTCGAGCTGGTCGCCACTGTCTCGTTCTTACTGGGAAGAGAGAACCCCACTAGAAGAAGCTACGTTATTCTTCCCTCCGCCACGTCATATAGGAAGTGGTTCGGTTCGGTTTTGATGCTTTGACAGCTCGGACTGTTCAGCCGTTTCCGCGCGCACTTCCCCCACCTGTTATTGTGTAATTGCAGTCCTCCTCCTCTTCCTCCTCCTCTTCTTCTGAGGAGGTTATTTCACCATCAATGTTTACCTTTAATGGCTATGTTCGTTAAAAATGGAAGCAGCCATGCCCCGTTTTACACAGATTCAAACAGAACTCCAGCAGACCCAGTCTTCCAGTTGATCCTCTCCAATGAAAATAGTGTTTCTGACGTGTTCGTGAGACGCTTTTCTGATGATGGATGACTTATATTTAACAAATAAAGCTCAAATTTGCATTTCTTTATTCAAATCGAGTCAGGAGGAGCAGATGAAAAGATGTATGGAGAGAAAATAGTCTCATCCGCTGTTGTCATGGCTGAGGGGCCAGCGCTCCAGGAAGAGCTCTGGGCTTTTACTGTAGAAAAAAGGGGTGTCAAATATACGGCCCGCGGGCCACATCCGGCCCAGTCATGTAGAGAAAAAACATATAAGGATGTTGGGGGAAAAATATTAGATTCTAGCCCATTCCTATTGCGAGTTATGGTTATTTTAAGAAATGGCCGCAATGTGCAATTCCGCCACTAGGGGAAGCAAAGGAAAAGAAACACTGGCATAAGAAGAGATCAAGAAATAAATGTCATTTCTTTGCAAGTGCTGGGTTTATGTCCGAATTCCCCCCTACTCATTATGTAGTGTAGTATAGCAACTGATGCAAACATTTCATGACTTTTATTTATTTTTCCACTATGTTCTGAAAATGTGAATGGTTTATTTATAAAACAAAAACCATCAAAATAGGGTTTTTTTGTACAAAATTGTTCGACTGCAATGCATTATGGGCCTATTTTAGCTAATCTAGTGAGTATCAATGCACCCTAGTTTTTGCAAAGACTTCTGTGAAATTTTTTTGTTCACTTGATTTTGGAATTAGTAGATTGAGACAGCACTAGAAAACGACAAATGCACTATATAGTGCGTAGGGGGGAAATTCATACAACGCCTCAGTGTTGAGGAGGACCTAGCTTTGCCTTGTCTTGGAACCAGCGCTCATGGAAGAGCTCCATGGCCACGACGGAAAACTTCAGACTTTTTTATACAAATTTTCGGGGAATATCTTTTTAAGAAATTTGGGAAATGTGAAATTTTCCCCAGATATTATTCACAATCTAAGTTCAAAGTGGTTGATAAGAGAACTGATGACCGAGCATTCTAGCAGCCTTAAACCTAAACCAGGGGTGTCAAACTCAATCGTTCACCTGGACCAAAATCCAAAACACACCTTCGGTCACAGGCCAAGTAGGATAAACATTTACTGAACAATATAAAACTATATTTTTAAAACTTCAAAAACATACGAACATGGTACCCTAACCCTAGCCTGACCCGCTTCTGGAACCAGTACTGATCTGATCCCCGTACAGACGGTCCAGTACTGGGTTAAGGTTAGGGTTAGAATACTGGTGCGGTCCATGTCCCTGTACCCGACCGGTACAAACGGTTTTCGGCCTGGAGTTTGGGGAACCTTGATTTAATTGAATTTCAAAGTGAGTGTTAGTGAATTAGCAACGACTTCATGCATCTGTTTCTGTCACAGGGGCACAGCCACATGCATGACAGCTGTCACCACGGCCACGATGGCCACGCTCACAGCCACGGGCCGAGAGCGGCAGCATTTGCCGGGATGGGTAACCTGTACACGCCTGCCTATGGGCACTCGGACAAAAGCATGGATCAGATGATGGATGTTGTTCAGCAGCCCAAGAAACGCTCACACATGGATGACAGCAGCAGTTGGGACATCGTGAAGGCTACACAGTGAGTATTCGGGAGCAGCTCTTTCTGGCTCGGCTACCATCACAGTCCCTCAACCATCAGCGGACCTGTTTTACATGGGATCGAATCAGCTTCAATTTGAAAAAAGAGATTATGATTTAAAAAGAAAAAAAATTAAACTTGAAAGTACATATTGAAAATTTTAAAAGCAATATTGAAAATAAAATGTACATTTGGAAAAAGAAATTCAAATTTGAAGAATTGTAAACATAAACTTCAGCTTTTTGTTTCTCTTCCTCTCTGCCTTCAGTCCTCAATTTACAGTTTTAATTCAGACTTTTCTTTTTCATTGTTGAGCTTAATTCATGGGGAGATGTATGGAGCTAATATTATTTGAAACCCAAATAAAGCAACTTTAAAAAAATATTGGCACTTTGATCAGCCTAGAAAGCATTTTGGTTTGTACACGATAACCTTCTGCTTTTTACACCTGTCTTTGGACAACTTCAGACTGTGATAGTACGGACTAAACAGACAGTTTCTGACCATAATTATCAGAGTCAGTGAATGCACTGGGACTGAAGTTACCAACCTCATTGATTCTGATTGGTCCTTCGTGTTTGCACCTCCCCCCATGGGGCCAAAAATTTAAAACCTGAAATTTTCAGATTCTAAACTGAAAAAAAAGAGTAGAAAGTGAAAAAATGTTGAAACTGAAATTTTGAGTTTTGAAACCCCCAAAAAAAGAACATTTGAGCGGAAAATAATTTTGGTAATTTTAGAATAGCAAAAAGTTTCATACACTTAAATTTTGTTTTTCAACCAAACATCAGTATTTTTTTAAGTTGTTTTATTTGGGTTTCAAATAATATTGGCCTCAATTTGGCTCCATAAAGGCGAGGCTTTGAGCTAATTGGTCACCGAGACATGATTGACATCAGGTGATAGAAATTATGAACTCAATGAGCTCAAAACCTCTAATTTATATATTTTTTGGGGGGTATTTCTTCCAGTTTAAAATATTTGTTTTTTTCCTTTCCCTAAATCCTTGAAGGGTGTCTTTCAAGTTTCCAAAATGCGCTTTTGAGTTTAGTTTTTGAGGGAAGCTATCTGATCACTGCTAGCTTTGTGGAAAAGGGTTTGTGTTAGCCCGGGGGGCGGAGCAGACGGATTACACTGAAATACGTGAACTGATCAAAGTACAGCTTTTTTGGGGTTCTTTATAGTGACAAATGAATGTATAATGCACTTAAAAGCTCAGAAAGTAGAATTTTCATGGTGTGGTCCCTTTAAGGTTTACAAATGAAACAGTGTTTGACACCGTTATTATGTTTCACATCATTGTCACTGACAAAAAACTCACAAAGTACCGGCTAATATTCTTTTAAAAGATGTGTGTTTTTGTAACGGCCGGATCTTTGCAGGTTTGGGATTCTTGAGCGCTGTAAGGAACTAGTGGAAGCAGGATATGACATCAGACAACCAGACAAGGAAAACGTCACCCTGCTGCACTGGGCAGCGATCAACAACCGCTCCGAGTTGGTCAAGTAAGAGCTGCTCTTCCTTTTTCTGTCTCTGTAACCGTTCATTCCATCGTTTTTACTACTTTATTGTTGGGCGAGTGGAATTTGAGGGTTTTATTCCAAATACACAGGAGTATGCCTCATCCTTTCTCAGGATTTTACAACAGTTTAATACTCTATTTAATGTGTTTTAGAAATCTGTAAATGTTGGACATGAATTGGGGATATAAGGGTTAGAACTGGGCGATAAAGTAATTCATTCAAATTTGCTTTAGGCGATTTATTTTTTGGGAAAATCTGTCTTTTATTTTCTCAACTCTCTGCTTTCTCGGGCGTCCGTTGTTTGGAGTAAAGTTCACGTTCCCGTGTCTCACAAAGCGCAGACATGAAAGCAGTAGCAAAGAGAGGGAGTGAGAGAAAAAAAAAGCTTGTTTGCTATAAAAACGAGTACTGTGAGAAAACAAATGTTACTGTGACCACGCTAACTCAACCTTGTGAGTAACATGTCAAAAGCAGTCTGATGTTATCTGTGTTAGCATCATCTTTAGTGGAAATACCAACAAACTCCAAAGCTTCAAATAATATTTGAGATTTCCAAAACATTCTTGAACATTTATTGTGTTTTTTGTTCAAATCTTCAACTGTTTTTAATAAATAATTATTTTTCAGAACTTTTTTCAATAAAGGTATAATTATTTTTCTTTTTCCATCGATGAAAAACACTTCACCAGCACTTTACTCTAAAGTAGGGCTGGGTTAATTAAATTGATTTGAATCATTCTACCCTTAATAGATCAATAATCGATCCATAAAAATATAAATTGATTTTGCACACAAAGTTAAAGTCCACTAGCTTGATGCTAACATTTAATGGGATTTCCCACAGGACGGCTAATGCTAACACTCAGTCAACCTTAGCATACATTCCTGACTAAATGAACATCTTTATAAACTCGCAGGTATGAATTTTTCTAACTCGTTTTTTAAAGTAACTATTTGTGGTTTAAAACGTAATTTTTTTTCTCATACTGTCTTCTTCTTAAGGAATAAGGTGAACTGCTTTAGTGCTTTCGCCACCTAGTGGCCAAACTGAAACGCCCTCCAGGAGAAGAAGAACAATGTTTACAATGTTAATGATTCATAATTTTTGTTAGAACTTGTAACACTGTCTGATATTGACAATCTCGTTATTTCATTGATACATTTTACATTTTGTGAAATGTATCAGATTAATATAAATATATTCAAAACATATAGTAGATTATTAATATATTTCTAAACATTCGTTCATCTTCATGACTGCTTTGGGGTCGCGTGGGTGCTGGAGCCTGACCCGGCTACTGATGGGCGATGGCAGGGTTAACCCGGGACAGGTCGCCAGTCTGTCACAGATTATTTCTAAACAAATGTGTATGAATGCGTAAACTCAAAATTTAATTGAATCAAATTGAATTGAGAGGATCAAAAGAATGGAAAATCTCTGAATCGACTCAATCCAGTCAAATCAATTCTGGAACTTATAGGCGATACCCAGTCCCACTTTAAAGCTGTATTTACCTCTGGTGAAAGTAGCACATTTGGTTTGTTTAATTCATATACTTTAAATCCAACAATATTTTGCAGTTTCAGAGAAATAATTACATTGCCTGAAGTGTTTTTTTTTTAATTATACTTCATACTTAATTTATAAATATTGTATATCTCTGATCTTGGGGATCACAAATACTTTGTTTTCCGGAGTATAAGTCTGTCTGGACTATAAGTCTGTCTGGACTATAAGTCTCTCTGGAGTATAAGTCTCTCTGGAGTATAAGTCGCTCTGGAGTATAAGTCTGTCTGGAGCATAAGTCTGTCTGGAGTATAAGTCTGTCTGGACTATAAGTCTGTCTGGACTATAAGTCTGTCTGGACTATAAGTCTGTCTGGACTATAAGTCTGTCTGGACTATAAGTCTGTCTGGACTATAAGTCTGTCTGGACTATAAGTCTGTCTGGACTATAAGTCTCTCTGGAGTATAAGTCTGTCTGGACTATAAGTCTGTCTGGACTATAAGTCTGTCTGGACTATAAGTCTGTCTGGAGTATAATCGCTCTGGAGTATAAGTCTGTCTGGAGTATAAGTCTGTCTGGAGTATAAGTCTGTCTGGACTATAAGTCTGTCTGGACTATAAGTCTCTCTGGAGTATAAGTCTCTCTGGAGTATAAATCGCTCTGGAGTATAAGTCTGTCTGGACTATAAGTCTCTCTGGAGTATAAATCGCTCTGGAGTATAAGTCTGTCTGGACTATAAGTCTCTCTGGAGTATAAATCGCTCTGGAGTATAAGTCTCTCTGGAGCATAAGTCTGTCTGGAGTATAAGTCTGTCTGGAGTATAAGTCTGTCTGGAGAATAAGCTTCTCTGGAGTATAGGTCGCTCTGGAGTATAATTCTGTCTGGACTATAAATCTGTCTGGACTATAAGTCTGTCTGGAGTATAAGTCTGTCTGGACTATAAGTCTCTCTGGAGTATAAATCGCTCTGGAGTATAAGTCTGTCTGGAGTATAAGTCTGTCTGGAGAATAAGCTTGTCTGGAGTATAGGTCGCTCTGGAGTATAATTCTGTCTGGACTATAAGTCTGTCTGGACTATAAGTCTGTCTGGACTATAAGTCTCTCTGGAGTATAAATCGCTCTGGAGTATAAGTCTGTCTGGACTATAAGTCTCTCTGGAGTATAAATCGCTCTGGAGTATAAGTCTGTCTGGACTATAAGTCTCTCTGGAGTATAAATCGCTCTGGAGTATAAGTCTCTCTGGAGCATAAGTCTGTCTGGAGTATAAGTCTGTCTGGAGAATAAGCTTCTCTGGAGTATAGGTCGCTCTGGAGTATAATTCTGTCTGGACTATAAATCTGTCTGGACTATAAATCTGTCTGGACTATAAGTCTGTCTGGACTATAAGTCTGTCTGGAGTACAAGTCTCTCTGGAGTATAAGTCTCTCTGGAGTTTAAGTCGCACGTTTGGGAGAAAAGTCTGACGTTTCAGAACAAATCCTCCAAGCTAAGTGTAGCTAATAAAAATGAAACCACTCAGGTTCTCTTCCATGTTTGCTTTAGACGACACTTCTTCTTGTTCTGAGACTGTCAGTTGTAAATACTTATACTCAGATGCAGCGCCCTCTAGTGGTTGTTAGAGGAAACAACTGCTAAAAGATAACCGATATTTACTGGGAAAATAACAAATATATGAACCTATTTATGTCTAGAAAAAATAAAACACAAACAAATCACTCCTGAATATAAGTCGCACCCCTGGCTAAACCATGAAAAAAAACTTCAACTTAAACTCCAGAAATTACGGTACTTATAATAATTTTTCAGTACAAGTATCCCTGTTTTTGGAAACTCTCTTTGCTACTCTTTGCTACTTGTGATGTTATTTTAGCTAAAGTTCCATATCTAATAGTTTCTTGCAAATTTCTGACAGAGTATTGCATCATAAAGTCAACAGCTTGCACTGTTTATTCAGAATATTCTGGGAAAATAGATAAGCAGAAACAATATCTTCTGAGTATTATGCACTCTGACCGGTCTATTTCTCCTAGATACTACATTTCCAAAGGGGCGATCATTGATCAGCTCGGTGGAGATCTCAATTCCACTCCTCTTCACTGGGCCATAAGGTGTGGCTTTAGGCCTTTCAGACACACGGTCAAGGGTTTGTTGACTTAAATGAACGAGCTCATTTTCCGAGCCCTCTCCTCCCAAGCAGGGCCACCTCCCCATGGTGATCCAGCTGATGAGATATGGAGCCGATCCTTCCATCTCAGACGGAGAGGGTTACCGCGGTCTCCACCTGGCCATCCTCTTCCAGCACATGGCTATCGCTGCTTACCTCATGGCTAAGGGACAGGTCAGCCTCGGACCGATCCAGAAGCATTTTGGAGCCACTTGATTCTAATTCCATTTTGTTCTGGATCAGGAAGTCGATGGGCCGGACTGTAACGGACAGACTCCGCTGATGTTGGCAGCCCAGAAGATTATCGGGTCAGTGCTTCACAGAGACATCAAAAAGGGCTCGTATTTCATCAGAACCCTTATTATTTTTGCTCGTTTAAAAATGAAGGAGAATACAATCCCCAAGTTCAAGAGAAGCTTTTGAAATGTCGTGAAAAACAATGATTTTTTTCTGCCCCAGGCCTGAACCCACAAACTTTCTCATCAAGAACAATGCCTCCGTGAGCGCCGTGGACAAGGTGAACAGGAACACGCCCCTGCATTGCGCCGTTCTGGCGGGAAATGTGGACGCTGCCCACGTGCTGCTGGAGGCTGGAGCGAGCGTGGAAGCAGAAAACATAAACGTACGACGGATCAGACTCCCATCTGCAGACCATCCATGACCTCATTCATTCATGAAGACAGGATGTATATTTCTGAAGTTAGTTTGTCACTGAATGCCTTCAGTGAACTAAAGGGCTCATCTGAAGCTGCTGAAGCCATAGTCACATGTACCTATACGGGGGCTGACCCGTTTCTGGGTTGTCCGGTACCGTTGAAGGTTATAGAGAGGAACAGCTGCATCTGAAGCGCAGTGTGTCTACAGAACATACAGTTGTCTTGCTATCCTTATAGCCTTGCTCCCATTAAGTGGTTTGTTTTCCCGGCGCATGCGTGGTGTAGACCGCTAGCGTGTCGTTGTAGTGCGACAACTAGAAAAGCAACAATAATGGAGATCATTTAGCAGCTGCTTTCCTTCTTGCTTTACTTTTTGTACATTGTGTATAAAAGGAATTTAATGTTGTTTGAAAGAAGTGGCGGAAAAGAAGAATACCTTCTTCAGAAGAGGCTTCACCACTGCTGTTTTACAGGCAGAGGGGAACAAGCAATTTACTACATTTAAAAGCTCTGACTCAGAGAATCCATAAAATATTTTAAAGAGTGAGGTAGGAATGGGATCTAAAACTCAACCAAGCATCTCCGCATCAACCAGGACAAAACTCCTCAGTGTTGTTGGAGTGTTCACTATGAGCTTTCACCCACAGCATACCCGTGGAAATAAAATGTGCATGAACATTGTTCTGATTAGTACTGGCAGTGAACGTTTCTTTTTCTCTTTGAAGCATCATTAATCTCCGTATCAAAGATCCTTTGCGCTTTAATGTCGATCATTTTCACGCACACCTTTTGTTTAATCTCAATAATCCACGTTCAAATCAGCTCTCCCAATTTGTCGCTCGCTTTCTCCACCAGGAAATAGTCTGGTCCCATTCTTCACCAGGAAAAAGACTTCTCCGTTCCTTTAGCAGAAAATAGTCTGCTCCCTTCTTCCATCAGAAGATAGTCTTTTCTCTTTCTCCACCAGGAAATAGTCTGGTCCCGTTCTTCACCAGGAAAAAGACTTCTCCTTTCCTTTAGCAGAAAATAGTCTGCTCCCTTCTTCCATCAGAAGATAGTCTTTTCTCTTTCTCCATCAGGAAATAGTCTGCTCCCTTTCTCCTCCTTTCTTCCCAATATCCCCCTCTACTTGCGTCATTCTCGGATACGCACCACTTTTCTCCCTCACAATCTGTTGGAATGACCGCGTTAACGGTTGAAAAATTACAATATATTAAAGATTTTGTGTTTAAGCTTCACCGGCGACTCTTCAGGGATTAAAAGGTTAAATACGTTCTTGATTTCACAACACATGACCGGTGTGTATGCAGCAGTATTTACCGGTACGTGTTGTAGAAGTGTTCACTATGAGCTGTCACCCGCAGCATGCCCGTAGATATAAGATGTGCGTGAACCTTTTAGCTCCACAGGATCACATCATAATCTTCATCCTGGATATTTGTCCGAGTCACCTCTGTACTCTGTACAGATTGGTCCGATTCTTTTTACCCTCAGACGCCCGCATCCACCCGTAAGGGCAGTTGTGACTATGGCCCAAAAATCTGAGGGTTCTTAGTTTGTCAATAGTAGGAAAATGATTCCATTTGTGTTGTTGTTGATGTCAAACTGCAGTTTGAAGTCAGGTTTTATGGTTTTTTTTTGTTCTCGGTGCATTAATACCCCTGTCGTGTGCTGTGTAGGGTCACACGCCCATTGACCTGGCCCACCAAGTGCACAGCCCGCTGCTGATCCACATACTCAACCATGTGAAACACGAGAGGATTCGCTCTAATTCCCGCTGTGCGCGGATAGTCAACAGATACCGGGTAAGTGGGAGTTCAGAGCCTCACAAGCAGATTTCTGGGCTCATTTGTCAGTGTTTTGTTTTCCTCCTCAGGCTTTTCTGCACCTCTTGTTCTGCACCGCTGTGTTTGGATGCGTTGGCGCCATCTTTGATTTGAACTCTGAGTCCTGGTTGCTCAAAGCAATCCTGTTGGCCTGTGTCATTGGAGTAACCCAGCTGGTGTCGAGGTGTGAACTCTTGACAGTTTTTAAACAAACACCTGCTTGTCTGAAACAAACTGCGTCTGTACCAACAGGACTTTCCAGAACTCCAACTTCCAGTCTCTGCTACCAGCTTCAGCTCTGATGGCTTCAGTGTTCTGGATGCTGGTCACCTGGTTCCTCTGGTTTCTGCCAGATATCCTTTCAAGATTCTAAGTGATGCTTTAATCTGAGGTGTTAAACGTCAGTCTTTGAAGGCTGGTGCCCTGCTGGTTCTACAGGTATCACACCTTATCTGCTGATTCTTCAGGTCTGAAATGTTTTCATGAGAAACCGCCTGCAAAAGACATGTTAGTTTAAAAAAAAGAAGCAGGGCGTATAGTGCGTCTGTTTCACTCTTCAAAGAAAAAGTCTGAAGGTCTCTGCAGGATTTGCTTCTTCATGGTCTTGACTTTTAGTTTGCAGAACTTTTTTTTTTTTTTTGAGATCCTGTTGAAAAGTTCAGTTAAATCAACAGAATCAAATAAAAAATTACACTGTTTATGAATATGCAGGAAGTAAAAAAAATATTTATTTTGAAGTAAAACTTTATGTTTTACCAATATTAAAAAGAAAAGTAGTTATTCCTAATAATAATCGCAGAAACTGCATTTTTTAGATCAATTTTAGCTAGTTTCAACACACACATATATCTATCTATCAAGTTAAGAATTTATGAGTATTAAAGTCTTAAATTCACAAGATTTGAAGTTGTAAATTTTACCCCCAAAAAAAACTTGTACATATATGGGATTTAAAGTTGCAAATTTACGAGATTTAAAGTCGTAAATCCACAAGATCTAAAAAGAAAAGTTATTTATTTCTAAATTAACTTTCAAAAACGATTTTAAACTTTTTTTTTAGTTAATTTCAATTTCAGAAATATTTCAAATAAAAATATTTCTACTGTGAACTGCTAAAACTGTTTTTTTAACTTAGCTGGTTTCAAAATGCTAAATATTTGTTTGTAAATGTTATTTTCCTCCATGATCTACAGAAACTTTCTCTTTTTCAACGCTGTTTTTAGCTCCACCAGTTTCTCTGTGTAACCGAACGCTCCTTAACCCCTCCCCTTCACATGGGCGGAGCAGCACGGTTCAGATTCTGTTCACTCTGAGTGCAACTGCGCTGCTCTACTACTACATCCGGACCTGCAGGACCGACCCTGGTTTCATCCGAACCACAGAGGAGAAGAAGAAAATGGTGGGAAGCTGTAAAGACGAGCGGGCCGGCGTAACCTCAGGCATCCTAACCGCGTGCCCTGTTGTGTTCCGTGTTTCAGAATGTGGTGGTGCTGGCTGAAGCGGGCTTTTTGGATCCGAGGATATTTTGCACCTCTTGTATGGTGAGAGCGACGCCGCAAAAGACCTCTTTATAATGAAAACCTGCTGCTGTTAATGCGGTCGTGGTGTTTGCAGGTGAGGAAGCCGGTGAGGGCCAACCACTGTTTCAGCTGCGACGCCTGTGTGGCCAAACAGGACCACCACTCTGTCTTGGTCAACAACTGTATCGGTACGACACTCGAGCACTTCCTGTTCTATATGACCTGCACCAATGCAACACGGTCTGACAGCATCACCCGTATGTCATAAATGCGTCGAACCTTACACCTGCTTCATGTAGGACTGGCCGATATTGGAATTTTTTTTTCCATATCATGCGATAACGAAATAAATCCTGCTCAAATAAATATATTTGTCAAATTTGAAACACTCACACAGTGAATGTACAGAGTCCTTTGGATTAATCTTATTTAAATTGTTTGCCACGTCTTAGTAATGCAAACTGTTTACATAATAGAGACACATGGAGCAGCTCGTTAGCATTAGCATGCGAGCATTAGCGTCTAGCAAAAGCGCTGTCTTCAAATCAGGGGTGGCCAAACGACGGCCCGGGGGCCACATGCGGCCCCTTAAGCTACTTAATCTGGCCCTCCAAATTAAAATACATTGAATCAAAAATCCTAATTATTGTTTTATTTTCATTGTATTTCTGGTTTCTTCTCATGAATGATGTTGTTTCTCTGGCGTTCGTGAGTGTTATTTCTGAGTCAGAAGGGGATTTTTCGGATTTCTTTGAGTTCACATTTTCCTCTGAAGAACATCAACCCAAAAAGAGAACAAAAATCAAAATTTAGAAATTAAAATTCCCCAATTATCTGTTTTTAAATGAATATATGTGAATTTTAATCAAAATTAAAGCATGTTTTTCTCTAAATTCCATATTATCTTTTTAGTTTATGAGGTTCATTACCAAATCTCTCCTTCCATCTGCTCCTTGTCCGGCCCTTATGCCAAATTTTAGAACCCTTTCTGGCCCACAAATCAAAAAGTTTGCCCACCCCTGCTTCAAATCAACCCTTTGTTATTCATCTGTCTGTTGCTGCTGTTAGTGAAGCTTCTTTATCCTCCAGTTCTGCGAGTTTGTTTACGTTGCGTGCCGACGGTACACGAGGAGATCCGATACGATTCATGAATCAAGTTCAACGATTCGTGAATCGAACCACGATTCTTACTTTTTAATATTATGTTTATTGCTATGTGTTTATCTACCAAATAGAGGAAAATTCAATTCAATTCAATTAGATTTTATTTATATAACCCAAAATCACAAAGAAATTTGCCTAATTGAAAATTTAAATTATTTGTATTAAATCACCAACATTTAAACCTTTTACTGTATTTAGAACAGTAGATCAGAATCAACAAAACTGAAAAAAAGACAAAAAAAACCACAAAAATTCAGATAGAAAGAAATTTTGTTTGTCATTTTAAACTTTTTCTGTCAACCTTCTGGTTAAGTTAATAAGATGGAGTTTTGTTAATTGCGTCAATTGTTGAAGAGTTATCATTACCAAAAGAATGTAAACACTGGAGCTAAAGCTCTGATGTTAAAGCTAATTCATTTTTTCAGAAGTTATGTCAGTGAACAGAACTTCAGTCTCAGTTTTTGAACGGAAAAAATCTCTCGCTAGTTTTACTTTGAAAACCAGAAGCTTCACCGTTATGAAGATTTGTTTACTTCCTGTGACTATCGCGGCTCTTTCTGCTTTGTTTCAGTTTGTAAACTTAAAATCCAACATTAATCTGCATTTCAGAGCAGAATACATCGTTACCAGATAATATTTTGATCATATTTTACTACAAGTTACTATATTTATAAAGATTGTGAATCAGCGATCTCGGGCGTCACGAATATTCATACTCGAATTTCTGGCAGCAGATCGTGAGTACTCGAGCACCCGGATACTCGTTCTTGCAACTCGTTCTTGCAACTCCTGCCGGCAGAGCTGGGGGCTCATGAGCAAGCCCACAAAGGCCTGTGTCCTCTCACCATGAGCCACTCCAGAACGGTATGGAGTCCAATCCCTGTTGAGGGACTGAGTTGAGGTCAAGTGGAGGTGAGCCCAACTCCACCTAGCCGCTACCTCTCTACCTCCTGCACTAGCTCCGCTCCCTTCCCTCTAACACAGATGGGAGAGTTGTTCCACGTAGTCCATTCAGGCCGGACCAACCAGGGCTTGTGGAAGAGCCCCGACCTCCAGAGGCTCGCTTGTAAGACCAACCAGGCCTGCTTTAAGAAGCATTGGAACTGGGTCTTGATGGTTTCCTGCAATTGAAACTGTGTTAAATGTTTGGGGGTTTAAATATTCAATGTTGTCAACTCCTAAATTAGTTAACTGTTGTTTAACCTCTAGCTATTTGTTTGTATAACAATTGTTTAACAAACAAATAGCTAGAAGTGACTGAATAATCTCATTAGCATTTTATTTGAGTCCCTTGGAGAAAAATTCCAAAAGAAACAAAAAGTTTAAAACACAGAAAAAAAAAACCCTCCTCTTTTATCCAGGCTTGGGACTGGCAAAGTGATTTTAAAAATCACTTTGGCAGAGTTTTTTTTTTTTTTTGTATTTTTAATTTTAATTTTCTTAATTTAGAAATAAATTTAGCGGCTGGCTTAAATATTTTACGGGGGAAGCCGGAGTACCCGGAGAAAAACCCCCAACAGTTCGGGTGGAACAGGATATTAAAGCAAAGAATGAAGAGTGGGAATAAACATCATGTGTAGAGGGAAAGTGTCGGGGAGAATTTCAAGTTAAACAGTATTTTGACACTCAGCGCTTCTGAATGTTTCTTCACATTGACTCTGTTCCACAGTCTTGTCGCCAGCCGCATTGACTATTGGGATTCCCAACTCTTTGGCCCTCCCCCAGAAATCCCTCTACAAACTTGTCCAAAACTGAGCTGTTTGGACAACTAGAAACTCCACACTTTCACTATTTAACTAAATAACATATGTTGTGTGGCAGCTCCACAGGTTTCCTGACGAATTCAGGATTGAATTCAGACTCCTGTCTATGCACTTACACATGTAATTACATACACAATTTACCCCCCAACAATAATAATAATACATTTAAAAATGTAAAGTAACTAGATTGTAACTTGATTTTTGGACTTGATCCTCTGTGCATAACTTGTACAGTGTCTTTGCTTGACTTGAAAGATGCTTTCAATTAAATATTTAGTTATTGGGCGTTTCCCTTTGAAGTTGGTGACTATTTTTGCTCCACTTTGTGTCTTTGTGTATCTTGATGTCCGGATTAATCTGTCGTTTCTGTGCACCTTTCATAAAGAAATATTGTCCCATCACTTGCAATGTCATCCATACCATCTGGTGAGAGTGATATGTCAGTATCATTGGCTTGAATGAGGACGTCTTCTTTTGTGATATAAGTGTAGAAGTGAGCAGATTTTTTGCTTAGTCTTTCATGACAGATAACAGAGGCCAGGCGGTATTTCTGGGTTTTACCATTAACTGGAATCTCAATGGAGCTCTCTGCTGTCACTTCCCGTCGGTCCATACCTATGTCCGCGTGTCTTGGTAGATACAAAGTGATCAAGTCCGCGTCTCCAAACGATATTTGACTTTTGACATCTGCTGAGCACATTTCACACTTTGTATTTCCATAGATATCTTCAATGGCCTCTTTAAAAAGAGAGGTAAGAGAAACTCTTTTATCAGAGTGTTGTGCTACAAAGAACACATCATCACTCTGATGCTCCGTGTTGGTGGTGTAGGTGCACTGGTCGCACGTTCTTGTACATCTAATCTGAAGGCTGGTTTCTATTCCACACATGTTCAGCCAGCCCAGAAATGGTTGCACAAAGTCAGCTACATCGTTTTGTTGTTTGAACTGTAATTCTGACCTGAATCGGCTCAACTCTTTGAGAACAGGCCGTATAACCGATGCCTTAAAGTGATGGCCGGGATTGTGCAGTGCTTGAAGAAACATTTTGGCACATAGTGGTGTCTCAGAAATGCTCTCCAAGTCGTTTCTTGACAGAGGCTGAAGTTTCTCCTTTACTATGTTGAGGTTTAATGCTGCCTGTAAAGTGGAGTTCAGCCAACAGTTATTGAAGCCGTTACTGAACTTGCACACTGAAGAAGTTGAGGGGGGGGTCTTTGGATGGCTAGTTGAGTTTTGTTGTGTCTTTTGGTTTTCCAACATAATTTCTTCAATCCAATTGTTTAACATAAAGGGAGTGATTGAGGAAGACTCTTGGGTGTCTAATAATATTGAGATCCATTCAGAATCCAAATATGGGTTGAAGGTGTCCACACTGGCTTTTTCCAACTCATTTCCATTTGGATCACATGGAAGTTCAGATTCAAAGATGAAGGGCTCGAAGGGGGAAAAATCAGACGGTGTAGTAGAGACGGTAGAGGGTTCTGAGGATGTCCCATCCTCATCGGAATCTGTGTTTTCTGAATTTACGATGGCATTTTCAGATGATGTTTGGCTTGCATTTTCTACCAAACATTTCTTCAAGGTAGAAGGACTGATGGAGGGAGATTCAGAAACTTCAGTGATGTCTGGTGATGCCGAAGACATCCCAGTCAGATCTGAACTTGAATCTCCGCTGCTCACACTGGTTGTTTCAGGCACATTTTCGTTTGAATCTTTAGCAATTTCTGTTATTGAAACTAAAGACTCAGAAAAGACCAGATCAACAGGTGTGGGGATGTCAGATTCTGAAGACTTCTCATCCTGATGGGAACTTGAATTGTCTGTAATCACGCTGGTTACGTCAGGTGATGCATTTTTCCCCTTTTTTCCAAGTTTTTTCTTTAGCCTTGAAAAAGGCTTTTTGACTGTTTTGAAGGCTCTAGAGAAAACGCGACTAAAACCGGCAGACTGTCCGAAACAAGACATCTTAACAGACTAATCTGAAAGAATCGTGAATCGAGCTCCAGGAAGTCGCGTCTTGAACGTCGAACACAACTGACAGACTGACAGTAATCCACCTGTATTTATAGCCGCTGGATTCAACAGATCACATGACCTTTTCTTTGATGCCATCATCAGATCACATGACCTTTTTTTGATGACATCATCAGATCACATGATCCCCTGCAGATTGGGGAATCCCTTTAACGATGACATGTTTGTCAGCATGAATTGATCAGTGTAGTTTCAGTCATTTGTGATTCAGGCATGGTAGGTAAGCTCGCTCAGGACTGACAGATGGTGATGTTGCGTTTCTTTTGACGATAGAACGCATGTGTTTATCAAGACAACATACTACGTAACTTCTGTCCGTCCTCTAATCCTCTTTGGGGTCACAGCGTTGCTTGAACCTATCCCAGCCACGGGGTGAAGAAGGGGTTCACTCTTCATGGATTGCCAGTCCATGGCAGGGCCATGCAACCACACACATTCATACTTGTACTTACCGACAACTTTAAACCTTTAATCCCATTTTCTCAAACCGATATGTCTGATAATTGATATAAAAAAGCGTTTTAAAAACACTAATCCCTTTAAAAATACAAATATTTTCCAGAACAGATCCCTTCCTCTCTGCAGCAGCTCCCCTGACAGCGCCTCTGACACGGGACTCTTTCCCAAGCGCTGGTCACCAGTCACGGGGACAGCGAGCGGCGCCCGACCTTTCTAAACAGCCGCAGGTTGGAGTGGATGCTCTGGTCTGGTCTCCCCGCGGAGCTTCTCTGTGGTGGTAGAATGCAACAATAGCAGGGCGAGGTCCTCCTAAACACAGACAGGGCGGAGAGGGTTGATCAATCCACCGGCCGGTTACGAATTAGGAACACAAAAAATCATGAATATGCACGCGTAAATCGGAGTGACACTTATTTCTAGGGCTGTGGGTCGTTGCTCAGGTGGCGATCGTTACGATTCACCAATCAAGCTCAACGATCCACAAATAAAAAAAAAATTTTGTTTGTCATTTTGAACTTTTTCTGTCAACCTTCTGGTTAAGTTCAGCAGTAACAACATACAGAGGATAAAAATCACTAACGTTTTGGATCATTCAACAACAAAACTTAAACATTTCTTCCACAGTTTTCTATCCTCAAAGTTCTTCAATATTTTACGTTCTAAGCATTACATATTGGTGGAGAGTCTGTATGAAAAAAATATTTTTTTCTGCAGCAGAATCCTCTGATTCACGTTGATTACATCCGCCTTTTAGCAGCGTGAGGCTGCGTTTCTTCAGAATAAGATGGAGTTTCGTTAATTGCGTCAACCGTTGAAGAGTTATCATAACCAAAAGAATGTAAACACTGGAGCTAAAGCTCTGATGTTAAAGCTAATTCATTTTTTCAGAAGTTATTTCAGTGAACAGAACTTCAGTCTCAGTTTTTGAACAGAAAAAAGCTCTCGCTAGTTTTACTTTGAAAACCAGAAGCTTCACCGTTATGAAGATTTGTTTACTTCCTGTGACTATCGCGGCTCTTTCTGCTTTGTTTTAGTTTGTAAACTTAAAATCCAACATTTCATTTCAGAGCAGAAATACATCGTTCCCAGATAATATTTTGATCATATTTTACTACAAGTTACTATACTTATAAAGATCATGAATCAGTGATCTTGGACGTCGCGAATATTTGTACTCGAATTTCTGGCAGCAGATCGCGAGTACTCAAGCACCCGGATACTCGTTCTTGCAACTCCTGCCGGCAGAGCTGGGGGCTCATGAGCAAGCCCACAAAGGCCTGTGTCCTCTCACCATGAGCCACTCCAGAACGGTATGGAGTCCAATCCCTGTTGAGGGACTGAGTTGAGGTCAAGTGGAGGTGAGCCCAACTCCACCTAGCCGCTACCTCTCTACCTCCTGCACTAGCTCCGCTCCCTTCCCTCTAACACAGATGGGAGAGTTGTTCCACGTAGTCCATTCAGGCCGGACCAACCAGGGCTTGTGGAAGAGCCCCGACCTCCAGAGGCTCGCTTGTAAAACCAACCAGGCCTGCTTTAAGAAGCGTTGGAACTGGGTCTTGGTGGTTTCCTGCAATTGAAACTGTGTTAAATGTTTGGGGGTTTAAATATTAAATGTTGTCAACTCCTAAATTAGTTAACTGTTGTTTTACTTCTAGCTATTTGTTTGTATAACAATTGTTTAACAAACAAATAGCTAGAAGTGACTGAATTATACCATTTGCATTTTATTTGAGTCCCTTGGAGAAAAATTCCAAAAGAAACAAAAAGTTTAAAACACAGAAAAAAAAAACCCTCCTCTTTTATCCAGGCTTGGGACTGGCAAAGTGATTTTAAAAATCACTTTGGCAGAGTTTTTTTTTTTTTTTGTATTTTTAATTTTAATTTTCTTAATTTAGAAATAAATTTAGCGGCTGGCTTAAATATTTTACGGGGGAAACCGGAGAACTCGGAGAAAAACCCCCAACAGTTCGGGTGGAACAGGATATTAAAGCAAAGAATGAAGAGTGGGAATAAAACATCATGTGTAGAGGGAAAGTGTCGGGGGAGAATATTCAAGTTAAACAGTATTTGACACTCAGCGCTTCTGAATGTTTCTTCACATTGACTCTGTTCCACAGTCTTGTTGCCAGCCGCATTGACTATTGGGATTCCCAACTCTTTGGCCCTCCCCCACAAATCCCTCTACAAACTTGTCCAAAACTGAGCTGTTTGGAAAACTAGAAACTCCACACTTTCACTATTTAACTAAATAACATATGTTGTGTGGCAGCTCCACAGGTTTCCTGACGAATTCAGGATTGAATTCAGACTCCTGTCTATGCACTTACACATGTAATTACATACACAATTTACCCCCCAACAATAATAATAATACATTTAAAAATGTAAAGTAACTAGATTGTAACTTGATTTTTGGACTTGATCCTCTGTGCATAACTTGTACAGTGTCTTTGCTTGACTTGAAAGATGCTTTCAATTAAATATTTAGTTATTGGGCGTTTCCCTTTGAAGTTGGTGACTATTTTTGCTCCACTTTGTGTCTTTGTGTATCTCGATGTCCGGATTAATCTGTCGTTTCTGTGCACCTTTCATAAAGAAATATTGTCCCATCACTTGCAATGTCATCCATACCATCTGGTGAGAGTGATATGTCAGTATCATTGGCTTGAATGAGGACGTCTTCTTTTGTGATATAAGTGTAGAAGTGAGCAGATTTTTTGCTTAGTCTTTCATGACAGATAACAGAGGCCAGGCGGTATTTCTGGGTTTTACCATTGACTGGAATCTCAATGGAGCTCTCTGCTGTCACTTCCCGTCGGTCCATACCTATGTCCGCGTGTCTTGGTAGATACAAAGTGATCAAGTCCGCGTCTCCAAACGATATTTGACTTTTGACATCTGCTGAGCACATTTCACACTTTGTATTTCCATAGATATCTTCAATGGCCTCTTTAAAAAGAGAGGTAAGAGAAACTCTTTTATCAGAGTGTTGTGCTACAAAGAACACATCATCACTCTGATGCTCCGTGTTGGTGGTGTAGGTGCACTGGTCGCACGTTCTTGTACATCTAATCTGAAGGCTGGTTTCAATTCCACACATGTTCAGCCAGCCCAGAAATGGTTGCACAAAGTCAGCTACATCGTTTTGTTGTTTGAACTCTAATTCTGACCTGAATCGGCTCAACTCTTTGAGAACAGGCCGTATAACCGATGCCTTAAAGTGATGGCCGGGATTGTGCAGTGCTTGAAGAAACATTTTGGCACACAGTGGTGTCTCAGAAATGCTCTCCAAGTCGTTTCTTGACAGAGGCTGAAGTTTCTCCTTTACTATGTTGAGGTTTAATGCTGCCTGTAAAGCGGAGTTCAGCCAACAGTTATTGAAGCCGTTACTGAACTTGCACACTGAAGAAGTTGAGGGGGGGGTCTTTGGATGGCTAGTTGAGTTTTGTTGTGTCTTTGGTTTTCCAACATAATTTCTTCAATCCAATTGTTTAACATAAAGGGAGTGATTGAGGAAGACTCTTGGGTGTCTAATAATATTGAGATCCATTCAGAATCCAAATATGGGTTGAAGGTGTCCACACTGGCTTTTTCCAACTCATTTCCATTTGGATCACATGGAAGTTCAGATTCAAAGATGAAGGGCTCGAAGGGGGAAAAATCAGACGGTGTAGTAGAGACGGTAGAGGGTTCTGAGGATGTCCCATCCTCATCGGAATCTGTGTTTTCTGAATTTACGATGGCATTTTCAGATGATGTTTGGCTTGCATTTTCTACCAAACATTTCTTCAAGGTAGAAGGACTGATGGAGGGAGATTCAGAAACTTCAGTGATGTCTGGTGATGCCGAAGACATCCCAGTCAGATCTGAACTTGAATCTCCGCTGCTCACACTGGTTGTTTCAGGCACATTTTCGTTTGAATCTTTAGCAATTTCTGTTATTGAAACTAAAGACTCAGAAAAGACCAGATCAACAGGTGTGGGGATGTCAGATTCTGAAGACTTCTCATCCTGATGGGAACTTGAATTGTCTGTAATCACGCTGGTTACGTCAGGTGATGCATTTTTCCCCTTTTTTCCAAGTTTTTTCTTTAGCCTTGAAAAAGGCTTTTTGACTGTTTTGAAGGCTCTAGAGAAAACGCGACTAAAACCGGCAGACTGTCCGAAACAAGACATCTTAACAGACTAATCTGAAAGAATCGTGAATCGAGCTCCAGGAAGTCGCGTCTTGAACGTCGAACACAACTGACAGACTGACAGTAATCCACCTGTATTTATAGCCGCTGGATTCAACAGATCACATGACCTTTTCTTTGATGACATCATCAGATCACATGACCTTTTCTTTGATGACATCATCCGATCACATGATCCCCTGCAGATTGGGGAATCCCCTTTATAAAGGGGAATCCCCTGCAGATTGGGGAATCCCTTTAACGATGACATGTTTGTCAGCATGAATTGATCAGTGTAGTTTCAGTCATTTGTGATTCAGGCATGGTAGGTAAGCTCGCTCAGGACTGACAGATGGTGATGTTGCGTTTCTTTTGACGATAGAACGCATGTGTTTATCAAGACAACATACTACGTAACTTCTGTCCGTCCTCTAATCCTCTTTGGGGTCACAGCGTTGCTTGAACCTATCCCAGCCATGGGGTGAAGAAGGGGTTCACTCTACATGGATTGCCAGTCCATGGCAGGGCCATGCAACCACACACATTCATACTTGTACTTACCGACAACTTTAAACCTTTAATCCCATTTTCTCAAACCGATATATCTGATAATTGATATAAAAAAGCGTTTTAAAAACACTAATCCCTTTAAAAATACAAATATTTTCCAGAACAGATCCCTTCCTCTCTGCAGCAGCTCCCCTGACAGCGCCTCTGACACGGGACTCTTTCCCAAGCGCTGGTCACCAGTCACGGGGACAGCGAGCGGCGCCCGACCTTTCTAAACAGCCGCAGGTTGGAGTGGATGCTCTGGTCTGGTCTCCCCGCGGAGCTTCTCTGTGGTGGTAGAATGCAACAATAGCAGGGCGAGGTCCTCCTAAACACAGAGAGGCTTGATCAATCCACCGGCCGGCTACGAATTAGGAACACAAAAAATCATGAATCTGCACGCGTAAATCGGGGTGACACTTATTTCTAGGGCTGTGGGTCGTTGCTCAGGTGGCGATCGTTACGATTCACCAATCAAGCTCAACGATCCACGAATAGAAAGAAATTTTGTTTGTCATTTTGAACTTTTTCTGTCAACCTTCTGGTTAAGTTCAGCAGTAACAACATACAGAGGATAAAAATCACCAACGTTTTGAATCATTCAACTACAAAACTTAAACATTTCTTCCACAGTTTTCTATCCTCAAAGTTCTTCAATATTTTACGTTCTAAGCATTACATATTGGTGGAGAGTCTGTATGAAAAAAATATTTTTTTCTGCATAAGAATCATCTGAGTCACGTTGATAACATCCGCCTTTTAGCAGCGTGAGGCTGCGTTTCTTCAGAATAAGAGTTTCGTTAATTGCGTCAACCGTTGAAGAGTTATCATAACCAAAAGAATGTAAACACTGGAGATAAAGCTCTGATGTTAAAGCTAATTCATTTTTTCAGAAGTTATGTCAGTGAACAGAACTTCAGTCTCAGTTTTGAACGGAGACACTGACACAAACATTTGTTTACTTCCAGTGACGGTGACTCTTTCAGTTTTAGTTCATAAACTTAAAATCCAACATTAATCTGCATGTCAGAACAAAAAACACATTGCTCCAAGATAATATTTTGATCATATTTTACTACAATTTACTATATTTATAAAGATCATGAATCAGTGATCTTGGACGTCGCGAATATTTGTACTCGAATTTCTGGGAGCAGATCGCCAATACCCGAGCACCCGGATACTCGTTACAGCCCAACTAATAAGCATGCAAGAATTTAGTCACCAAGTGATGACTAACCAAGTTAGTCAAAGTCAAGGCCCGGGGGACAAATCCGGCCCTCCAGATCATTTTATTTTGTTGTTATCGATGGCCCGATGTTTTCTTGTGGTTATTTCTTATTTGTATAATTTTGACAAATTTGTTTTTATCGAGAGTAAAGGATTGAAAGTTATTTAAACTGATTTATTCTGGAGTAATAATCCTGCTTTTTTAATATTCTGTTAAAGTCCCCCTGCAACGATATTTAAAATTTTCTTTGTATGTACACAGTGAGGTTTTAATTAGGACTGTGAAGGTTTTAACAAAAATTCCACATCCTAAACGTCTAAAAAAGCCATTTTTCCTGTTGATCTAAAGCCTTAATTTCCAAAAATTCCTATGTGTGGGCGTGTCTTATGCTGCTGAGCTGCGTAACCCCGCCCCTTATCCCCCCCGCCCAGACATGTTAGCGAGACACACACTTTGATCAAAATAAAATAAAACATGATCCTCCAGGCTGTAATGCAGCAGCAGATCTATCTGGGGCTCAGAACTGATTTCCTGCACAGGCTGATTGTTGAATTCACTTGAACAAGAAATCTAATGAAATGTCAGAATACACAGAGGGTCTAATCGCGCGTCGGTTTCTAAATGTCTACAGCCAGTGCTGACGTTTGTAGATGCAGATGAAGGGTTGCGTTCAGGAGAACTGTTCCAGTGTCCAGTTAAACCCCTCGGTGGATCCTGAGCGGAGCTGATATAAACAAAGCAGCTGCGCTCCTTATAGCAGCTCGCCGCTCCGAGGTGGATTAAACACAGACAGCATAATTGTGACAGCTAATGGTATTTTACTTTAAGTTTCTTTTTAAAAATGTGAGGCCAACTTAAAAAGAAGTCTCGTCTTGGACTCAGTTAAAATACGAGGGGATAATGCGATCACCCGCAGCTCTGTCCAGTTGAAAAATTGAATTGAACTTTATTAATATCCGAGGGGAATAAATTTATCTGTCATGGCACCATATATCTAAAACATTTACAAACGCACATATTCTTATGAACATAAATATACTTATGAGTATTACACACCTATCTACAATAACTATATACTATACAATACTATACAAAACTATACAACACAATACTATACAGCACAATACAATACAAAACTATACAATACTATACACTACAATAATATACTATACAATACAATACTGTACAATAATTTTATATACACATATTAACCTATAAAAATAAATAAATTAAAAAATAAATAAATAAATTCAAACATTTAAACAACGGCGTTGTGCAGTCTGATGGCTGTGCAGAGGAATGATCTGCAATAGCGCTCATTTCTACACTGGGGATGTCTCAGTCTGCTGCTGAAGGAGCTTTTCAGCCCCATCAGAGTCTCATGCAGAGGGTGAGAGCTGTTGTCCATGATGGATCTGAGTTTGGACAACATCCTCCTCCACACAGTCCAGCGAGCAGCCCAGGACAGAGCTGGCCCTCCTCACCAGCTTGTTGATTTTCTTCCTGTCCCGGTCAGAGCAGCTCGCCTCCCAGCAGACAACAGCGTAGAAAACAGCCGAGGCCACCACAGAATCATAGAACATCCTCAACAGATGTCTGGACACCCCAAAGGACCACAGTCTCCTCAGGAGGTGGAGTCGACTTTGACCTTCATTGTAAAGGTCGTCGATGTTGTGGGACCAGTCCAGTTTGTTGTTCAGGTGAACACCCAGGTACTTGAAACTGTCAACAGTGACTATTTCATCTCCCTGGATGTTCACCGGTGTGTGGGTCACCGTCCTTCTACAGAAGTCGATCACCATTTCCTTGGTCTTGCTGGTGTTCAGACACAGATGGTTGTTCTCACACCAGCTCACAAAGTCCGCGATGACCGACCTATACTCTGCATCATCTCCTTCAGACACACAGCCCACAATAGCTGAATCATCAGAGTATTTCTGCAGATGACAGCTGATGGTGTTGTAGGTGAAGTCCGAGGTGTAGAGTGTGAAGAAGAACGGTGACAGTACTGTTCCCTGAGGGGCTCCAGTACTGCAGACTACCACCTCAGAGACACAGTTGTGCAGACGCACGTACTGTGGTCGGTTGGTCAGGTAGTCCATGGACCATCCCACCAGTCTCTCATCCACTCCTGCTTGCTCTAACTTCCCTCGTAGCAGTCCAGGCTGGATGGTGTTGAAGGCGCTGGAGAAGTCAAAAAACATCATTCTCACAGCGCTCCCAGCAGTCTCCAGGTGAGTCAAGGCCCGGTGCTGCAGGTAGATGATGGCGTCTTCCACCCCGATTCTTGGCCTATAGGCGAACTGCAGCGGGTCGATTGTGGTGCTCACCACAGAGCGGAGATGCTTGAGGACGAGTCTCTCCATGGTTTTCATGAGGTGGGAGATGAGGGCGACCGGCCTGTAGTGGCTTGGCTCCTTCGGGTGCTATGTCTTCAGAACCGGAACCACACAGGAGGTCTTCCACAGGAGAGGGACCTTCTCCAGGCTCAAGCTCAGGTTGAAGATGTACCGGAGTACATGACAGAGCTGACCCGCACAGCTCCTGAGCAGTCTGGGGCTGATGCCGTCTGGTCCTTCAGCTTTCCTGGTCTTCAGTCGCTCCAGTTCCCTCCTCACCTGGTCCGATGTAAAAGAGGGGGGGAGTGGAGGTCAAAGGGGGGCTGGTGATGTGGTCAGTTGGAGTGGGGCAAAGACAGGGAAAAGGGAGCTGTGAAGATGACCAGGGCATGGTGGAGGTAGATGGTGGACGGAAGACGTGAAGAGGTGGGAGGAGAGATCGATGCAGAGGGGGAGGGGTTAGAGTCAAACCTGTTAAAAAACAAGTTTAACTCATTGGTCCACCGCTGGTCTCCATCAGGTCTCACTCTGGTGTTCCTCTGTCCAGATCCTGACATGTTCTTCAGTCCTCTCCACACCTCCCGTGTGTTGTTCTCTTCCAGCCGCTCCTCCAGCTTCTTCCTGTAGCTGTCCTTGGCCTGCCTGATCTTACGCTGGAGTTCATGTTGAACGTTCCTCTGCTCCTCTCTGTCCCCTGAAACAAAAGCCCTCTTCTTCTGGTTCAGCAGGGCTTTAAGCTCAGGGGTCACCCACGGCTTGTTGTTGCTGAAGCACCGAACCCTTCGAGTTGGCACAGTGTTCTCCTGACAGAATTGAATCTAGTCTGTAATGCAGTGGGTCAGACCGTCGATGTCATCTCCATGAGAGCTGCAGAGTGTCTCCCAGTCTGTGGTCTGGAAACAGTTCTGCAGACTCTCCATGGCTTCATCTGTCCACACTTTCACAGACTTCTGCTGTGCCAGCTGTCTTTCACCACGGGGATGTAATTTGGGAGCAGACGCACCAGGTTGTGATCAGAACATCCAAGCGGGGGGAGGGGAGTGGAGTTGTATGCATCTTTGACGTTGCCATACATTAAATCCAACGTCTTCTTCTCCCTGGTCAGGCAATTCACGTACTGTATAAGTGAGGGGAGAGTGGCAGATAAGGAGGCGTGGTTAAAGTCCCTGGTGATGAGCAGGAGGGACTGCGGGTGACGGGTCTGCATCCGGGTCACCGCGCCGTGTAGCAGCTCACACGCAGCAGCAGCGTCAGCAGAGGGAGGAATGTACACGTTAAACAATATAACATGAGAAAACTCCCTCGGGAGATAGTACGGCCGCATGCCCACAGCCAGAAGCTCCATGTTTGCAGAGCAGAGCTGTTCTTTAGTGCAGATGTGCGCCGGGTTGCACCACCTGTCATTGACGTAAACCGCGAGGGCCCCCCCCCCTTCTTCTTTCCGCTCTCCGCCTCACTCCTGTCCGCGTGCAGAAGTTTGAACCCCTCCAACGAGACCACCGAGTCTGGAGTCAGTCCATTCAGCCAGGTCTGCGTGAAGCACATGATGCTACACTCCCTGAACTCACGCTGCAGCCGGATCAGCGCGGAAAGCTCATCGATCTTATTGGACAGAGACCGTACGTTACCCATGATGACAGATGGCACGTTGGGCTTATATTTCCGTCTCCTCTCCTGGAGCTTTCGTCCAGCTCTGCAGCCTCTTCTCTTCCTCCGGATCTCTTTGGGAATGTCCGGTTTCTCCCCGTAGAGAAAGGCGAAGTTGCGCAGAGCCATCAGCTGATTGCGGGTATACAACAAACGCGCCGTTGCCAAGTCAGTTACAAACAAAAACATGACCGAAAAAGTCCAGATAAAAAGTAATAAATAGGGAAAAATAACAGTATACAAAACAAATAAAGGTGGCAAAAAGTAATCCCACCCATAAAAATTAAACAAAAACTCTAACCAGCAAGAAAAACGATCTAAAAAAATCTAAACGATCTAAAAAATCGCGGAGGTGCCAAAACAAGCAGCCGTTCAAACAGCGCCAAGTTTGCAGAAAAATGTCTCTTTTTCTGCAAATAATCGAATAATTCTTCACGTTGCGGTGACCAGTAAATCCAAATCAGTTTTTCCTCAGATTCTTAGGAAAAATAATGAAAGCTAACATCAGTATCTCCTCACACTGGATTACAATCCTTTACAGCACAGACGGGGGACGTTTCAGGAATCCAAACAGAGTTTTTATCTGGCACTTTGATTGACAGCAACTTAAAAGGAGAAATACTCTGAAATGCAAACACAAAATGATTTCTTATATGATATTTTTTCTCTTTCAGGAGAAAAATCCTTCACATACATGTTAAAAACTCAAATAAAAAATGATTTTCATTAGAGAGGGACTTTAAAAAGTTAAAATTTTAAAAGTTTCAAAAATAGCTTTCTGCTAGCTCTTTGGACTGTTTTGTCATTTACTACAATTTTTCAGGTTACAATGTAGTTACGCTGATATTTTAGCTACATGCTAGCTGTTTTGGCTTATTTAGGCTTTTGTTTTTAATTTTTTAGGCTGTTTTGGAGTTTAGCTAATATTTCAACTACATGCTAGCTATTTTGACTAATGTCGGCCTTTCTTTTTAAGTTCTTTTTGGTTTTTGGGAGTTAGGCTAATATTTACACGCTAGCTGTTATGGCTAATTTGAGGGTTTTTTTCAGTTTTTAAGGTAATTTTGAAGTTTAGCTATTCTTTCAGCTACAAGCTAGCAGTTTTGGCTAACCTAAGTTTATGTTTTTATTTAGGTTTTTGGTTTTTATGCTAATTTACTATTTAACTATTTTCTTAGCTGTCTATCACCTTCAGCCTTTTCAGCTATAAATTTCTGCATCTTCAATGTTAAATTCAGCTTAGAACTTTCACACTATCGTTATCACAGGTAATGCTATATATCTAGTT
Organism: Oryzias javanicus; assembly: GCA_003999625.1. Classification (NCBI taxonomy): domain Eukaryota; kingdom Metazoa; phylum Chordata; class Actinopteri; order Beloniformes; family Adrianichthyidae; genus Oryzias; species Oryzias javanicus. The sequence goes on from CM012439.1 coordinate 5,386,700, forward strand.
TGTGATTATGTTAACAAGTTTTTGTTTTTAAAGTTTTAGAAATCGAGTTCTAGCGTGTTCTCTAAATGTTTATCCTGTTCGGCCCGTGACTGAAGGTATGTTTTGGATTTTGGCCCCCTGTGCGATTGAGTTTGACGCCCCTGATCTAACTTTTATTCACCTAAAAAGATGAAGTGCTATAAGCAGGCAAGTGTCAATCGCCATAGACTTGAACTTTGTCTCAGCAGAAGTTCTAACTCTATCTCTCTCCTCTGTTTTTGTTCAAATCAAATGTCATCAAATTTAATAAACATTGTGATTAAATGTGTCTAATCACAACACAAAAGTGTGATTAATCTGATACATTTTTTTAATTCAATTGACAGCCTTTATCAAAAATAAATGTTCTAAATGTAAAGTTTTGTGTGTAAATTTGGTTTTGTAATTATTGACAGATAATAAGTGGTCAGTAAATACAGCAATTATTGCGATTCATTTTATCAGGTTTTGCGATTAATTAGTTACTTTTTTTTTTGTTGATTCCCGGCCCAACTTAAAAGTCTCACTTAAAGTTTTGTAATTATAAAAATGTTAAAGTATAAAAGATGAATAATTTTTTAACAGAATAAGTCTTGTCTCCCTGATATCTTAAAAACATTGACAATCTATGCTTGGTATTTATTTTATTTCCAATTTTGTATAATTTACTGGACATTTATGATCAATCAACAAAACCTGGCGTTTACTAGGACATGGTTTCTGCAGAGCGGCAGGAGTTCATTAGAATTCACCTCTGAGTCGTGGGTGGGACTAGAGCAGCCCCACCCCCCTTCCCCTCCCCGTTGCAGAGCAGAGCAGGGAGCTTGCGGCCCGCCGAGTCGATTCTCTACGTGGAAAATCTTTTTCAAGCCACATTTTTTTTTTACTACAATTTTTATTACAATTTTCTTTACATATGTCCTCCATTATTAGAAAAAATGCCACAAGAAGGTGTTAGAAACAGCATTTAAGGTTACCACGCGGGTCAGCAGTGACGTCAGGAGGCGTTTGTGTTCCTGCAGGTGCGAGGAACCACCATTTCTTCGTCCTGTTTCTGCTCTCGCTCGTGCTGACGGGGAGCTGGACGCTGTACGGCTGCGTCTCCTGTGAGTCGCTGCAGTGCAACACGATCAGAGTTTTATTTATTTATTTACTTATTAAATATGTGCTACTTTGCGTGCTTTCAGACTGGTCCACTCACTGTTCACTCCACTATGAGGATCAGGGTCTGTGGAGCGCGGCTGCAGGCCTGGTGGGCTGCTCGCCCTGGGTGCTCGCCATCTTCCTGCTCTCTCTTTATCACACCTGCTGGTCGACCTTGGTCTTGATGATCCAACTCTATCAGGTAACTTAGTTTGGGTGTCTGTTTTCTCAGTATCAGGTGATTGTGAGGTACAAGTAGAATCAATGTTTCTAGTTTTGTATTTTCTATGATGGTTGGAATATTTTCATTTTCTAATGGTTTAGAGATTCAAACATTTGATCATTTTGTTGTTTTTTCCTGCAACATTTGATGATTTGTCTTGTTTTGTGTAGATTGCCTTCCTGGGAATAACTTCAGCAGAAATCTCCACCCTAAGGTTCCAACAAAGGAAATTCAGACATTCCGGATCTCTGAAACAGAATCCTTTCAAGTAAGTTGGGAATTTTCTGCTTCATTTGTTTGGGTTTTTCCATCCACATACTTTCTGCAGCTGCTCCAAGCTTTCAGAGTTACTACTATCTCTTTCGGCCAGTTTACCAGAATAAAAACACCAAAACAGAAGCTATCTAGATACATTTTTTAGCAATGGTAATACATACATTTGAATATTTGGGATTTTTTGTTTTAAAAGCAAAATACATCATCAACTTTAAGCGAACTTTAGTCAGTCAGACTTCATTATCTTTGTTCACAGCAATTTTGAACTTGTTTTTTAAATGCTACATGTTAGCTACGCTAGAAGCATTCGTTATGTTAAAAGCGTTAGCAGCGTTACCCATGTTTGTTGCGTTAGCTGTTTCGTAGCATTAGCCATGTTAGAAGCGTTAGTCATATTTGGAAAGTTAGCCACGTTTGGAGAGATAGCCATGATTAAAGCGTTAGCCAGGTTTGGAACGTTGGCTATGTTTGAAGCGTTAGCCGTGTTTGGAGACTAAGCCAGGTTCAAAAAGTTAGCTTTGTTTTGAGCGTTAGCCGTGTTTGAAGCGTTAGTCGTGTTTGGAGCGTTAGCTATGTCTGGACTGTTAGCTATTTTTATAATGTTAGCAATATAAGAAGCTTTAGCCAAGTTAGAAGCGTTAGCTATGTTTGAAGCGTTGGCCCTGTTTGAACCGTTAGCTATGTTTAAAATATTAGCTATGTTTGAACTGTTAGCTTTAGACGGCTAATACTTCTAATATAGCTAACACTTTAAACATGTTTAAAGCTTTAGCTTCGTCTGAACCATAAGCTATGTTTAAAGTGTTACCTGTGTTAGAAGCATTAACCATGTTAGAAGCGCTTGCCTAGTTTAAACCGTTAGCTGTGTTTAAAATATTAGCTATGTTTGAACTGTTAGCTTTAGACGGCTAATACTTCTAATATAGCTAACACTTTAAACATGTTTAAAGCTTTAGCTTCGTCTGGACCATAAGCTATGTTTAAAGTGTTACCTGTGTTAGAAGCATTAACCATGTTAGAAGCGCTTGCCTAGTTTAAACCGTTAGCTGTGTTTGGAGCATTAGCTACGTTGGCTGGGTTTAAAGCTTTAGCCATGTTTGGAGGAGTGTTGGCTATGTTTGAAGTGTTAGCTGAGTTTGGAGAGTGAGCCGGGTTTAAAAAGTTAGCTTTGTTTTGAGTGTTAGTCGTGTTTGGAGTGTAAGCTATGTCTGGACTATTAGCTATGTTTGAAATGATTGAAGTTTTGGCCAAATTAGATGCGTTAGCAAAAAAAAAGTTAGAAGCGTTATCTATGTTTGAAATGTTTGGCATGTTTGGACCATTAGCTGTGTTTTCAATGTTAACTATGTTTGGAATGTTAGCTGTTTTAGAAGCATTAGCTCTGTTTGAAACGTTATCCGTGTTTGGAGCCTTAGCTATGTCTGGGCCGTTAGCTGTGTGTTAGGTATTTTAGAAGCGTTAGCTGTGCTAGAAACTCTCGCCATGTTTGGTGCATTAGCTGTTTTGAAGCATTAACCATGTTTGGAGCATTAGCTATGTTAGCAGTATTAGCTGTGTTTGAAATGTTATCCTTGTTTGGAGCGTTAGCGACTTTTGGACCGTTAGCTATGTGTTAGCTATTGTAGAAGTGTTAGCCGTGCTAGAAGCTCTTACCATGTTTAAAGCGTTAGTCATGTTTGGTGAGTTAGCTCTTTTGAACTACATGTTTGAAGCATTAGCTATGTTAGCAGTATTAGCTGTGTTTCTAACCTTATTTGCAATATTTATAAAACAGACTGTTACAGCTAAAACGAACATGTGACTACACTAACTCTTCATCTTGTTAGTTACGTGTAAAAACAGTCCAACACGGTTATATTATATATGTCTGTGTATTTTCACATAACACCTAACCAAACATTTTGAGAGAGCGCCACCTACCTCTTAACCTTCTTCGACATCAATAAACACAACCAGAATTCATCCATATCTAAAGCTGTTCAGTGGCCTTACAGTGGGGAAATATAATCTCCAGACCAGGTTCTGAGTCAACCAATAAAATCATCGTGCTTTGAGTCTCACTCTAATCGCCTTTTGATCTATTGTAAAAGCGTTTCCAGGGTTCTTTTAATTAGGATTATTTATTGGACATCCTCAAAAATTCACCTCGTAGTTGTGGTCTGTTGGCGTTGAGTAAGCTTGCGCTCATTTCACATCATCCATTTTTTTCTCTCCCACAAGCTTACAGCCACTCATAACCCCAAGCTAGCATTAGCTTAGCAGCAAAAATGGCTAGCAGTATTGAAGCTATCCAGTTTTGATCCAGATTCCAGCTCAGAACATTGTCGTTGGAGTGGGTCTTTAATCCATGTAGTGTTAGTGGATCTGCAGTGAAGGCTTCTGGGAGTTTGAGTGTTTCCTCTGTTCCTCCTCCGGCAGCATGGGAGTGGTGCAGAACCTGGTGTCCTTCTTTCAGCTGCGTTGTTGCGGATTCTTCAAGCCGGCCGTTACCGACTGGACGCAGCCGGCGTCGCCGCAGTGTGACCAATTTCTGTTTGATCAAACCAACATGGTCTGACCTCCCCCTCCCCTCCCCTCCCCCTCCTCCTCTCAGGGTCAGACTCTGGTTATGGACCAAAAGCACAGAATGTATTTATTTTTGTACACGTTGGTTCCTTTCAAAGGGAAGCTGTGGTACTGTGTGAATGCAAAGCAACACGTGGACCATCGTTCAGCTGATCTCTGTCCAGACTGCTGCTGCTGCCTTATACTTGACCGACGTGAGGAAAGGGAACGCCACATCCACGAGCGACGAGGAAGGACCGTTCAAGGCCTAAACTGTATTTGAACGTATGTGCTATTTATATATTGTGGAAAATCTAAAGCCTATTTTTATCATCCATTCTGACATTTAAAAACAATCTTTGTATGTGTAAGATGGTTTTATGACTTTTGTAAAAGTTGCATGTGTTTAATAACAACCACTATGAAGCTTCAATAAAGCAACTTTGTGCCTGTTTTTGGACTGACTCATCACCACCCGAATCGTCCCGCCGCTCCCTTTAGGGGGCGCCACAGCAGATCAAGCCCTCTCTTCTGCATCGCCCTCGCTCACGCCAGACACCTCGAGAACAGAAGGTTCAAAGAGAGACTGATTTTCAGGTGAAATAAGCAGCCTGTCTTCTTTAAACCTTTATCTGTACGATAAATCCAAACAAAATTGAGAAAAAGTCTTTAGTCAACATTAAATTTAGATTCATAAATTTAAGTTTGTCCTTTTATTATCCTCCTGCTTCAGATAGAGGAGTTTAAAGATGCTCTCACACCGAACGCGATTCGCCAGCTCCGATGTTAATCAATGGTCCAGGCGCGCTCTGAAGCCCCGCGGTGCGATTTTAAGGAGCTCATCCAGCTACTTTGGGTTGAAGGTGGGATACACTCTGGACAGATCGTCGGCCTTTATTCCCGCGGCGGAGCTCACTCACTCGATATCCAGAGGCTGTCTGCTCGGGTCTCATCGAGATGTTTAAGAAAAAGGAGAAAAGGTCTCCTAATTTTATTTCCTCCCCTCGGATTAATACGAAACAGTAAACCTTCAAGCTCAGAAACACAGCGTGATACAGACAGAGCCCTGTGTACCGGGAAAATCTTTTAATAATAATCATATAAATCCAAACATGGAGACATAATTACTGATGTTTTTGTAGAACTCTCCTCAATAATTAAACCTTATTCCTCAACATCGTTTATGTCTTACATCCATTCTAAGTGAGATATCCACAGACGGAGCTGGTAGCTCCTCCCACATGCGGCATCAGGAGCACATTTTTTGACAGGCTGTGAGCAGCAAATTTGCTGTGCGGCAAAAGAGGCACGCGAATTTGGCTCGCAAATCGTGTTCGGCGTGAAAGCACCTTTAAAGGGTACCCAAACAGGGAAGGTGGAGGCTGACTCCGCCCACAGCTGAAATGTGAAAATCCAGTCAGCGGGGTGGTGGCCTTGGAAACTGGACTGCAGTTCATGACGTCAGACTTGAATGGTTTGACCAATCATGAAATCCAACTGTAATACCTCATTTCCACCTGTAGGGGGCAGCACACAGATGTTTTTTTTTAACTATATTTCAAGAAATAAATACATTTGTTTTAATTTGTCAAATATTTGTCAATGACAACAGCTCTTTTAAAGCCCCATTTACAGAGGTAAAAAAATGGATTTGGGTTTGGTTACCCTTTAAATATCTTGAAAATACCTCCTCCATTATGCCATGTTAGGCCTGACGCATGTGGAAGGAGCTACAGCTAATGTTTTAGCTACATGGAGCGGTGCCTGTGGATACTTTACTTAGAATGTATGGAAGACACAGATGATGTTGAGAAATCAAGATCGGTTACACGTCTCCGTGTCTGCGTTGATGAGATCTTTCTAGGAGCTAGTTCACTCAGGAGACTGTTTTCTATGACAACCACGTCTGTGATGTTTTTGTGTGTCTGAGTTTTACCCAAGAAAACAAAGGTAAGCGACCTTCCTTTTTTCATTATTGTCTCGAGGAAATAGAGAAAAATAAAGTTAGGAGGCCCGAGCCGTCAGGCCCCGCCCACCGCAGCGTCTGTCGGTCTGTTGGCGTATCTAGCGAGCGCCGCTGACCGCAGGAACTGGATCCGGCCTTCACCCAACAGCAGCCGGATGAACTCTAGTAACCCCACAACCCTGGCAGGTTAAGAAAACAGGAGGAAGAGCAGGGATAAAACGCTCGCATCAGTATTCGCCCAAATACGAGTCCTTGATTGGTAGACTTGACCCGATGACCTGTCAAAATTTAGATATCTGAACTCTGGCTGTTGCTCAAGTCGTGCTGCTGCTAGACCATCGCACCCCCACCCCCCAAACTACAAGTCTTAACACCTTTTGCTGGGTATTGTTTCATCTCCACTTTCAGCTCGTGTTTTGAAGAGGTTTGCAAATCCTTTCCCTCTTCTGACTTTTTTTATGGTTTTTGTTTTCCACTTGTTGCCAATATACTGGAAAATGTATGCAGATATATACTTAGAAATACATCTTAATTTGTCAGTCGTTTACTCATATATTTTTTAATATATTGCAATATATGGATGGTCAATCTATTTTTTAAAATATATATTATATAGTAGATTTCAGTACATACAGCAATATATTACAATATGAACCACCATGTATTATATAGCATATTTTAGTATATAGAGCAATATATGGATCAGTATATTTCAATTTGAGAAAACCATAATACTTGGAGTATTTCAATATACTGATAAATATCGCTTCCATATATGGAATTTACTGTAACAATATTGTTATCCGTATATTGAGAAATATATTGTTTTGTAAGGGGATAATTTATTTTTACACATGAACAAAAATTAAAGAAAGACTGAACCGACTTGTAACAAACATTTCTTAAATATAATCCGTTTGTAGCTGCAACAAACATGTTCAACACATTCAGATCTCAACTTCTTTAATTTCTCTTTTCATTCATTTAAGCCTCTTCAGAACATTTCTGTCTTGGATGCCGACTGTCGTTCGGGTTTCACTCCCGTTCCTCCAACATGGCGGCGTTCCCCAGTCCGAAGCCTTTAGGTCCAAAGTTTTTGGCGTAACAAACTGAAAAATCAAATCAAGTCAAATGAGTTCCAAGCAGCGTTGCTTTAGACGATCGATGGAGCGGATGTTCTTCTGAACCTTTGCAGTACAGCTCTCCATCCTTATCGGTCACGGTGGTCGACTCCAGGCTTTTGCCGCACAGAGCACAGCGGAAGCAGCTTTTATGCCACGCCTGATCAACACAAATAGAAGAGGTTTGATTTTTAATCTGACCTTCAACTTAACCCCAGAACTATTTCATTATGAAAAGTTAAACTATCACCATAATTTCTACTTGATATAACATACTCAAAAACATAATTCGCCACAAAAAATTGATCAAAATACGACAACATGTGAAAAATTGGAGTATTATTTGTATTCTCAAATATGATATATGTAACAAGATGGAAAATAACAAGAAGATCTCCAAAACATGCTTGAAATTTACTGAAAAATTTGGATTTTAAGTAGAAAAAAATAATGATAGAGACTTTGGCCTTTGGTGCATCCAGTCCTGGAACATGTGAGAATTTCAGAGAAAACCAGAAAAATGCAACATATTGAAAATCCTGTAAATATTTTTCAAACATCTTTTGATTCATTGTAAAATCATTCCCAGATCTTCCTAAATCTCCATTAAACGTTAAAATATTATTTGCTAACATCATTAGTTTTTATTTTTTAATATTCTGTTTCAGATTAATTCAAAATAAAGTTGGATTTTCAAATCATTTTTCATATAATAATTATTTTGTTGAGAGTTAACTTTGTGAGAGTTTGTAGGTTTTTGTCAAATTCATGCTTCCAGAAGAACGTCTGGTCACTTTTAACGTGTTGGATTGGAGCTCCAGAAATCACCAGATTATGAAGGAATTCAGTGTGACTGACAAATAAGATTTGTAGATGAAGTTCATAAAGAATACTGATAAATGTCCACGAGGAAGTGTTTACCTTTCCTGCTCCCATCACCTTCTCTGCTGCATAGACAGCTTTGGAGCAGCGGGGGCAGTGGTCTGAACCCCCCAGCCTCTGGGAAAGCTTGTTGGTGCTGGGGTTTGAAGAGACCGGTCGAGGCTTCGGTCTAGACCGTAAAAAAACAGTGATATATCAATATATACCAATATCAAAATGCTAAACAGATCGGCTGAAGTTCAGATATTTTGTTTGAAGCAGTGTCTGTACATGAAAACTGGACTGAGTGAGTATGATGTCACCCACAGTCAGGGGTGAAAGTAGATTTTTTGTTATGCCGGTACTATGCCCCCCCCCCCCCCCCCCCACACACACACACACACACACCCCCACACGCACACACAAACACACGCACACAGTCCAATACCTATACTTTTCAAGTCCCCAATGGTAATTTTTACTTTTATTTAAAAAGAATAAGTTCTCAGTTGTGTTTTATTTATGTTTATGTTGTTTTTAACCAAAATCGCAGACCCTTAATGTCTTAAAAAGTAATTTTTCAATGTTGGTCTGTGAAAACTCCTCTGTGGGGGCGTGGCTTCTGGAGCTGAGGGAAGCTGACCTGCTCGTTTTGGACCCTCCCCTGTCTGATTATGGTGGCTCTGAGTCTTCACCGCTGCACCACAAAAATGTCTAGCAGTTTTGCTTTGAGCTGGACATTAGATCGGACAAGGAAGAACTTCATGGACCGATCTTTCACAGATCTTTTACAGCTGCGGTCAAATGAGCCGCCGTTCACATTGTCGTGGTCACATCAAGAAGCTCCGTGGAGTCTGGTGGAGATTTTCCAGCGTTCTCAGGACTGCTACCGTAAGTATTGGATGAAACTCAAACCAAAAATCCAGTGATGCTGATTGGACCACAGAAATGTGAACGACATGCAGTCAATGTGAAGATAGCATCTTCTATTCTCCAGAACCTGAACTAGACACACTAGCTGGACCAGATGAGGGTTTAGTGCAGCAGAGCTTTTGTGATGGAAAGAACATCATTCATTCACACAGAGTCTGTCTGTGACAGTTTGATTAACAGAGATGAAAAGGAAATGCAAAAACAAAATGATAACATTTGTTCTCTCTCAGTAGAAAAATGACACACAGGCATGTTAAAAACTCAAAAAATAGTTTTTCTTTTTTTTGGAGGGGGACTTTAAACAGATCATATTGTCAGTTGTCCAGATTGAAGAATAATCTGGTAACATAGAAAATTCATCTGTGGTTGATGGACCTGGTGTCTCAATGGCATTTTCCATTCAACTTCCATTTCTCCTTTTCTCTTTTTCATCATCTCCTTTAGAAGATTTGTTCTGCACATCGTCATCCTCACTTTTGGATCTTCCTCTTAAAAATCTGATTCACTTTTCTCTGCATCTTTTTTGTTTACTTTTTCATTTAAATAATTTAATTATTTATTATTAGTATCATCAGCTGCAGAGCAGCAGTTCTCTGGTGCGCCTGCTGTTCAGAAAGTCGGGGGTCCGCAGCGCTCGGGACGGTTGGCGCACGCAAGAGAGCGCAGCGCAGGAGAGAGAGAGAGAGAGAGAGAGAGAGAAAGGGAGAGGGAGAGAAAGAGACGGATTTTAATAACTGTCTGATGCGCCGCAAAAACAATGCAAACATCCAAATAAAGCGCTGCCTGCTCTCAGCTCGAATATCAATTCTCTTATTTTCCTTCCATAAGAGCGACCGCGGCTTCTGTCATGTGTTATATAGTGAAAACTGGCCGCACAGCTGATCTCTCCAGCCGGAGCGGCGTTCCGTCTTCAAATCATTTACCGGAACGCCGCTCCGGACCGTTCCGGCTTACTTTCACCCCTGCCCACAGTAAATAACTTCCTATTAACTCCAACCAAATGAAGTCAGTTCAGGCGCCATTTTGGAGTCAGGTGATGTCACTAAGCAGCGAGTCAGTCCAGTTATTGTTTCTATAGCAACAACTATCACCAATCAGGAGTGAGCTTGTGGGAAGGCCACACCCCTATCACTTGAAAGTAGACTAAACAAATCTGTCAATCAAACACTTTGAATCTTGCTTCAGTTTGACCACTAGGTGGCGCTCACGCCACAGCAGTACACTTTTTTCGACGAGTTTATAAAGATTTTCCTTTATAAATGCATGTTTAGGTCGACCGATTATTAGCATTAGCCGTCCTATAGGAAATTCCATGAAACGTTAGTATCAAGCTAGCAGACTTTAGCTTTATGTGCTAAAGTGATCTCTGTTTTTATGAACCGATTTTGTCGACCCAACCCAACAGTTAAAGGTAAAGTTTGTGCAACTCATCCACCAAATTATGTTTTTGTGTGTCTAAAGCAGGGGTGGGCAAACTACGGCCCGGGGGCCACATGCGGCCCCTTAAGCTACTTAATGTGGCCCTCCAAATTAAAATACATTGAATCAAAAATCCTAAATATTGTTTTATTTTCATTGTATTTCTGGTTTCTTCTCATGAACGATGTTTCTCTGATGTTCGTGTGTGTTCCTTTCTGAGTCAGATGGTGATCTTTCGGATTATTCCTACACCACATAAATGCAGCATTTCTTTGAGTTCACATTTTCCTCTGAAGAACATCAACCCATTGGATCACCCAAAAGAGAACAAAAATCAAAATTTAGAAATTAAAACTCCCAAATTTTCTGTTTTTAAATTAATATATGTGAATTTGAATCCAAATTAAAGCATGTTTTTCTCTAAATTCCATATTATTATTTTAGTTTATGAGGTTGATTACCCAATCTCTCCTTCCATCTGCTTCTTGTCCGGCCCTTATGCCAAATTTTAGAACCCTTTGTGGCCCACGAGTCAAAACAATTGCCCACCCCTGGTCTAAAGTATAAAAATAAACTCTGTGATCCATCTTCTCTACGTACTCTTGTGGCTGCGGGTCGTCCTCCGGACCTGCGGGATCAGAGCTCAGAGCTCCAGCTCCCTGACCGTACCCGTAGCCTTTTGGTCCATATTTCTTGCCGTAACAGGTCTTGCAGTAAATCTCGGAGTCGTGCGCTGCGACAGTGGTGCTGTCCAGCCCCTTTCTGCAGCTCACTGCACAAAAGGAACACATAGAAATCCCTCCGAGTGAGGAATGCCAGGAAGGGGTAATGGAAGTTATAAAAAGCCGTCAGCCAGCTGCTTTTATCATGGAGCGGCAACACATGAGGTCTTGTGTTGCTATTTGTAGACAGAGAGGAGTGTGAGGTGAATGCTGGAGAAAAGATGACCACTTAGCCGATGGAAGAGCTTATCGAAGAGGTCTTTCAGAGTTTCCACTGGAACATGTCAGTCGGCTCTCTGGATACCTAACAAGCCACTGTTCATGTGTCTGTGCAAGTCACCCAGAGGTCTTGAAGAGAGTTAAAGCCATCTACTGTAGCTCAGGGATCAAAACATAGAGATGAATCGGCCATTTTGTCACAACAGAAAGGTTAAATGTTGGAACAGGTGGACATTAACAAAAAGGATTGAAAAGCCAGATAGAAGGGATTCAACTTTGGTGGCATGTGGGCAGAAAAAAAAAAAAAAGTAAAACTTGTAATAATTGACCTTCCAGTGTTTACGTTTTTTAATTTACTTTAACTTTTCATCCGTTAAAACAATAATTCCAGCACATTCTAAAGAGCAAAAGCGCCTCATCGGATGGTTTATTAAATAATTACATTTAAACAATTTTTTTTTCACAAAAAATTTTCGACTGCAATGCATTGTGGTCTATATTCCCCAATGTAATGAGCATCTATGCATGCTAGTTTTTCACAAAGACTCGATTTTGGAATTAGTAGATCCGAACAGCACTAGAAAATGACAAAGACACTATATAGTGACTAGAGGGGGTGAATTTGGACATAGCCACTGTTTTTCCAATAATCTCTACTATTGGAGGGATAAATGTAGGGGTAGGAGAAGCTGTAGGGGAAGATTTTGGAATCTGCCTTTGAGTCTGTGGCGGCGGGGACATTTTTTCTAAAAATCGCAGTAAGAAAGAAGGAAGTAAAGGAACAATGTGGAACTTTTTTAGTCCAGGACTGATGGAGAAAATAATAATAAAGCATAAAATGCTGAACTGAAAGTGAGAAAAAAATAATAAACTAATAAAACATTTATGTAAAAACTATTTTTTTTAAATGATTGGAATCTCAAACCTGTGTAACATCAGACAACACCCAGACAACTGGAAGAAGAAAGTTTCCTCACTGCAGATGAAGCAGGTTTTGTGGAAGCTCCTCCCATTGCACTGGATCTCCTCGGCATGGTACACGGTCGTCATGCAGGCCGCACACGAGGCTCCTCCTCCCCAGTTAGGCATCCTAAAGAAGCTTCAAAGAGAACAATCTTATCACCTGTCAACGATATCGCGCCTGTAGTAAAAAAATGGCCGACCAAGTGGTCTGCAGCAGGGATTCCCAACTAACGGCCCGTGGGCCGGATCTGGCCCTCCTCCACATTTGGCCCGGCCCCCAAAACTGTTTTGGCGAAATTAGACATTTTTCCAGTTTTTTAGGCTAATTTAGCGTTCAGATAATGTTTCAGCTGCATGCTAACAGTTTGGGCTAATTAAGTTTTTTTCAGACTTTTAGACTAATTTGGAGTTTAACTAATATTTTAGCTGTATGCTAGCTGTTTTGGCCAAATTACACATTTTTCATTTTCTTAGGCCAATTTGGCAATTAGCTAATATTTCAGCTACATGCTAGCGGTTTTAGCTAATTTAGGCTTTTTACAGATTTTTAGGCTAATTTGGAGTTTAGCTAATATTTTAGCTGTATGCTAGCTGTTTTGGCCAAATTACACATTTTTCATTTTTTTAGGCCAATTTGGCAATTAGCTAATATTTCAGCTACATGCTAGCGGTTTTAGCTAATTTAGGCTTTTTTCCAGTTTTTTATGGCTAATTTGGAGTTTAGCTAGTATTTTAGCTTTATGCTAGCTGTTTCGGCTAAATTAGACATTTTACTAGTTTTTTTTTTTAGGATAATAAGGCAATAAGCTAATATATCAGCTACATGCTAGCTGTTCTGGCTAATTTAGGCTTTTCCAGTTTTTTAGGTTATTTTGAAGTTTAGCTAATATTTCAGCTACGTACTTGCTGTTTTGGCTGATTAAGGATTTTTTTTCTAATATAAGTCTATTTGGTATTCTACTAATATCGTTAATATATTAGCTAGCCATCAGCTTCAGCGTTGTCAGCTGTCAACTTCAGGGTTTTTAACGATCAATTTAAGCATCTTCAGCTATTAATCTATCACAAGTGATGCTATATATCTAGTTTTTAAAATGTTGTAGTAATTTTTTACAGAAATGAATATTTAAAATTTAGCTATGTGTGGCTTTCTCGAAAACTATTTAGGTTGTGATCGTTTCTGTTTGTCTACAAACCGACTCCGGCCCCACATGAAAACGTTTGGGGACCCCTGGTCTACAGTCATAAAAGTCTATGCACGCCTGTATCCACCCAGTAGATACTACGGCTTGCTAGAAAGTCAACGCTCCAAAAGAACTTCTCAGTCTACATCCCAACCCTCATCAGGCTCAAATTTGGACCAGAGTTCAATCAGAAATGTGGAACTTTTTGTCTAAACAACAAAGGGAGAAAAAGATATTGATCTAGATCATTTGAGAAATGAAAAAAGAGGCTTTTTAGAAGTGATCCCTGACTGCTTCAACGCTAGAAATATCCAGACTATTTCTGAATTCCTTATCTGTTGACTGTATAGTGCGTTTGCCATTTTCCAGTGCTGTCCAAATCTTCAATTCCAAAATCGAATGCACTTGAAATTTCCCGGAAGTCTTTGCAAAAAACTAGCATTCACTACATTAACAAAAATAGACCACAATGCATTGTGGTCGAACAAGCTTTGCGAAAAAAAAAAAAAACGTGTTTAACACTAGAACACTTGCGCTATAAAAAGTTACCCGATATAATGTAACCAATAAAAATTGTTTGTCATAAAAAAATAAATCAAACAAATATGACAACAAATGATAAATTAGAGAAGCTTTCTTTTATTTTCAACTGTGGTTTATGTAGGAAAATGGAAAATATAAGCTCAGGAAGATCCTAAAAACATGCTTGAAAATGACAGAAAAATTGGGAATTTGGGAGCAAAAAATTCCTAAAAACAAAAAAATATATATGTTACTGGAGACTTGGTCTTTGGTGCATCCATTCCTGGGACATAGGACTTTACCCAGAGACCCAAGACTCTCAGAAAAATGCAATGTATTGGAATTCTTGTTAATACTCGAGTGATAATCACCCGGCGATTGATCTCTAGGGTTAAATGTAATTTTTAAATAAACTATCTATGTTTTCATCAGCAGAACACAGTGAGGTCATAAACAGACGTTGTGAAATGTTGATTAGATTTTCACCTTGTGAAATCAGTGACATCATGTCCAGCGTTAAGAAAAAAAAAGGTAGAAAAAATGTTGGCAGTTAGATAAGGGTGGGTATTTGGACATAGCTACTATATATCTGAGGAAGGTTGTCTCCTAGGTTTTTCCTCCAATCCTCTTTGCTTCTTGTAAATGTTTTTCTTAAATGTTTACATTCTCTTTTTATTGATTTAGCCCCTGACTCGTTCATCTAATATCAGGTTATTTTATACTATATTTTGTATGTTTTACTATGGCTCAGCAACACTAGTGGACCGGTTCAGGGTGTACCCCACCTTCATCCAACTGTGGCGTGGATAGGCTCCAGCAACAGTTCTGAATTCTGCATGTTAGAAAAATTAAAAGATGGATTTTCAAGTTTAGACTTAACAAAAATGCTCAAAAGGAGATCAAATTAATTATCTTCGGAGTAAATAAATAATAAACCTGCCGCCTTTAATTTCGTGTATTAATGAGATTTTCATAATATTTTTTCCCATTGAAGCCACATCAGTTGTATTTACATCACATTTGTGACTGCTGAAGTGGCGCAGCCCGCCTGGATTTTGGGCTCTCACCTCCTATCAGAGGCGGTCTGACACTTCACAGGGCTGGAAAGATGCATTTCAAAATAAAAGCACAATTTAAAGCATCCAACAAACAAAAGTCAGCGAATCCTGCAGTTTTATGGGGACGAAGACGGACTTCAGCAGAACGGGACTGGTGTTCAAATGAAGCAGAAAGGTCAAAAATCAGTCAACTGTTGCCATCGTGAAGTAAAAACTTAAATCAAGCGTTCCATTTCTACAAGATGCATCGACAGGATAAACTTAAAAGAGACGAGCGCCTTACCTGCAGTCTCAGTCAGAGTGCTTTTGAATGTCTCTTTTCAGAGTGGTTTAAATACCATCTTCACATCAGCAGTCCGCTGGCAACGCCTTGATGAAACTATCCTCTTAAAATAACATGTGACAGAGAGGAGGGCTCTGACCCTTTATCAGCGTCTGAATAAGGCCTGAACACCACTGGAGCCTTTGTGCTGCATTCACTGACCCACGCAGGGAGCTCTGACTTGATAACTTAACGGCATCTGCCTGGTATGCCACAGTATCACGGCATAAACATAGACTGTGCTGCAGGCCCATAGGGACAGCAGTTTACAGGAATCAAAGGCTCCATGCATCCTCCAATTTAACGTTGGAAGAAATGTTTTGTTTTCAGCTTTCACATCTGGAGAAAAAGTCAGTAAAAAAACTTTTCTGGACTTAATAGAAAAACGTTTTTAAATTTATGTGATATTTTGAATTGAACTTGCAAAAGTCCAGATGACACTGTGGACTAAAAAATGTTGTTTTGTCCTTAATTTAGGGGAGGAAACCCTTGAATCTCCAATGAGAAACAGATTCTACAAGTTATCCCACCTCTAAAGAAGTTCATCACAGAAACGCTTCAACTGCAGAATGTTTAAAAAAGAACCATTGTATGATTTGGATTTTGAATTTGTTTGTATAATGGTACAGAAAATACATATTTGGTCAATAAAAGTTTGTTGCAATGCTTTGTAACTCAGGTTGTTGATGACAGAGACGGTTTCCTGTAGATCACGTCAAAGTCAAAGTCTGATATTTTAATGGAGAGTAAAATATAGAAAGTTATTTAAGGTTTAAGTTGATTTATTCTGGAATAATGTTCCTGCCTTGTTACTATTCATAAGTATGCTAAAAAGTTACAGTATTAAAGTTTTTGAAAATGTGCATTCTGCTAGCTTTTTGGACTATTTTAGCATTTACTAAGATTTTTTTAAGCTAGTTTGGCTACCTGTTTTAGCTAATTTAGCCTTTTCTTTTATTTTGTTTTTTAGGCTGTTTTAGGGTTGGGCTAATATTGACCCCCCAGCTGTTTTGGTTAATTTTGGCTTCTTTTTTTTTTTTTTTAATTTTTGGGTCTATTTTGTAGTTTAGCTATTTCTTCAGCTATATGCCATCTGGTTTGGCTAACCTAAGTTTGTTCTGTTTGTTTTGTTTAAGGTTTTTTATGCTAATTTGGCATCAAGCTTATTTTTTGGCTGGCTATCAGCTTTAGCGTTTTCAGCTATGAGCTTTAGTGTTTTCAGATATCAGCTTTAGCGTTTTCAGCTACTTATTTCAGCATTGTCAGCTATCAGCATTAGCATCTTCAACTGCCAAATTCAGCTTACAGCATTCTCACTAGCATTATCGCAGGTAATGCTATGTATCTAATTCATAATTATGTTAAAAAGTTATGTTTTTTTGTGTTTAAGAGTGTTCAATAAATGTTCGTCCCGCGACCTAAGGCGTGTTTTGGATTTTGGCCCCTCGTGCGATTGAGTTTGACACCCCTGATGTAGATCTTCACCAGGTTTACACATTGCTGGTGTTTTGGTCCATTCCTCCATGCAGATCTTCTCTACAGCTGTGATGTTTGGGGCTGTTGACCGATGTTCAAATCCCTCTAAAGTCTTTGAATCCCAGCTGGGTTTTTTCTGCGTGGAGTTTGCACGTCCTCCCTGTGCATTCATGGGTTTAGTCTTTCCTCCCACTGTCAGAAATATCATTCAAAGGGTAATTCTAAATTGTCCCTAAGTGTGAATGTAAATTGGTGGGTGATTTGTTAAATTCTGTCACCCACTTTCACCCAACTTTAGCAACCTGCGACCTGAAAGAGATTCAGGGGCTTTGGAAAATATTTTTTTTCTGGGCATATTTAAACCGTCAATCTATAGAAAAAATGAACTTTCGTAGCAAAAAAAAAAAAAAAAAAAAAAGTTCAGAGGTTGTCAACCATTTGATGTATTTATTTTGCATTGCAAAGAGATATATTTGGTTGGTTTAGTTCAAGTTTAGTTTGGATACATTTCTTACTGGCAACAAAGTCTTCATTATTTTTCATAAAAAATAAGAGACTGATTTGTTTTTTTTATATCACTGTTACTTTTATAACTATAAACACATTTTTTGGCAAAATAATATGAAGTGTGTTTGTTGAAATAGTTTTTGTCACCGATTTCTATTGACATTTTTTTTTTAAATAAAAGCCATCCTGTGTCACATATGATCATCTCAATGGAGCAAACCATTAGATTTTTACCTTTCAGTAAAAAATGTGTGAATCTAATGAACTAAATCAGCTAATTTAGTGAAAATTTATTTAAAAACATTTGTTGAATTTGTTTAAAAATAGAAAATCCGGCACACAAAAAGCTTCCGATACGTAATGTCCTTCAACGGTTTGTAAACGAGACGAATCAAGTTTTATTATTTTTTTTACTTTACTATTCACTTTTAACAGTTATACTTTTTTAAAAATGTTTTTTCCTTTAACCAGAGAGCCAGAGTGGAGGGGTCAAAGAGCCAGACGGCAGCTTTAGTGAAATGGGGCAGAGATAATAAGTTCTCTTCTTTCTGTCCCTTCAGTTTCACCTAAGACTAGAATATTGTTGTGTGTTGTGAAACTATGAAAATTCTTTCTTAAAAATATGTGACCAAATGTGGATATTTAAGGCTTTTATTTTGAAAACTTTTTTCACTAACCAAGAAAATCATCTTAAACAAACCTTTTTCAAATTTTTTCAAAGTAATTTTTACACTTTAGTAGAAAAAAAGAGAAGTAATTTGAAATTTTTACAAAAATCATTGACATTTATTTTGCATTTTAAAATACATCAAAACAAGGTCACCCTTCATAAATTAAATCCATCAAAATGTCAAATTTAACAACAGTTGACTTTTAGGAATGTGCAAGAAAAATGTAACCAGGTTCTTTCAAACAGTGGTGTGATTGGACAAATATTGTTAGAAAATGATTAAGAAGAAATAAATCACAATGAGGGAATTCAACTCCAGGAAACATGAGCGTGTCAGTAGTGTTGACGGCGTCCAGACATGTTCAGGAGGTCGTTCTGTTAACGGTTAGAGCCGCAGCTGGAAGAACTCGCCACTGGAGTCCTCCTCAGGAATCCTCCGGAGCGACGTCCAGCTTTCTCTGCGGGACGTAGATAGTCCGGGTTGCTGGCTGTCTGCTGCTGGTTACCATGGCAGCCAGGGGCGAGAGGGGAACGGGCGTGTGGAAGAAGCTGTGCTGGGGGAGCGCCGTTCCTTTCGGAGTGCTCATCAAAGGCTGGACAGCAAAAGGATTCGGTTACATTCAGTTTGACAAACGGCAGCAAATGTTTAAAATATTTTTGCTGTTTTAAAATAGTTTACTGGTAAACAATCTGTCAGAGTAAAGTAACGGTGGCAAACACACTAAATGTTCCGTCTGCGGTCCCTCGCCCCCACGAATTCAGGCGTGTTTGTGACGTACCTGCTGCACACTGATCAGGGTCACGGGCTGCTGGATGGTGGCGGGGGAGCCGGGCTTGATGAAGACCAGCCCCCGTTGCTGTAGCGCGGAGATGGGGCTCAGCACGGCGCCGGAGCGCTCCGGAGTCTGCTGGGAGGCGGCGGGGTTTCCGGGGCTGGAGATCAGGCCCAGGTTCTGCAGGGTGAAGTTCAGGATGGCGGGGCTGGGGCTGTGCAGGCGGTGGGGGGGCTGCGCGGCGTGGGGGGAGGCCGCGGGTTTGTGCAGGCACAGGCTGGTGGGCGTCACCTCCTGGGCGTGAGTCGGCGTCACAGCTGCTGGAGAAACGGCGCCATTCCATCAGGAACTATCATACATCGTAACCGGGCTGCTGTCTGTCCAAAAATGTGTTTACGAACTCAACGCTCCGGCATCGATTGTGTGTCTGGATATATTGTGTTCACCATTTTGTTGTGCTGTTGGAACCAAAATTTCCCAGAAGTCTCTGCGAAAAACCAGTGAGCAACGATGCTCTCTAGATTGGTGAATATTGACCACAATGCATTGTGTTTGAACAATTGGAAAAAGTATTTTAATCATTTTTTGAAGTGTTTGTACATATCAGTGACGCAGTATTTGCCAAACAAAAGAAACAAAAAAATGTGACCAGGATGGTTTTGAAATCCAGGTCACATTGACGCCCTGTACTGTAGTTTTTTAGTAGTTAGAGGGAAGGAAGAGAATGCAGATATAGCATATATTTTTCACAGTATAATTCAGTTTTTTTGTTTTTTTGCATAAAATGGTCATGAATGCGACCTTTAAAGGTTTACCAAACAGGGAAGTTGGAGGCTGACTCCGCCCAAAGCTGAAATGTGAAAATCCATTCAGAGGGGCGGAGCTTGGGGGCAGGACTGTTGCAGATCATGACGTCAGACTTCTGAAACTTACATGGTCTGACCAATCACAAAATTCAACTGTAATACCTCATTTCAACCTGTAGAGGGCAGCACACAGATGACAATGAAAAAAAAAAAGTATTTTAATTAATCAAAAATTTGGCAATCACCAATAAAACAGCACTTTTAAAGGAAAAAATATAAGGTGATTTAGGATTTAGTAACCCTTTAAGTGATTTAAAATAAATAAATACACAGGAACAGCCCCTAGAGGGCAGTATAGGTGTGTGTATGAGTATTTGCTATTAACAAGAAGACGTGCTGCTCAGTTTTTCGCCGGGCTTAGCAAATTTATTCCAAAGCGCCAGAGAATAAAGAACTCAAAGGATTTAGTGATTTAAAGAGTTCAGTTAAGCGTGTTCCTTATGCTATGATTATCTGAATTATTGTTCATATGTTGCGCTAATATGCTAAATTCTTCTTATGTTTGATGAAGCTGCATAAAAATGATCGTGTTACAGTAGCTAAGTGTACAAATTAGTATATATTAAGGCTGCCACAAACGGTTATTTCAATAATCGATTATTAATTTTTAATCGAATCATACGTAAACTGGATGAAAAACACACACCTTAACCATCTTTAGCTTTAAACTTGAAGCGTTTAAGCTAAATGCTAACGAAAAATAAAGGTTACTGCTTTCATTTGTTTCTGGTATTTAGCCCTTTAACACCTGAGGCGTCGTCGGTGACGCTCAAACACAAAATCTGTAACTATTGAAGAACTGGACTTCTGCAGTTAACAGTACCTGCAGTGGGAGTCTGATAGATGTAGGTCGGAGTTTGAGCCTTGCTGGTCTCTCCACCACAGCCTTCCTTGATGCTGAGGGACTGCTGGGAAATTGGAATCAAATATCCTGCAGGGAGTAGTGTCTGGATGTGTGGAGCAGAAAGAGCAGCTGGATTATGGCGAGCAGTCCTCCAGTTCTCGTCTTCAGCGCCGTGTCTGTTGGTTACCTCGGTGTGGATTTGTCCCGGGATGAGGGGCACAGACCGGACCGGAGTTAATCCTGCCTCGCTGTCCGAGTTTGCTGCCTTGTCTTCCTTGTCGAGGAGGTTCTCCAAGCTCTGGTCTAGTGTTTGATTGGTTAAAGCGCTCCCGGGGGTGTTCAGAAACTCTGGGTCCAGGTGGAGGGCGCGGGGGGAGGGGCGACTTGTGAGACAAACGCCACGGCGGGACTTCAGGTGGGCCTGTAAGATGTTACCCAGCTTTGTAGACGAGTCCTACAAGAGACAGTTATGTGTTTACAGAAGGATGTGTGTTATATATTACATATAGATAATTGACGAGGGCTGAGTTAACAAAATCCATTAATCAATCTCAGCTTAACAGATCAATAATCGATCCGTTAAAGTTGAGATCGATCTAACGTACAATGCTAAAGTCTACTAGCTTGATGCTAATGTTTAACGCTAAAGTCTGCTAGCTTGATGCTAACGTATAATGCTGAGGTCTGCTAGCTTGATGCTAACGTATAATGCTGAGGTCTGCTAGCTTGATGCTAACGTATAATGCTGAGGTCTGCGAGCTTGATGCTAAAGTGTAATGCTAAAGCTTGCTAGATTGATTCTAATGTTTTATGCTAAAGTCTGCTAGCTTAATGCTAAAGTCTGACAGCTTGATGCTAACGTTTAATACTAAGGTCTGCTAGCTTGATGCTAAAGTGTAATGCTAAAGCTTGCTAGATTGATTCTAATGTTTCATACTAAAGTCTGCTAAGTTAATGCTTACATTTAATGCTAAAGTCTGCTAGCTTGACGCCAACGTACAATAACAAAATCAGCTAGCTTGATACCAACGTATGTCGCTAAAGGTTGCTAGCTTGATGCTAATGTATAATGCTAAAGTCCGCTAGCTTGATGCTAATGTATAATGCTAAAGTCCGCTAGCTTGATGCTAATGGATAATGCTAAAGTCCGCTAGCTTGATGCTCACTGATTGTTCCACATATGAAATATTGCACTGGAATTTTCATTCTACAGAAAAAAGTAATAATTTCTGCAAGTAACTATAAGGAACCTTCTAATCCAATATTCAGCTAATTAAAAATATTAAAATGTAATGACCTAGTATTGCACATAAAGGGGGCAGAAATAAGTTTTCTTCACACTGCTTCCTTTCATTTCCTCAGCAAACAATACCTTATTTTATTTTAACGTATTATGTTCATGTTTTTCCTATGGAAAGGAATAAAAATGAACGAGTGAATGCTAAAGTCTGCTAGCTGGAACTTTAGAAACTCTTTTAATCCTTTAACACCAGAGGAGTCGCCGCTGACGCTTAAGCACAAGATCTTTGAACATACTGTAACTTTTCCACCGTTAACACGATCAACAGAAGCAGCTCTTCTCCTTCAGAATCTGCTGAGATTACAGTGATAACGGTTGAAAAGTTACAGTAAATCAAAGAACAAACACTGGAGCTCCAGTGCTAAAGGGTTATGGAAATATGTTTTAAAGTAACCACTTATGGTCTCACAGTTTATTGCAGATACTGTCTTCTTCATCTAGAATAAGATGTACTGCTATAGCGCGATCGCCACCTAGTGGCCAAACTGAAACGCCCTCCTGGAGAGAAGGAACAATTGTTGGAGCTTCTATGTTTGAGAATCTATTTCACTGATCCATTTAACAGTATGTGAACGGTATCAGATGAACATCTTCAAAACATATTTGGATTATTAACGTATTTCTAAACAAATGTGTCTAATTGAGTGAACTCAAAATTAAATTGAAAAAAAAAGTGAATCGAATCAAATCTGGATAACAGTTCGCAGCCCTATAATTAACATCTGGACCCAAACACGATGAACTACGACAGGTAGAAGCCGTGCGGAGCGGTTTCTTTACCTTACAGTTGGGGTCGGGTTTCTTGGCTTTAGAGGGGCTGCCGTCTGAACTGGCGTCTGAAAACAGCCGTTTCAGAGACGAGGGGCTCCCGTCCGCCGCAGCGGGGGCCAGCGGGTTTTCAGCCGCGCAACAGTCAGGGGCGCTCTGGCTCGTCTTCTCCTCAAAGGTCATGGAGCGCACCGCGAGGCTGGTCGGCCGCGGCCTGGCCGGGGGGTTGGGCCTGAGGGCGGAGGGGTGCACGTACACGGCGTAGGGCCCGCCTCCATGCTGCTGAGGCAAGATGACGGGAATCAGCGGCGAACACTGCGTGGGGATGTACGTGACGGAGCCCGCAGGCGGTCTGGCTGGAGGCGCGTGGGCGCCGGCTTCAGGGTCCCGCGTTGCTAGAGAAGGCGCCGTGGGCGGATCCATGGAAGTGGGTAACCATAACCTCTCGGCAGCTGAGCCGTTTTTGGAAGCAGGACGTGGATTCTCTGCAGGTCTGGAACGAAAGGAAAGATTTCATAAGTTACAGGATGTCACTAGTAACATCTGCAGTTTTTGGTTTTTATTTTAAAGATCAATTCTGATAAAAAATGTGTTTTTAAAAGGATCGTGTGGCATTCTTCTGATGATGAACATTTATAAATTAAAGGGTAACCCGACAGGACAGCTGGAGGGTGACCCCACTCTCAGCCCAGACTTGAAAAATTATTCTTAAAAAGGGGGCGGGGCTAAGGGAGGCATTTTTTTTATTAGTGCTGCCACAAACAATTATACTAATAGTCGACTAGTCACCGATTATTTTTGTAAGATTAGTCGGCTATTAGGTGAGTTGAGGCTTTTTTCCCCAACAGAGATAAAACACAAACAGAAACAAAGCTGCAGATAACAAGTTGACCACAGGTCGTGTTGCTGGTCCGGCCCACTTGGGAGCAGTCGGTTGAAAGCAGCCTCTGAACCAGTTTGACACCCCTGATGTAAAGGGTTGAAGTCAATTGCAGTCAAATGTAAAAACTGGAGCAGAAAATGTAAAAGTCTTAACAGTTTTACAAATCTAAACACTTTTGTTAATGTTCTTTTGAGATTAATAAAGCGTTTATCCTCTTTGAAGCTAATCCTGAACACTAAACTGTTCATTCCGGCTGATCATTTTCAGCCAAAAGTTGCTTTTATTTGCTATTGAGGAGAAATACACAAACCTACCCAAACCAGTATCACACATGCTTTATTTTTTCTGTATGATTTCTTCACAGAACTGTGAAGCTTAAAGTAACTTACACTGACTCCTGGTCCAATTCCTGCTTACAGATAGCAGCCAGTTGGGCCATTTTATTAGGAGCGCCCGTGTTCGTGTCGCCTGGAGAAAGAGGAATGAAACCGTGTTATCATCAGAGCTTTCGCCGCTGGTAACCCCACAAACATCGGTACGTACTAAAGGTACATTTGACGGGACTGCTGGGGGCGGAGTTGATTTTGCGGCGGTCGTCCTGGATCTTCTTGGCGAGCTTTATGAGGGAGGGGTGTCGGGTGAAGCTGCGCTTGGTGGCGGTGGAGGAGAACAGGTTTTTGGCACAGTTTTCCACGGAGGCGCAGGGCTGGAG
The DNA here is from genome assembly GCA_003999625.1 of Oryzias javanicus. Lineage (NCBI taxonomy): Eukaryota > Metazoa > Chordata > Actinopteri > Beloniformes > Adrianichthyidae > Oryzias > Oryzias javanicus. Next base: position 5,410,993 of record CM012439.1, read on the forward strand.
GACACTTTTCTTCTTACATTCTGCCGCAGACTCTGAACCAAACAGAAAGTTCCTTTTTAGAGAAAACCCTCTCTCTGTGGACGTCAAACCAACCAGAATCATCTTCGTACTTTGGATCGGCGGGAGGTCTTCGGGGCCGACCCATTCGAAGGCCGGCTTCCTGCCGCGCTCTTCTGTCACGTGAACTTTCTCGATGAGCTTGAGGCTTCGCAGCACGTTCGCTATGTCGTACAGTCGCCGCACTTTCGCTGCAGGCACACGATCAGCGGCGTTAAACCTTTGACCCAAACAAAGATTCGAGGCTCAGAATTGGAACTCACTCTTGAACTTGTTCTTGTCCTGATCTGCAGAGTGGTCTTCTCCGATCAGGATCTTGGCCGCCACGTCCAGACTGACCACTCGAGGATGGGACACCAGAAAGAGCATGACGAACTTCTGACTCATCACCCTCAGAGATTTGTCCTTTCTGCTGTTGACAGAGGCTGGAAACAACCAAACCAGAGGCAGGAAATCAAAACTCTGCACTCGGCGCCTTAGTATTTACACAACTGTGGAAATAATTTGAAACATGATTTGATTAAAAAGCGTTTTTTTTTTTTTTATTATGACGATGAAAGCTGTCGTTTTCTAGGACGTAGCTTCTACAGATGTTGATTACAAATGTACCTTTAAGATGTGGGCTGGACAGCTGGTGTGGAAGTAAGCCTCCACTAACATCCCATCATCCCCCTGTTTTTGATCTTACAGCTCCTCACAAGCCTAAGCTCACATTAACAAAATTTTTGAGTAGGGCTGCGACGATCAGTCGACTAATCGACTATCAAAATAGTTGCCGACTAATTTAATAGTCGATTAGTCGTTACTTTATATTAAATGGAGTCGAACAAAGTTTTGAGGCTTCAGCACCATAAAAATGCAGTTTTTTTATATTCGAGTCACTCTGACTAAAACTTTATCTTTAGCAAAAAAAGTAGTTCCTTGTTTCAGAAAGATCAGGAATATTCTTTACATCAAACTCATTTTGACAGGTGACCTTTGACCCTATACACCCTGTATGTATATATATATAATTGATATTACATTGTTACGTCATCTTGAGGGGCGGGGCACCTGTCAAAACGAGTTTGATGGAAAGCTTATTCCTTATCTCTCTCTCATCAGATTTAATCTTGTTTTAATCCCAGAAACTAATAAAGGACAGAGGCTGCAGAATTCATTAAAAGTTTAATAAATCATCATCTCTATTGCTTTTAGTTTAAAGCTAATGATGGTTGAGATGTGTGCTTTACATCTACTTTCCACATGACTCGACCAGTCAACAAATTGGAGAAAATATGATTACAATAATCAAAGTATTAGCTAAACTTGAAAATAGCCTAAAAAAACTGAAAAAATTCAAAATTAGCCAAATGAGCTAGCATGTAGCCGAAATATTAGCTAGACTCCAAATTAGCCTAAAAAATTCCACTATAACTTTTCACTCTACTACACTCTGAATCCATAAAATATAATGTCATCGACTATTAAATTAGTCGTAGACTTTTTTTAATATTCGATTAGTCGACTAATCGTGGCAGCTCTACTCCTCTGTCATCAGAAGAACGTGTTAAAAACACAGTTTTCGTTGGAGTGGGTCTTTAAAATGTTGTAGAACACACGGGGCAACCCAGCAACTGAAAGGGGGCGGGGTTACTCCACATCGACGGCTCTGCGTTACTTAGAGGTGAATTTCTGACGCACTCCAGAAACTATGTTCAAGAAGACGACAAGTTTTCATATTTTGGCTAAAAACAGCTTAATGATCATTAAAAGAGCTCTAGGAACCCTTTTAAAACAGGTCAGAGTGGGACTTTAATAACTATCGATTCTATTGGGAGGATTCATATGAATAAAGACGTCATAAGTTAGAACATGTCCCGTCTCACCAGCTTTAAACTCGACTCCCGGAAGCTCCACGAAGCAAAGTTCCTTCTGTCCGTGCTCACAGCCCTCTACGCCGGGCGCCACCGCGTTCTCCTTCTCCTCGCCGTCGCACTCAAACTCCCTGTCCAGGAGGCGCTGTCGAATCTGCAGCATCTGCTGGCCGTAGCGCTGCTCCTCGCCGACCTGTTTCAAGATGGCCAGCGTCTCCTCCAGCTTGGTCCGGCCGTGCCAGGAGTAACGGTTCTTCGCGGAGCGGCTCACCATGTGGAGGCTTTCCAACACGTTCATGATGTCATAGATTCTCCTGCGCTCTACATCTGCGGGAAAAGGAAACCAAACACGCTCAACCGCTTTTCACACTTAGATCATAGATGACTCGTCTAAAAATATCAAATGCATACTCAGCTCGGTGGCCACATCGTCCAGGCAGATGTCATTGAGGGCCGATTTGGGATAATCTGGGTACCGGGCCAGGAATTTACGGCACAGCAACCCAAGACTTTTATCTTTTCTACTTATCATTTTCTCACATTCTTCTCCGTTTTCAAAGTCCTGCCACAAAAAGACAGATGAGCACATCTTCACATCCATATTCTAACTCTAGGACGGGGGGTTCAAACTCAGTCGCACGGGGGGCCAAAATCTAAAACACACCTCAGGTCGCGGCCCGAACAGGAAAAACATTTATTCAACACTCTAAAACTACTTTTTTAAAACCGTAACTTTTTAACCTCATTATGAACTAGATATAAAGCATTACCTGTGACTGCTGTGAGCTAAAGATGCTAATGCTGATAGCTGAATGAACAATTAAAAACGCTTAAGCTGATTGATGAAATCACTGAAGCTAATAGCCAGCTAAAATATTAGCTAAGTGGCAAATTAGCCAAAAAATTTTTAATAAATAAATTAGCCAAAACAGCTAGCATGTAGCTAAAATATTAGCTAAACTCCTAAAAAGTCTAAAAAAAAAACCTCAGTAAATGCCAAAATAGTCCAAAAAACATAACAGAATGCTAATTTTTAAAAACATAACTTTTTTTAAAAATATAATTATGCATAATAAAAAGGCAGGAATATTATTTCAAAATAAATCATTTAAACTTTACATAATTTTCAATATTTTACTCTCCATAAACATAAATGTTGTCAAAATTATGGAAGTTAGAAATAAGCACATCAGGCCATTGATAACAATAAAATAAAATGATTGGGAGGGCCGGATACAATTAACCACAGGGCCATATCTGGCCCCGGGGCTTGAATTAATTAACCCTTAAACCCAGGCCTTAAAAAATGAACAATATTTATGCTTTATTGGCAATATTGCAGTTTTTGAATATTTCAATAATTAAATTACAACTGTGTTTCTAAATAAACTAGTTGTAATTTCTTTTAGTTCTGACAACAGAGCGCACTTGTTCCTTTCAAAATAAAACCCCCTCTGTCAAAATAAGGTCCTGCTGCTGCAGCAATTAAAAAAATGCAAGGAATTCAAGCATCATAGTCTCTTATTATAAGGTTTAATTTGTCCTTTTAATCTCAAAAATAAACATTTCAGCAGAAGATTAACCTTAGGTTTTTATTGAAAACACACGACTTTAAATTATTTTAAATTACATTTGTTCAAAATTTTAACCACTTTAGTGGAATTTACCAAAAATATTCTTTTATTTGACTAACTAAAATTCAAAAATACAAATTTAATTGACAGTAATTTATATTTTTCTTGCTTAGTTGTTGGACATGTTTAAAGAAAAGCTGGCTCCAGAGCCACAGGTTGCAGACCCCCCCCCCTCAATGCAAACCACATACCTGCGTCGGGTCCAGAGCGTCCCGCTCCTCGCCGTCCAGACACAGCTCCTTCTCTCTGTTCCTGATCTCCGGACTCGCAGCACTGATGAGTATCTTCAGGTTGGACGTCGGCGTCCAGGGATCGACGGAGCCCGCCTCCATCCCCTTCTTAGGCGTTGTGAGGGGACCCATTATTCTGCACCTGACAAGTCCTCCAGCAGACTGCACGGGTCAGAACACTTCTATTAGTATACTGGAGAAAAAGATCAAAATCTAGTAAAGAAAACAGGAAATATTCAGTGTGAAAGTTAACTTAGCAGACATTAAGAATTTTAAATGTTTAGTGCATATAATAATATATATATAGTATAATATATATAATATATATTATATATAATAATATATATATATATATATATATATATATATATATATATATAAAATGTTGTTTTTTAAATCCTAGTTAATATTTAACTTATTATGTTACAGCATTGTAGTATCCATATACCGTGTACAATTTACACCTGAAATCATCTATTTTATTAAAATAGATAAATACTGTGACTTCACCACGGCTGTGAGCGTCAATAAATAACGCAAAACCTTTTAAAACAAATCAAAATACCGGTTTAATATTGGCGGTAAGTGACGCAGGCGCCATCGAATCAGCGGGGCTAACGGACGCCGATGTCCCGCCCTTTTCGAGTAAAGCAGCCAATGAAGGCGCGGCGCGAGACAGCGCACCGGAAGTGGCGAGTGTCCCGCGCAGGTGAACTGTTTTTGAAATCCTTGGCGCGGAACAGAATGGTCAAAGAATGGCGAGTTTTGAAAAAGTTTGGTGAAGCAACAATTCAATTAATACGTGAATTGCGGGGGGAATTCGAAACTACGCGGGTTTCGAACAACGTAAAAATCACTCTAAACGTGCTATTGGTTTGGGTCACGAAGGGCGCCCACCGTCTGATAACGACACAGTAAACCGGTCAGTCCGGTACCACTACACCCGATAACCGCTACACCCTATAGAAAGAATAACGACTTAAAAAAAAAAAAAAAAAAAACACTCATCAGGCGGAACGATCATCTTAAACAGAGAAAGCGGCAGCACGCCGCCACCCCAAATCTTCTTAATTCTTTATAATTTTAAGCACAAGTTTTCAGCGCTGAATTAAACAAACGTAAATCTACTCACTCAAACCCGCAGTCCCTCTTTCTTTACAGTTAAAGGCTTCCCATTCCCGCTGGAGATCCCGCACATTCACCGGACGTTTTAGGGATAAAAAGATAAATATCCTCTCAAGCGGATAGTCCCCGAACAGAACCGGGTCGGTGTTCGTGAACCAGTCCCGATAATCTTTCTTTACCCCTCTTGACTTTCACACAGCGGCCCGCTCAACAACTTTGCTGGAGTTTTGAAAAAGTTTACCCGGTGGTAGACTGACCTCACACACTTCTGACCCGCCCAATCTGAGCATGCGCGGACACGTGACTCAAGGGGCGGGGCATACAATTTTTTCTTCAAGATTTTTTTTTTTTTTTTAACAATATATGTATGAAATGAACTACATAGAATTATTTTCCGGCAGAATCTAAATTCTTTCTTTGTATTATCAATAATTCAGGTCCAGGATTCATTAATGCTAAAAGATCCAGATGATCGACTAAAATCCAACGAGAGCAGCAAAGTCTCAAGGTTAGAAAAATACACTTTATTTATGTTTTTGTGGCCATTAAGACATTTATTAATAAAATATAGCTTTAATCTCTAAAATTGAGTTTATAAAATTAACTTCTTTTACGTTTGAAAGTAGCTCATACAAGTTCCTTTCAAAATAAAATTCATCTTGTGTTTGATCAGATCCTCCAGCTGCTGCAGATTTACTTGAAATAAACATGTAAAAACGTATTTTCTATCATTGTTCCTTCTTTTTTTTCTCCTTTTTACTATTGAATATAAAGACAACAAATTTGGTGTAGAATACAAATATTTTTAAAATTAAATGCGATAAGATGATGTCATTCTGATAGTAGTTATTTTAAAAAAAAAGATTAAAATGAATATAAAAAAAGAGGATAAAAATGACATGATGAACAATACATTAGAGGTTATCGAAAAGCTGTATATCACATAATATTTTTGACGTTTCAAGACATGCTTATTTTACGGATGAAAAGAGTGAAAAAATATCTTTTGATCTTCATTAATCTGCATTTGAGTACATAGAATCTGTCCAGGATAATCATAACCTTTAAGATAAATTCTGTATTTTTGTCTTACAAAATAAACCCAAAAATGACAAACTTCATAGAAAAATCTGCAAAGCAAGGACATTTAGGAAAGAGAATAATATACATCGTCTCAAAAGGCATTAGAGTGAAAACTCGGTAGTTTCAATGTCCTCATTAGAAAAAGAACAACAATTTTCAGGGATTCCAAATAGCTTTTTAATCAATTCTTTGGAGAGGTTTATACCTGTACAGGTTTATCTTCATGAACTTTAAGTGCTAGCATAAAATGAGCTGTATAGAAGGCCGCTGTGGTTCTGATCCGTGAGAGACGGAACATTTCACTGGATTTTTCACATTCAGACCTAAGAACCTGTTCAAGAACTGCTGCACTTAGACAGCTCAAACTTGGATTAAATGATGCTTTGGATAATAAAGAATACATTAAACATAGTTTCTGATTTATGAAAGCTTAATTTAATTTATGAATATTGGAAATTGGATGATTTATTCAAATTTAATTGATATATTTAAGATTAATATCAGTCAATCCATTGTTTTTGGGTGAGATGAATTGTAGGTGGGGGACTAAAGTGCACAAAATGGGATGCAACAGGTGTTTTGTAAAATAAAAAATAAATAAAAAATACTTCTCACTCCCTTGTGTGTCCTGGTACGATCATCTGAGTACAGGAGTGGAAGAAATTTAATGCCGTTCTATCCAGCACTCCAGATCATTTTAATTTATTGTTTTTAATGGCTCCATGTTTTCTTCCGCTGATTTCTATCTTGTATAATTAGTTTTGACAAAAGATATTTTTACGGAGGGGAAAATACTGAAAGTTATTCAAGATTTCAGTTGATTTGTTTAGGAATAAAATTCCTCCCTGTTTTTTATTCATCATTCTGTTAAAAAGTGAAGTTTTTAAAGTTTTAAAAATGTGGTTTTACTTTGTTCAGTAAATGTTTGTCCTGTTCGCCCCGCGACCTAAGATGTGTTTTGGATTTTGCCCCCCCGTTTGACTGAGTTTGTTTGACCCCCCCCCGCCAGCTTCTGGGATCCACCCTCGCGGCGTGAAGCACAGACTCTAGATATCTGTCTTTCCTTCCTGCTGCTTCCAAAAAATGTAAAGTTTTGCAAAGTTTTACACAAAGACAGTTAAATATATTGACAGTTATTTAAAATGGAAATATGATGAAGAGGAGAGGGTCAGATGGAGGGAGAGTTGACTGATGTGGTCCTTTTAGATAAAGAATTTACTCCTTGAAGCCAAACATTCTCTTTGTCATCATAGTCATTTTGTTCTGACAGTTCCTTCCTCCACCCAGTGTCTTCTTCTTCTTCTTCTTTGGTGCCTCTCCTCCAGCTGCTCTTGAATCTGGACGCTTGGATCTGTGGTTTTACAGACACCGATAGCATCACTTTGACCTCCAAGTGTTTCCTGCTCTCCTTCTCCTTCCAGACCCCTAACATGTTTTTTAGTTTAGCTAATATTTCATCTGTGTGCTAGCTATTTTAGGTATTTTAAATTACTAACTTAACATTGATTTTATTTATTTTAGTGAAGTTTATGGCTTTGGTGAACTAGAAGATAAACTATAATGATTTTTATGTCCCTGCTGAGAAAAACAATGCATTTTTAGAGATTTTAGATTCTTTTTATATTTTTTGCTTTTGTTTGAGCCAAAAATAAACATAATTCATATTGTTTATAAAAAAAAAAAGAATGTCATGAATGCAAATCCAAATTTCTTAAAGGGTTAAGTAAGACTATGCGCCTCGTTTTAGGTTTTGATCAGTAGAAAAGAGGGACCAAATGGCTCTTTTACTGTTAATCTTTCCAACCGCTGGGCTAAAGTATAACAAGAGAAAATGTTACTCTTATTTATTTTTTATTTATTTATTTATTTATTTCATTTTCAAGCACACATAAGAAGTTTTACCGTAATCAAGGTTTCAAAGATAAAAAGAAATGAAAATGAAAAGGGACAGGAAGAAGTAAACTTATTAACTCTGCCCCATTTAACCAAGTCAGTTAATACTTTCAGTCAACAAACAGAATTACAAAATTATGCAACAGATAAAGCAAGTGGTAAGAAGAAAAAAAAAAAAACAAAAAAAAACAAACATCAAAATATAATAGGGAAAAAAGTAGTAGTATTTTCCTTTTTTTTTTTTCCTTATTCTTTTCCCTCTTTTCCTTTCTCTTTTTCCTTCCTTTCCCATTAAGCATTAAGCCCTTTTTTACCGTTTTTAATGACTGTTTGATTCGTATGATGTGAGCATTTGTTTTTTCACAGTTTTTTTAAAAGTAATAATTGAATTAGATTCTTTTATAGATTTTCTAAGGTATTCCATAATCTAATACCCTGCACTGAGACACTTTTTTCCTTAATTTTGGTTCTAAATTTATTGATTTTAAAAATTTCATGCCCTTTTAGGTTATAATTGCTCTTTCTTTTTTTCAAACTTCTTTTGTATGTTAAGTGGTAAACTTCTGTGATGTGCTCTGTACATAAGTTTTAATATGGAATGACTTACTAAGTCTTTAAATTTCAGTAATTTTAGCTTTATAAACAGAGGTGTAGATGGATCCAGATACTTACTCCCAGTAATGATTCTTATTGCTCGTTTTTGTAACACAAATATTGAATTTATTGATTTCTTGTTAGCATTTCCCCAAATTTCTATGCAGTATGTCAGATATGGTACAATCAGTGAGTTATATATGAGTATAATGATTTTTCATCTAGTGACCATTTAACCTTATATAACAATGCTATCGTTTTTGCTATTTTAGTTTTTATGCAGTTGATATGAGATTTCCAGTTTATTTTATCGTCTATAATCACCCCTACAAACTTGGTTTCTTTCACTTGTTTAATTTGAGAGCCTGCAATTTCCATTGAGATGTTAGTATTTATCTTATGGTTGCTAAATATCATCAGATTTGTTTTTTCACAATTTATTGATAGTTTATTTGTATCTAGCCATTTTTTAATTATTTCCAACTCCTTTTGGATTAATTCTGTCATTTGTTGTATATCGTTACCCACATAATAAAAAGTAGTGTCATCAGCAAATAAAATACATTTTAAGAATTTGGATGCACTGGTGATGTCATTTATATAGATGTTAAAGAGTTTGGGGCCCAAGACTGAACCTTGAGGTACCCCGCATGTTATTGAGCTTAATTTGGATTTAATGTCATTTATTTGTACAAATTGTTTTCTGTTTGATAGGTAGCTGGTGACCCATTGCAGGGTAACTCCTCTGATGCCATATTTATTCATTTTTTTCAGTAATAGTTTGTGGTTTATGGTGTCAAATGCTTTTTTAAGGTCAATGAAAATGCTAATGAGGTGCTTTTTTTGGTCAATGGCTGTGGATATTTCTTCTGTTAACTCCATTAGTGCCAGTGTTGTGGAGTGATTTGTTCTGAAACCATATTGACTGGTGTTTAATGTACTCTCTTTAGCTAGGAATTTATCTAGTCTGACCACAAATAGTTTTTCCAATATTTTGGAGAATTGTGGTAGCAGGGATATCGGTCTGTAATTGGATAATATGTGCTTATTTCCACTTTTATGAATGGGTATTATTTTTGCCGTTTTCATCCGGTCCGGAAACGTTCCGGATGAAAATGATAAATTGCATATGTAGGTGAAAGGTTGCACAACATGTTCAATTATGTTTTTTTATCAATGTCATATCTAAGTTATCACAATCTGTAGATCTTTTGTTCACGGATTTCTTCACTAAGTCCATTACTTCCTCTTTAGTGACAGCGTTTAAGAACATGCTATTTACTTTATGTTCTATTTTTTTTCCTACCTCATAATCCTCATTTGCTATGAAATTTTTAGCCAAACTTGGTCCAACACTAACAAAGAAATCATTAAATCCATCTGCTATATCCTTTGTGTCCTTTAATTCCATCCCATCTTGTTCAAAATAGCTTGGTAATAGACTGTGTGTTTGATCCTTTCCCAACACTCTGTTTATGATTCCCCATGTTGCTGTAGTGTTACTTCTATTTTGCTCCAGCAATGTGTTGTAGTACTCTTTTTTTGTCTTCTGATTATTGATACCAGTTTATTTTATATACTTTATACCTATTTTCAGCTTCGGTGGTTCTTAGCTTTAGGTATTTTTTGTATAAATTGTTTTTCTTTTTGCAGGCATTTTGCAATCCTTTTGTCATCCATGGTTTACTTAATACCTTTTTAGCCTTTAGTTTCTTTAGTGTGCAATTCTTTTCATATAAGCCATTAATTATATCCATGAATGAATTGTAGGCGTTATTTACATTGTTTACGTAGACGTCTTTCCAACTTTGTTGTTGCAAATCCCTTTTTAATGCTTCCAATGCCTTCTGTGATCTGTCTCTTCTTACTGATTCTGGTTTGATTTGTGGCTTTATGTAATATTGTTCACAGACTGTAAATACTGGTAGGTGATCACTGACATCTGTCATAAGAATGCCACTTTTTCCCATGTCTTTTGAGACATTTGTAAATATATTGTCTATAATTGTTTCACTCTGTGTTGTGATTCTAGTTGGTTTGTTTATCAAAGGGCATAATCCCAGGCTATACATCGAATTTACAAAGTCATTACTCATCCTTGATATGCTCACGTTACCCAGGTCAATATTAAAGTCTCCACATACATAGACAGACTTATTCCATACTCCACAGAACACTTGAATGTCACTGTTTGGGACAGGTCATCTTTTATTTTGAAAGAAAGTCACATCAGCTTCTATCAAAAGCAAAAAAACAACTTTACATTTTGAGAAAATTCTAGTTTATCCTAATATTTTTTGATTCTATTCATCCAAAGACATAAGGTATGATTACAGTCATATCAAATGTCAAATCAGGTTGCTGCCCCCTGCACTACAACGGATAAAACTGGGGCTAATCTTTTTTATGTCCTTCTATGACATTCATTTTAGCCCCTTGCACTAAAGTCCAAATTAGGCAATGGTACAGGGCAAGATTACTCTTGGCTTAATCCATACGGTCTGATTTCTTCTGTAATTGCTGAGTTTATTTTATGACTTTGAAGTACATTTGATCTCAAGCTGCAGAACAATGGTTTGTAGCTATTGAGAGGGGAGTGGCTAAAATATTTAGATTTGATTATTTTTATATACTTTTTCTGCTGGATCAATAACCAATCCTGTTTCATGTTTACGCTCCAGTTAACAGCAGTAGTGAGTAAGAAAAAGGATGACGGCTCACCAAAGTAAACCTAAAGTATAACGAGAGAAAACTTCATTTTTGTCTTTTGTTCTTTAGGAATATATTTTCTTCACTTGAATGTTCCTGTTCGGGACAGGAAGTCTTTTATTTTGAAAGAAAGTCACATCAGCTTCTATCAAAATCGAAAAACAACTTTACATTTTGAGAAAATTCTAGTTTATCCTAATATTTATGTATTCATTCACTCCAAAAAATAAATACAATTCATATATATTTTTGAAAACGTAATGATGCGATTTTGATTTGATTGGTTTTATTTCATGCCTAAAAAAGAAAGGAATACTACAATAAAAAAATATAAAGCACAGATATTTCAAACACTTTTAGATTTAAAGGAACACATTGATTCGAAAAATAAACAAAGATGTTGCAATGATGATGTCATCATCTTGACTGATTAATTCCTTCTCCTCATCATAAATAGATGCATTTACATTTTTGTGAATATGACACATTATATCATACATTCTTTTTATAATTGATCCTTATCAGATCAAGCGCAGCTTATATATCAATAAATAAAGTGATCCTCAGAAAACAGTCTTAGATAATTCCAGTAAACATGAATTACACTTCCTATAACACATATGTCAGTAAAAAAAAAAAAAAAAAAAAATCTTTCCCTTTATTTGCAGTTCACTCTGATGGCGGTAGATGGCGCGAAAGCCTCATTTACTGTTGGTCACCATGGCAACCGACCGGCGCCTTCAAGGGATGCTGCAATCAGAAACAGCATAACTTCAAGACCGTCGTGACATCATGTCATGGCTGTAAAAAGAGCATAGGTGCGACCCTGACGCTGCCTTCAGAGCCCAATCGGAAATGATAACACCTGTGTCACGGTCAAAACAGCAAGTGGTGAGATTTGAGATATATTCAGTCAGACTTCATCTATGCATTGAAAAAAAAAAAAACATGTCAGCTTGATATCAGCTCAGTTTTGTCTCCATATGAAGTTGTAACGGTTGGTAAAACGAGCAGTTATGAGTGAGTTGAGATAATGAAGCGCTAGCTAAAAGGGTATTTAAATGTTATGGATTCACACGAACACGGAGGGAAACATGCCTGAGTCTGAGTCATGCGTGAGTCTGCGCGCGTGTGTCGGAGCGGCTCGTTTCTGACCGTCCCTGAACGCACCACCGGCTCCTCCGCCCGCAGACGGAGGCGCGGGTTGACGCACGCGGCAGTTCAGGGAGCGTCTCCGCAGACGCTGAGCGGCGCAGCGGAGGCTCGGCGTCCGTTTGACGCGCGCACACTCGCCTGGATGTCGACCGTCCCAGCCCGGTGGTCGCCGAACGCTTCCATGAGTCCGCAGACATCCGGGAGGGGCAGCCGGTCCGACAGGTAGATCACGCAGCTCACGCAGCTCACGCGCCTTCCTGCAGGGATGCTGCAGGGAGACCAACGCTGGTGACGGGAAGCTGTAGGGCTTTAAACGAGACCAGCACATGAAAAGTGTGTGTGTTTTTAATGCTGTTTTGTAAAACTGTCTTTAAAAAGTCACTTTCAGGTCAGGTGTGTTCACGTGCATCTGTAAACTTGTGTTTTATTGGGAAACAGTTGGAAAACTTTCACCTGTCGTGACCTGTTGTGCTGTTAAAGCCACAGGTGAGGTGAGATCACCGTTTCTCCACATTTGGTTTATCATTGGGTTCTACCACCAAAGGCAATTTTTCCATTATTTTGTTGTTGATGATTTTAACTTTCAGCAAAGTTAAAATCATTTCTGAAAATGACATTATTGAAGCCAAAAAATATGTTTTTTTTCTTTATTGTGTTTCTTGGTCTCCACAGACAGTTGAAGTCTCCTCCAGGAAGAGAACCCTTCTCCTAACAGTGGAGGGAACAGCTGCCGGTAGTCTCTGCCTCCCATTCGTTGCCCCGATGCTTGCGTTCGGCCTGCCCTTCTGCACCAGCAACCGCACAGACAGAGCATCAGAACACGGCATGACCGAGGCTCAGCACGCCTCCGAGGCCGGAGCCCGCCAAAGACCGAGCAGCACCACCTTCTCTCTGGGACAAAGTTGACGGACAGACGGCTCCTCCAGCTTTGGGATAGACATTTGCGTGTGAAGGGCTTTCCCTCTGGGATCGAGCTGTGGAAGAGTTTATGGGAAGATGGCAGCAGGAGCAGAGGGAAGTCCGCATCAGCACCAGAGGAGGAAAGCTTTGCTGCACGGATTGGAGGACCAGAAAAGGGTGAGTTAAGCCCTTCAACCAATGAAAGTTCTAAAAATGATGCAAACGAGTGTGAGGTACGATTGCTATGGAGAAAAGTTTTAGTTTGAACTAATTCTGAATAGTAAAACTCTGAGCTTCCATGTAGTTCTTTATCATAGCAACAGGTAAAGGAAAAAGAACCAGCAGGTTTTGTGGTATTGGAACTGCAGAGTATCAGTTCTGGTTAAGGTTTCTCTTACTTCTGCAAGATATCTATAAGACTCCATTTGTTCTGTTGCACGGTTGAGTGCTGTTCTTTTCTGAAATAACTCATCAGTTCTTTGGTGTATTGAGTTTACCCCGTTTCTGCCCATTGCTGCCCCTCAGGGGGAGAGATAGTTCTGGATGATCCCAGAACGTGTTTGTTGGGCTGATGTGTACGGGTATGTGGATGGTCACTGATGCTGACACTGGTCTGTTTGAAAGATTAGAACCAGAGAATCAGGTTTAAGCCGTTGACTGTATATAAGAACTGGACTGTGTGACCCCTCCCCCCAAATGTTCTAAACAGGAAGCACCTGCTGGTTCCAAGAAGCCAAAATCCCATAGACTCCTACAGAAAAAGAGCATCTATTACTCTGTCATTGTATTTGTCAGAGTAACCATTTTTGCTTGAATACTTTTTTTTAAACATATTTTAGATAATCCCCATATTTTATTTTTTAATTTTTTTCGGTAGTGCAACATCTTCATGATTTAAACTGACCAATCAGATTCTTTAATGAAAGTATGTGGTGCCCACTCTCCCCCACGTCCAGCATTCAAATGTTCAACAGATTTCATGCTGTCTGCTTTCAAGTGTTAGGGGTGTGGCCTTCCAACAAGCTCACTCCTGATTGACGAGAGTCGTTGCCATAGAAATGTTGACTTAGACTAATCACTGCTCACTGATGTCATCTGGTTTCAACATCTATGTTGAAAAAAACTTTCTATAGATGATGTCACTCTCACTCGGTCCAGTTTTTACATACAGTCAACTGTTTTACACTAAAGATGTCACAGGCAAAACTTAAACAACACAGGCTTCTTGACGTTTTGTAAATCTTTGAGAGTTTTTCAGTCAAAATGAATTCGTTGACTGTGACGTGCAGCGTTTTGATCGGCAAAACGTTATTAACGTAACGTGTGGCGCAACACCACAAAGCCGCTTTTCTGTACGTTGTTTGCTTAAACACATCTCTGCTGTAAAGATCTCATTTTCTCTGCTTCCAAATCCCCTGGAATGACGTTATTTGTGTAAACGGTTGAGCTAGCAGAAAGACTGTCAACATGGGAGCTGGAGCTCTGGTGTTTAAGGGTTGAACCACCTGCAGCAGTGATGCACTGGAAACCACAAACATCGACTGCTGATTTACCGTAGATACGTTCAAATTCCAAGCTAGCTGAGAGCGGCTGAAGCGATTTTGGCAAATGATGGTTGTTGATTTTACAGAGGAGCTGTGGATCCAACAATTCCAATGACACGCTGAACTTTTGCTGAGCTGCGTGATGCTGTGGGACTTCTGGAAGTTCCCGCTAAGCGTGGTACCTGGTAGTGCTGCCACAAACGATTTCTGTAATAATCGACCAATCACTGATTATTTTATCTGATTAGTCGACTAATCGGGTCATGCGCAAACTGGATGTAAAGCACACATCTTAACCACAATTAGCTTTAAACTAACTATAAACTAGTTAAATAGCATTACCTGCCATAATGAATGCTGTGAATGCTGTAAGATGGATTTGGTAGCTGAAGATGCTGAAATTGAGCTGAAACACTGAAGCTAGTTGACTAAAATTAGTTAAATGCTAAATTGGTCAAAATAAAAAATTAGCTGAAATATTAGCTGAACTCCAAAATAGCCTAAAGAAAAAAAAAAGTTTAAATTAGCCAAAATAGCTAGCATGTTGCTAAAATATTATCTAAACCTCAAATTTGACTAAAAAACAGAAAAGAAATCCTAAATTAGCCAAAACAGCTAGCATGTAGCTGAAATATTAGCTAAACTTCAAAATAGCCTAAAAACCTTAATAAATGTCAAAATAGTCCAAAAAGCTAGCACAATGCCATTATAACTTTCAACTTTACTACGCTCTGACTCCATATAACATTAAATAACGACAAATCGACGTATAAATTAGTCGTCGACTATTTAATATTTGATGAGTCGACTAATCATGGCAGCCCTCATGTCTGGTAGCTGGTCACGTGACTCGTTTAATTTAAAAAAAGAGTCTTGTGAAATATGTTGATTTCGATATGCTTCAAAACCACCTCCTCCAAGCGCAAAAACATTTTCTTTCTATAAATGCAAGCTTTTTGAAATTGGTAATATTTCATTAGATAATTTATTATCTCAATTTGTTCAGTTTCATTGTCAGAGAGAGAAAAAAAGAATCTCGTAGATAGAAAAAAACCCAAAAGATGGTTTGAGGTTTTCTTCAGCTCCAAACACGTTAGACAACAGAATGTGTTTATTTATTTATTTATTTATTTTTTGTCATTCTGATTCTTTCCCCGTGAATTATTGATTTGATCAGGTGTGTTAAATGAGCCTCTTGGGGACATGTAGAACATGAATATTAAATAATGGGACTAAAGTCCCAGCTGCTGCTTTTCCTGTGCGGTCCCACTAAAAGCAAATGTTTTCTGTCTGTTCAGGTGCTGCACGGAGCTCAGGTTCTAAAAGTCTTCATGATCGGTCTTTGCATTGTGGATGAATTACCCGAGATTATGACTGAAATGATATTTATTATGAAGTCCTCATCAGTTTGAGAGTCCTAACGTCTCTATTGCAGCTGCAAGAATGAAGCCTGATGCTCTCCCTCTCCTCTGCACGGATCATGAACATCAAACAACTTCAATAAATCATGACCAGTATAGTAGGACTGTTGAATCGTTGAGATCCTGATGTCTGTCTGTGGAAGGGAATTGGATTTAGTTGTTATTTTTGTGGGTTCTCTGTTTCACGTATTCCCGGTAATTGAGACGGATCCATGTAGAAAAGCAGAGCGTACTTCAGGGAAGGATCGGATTGCAGAGAATCTGGGCTTTGTGTTAGAGTTTAATGCATTTGTGCCTTCAAGCAAAGTTAATTTTAGAAATTGATAGAGACATAGATTGTTTTCCATGGGTTCAGATCATAATCAGCCTAAAGTGAAGGAAAAAATTGTGAATTTGAAAAAAAAATAGTGAAAAATTTTGAGTTTAAAAATTTTAAAGTATTGCAAACTTAAAAGAAATATTAAAAATTTGTGTAAAAATAACATAATTACATAACATAATTCTTTCATTGAATCATTTATGACCAATATACTTTAAACTCGGTGAGTGTAAATAAATATAATTCATCTCTGTAACTCACTTTTTAGGGCACATTTCATTAGAAGATTATTCATTTTACTAGTTCTCATGGATTTCATTTCAAAGTCCCGCTCTGATCCTCTTTTGAGCTATTGAGTAATTGTTCCGTCTTCTACCTTTAATTATAGCATTTTTAGTCAAAATTAAAAACACTGTGTTGTTTTTTAAGGATATAGTTTCTGCAGAGCAGCAGGAGTTCATTAGAAATTCCCCTCTGAGTTGTGGAAAGAATTGTAGGCGCAGAGTAAACCCACCCCCATTTCCCATCATCCACCTGGTTGCACGCTCTCGCATAACTCCAAGCTAACATTAGCAATGCGACAAAAATGTCGAGCAACATTGGGGCTGTCCAGTTGTTCAGTTCTGATCCAATTCCAGCTCCAACAAGGAAAACAAAGACGTTCACGGATCTATTTGTGGACGCATCAGAATGGAGCAGAGCAGGGAGCTCCTGCGTCACTGCTGTAAGCTTTTTCCAATAGCCTTTTGTATCTGTTCTCATGTATAACGATACAAATGGATAAACTCAGAAATGTAATTTTAAGCTCACTTTTCTTTTTACGTATCCCTCATCATCCGAAAAATGCTACAAGAACATATTAAAAACAACATTTTCATTGCAGTGGGTCTTAAAAAATTCTGAACTAGTGCTGCCACAAACAATTATTTTAATTTTCGACTAACCACCGATTATTTCTTTTGCGATTAGTCGACAATTCTGGTCATGGGAAAACTTGATGTAAAGCACACATCTTAACCATCATTAGCTTTAAACTAACTAAAAGCTAAATATAAAGCATGCGATAATGCTGGTGTGAATGATGTAAACTGAATGTGGTCGCTGAAGATGCTAGTGCTGATAGCTAAACGGGTTGAAATTGAGAACTAAAAACGTTGAAGCTAATAACCGACTAAAATATTAGCTAAAACACAAATTAGCCCAAAAAACTGAAAAAAGCCTGAGCTAGCCAAAACAGCTAAAATATTAGCAAACTCGAAAAAATAGTCTAAAAAGCTAGAATAATGCCATTAAAACTTTCAACTTTACGACACTCTGACTAAAAAAAGTAACAACTAATCAACTATTAAATTAGTCGTCATCTATTTTAATAGTCAATTAGTCGACTAGTCGTGGCAGCTCTACTATGAAGTTAAAACTGAACAATATGGACAAAAGCTTATTTATAACAGCTTGTTTTTCATTTTAATTTCTGGCCAGTTTTGATGTTCCTCTCCCTGTTCCCTTTCAGTTCTTTATTTACAGTTTCAACTCATGGGAGGTGATCCTAATGTTATTTTGGGGCGGGGCTTTGGGGTTATGATTGGCGTGATTGACATCAGGTCATGGTGACGTTATTTCCATTCCAGAACGGCGTCTGTTGTTGGCGCTGCCTGTGTCATCTCTGCTGCTCTGTGGAGGGAGCGCTGTCCACCCAATGTCAATCATTCTCCAATAAAATCAAAGACGTAAAATCAGGATGAACTTAAAAAAACTACAAGTCTGAACTGAAACTATAAATTTAGGACTGAAAAGAAAGAGAGAGAGAAACATAAAAAACAGCTTAAAATTGAAACATGAAGCTGTTATGATAAAACATTTTTCCTATTGTCTTTATTTTTATAGTTTATTTTTCATTCAAGTTTTCAGCATTTCCTCAAATTTCATATTTATATATATATTTTAATTTAGCTCTTTTATTTTAAATATAACATTTTTCTTTCAAGTTTACAACGTGTTCTTTCTTAAAACTGTTTTAAAATGTTTGTTTGAAGTTGAAATCGGTTCCTCCCCCACCTTGAGCTGACCCTAATTAGATCCCGTAGTTTTCCTCTTTGAACTGCCGTCCACAGTAAAAAATAAAATACTTTTTTTCTGATAGAAAATAGTTTATTTATCACCCACTTATGCCTTTTACAAAACACAGAATTGGAAACTGTAACAGAGTCAATATTGATCAAAATACAGTAATGTTTACGTTTCTGTGTCTAAACTGTTGGTTTGAATCTCTAATGCTGCCTCTTCTCTTGGTTAACTATTGATTTAGCTCAATAAAATTTTACATTTCTTCAACCTGTTTTTATTTTTGTCTCTTTTCTAATAGACGTGATGGGTTGAAGACAATAAAAATGATAAAGCCAGTCTTTTTCACCTGAACGGTTTCACTCCCTCAACCTCATCATTAACTCAGACGGACATTTCTTCCTGCAGATGGACTTAATCCCAGACGGCTTTCAGGCCCTGGAGAAATCACAACGCCGTGTCCACGGAAGCTCCCAATTCACAACACAGTGCATAAATCAAATCAAACCAAATATTGTTCATCGGTGACTGTGATGAACCCCTCTGGCATCTTTTTCTGGGCAGTTCTTGTGTGTAAGAATAGCAAAGAGGAAGCCGTTTTCATTTCAAAATAAGAGACTTTAATTAGAACTGTCACTTTATCATGTTAATTGCAATTAATTGATTTCAGACATTTTAGCGCGTTACTTTTTTAAAATTGCATTAATCTCCTCTTTGCGTCGGATGGTTACTACAGTGTTAGTGCAAACCTGGAGGAGCGTTTTATCTCGCTCATGCCATGGTCATTTAAATAAATTATTACAACTTCTATTATAGTGCTTGTTTTTGTCCAAATGATGAATTAAAACTTTATTTAAAAAAAGTAAAGTAAAGAAAGTCTAAATATTTCTTTTCTTCCTTAGTTTCTGTTTCTTCTCTGCTTTATCCCAGTCTTTAAAATGATCAAATTCACCCAAATAGGTTAAGAGAAACTATAAAATCACTCTCGTGTCTTCTCTGCTGCCTTGTTTTTGTGTGGAATAAGGTAAAAAATAATAAATAAAATTAACCTCCTGGTGGTGTCAAAGTAAAGGTTGGAAGTCTTTTAGAATAAAAAGACACATTTTTAACAGCAATTATTAGATTTAAAAATAGATTAATTAATTACAGGTCACGATTAATTAATTGCACACAAATGAATTGCATGACAGCACTAACTGATGTATCACAATAATAGCACGTATGGTCCTTTTTTGTCATTTGATTGAGAACTAAGACACTTAAAATAAAGACGATATGATGCCATTCATAAAACACGTCAATAACTTCTACAGGAAAATGTTCAACTTTTCTTTGCTAGATTGTCTTTTTTCCATATTTGAGGTGAGTGAGACACACCTGTGCTGCTCAGCATCCACTTTGACGAGCTCTTTACCTAAATACAAATAGAGATGATCATTTATTATTGACAGTATTTGATTGAGCGCAGTAAGCTCCCAGCTCTGCTGTCATCTGACAGACGTTGGATCGATTAGCAGTGGACGGTGCGTCGACGAAGCAGACGTGAACTTTTACCATTAACACGCAAACTTTGAGCTTCAGCTTCTAGAAATCAGCAGGCGTTCAGGGAGAGCGTCTTAAGCTCCTGTCACAAACCGGGCAGCTGCAGAGGAAAGGTGGAGGGGCTCATTTTTGTGGAGGACTGTGTTTGTCCAGTCATGCAGCACTGACGAGCGATGGGGCTTAGGGGTTTGGACTTTAGGGGGAAGGGAAGCGGAGGGTGGAGGTGAAACTTGTCGTGGTGGGGGTTGGGAGGATGCTGCTCGCTGGAGATGCTGGTCGGGCCTCCACGGCCATCTGGTCGTCACCCTCTCCCTCCACCCTGAAGGATGGCAAAGGACAGGTGGCACAGACTTGACGGACCGCCGAGGCTCCAGCTATTGATGCTTGATTATTTCATTCAGTCCATTGTAAACTGTTATTGGATAAAATGGTTGAAAAAAGACATTTCTGTCCAAAGTGTTCAGTGACACAACCAGCAGGATGCCAGATTGTCAGGTCGTCCCGGCCTGCACAGGGTTGTAATCTACATCCAGGAGGTCAGTGGGCGGGGTCTGGTTCAGTCTGGTTCAGGGGAGGTAGCCAGCTGATAAACAGGTGCTGCGGTCCACTCCTGCTGTGATGGGATTTCCTCTCATCCAGCACATACGTCCAACAAACGTTTGATTATTGTAGAAGGGGGGAATGGATTGTGAACAGTCTTTATGAATGAAGGAAATACTGTCTGGAGCTTTTGAAACAAGTCTTAATATTTTATATATAGATATATAATTTGGACATTGGGAGTGGGAGGGGAGACGATATTTGTATTTTATTTTTTACAATTAGTTGACTTATCGGGTCATGCACAAACTGGATGTAAAGCACACATCTTAACCATCAGTAGCTTTAAACTAACTAAAAACTACATACAGTATATATCATTTCCTGTGATAATGCTGGCAGGCATGCTGTTAGCTGAATTTGGCCACTGAAGATGCTAGTGATGATAGCTGAAAACCCTGAAGCTGATAGCCAGCTAAAATATTAGATAAATACCTAATTAGCCTAAAAAAATGAAAAAAACCTAAGTTAACCAAAATAGCTAGCATGCAGCTGAAATATCAGCTAAACTCAAAATTAGCAAAAAATTAAAATAAATAGCAAAACTCCTAAATTAGCCAAAAGCTAGCATGTAGCTGAATTATTAGCTAAACTCCAAGAAGCCTAAAAAACAAAAAAAGCTTAAATTAGCCAAAATAGCTAGCATGCTGCTGAAATATTAGCTGAAATCAAAATTAGCCAAAAGCAAAAAAAAAAAAAAAAACCAAAACCCAGAAAAAATCTTGAATTAGCCAAAAGCTAGCATGCAGTTTAAATATTAGCTAAACTCCAAAATAGCCTAAAAAAACCTTAATAAATAGTACTAAAAGTTAGCATAATGCTAATAATAACTTTCAACTTTACTACGACTAATTGATTATTAAATCATTCATTGAGTATTTTACTAGTCGACTAATCATGGCCCTAATAAATAAATAAATAAATATATATATATATATATATATATATATATATATATATATATATATATATATATATATATATATATTTTGCCCAGTTTAAAATATGTTGTTCATAAAGGATTAAATGAAGGAATTGTGTTATTTATTTCTGCTGTTGGTCCATCTGACCAGCCCAGCTCAGGGTGAGGGTCTAACTTGGCTCCAGAGCGTCATGTGTGTCCTTCACTTCACTCTTTGTTCTAAACAGACAATGGGACCGTTATCTTGAGTCTGCAGAGCATCGTTTTAAAGAGGTTGTCCCGGCTCCTGCTGCCCTCTCTCCTTGCTCCTGAAAAATACATTTGGAATTCAATTTTACACACCAGGAGTTTTCCAAGTGATAAGAAGGGTTGAGGGAAAAGAGGTGCTGTTTTTCATCTGTAGGCCTGCTCGTGGAAGTGGAGGGTCTTTGAGCCGCTCCCCCTCAGCCCGGCCCACTTCACAGCCTTCTAACCTCCTCCTTGAGTGGAAACCTGAAAATTAGAATGGAGATGAAAACAGTTGTGTTTGGATTAAAAGCTCCAAACAAAGAACAGGAGGAGGGGAAGGTGAGCTTTCCAGCAGAAACGATCAGGATCGATGTGTTCTTTGGTAACATCTAACCCGCCTTTAAGATATTTATCTGATTGTTTTGTAAAGTTACTTTTGCTTGCATAATATTCAGAATAAATGTAAACCAAGAGATTCTTCAAATAAGTTTTTATCTTTACACAAAAAAAAAATATTGAAGTTTACTCTCTTGCGTTGACATTCTTTTGACTACTGTAACTCTTCAACCGTTTATGTAATCAATGTAGTTCCAATGGATTCTGAAAAGCAGATTTGTGATGATTTGCAACACTTAGTAATGTTTTACACATCGGTGTAAAGCCGATCTGAAAAGCCACTTTTCTCTGCATCAGAATGATTTATATGGAGAGAAATAGACTCACCACAATTTGTGCGTCTTTAATTTTTTGATTTGTGTGTAACTTTGGATTTGTGGATCCATAATTCTTGATTTTATTATGAAATAAAAAAAAATAAAAATGCAATTTACACATTCACAAATTAAATTTACACCAGCTTGATACAGCAGATATTATTCAGAATCTAAGATCAAAGCGGTTTATAAAAAAAGAACTGATGACCCAGCATTCTAGCAGCATTTAAACACATCAGTCATAGTCAAATATTTTATTTTTCAGAGATGGAAAAGAGTCTCACGTCAGATTTGTGCGTAAATGTGTTTTTTGTGTTCGTAATAAGCGATTCGTGGATAAATTTATAAAGATTTGCTTGTGTAATTAGTTTCAAAGCTGTTTTAATTTGTGCATGTGTAAATTGTATTTTTTTCATGTTACAAATCGGGGTGAGTCTATTTTCTCTCCATAGTTTCACAATTATCACTTCAATCAATTAAAGAATTGCAGTTTTAAATACATTTTTATAGATTTACAAAGGTCCAAATGCATAATAGAGAAAAAAAGAATAGTTTAGATTTTTGCTGTAAACTGCAGGATAATTATAAAGTTGATTCCTAATGTCCAGAAAAACAGATACTACTGCAGCGTGTATTTATTAATGATCTGATCATCAATAGTCAATAGAAACGTTGCCTGACATTGCAGCCATCCTCAAATTTACTTCTACTCAAAGATTTAACAGTTATAACAGAAGTTCATCTGAGACTCAGAACGTTGGAAGTTTAGAGAAAACGAGTCCGGCTTGAGTGTGACACGATGCTCTCCAGTATTACCAGGAGGCTGCACGTTTCCCTAATCCACCAAATATCCTTTCCCATAACAACCTCCATGCAAGTATCACTCACACGCAAAATCAATACAGCCTCTCTGCCGTTATTGATCCGGGTATGGTTTATGCGCAGACCAGAATCTGCCGTTCTGCTTGGCATCCAGGACCTGGATCCTCCACAGCTGACTCTCCACGCAGTAAACGCTCCAGCAAATGAAGGAAAGTTTCTCAGGTCAAAGACAAAGAGGACTTAATGAGCTGATGTACGAATATTAAACTGGTGTCGATCAATAACTTCATTTTATTACATACTTATGTGCTGCTTTTATTAGTTATGTTAAAGGATGCGTCTACATTTTAAAATGTAGTTCCTGCTTCACTCAGGAAGTCCAGTTGATCAATCCAACTGATTGATTTATAGTTTGGTTTCTTTTTAACAATTATTTCCTGAAAAAAAACAAACACTTGTCTTCTAAAATTGTTTATCTGAACTGAACTGAATGAATGTGACGTCAATGAATGCTGCCATAATGAAGCCGGGATCATCAGTTTGCAGTGATTGGTCTGAAATCTGCCAATCAAACATATCTGTTAATCAATCAAACGTATCTGTCAATCAGAAGTATGTGGGGCAGCAGACACTACATACTTTTATTGAGGAATCTGATTGGCCAGTCTGGTTTCTCCATAGAAGTCTATGGGATTTTGGTTTCTTGGAACCAACTTCCTGTTTGGAACACAAGAGGGGAGGGGCCACTCAGTCCAGCTCTCATATACAGTCATTGTGTAATACTAATATAAAAGCAGCTTTCTCTCTTGATTTTCATGAACTCTCCATCTTTTATTTTCCTGTGAGCTCACTCCAGTCTGTAGCTCCATGATATTATAATATATAATTTCTTTCTTATGAGCTCTTCCCGTTGTCGTGGTAAATGTTCTGAGCTTAGCCCATAACGGCAACACAATGGGATTCACTTACCCTTAGTTTCATATTTCCCACTTGTGCGGTAAATATTATCATGAGTTAGAAGCACTCAGCATAACCAAACAACATTAAAACATAATGCTGCCAGAACATAATAAATAGCTGCTTAAACCAATAAAGGCAGAACAGAGCGTGGAGATGAGATGAAGTCAATTCATCATTGACACCAGGATTATTGATTATGATTGGGTCATTTTTGAAACTTTTATCTCTGGACTTGAAGCCTGGATCACATGTAGTGTGTGGGGGTCGACCCGCACAGGGGCTGCAGGTTTTGTGTTGTCCGGCCCCGTGGGGCGTCTTAAGAGGAACTCAGCTGTCTTGTAGTTCCCTTGAGACTTATACAGCCACCTCAAGGTACATCATCAAGCTGGATGATGTACATGTTAGGATAATGGAAGTTGGACGCAGAGCGCACTGGTACCCTAACCTAGTACTGGCTCACGCATGGTGCCGGTTCAGGTCCGGTGTGGCATCTGCAGCCAGCTTTGGACCAGTATCGGTGCCAGTGTTGGGTTGGGTTCGGGTCCAGTACTGGATCCGGTGCCGGGTTAGGGTACCGGTACCAGATGTGTCCCATGGACTAGTCCACGTCCAGTGGTGTGTCTGGTACCGGTGCTCTAACCCGGCACCGGACACTGTACTGGAGTGGAACCTAACCTGGCACTAGACGCGGTTTGGGTTCAGTACCACCTCCAGTACCAATGTTCTAAACCCAGCACTGGCACCAGTACTAGTCCAAAGCTGGTTGCAGATGATACACCGGGCCTGAACCGGTACCATGTGTGAACCAGGCCTGGATGCGAAACGATACTAGGTTATGGTACCAGTACTGGGTTAGGGTACCCGTGCTCTCTGCATCCCGGTATTGGATCCCATGGTTTAATGCAAACAGCCAGCATGTCAGAAAATGAGGAGTTTGGGACACTCAAAACTAGAGCTGGGTTGAAAAAAATCAATTCATCAATTTGAATCGATTTAAGTTTAATAGATCAATAATCGATTCACAAAAGACATAAATTGATTTAGCACATAAAGCTTACGTCCGCTAGCTCAATGCTAATGTTCAATAGAATTTCCCATAGGACGGCTAATGCTAACATTTGGTTGACCAAAAAGATACAATGACTAAATCTGAACATCTTTATTTACTCACAGGCATTACTTTTTCAAACTCTTTTAAGGAAATAATTTTTAAAGTAACTATTTGTGGTCTAAAACTTCATTACAACTCATACTGTTGTCTTCTTCTTGAATAAAGTGTACTTCTGTAGCGCGATCTCCACCTAGTGGTCAAACTGAAACGCCCTCCAGGAGAAGCAGAACAATGTTTGTGATGTTAATGATCATTTTTGTTAGAACTTCTCCTTCAGAGAATCCATATGACATTGGATGATATTAACAATCTTAGTATTTCACTGATACATTTTACAGTATGTGAACTGTATCAGATTAATATAAATATATTCAAATGAAATAGTAGATTTTTAATGTGTTTCTAAATCAAATGTGTATAAATTTTTTAACTTAAAATTGAATTGAAGAATCGAAAGAATCGGAAAAAATCAGAATCGAATCGATTCTGGAGATTACAACCGATACGCATCTCTACTCCAAACGTTAACGTCTGTTACAGGTTTGACCGTTTTTCACCTGCAGACAGCTCATATCTACCCATAACGGCAGTTGTGACTAAGACTTTTTTGTTTTGCCTCTTTTCTTTAATTTCTTTGTTTGCTCAAACTAGCAATAAAAGGCATTAAAGACTTTGACTACAGATTTTTGTTGCTTTGCAAACAATTCTATCTCACTATTTCTCACATCATCTCTTCCAGCTGGCCTTCCATAAATTTCTGCTGCAGACATGAAAGTCACTAAGATAAATGAATTTGATTATATCTCCTGTTGGCAGTTTCATACTCTGTCGATTTCATGGATTTGCTATTGTTTAATCAGCCTGCAACAACTTAATCGCCTGTGAAAATAAGCTTTGGCGAGAGATTTCATCTAAACACGCCATCATCCTTTCAAGGGTCCGGTACTTGGAGCTTGTTGCAGCTTTATTGGATTTCCCCTCTTCACAGATCAGCCTAATGGGTTTGACCTCACACCAGGCCGCTCGGCCATGATGGGATTCTGCCATGGTTTGGCGGTTCCCATCATTGCTGACAGACACAGCAGCTGGCTGAGCCAACATGTGGCCTGAGGGCGCTACAGTAATGTCATCCTAAGTGGGAACGCGGGGCCGGAACCGTTTGGTTTGGACTGGAGAGATTGGCACAAGAATGTTTTCAGAATATTGCGAAAGTGCTGACCTTCCAGTCAGATTTGATATTTCATTTGTGTTTTCTAAAGAGTGATCACAGTCAATAAAGATGTCGATCAATACCCATCACAGCTCCTCTGATCAAATATTTATCCAGGAAGTGGGCGGAGCAGAGACTCCATGTCTGCTTTACGTTCTTGTCTGTCTCTTCCTTTGCTCTGTCTGTGTGCTCACGTTGATGTGGAGTTTGAATCTTCATGAGCTGACTGTTGAACCAAAGAATATTGAAGTTATTTATTTCAAGATTTTGAATATTTCCTTATTCTGGTGTGCATTTTTACATAAAAAGCAATAGTGCTTGACTGGATTTATTTTGTATTGATTTGATGTGTCGACTGCCTGATAGGAGACTCAGAAATCAATGTTTAAAAGCACACACGTGTGTGAAGTGTTAAGGTAGTCGGGTGTGACTCCATTAGGGCTGTGGATCGTTGCTCAGGTGGTGATCCGATATGATTCATTAATCAAGCTCAGCGATTCACGAATCGAACCAAGATTCTTACTTTTTAATATTATGTTAATTGTTATGTGTTTCTTTACTAGAGGGAAGAAAATTTTAATTATTTGTATTAAATCACCAACATTTATACTTTTGTTTGGAACAGTAGATCAGAATCAACAAAAAAAAACCTGAAAGATTCAGATTGAAAGAAATTTTGTTTGTAATTTTAAACTTTTTTGTCAACCTGGTTAAGTTCAGCAGTAACATAAACAAAATAAAAAAGGTAAGTATTGTATAATTTAACAGCAAAACTTGAAATGTTTTCCACAGTTTTCTATCCTCAAAGTTTTTCAACATTTTACATTCTAAGCTTTACATATCGGTGCAGAGCCCGTATGAAAAAAATATTTTTTTCTGCAGCAGAATCATCTGATTCACGTTGATTCCATCCGCCTTTCAGCGAGAGACTGTTTCTTCAGAATAAGATGGAGTTTTGTTAATTGTGTTAACTGTTGAAGAGTTATCATAACTAAAAGAATGTAAACACTGGAGCTAAAGCTCCGGTGTTAAAGCTAATCCTTTTTTCAGAAGTTATGTCAGTGAACAGAACTTCAGTCTCTGTTTTTGAACAGAAAAAATCTCTCGCTAGTTTTACTTTGAAAACTGAAAGCTTCACCGTCACGAAGATTTGTTTACTTCCGGTGACTACCGCGGCTCTCTCGGCTTTGTTTTAGTTCGTAAACTTAAAATCTAATATTAATCTGCATTCCAGAGGAAAAATACATCGTACCAGATAATATTTTGATCATATTTTACTACAATTTACAATATTTATAAAGATCGTGAATCAGCGATCTCAGACGTCGCGAATATTCATACTCAGATTTCTGGGAGCAGATCGCGAGTACCCGAGCACCCGGATACTCGTTCCAGCCCTACTCCCAATGTTTCATTTTTGCCCAAAATATGAAGGTAACCTTACGAGGTGAACCCGTTTCCAGGACATTTTTACTGGAGTGGTGAGCTGGAAGTCGCTAACTGATGATAAAAATGAGTAAAACAGATGTCATTAGTCTGATGCAGTTCAAACGGTGTAAATTCAAAATGAAAATGTTAAATATGTGATTTTCTTGTTAATTTAGTGGTAGATTCTGCACAGTTCTACAAACTGTAAGTGCAAAGTTTTCAAAATAAAAGGTTGTTTTAACCTGTTTAGTTCAAACCCCACTCTTTGATCTATTTTTAAATCTTTCCCAGTGGTCTTTTTTTTATGATCATGTCGCTTTTAGCCAAGAAAAAAAACTATTAAAAATAAACATTTTTGGCCAAGGTCATTAGGAATTGTTGTGGGCGGGACAGAGTAAGCCTGCACTGATTTCCCATCATGCCTTTGCTTACACTCTCTCCCGCTGTACGGCTATCCAGCCGTATAGTTTTCATCCAGATTAATGTTCAGTTGAGGAAAACAAAGACATTCATGGATCTATTTGATGCATCAGAATCTTTTTCAAACACATTTTTTTATCTGATTCACAACAGCTTGAATAAAGAAACACTCAGAAACGCAATTTGGAGCTTAATTTTTAAAATATTTGTCCTCCGTTTTAAGAATAATGCTGCAGGAACATGTTAAAAACACCAAAACACAACATTTTGATCAACCATTACTTAGACCAGGCCTCTCTCTATAGGTGGTCAGGGACATTTCAGGGTCTTTTAATTCCAGTTTGTCATGAAGAAATAAAAATAAATAGGTCTCAGTATCATTTCCAAAAACACGGTTTGATGCGACTGGATTAAAAATATAGATTTTTTCTTTTAATTTGCACTAAAATAATTTTTTTTAATTTTATTTTAATAGCAACTGTCACAAAATTAAAGATTCTACATGGATCAAATTAAGAATCAAACCGCTGAAGCTTTTCAGTGGCCTTGTGGTGGAGTGTCCGCCCTGAGACTGGAAGGTCGTGAGTTCAAAGACTCTGATAATGGGACCCAGTGCTTTGACACTGCATTAATGGGTTGGATTGGTGGGGTTGAGTCTGCAGCTCACCCCTCCCCCAGAGGATGAGTCAAATCAGAACAAATTTCCACTAATGTGACTTAAATTTTAAACTTGAAACCACAGTTATGAGGACATGTTCAGTGAAACAATGGAGGGGGGGTCTCACTGTAATCATACAATTTAGTAATATATCCAGCCAATGATTGGTTTTATCTTCAGAGCGCTCTCGTCCAGGTATGGGACTGTTTTGTTTTACTCAGACAGCAACAAATAATGTAAACTATAAGGATCTGTAGAATTCTGCCTCGTCTCTGATTTGTTGTGAGGCATTCACTGACCTCGGGTTCTCTAAAATTGGCTAATTATTATTCAGCGTGTCTCTTTTTATCCCAGTAATGTGTATTTTAAAGGTCTTTAATCCTTCTATGAGCCTTTCTGCTTAGAGTGAAACATTAACGTCTCCTCCCCAAACAGGATCCAGTCAAAGCACACGTGACGACGGCGTGTTTGCTTTTCCGTGAAAAGGATTCGTCCGCTTCCTGCTAGTCTAAGGCGGTTGGAGTTGTCGGGTTTAGGAGCCTAATTTACTGCTTACCCAGTGAGATTTTCCTTCCAGCTGTTTGGGTTGTTGGCGGCCGATTGTTAACAGTTTAACCCCAGCAGCCTTCGCCGGCTCACTGAACTGTGGCTCTGGCTCGGGAGCGCGGTGGTGCTGATGCAGGCTGATGGGAGTAAAGAGAAAGTGAGGGCTTTTTTTTTTTTTTTTTTTTGCTAAAGAGACCCCCTGTCGCTGCAGCGATAAGAGCGGCCCACACAGTCACAGTGCGGGCCTGTGGAAGAGAAGCTGAGGAACTTTGATGCAGCAGATGAAAGGCGCACGAACAAACACGCAGACATGTAAAAGCTGCACACGTGGAGACGTCTGTAAAAGTGTCTGCTGCATGCAGACTGTAGACTGAGTGCAGCAGCGACTGCTTGGATTCTTTCCATCAAACACGCAGCACTCTGGGTGGAACGTTCTGGTTCCTGAATATTTGAAGCTAACTATAGCAGCGCGGCTTCATGCTGTCATCGTTTCCTTTTGTTATTACCTTGATCATCTCCTCACTATTGCTGGAAACAAACTTTATTTAAAAGAAAAATAGCTGCTAGAAAAATAAACTAATAAATGTATAATTGATAAAATTGATTAATGGATCAGAATCAATTTAAGCTTAATAGATCAATAATCGATCCATAAAAGTAGAGATTGATCTAACGCATAATGCTAAAGTTTGCTAGCCTGTAATGGGATTTCCAATAGGACGGCGAATTCTAGTACTGAGTTGACCTGAACCAGGGATCTGCAACCTTCAACACATTAAGAGCCATTTGGGTCGATATCTCACCAACCAGAACCCAGCAGGAGCCACAAAGTCTTCCTTCAACCTTTAGAAAAAAAAACCACACTGATATATATTTATGTTGTTACTATTGACATGATACATTAATGAACTATTGTATGTTTTTTGTTGCATTACAGTTTTTCCCAAATGCTAAAACACATTTTCTGAAACATTTAACCAATTTAACCAAACATCAAACACAATTTTCAAAATATAAGCTAAATATACAAAATTCTTGACTTTTGAGTCAAAAGCTCACTTTGAGTTCATAATAAAGACCCAGTCGTCAAAACTAACAAACCTGCAGCAATCACAACACACTACACAACAAAACATTTGACACTGTTCACAAAATGGTTTGTAAAAAAAAATGTAACCCCCCCCCAATAAAAAATAGAGTAAAACAATATTCAGGATTTTGTTTTATTTAGTTCATTCTTACTGTAAATCCAGGTTGACATTTATTGCACTTCACCATCTTTTCTCTGTGGGTCAGACCAGAAGATTTCATCCACATCACTTACATGTTCACTCTAACCACACAGCAGAAAAAAATAACATTTTTTGCATGATCTAGTCATGAAATGACCCAACTGAAATGTCATCACAAGCCATGTCTAAGGCCTGCAACAGATTTTGTCAAGTGTATGGTTGTCTCTTCTTCAAATACCAAATAGAAAAATTTTTTTTAATTGGGTTATGAAGAACAAGGTGGAAGAAAACTGATACAAATTTAGGATTTGTGTTGAACTGTCTGATGGGTAAACTTTTGTGAAAACTGATATTGTCTCAGACGGCAAGAAAGTCTTCTCTGTTATTTTCTTGTTGAAATTCTACAGTACATGAATGATACAGATTAAAGTAATAACTTGAAGCTGCTGAGTTGAGGGTTGACCTTTTGACCTGCTTCCCTCATGGTCATTCCATAAATCAACATACAATCAATAACTATGACCTGGATCTCATCAGAACCTTGTTTTTTTATCTGGGTCCAGGTCTTGGTCTGAGTCTTTCTCTGTTATCAGTCTTTGAAAAACCTCTCTGTTGTTCCAAAACTTTCCTTATATTCGTTGCAGTTGATTTGCAACAAGTGTTTTCAGTTTTGACCAGTTGTGTGTTGATGGTGATCATTGTGTTGGAACAGAGTTTGAGTTTTGACTCTTTGTGTTCACGTTTTGCCTCTTGTGTGTTGTGAATGCCAGCTGTGTTTAAAAGTGAGAATGTGTCTTGTGTTCTGCAAAGAGTGAATAAGAGTTTTGCAAATTGTGTGTTAACTGCAAATTGTGTTTTAGGTTTTGACCAAAGAGTCATGTTTTTGAGAAAAGAGTTAAAGCAGTTGGTCAGCTGGTTTGGAGAATGGCACTTAGTGTTTTAGCATTTGAGAAAAACTGTAATAAAACATAAACATGAAGAGAAAATATATATTTTTTAAAATAGTTTATAACTTTTGACAGAGTTTTGGTTCCTTTCAAAATAAAAGACATCCTACATCATGGAATTGTGTCAATGCATCAAATGCAGTAGGAAGTGTAAAGTCATCAGTGATTAAAAATAATGGTTTCTTTAGTGTTTCTGGTGCATTTCAGCCACAAATTCCTAAATATAACCAACAAAAACTAGAGCTAATGAAGTGACCCGTCACATTTATTAAAACCACGAGGAACAAATCAAACTCATTTCAGGCCAAATGTGCAGCTGTTGTGAGTCATCCGTTATGTTTCTGTGCGTTCCTTCAGTCCAGGTGATTCCTTCAGTTTAGAGTTGTGTGAATCTGAGAGCTTCAACAACGCTTTTATATAAATTGAGGAAGGCATCCTCACTAAGACTAGAGAAATGATGCACGTCTACCCCAAAGGTGGGAGGGTCCAGTAGCAGCAACCTTCCTGCTGGAATTCTTCCACAGCTTTCTTTTGCCGTCCTGCTGTTGTTTAATTAAGTTACACTCCATTCGAATTTTATATACTGACAAAATCAGTTTATGTGTGTGGATTTGGACCTGGGGTCCCCCAACTTTTCCTCGTGAGGGCCACATAACGGTTTTCTTCTCTGATGTGGGGCCAGGGTTGGTTTGTGAGCTGACAGAAAAAGTGTAACAATCACACCCTAAACATAAAGATTTGTGGCTTTCCAGAAGTCCACACATAGCCAAATTTTAAATAATTCATTTTTATAATCGTCACAGAAAAAAATAATACTAAAACATGATTAAAAAATAGAGATATAGCATTACCTGTGATAGATTAATAGCTAAAAATGCTTAAATGGATAGCTAAAAACGCTGATGTTGATAGCTGAAATGCTGAAGCTGATAGCTAGCTAAAATATTAGCAAAAAAATTCGAAATTAGCCAGAACAGCTAGCATGTGTCTGAAAGATTAGCTAAACTTCAAAATAGCCTAAAAAACCGAAAAAAGCCTAAATTAACCAAAACACCAAGCATGTAGCTTAAATAATAGCTAAATCCCAAATTAGCCTAAAAAACAGAAAACATGTTAAATTTAGCCAAAACAGGTAGCATAAAGCTAAAGTATTTGCTACACTCCAAATTAACCTAAAAAACTAAAAAAAAAAAAAAAAAAAAAGTTAGCCAAAACAGCTAGCATAAAGCTAAAGTATTAGCTAAATGCCAAATTAGCCTAAAAAACTGAAGAAAGCTAAGTAGCTAAAACAGTTCACATAAAACAAAACTATTAGCTAATTCCCAAATTAACCTAAAAAACTGGAAAAATGTCTTATTTAGCCAAAACAGTTTGGGGGGCCGGGTCAACTGTGGAGGAGGGCTGGATCCGACCCGCGGGCCGTAGTTTTGGGACACCTGATTTAGGCAACAAAAGCTCTTGTGATAAATCTGTGAGGCCACACCCACCAGCAGTTGTTAGCTTTGGAGTTGTGCTGTGGCTCAGATGTTCACACAACTATGTGTGTAGAACGAGGGGGTGTCGACGAAGGAAAAAAGTCATTTATCACAACCTGCTCTGGAACCCCCCAGAGGTCATCTCGCCTCTAATGAAGAACGCGGCCGAGCCAATCAGGAGCGCGGTTCCAGTGAAGCCACCAATCAAGCCGCTGTGGTTCACGTTCAGAATTGATGAGACGAGTGGATCCTGTGGAAAGATTAGAATCAATTGGCAGAGCTGAGAGACTCACGGGTCTGAGGAAACACAATAAAACCTGATCTGACTGTTGGAGAAGGACTGATAAAAATCCTCTGTGTAAAATATGAAACGCATTGAAATGCAGAGTGAAAGGTGATGGGATTCATGTGCAGTGGTGGGAATGGGACAAAGCATGAATACAAAGTCAAGCAGAACTGTTACTGTTTATGAAAATATACTATGACCTTCGAATGTCCCCCCCCCATGTATATATATTCAAAATGGAAAAAAATGTTGCTAACTTTCCAAAATACTCTTCTGAAAGCACAGTAGAGCAAACTTTATGACCTGTGGGCCACAAAGGGTTCGGAGCAGCAGCAGATGTGTGGAGTGTTTTGGTAATCCGCCTCATAATTAAAGGCAATAACATAGAATCTAAATGACAATGTGCTTTAATTTCTATAGAAAATGTATATATTTTAAAACAGAACATTTTGCTGGGTTTTTTTTAAACTGGATTTCATTCTAATTTTACATGCATTTGCATTAGAGATCGGTTGATGTAATTTCTCCAGCCGATGCCAATAACCGATATTTTCCCAGCAACTGTGACCAATCGTCAATATTTTCTGATACAGATATTTAAATGTCTAGATTAAGAGCACAAAGTTTGCAGATTTATTAGAAATGTACCAACCTTTACGCTGCAGAAAACAGTACAAACATGCATCCAAAACAGAAACTATTAAAATAAAAGTATTGGTCTCACGTAATACGTGCAGCCAAAATGCACGTTACTGCATTGCCGGCACGTATTTTATCCCATGCTACTCCGCGTCCAGTGCTGGATTTTGTTTTTGGTGGCAAAAGTTAAACTTAAAAGCGCCATTAACTGTTACGCACTTAGATGTGCGACATATTTTAAAATAGAAACGTAAAACTTTCTAGTCTTGCATAAAAATGTGTTCTGTTAGTCTGTTTGTTGCTGGTCAAAACGTCAACTTTGGGATAAAGATTTTCCCTTTAACGTCAGAGTGGATGCTAACAACTGGACGCTAACTTCAGCTGTCTCCAGCGTTTCAGATGTTATAAATAAATAAATAAAGCAAACAAAAAAAAAAGACAAAAAGTTGTAAAACTGTTATTTTGTGAATATAATAACAAACCTGAATCCATCGAGTCTGTAACCATGTGATCGTATGTTGCATTGGAGTCACATTATGCCGAGCGGCTCGGTTTGTGGACATACGTAAGTGTTCATATTTTGAGGAAGACTCACAGTTTTGTCTGTAAACAGCAGCTTTATGCTATTTTATCTTTGAAGTCAAAAGTTCTTCTTCAGGTTCATCAATGGTTCTTTTCTCTCCATAGAGACTTTTCAAAAACGTCTTTTTGTTTGGCTTTAATTAGCTGTTAGCTTTGGGCTAAAAGCTTGGACCGCTAACATGACTTGATTTTAGCTTTGGGATAGCTAGCGGTCCACTAGCTTTGTTTCTAACATAGCTAGCGTCACGCGACGCAGCAGCACAGGCATATTTGGTTGAAAAACGACGAGGTGGAGTCACCCCAAACGCCAAAAAAGTGGCGCGGAGGGGCTCCCAACCATAATTCCATTTATGACAAGTTGGGGGTGAGATTTTGTTGCCGAAGCGTGCTCTGACCCCTCCCCCATGTGCGTCTAGGGCAGGGGTGGGCAAACTACGGCCCGGGGGCCACATGCGGCCCCTTAAGATACTTAATGTGGCCCTCCAAATTAAAATACATTGAATCAAAAATCCTAATTATTGTTTTCTTTTCATTGTATTTCTGGTTTCTTCCCATGAATGTTGTTTCTCTGACGTTCGTGTTCCTTTCTGAGTCAGATGGTGATCTTTCGGATTATTCCTACACCACATAAATGCAGCATTTCTTTGAGTTCACATTTTCCTCTGAAGAACATCAACCCATTGGATCACCCAAAAGAGAACAAAAATCAAAATTTAGAAATTAAAACTCCCAAATTTTCTGTTTTTTAATTGATATATGTGAATTTGAATCCAAATTAAAGCATGTTTTTCTCTAAATTCCATATTATTTTTTTAGTTTATGAGGTTGATTACCCAATCTCTCCTTCCATCTGCTCCTTGTCCGGCCCTTATGCCAAATTTTAGAACCCTTTGTGGCCCACGAGTCAAAACAATTGCCCACCCCTGGTCTAGGGGATGGGAGGGGGAGCAAGCCTGTGCTAAAGGCTAATGAGCGCTACTTTTGCTAACCACTGGTCAAAGTGAAAGAGAAACATTGGTTGCATAGATATCGGACCAATACCGATAATATATTTACACCAATTGGTTGATGAGAAACGCTGCGTTCATGTTGTGTTGGAATAATCGGAAAAATGACTGTCTGACCCAGAAAACATAGAAAAATGACAAATTTCCCAACACAAAATGAACAGAAAACAATATTAAGTTAATAGTTATGATTAAATAGTTTATGGCCCCTGGATCATAGTTTGCCCAGCAGGGCAATTATTTAATTTTCTTTCCATCAGCATTTTGTTAGTGAGCAATAAAAAAGAAATGCTCTTCTTTATGGCCCACAGAATGCATCCCTGTTCTGAACAATGAGTCAGCAGCGCGTGGAGCGGGCCCTGTCCGTCACCGTGTTCTGTCGTCTTTCAGCTGTCCTCCTCTGTTGTCAGCTGTCACATCCTGATGGAAATCTTTCCAACAGCAGTGAACTTCCGACATGTGACTCAGTCTCACATGATCGTCAGAAGAAGTCCTTGCAGTGACGCTTGGAACGTTTGAAATGTCGTTTGTGTCATTTTTAGAAATATCAAGGCTTTATTTATTTATTTATTTTTTGTTAGAACATTGTTGCACTTGCTGTGGGTTTTCGGGTCGTCCGGTACCATGTCTTTTATCTGTTGTGTTTTTGTGGCAAATGGACCTTGAGTTTGGACTAAAGTTTCTATCTATATAAATAAAGTTGAATTAAATTAACGCTTTACTTATTGTCCAATATGAAAACTAAACATGGAAACAAAAAATCAACTCTTTGTAAGCCCTTAACAATGTTGTTGTCTACAGTATAAACTCTTTCAGACCGCGGACCGGTTTAAAATATATAATATTTTTGTGGACCGGTCCGAATGGGGCATAGGCATTTTAAAGCCCTCGGTTTCTGAAAATCAATTTTCAAAATAAAATGCTTCTAAAAGAAATTTAGTTTAAAAAAGTCGATTTTTTGTTTTTACAGATGATGAAGATTCATTGAAACAAAGTTGTTGATTTGTAGAAATGGTTTTTGATTTGAAACAATTCCATAAAGACATTATTAGTTTTTCCCCCTATAAATGCTATTTTAACACTCAATTCAGGCTCCGATTATCTTTCAGGGCAAAAAGATTGATCGTATTTTGTCTGTACATAAACCCTCATTCATTGTGGTTTTATACACATTTTCTTTGCTAAAGTTTCTGAACATAATTCCGCCTTTCTACAGGAAAATTCTCAAATGTCCTTTTTACAAGTTTCCACAAAACCTGGAACTTTATTTGATTGTATTTTAATTCTCTGTGAAATGTTTAAACTTTGTGATGAGGTTTTTCCTTCAACGTCAAAGTGGAGGCTAACAACCGGGCGCTAGCTTCAGCTATGTCTGACTTTTAAGGTGGTATGGATAAATAAAGCAAAATAAAATGACTCAACTGTCATAAAACTGGCATTTTAAAAAAAAAATATAGTATTAATTGTCTCCAACTTTATTATTTGCGTGTGTTAAACAGTCGAGAGTCTGTCGCCGCATGCTAGCCAAAGTAGCTTCTGCTACATCAGAACAGCTGTCTCAGTATTTCCACACGTGGCTTTATTAAGATTTAAGTCACATATTCGGTTTTCTCACTGCCTCTTACCAAGAGAAACTTTCCAAATATGTTTTATTGTTTGGTTTTCTGTTAGCTTTTGGCTACTAGTTTAGCAATCCAGGTAGCCATTCAGCTAGCCGCCTAAAGTCGCTTGATCCAGACGGATGTTGTGAACAGAATCCAGCAGTTTTCCAAAACTTCCTTCAAGATCAGAACATAAACTAAACGGAGATAATCTAAGTTAGCGCATGTATTTTGCGGCCTCGCCCCGAGGTATTTCTTTCATTTATTATTATTGTTTTTAATCACAGTGAGGAGCACAAAATGTGCAGCTCAGATACATTTTTGTATAATCTCGACCCTCCCCCCTCAGATCTCAGCCCCTCATTGGCCCTGCAGGAACTCGCAGGAATCACCGATGAAGAGCTCCGCTCGGAGCCATCGCAGGTGCTTTGCTTAGCAAGCATCCATTAGCATCCCTGATGAAGTTAGTCCACGAGAGCCGCGGAACGTGATTCATGGCTGGATGATGTTATGCTGGAAAATCTGGCTCTGCTGTGGTCAGCGGGAGGATTTCACACCGCAGCAGCCATTGTGTTTATATTTGGCTCTTTATGTGCACATCTTTACTGTATGGGCAGTTCTTGCTGCTGCCTGCCCATCCATCATTTCATTACTGCTGTCCTGGTGGAATTAGCCCTCACCTTCCTCCCTTCATGGATTCTTCCTCCTCCACCCCCATGCTTCCATTCTTGTTCCAGTTTCCCTGTTCTGCTTATTCCTTCATCCAACTGCTTTTGTTTCTCTAGAGCCGGAGGCCATCCTGGTTCCCGCATGCCCCCCACCTCCACCCCCTCCTCACCATATTGTAAAACTTTCCCCAGGTTTTAATAGCTTAATGTTTTACAGAGTGCTGGATTCATTTTTACTGAGGACGAATCATTGGCGCGTTGGTTGAAGTCGACTTGCTTTTCTCTGGATTCCGTCAGAGATGTTTATTTCTGTCAAACACTGTTTTATTCCATTTTAATTCATCCTGGAGCGTCAAATTAAAAAAGTACTGCTGGTTTGTGCTGTGTGAAGATACAACACAACACAGCTGATGACTGGAAATAAATGCGTGTTTTTTTTTAATATCACACTTCTGTGGGAACTGTCTCACCCTCCAGATAAAAGTATTGCTAAACTCCAAATTGAATTTGCCTAAATAGAAAAACACATTTTTTTTTTTTTGACTGCTTGCACAGGGATTCCTTCACATTTGGGATATGAAACCTTTTTATGCCTTCTTGACAACATTTGTTCTGTATATGACTGTATATGAAAGCTAGACTAAGTGACTCCTCCTCCCTTGCGTTCCAAACAGGAAGTACCTGCAGACTTCAAGAAGCCAAAATCTCAAAGACTTCTATGGAGAAATAAACAACTATTACTCAGACACTCTGTTTGTCAAATTAAACATTCTTGCTCTGATACTTTTTTTTTTTTTACATCTTCCTAATAATCCTAATTTTTCCTGATATTTTTTTCTTTTTTAATAAATATTCAAGATATAAACTGGCCAATCAGATGCTTCAGTCGGTCTCCTGTCAAGCATTTGATTGATAGGTTCTTCTAATTCCACTGTCCTGGGATACAGGTATGGCCTTCCAACAAGCTCGCCATCGACTGACGAGGGTGGTTGCCATAGAAACGTGGACCCAGACTGACTTGGATCAATCACCGCTTACTGATGATGTCTGGCTCCAACATGGCGCCATCCATATCGCCAAAACATGGCGACTGAATTCATTTCATTTTGCTGGAGCCAGAAGTAAGCCATTTTCTATTGTCGGTGTCACACTCACTCTGTCCAGTTCTCTTATACAGTCAATAGTTGTAATACAACATAAAAAAAAATAATAATTTTATTTACAATAGAACAGGAGCGTTCAAACTGGTACATTTATTGCACCTTTATCCAGTAAACAAGCACATTTTAGACTGCAAAACATTTGGGCATCTGGGCTGGGGACAGGCGCAGGGAGACCCAGATGTAGTACCATGCAGTCGTTTAGGCGGTAGCGTGAATATGGAGAGAAAATAGGCTCACTCTGATTTGTGCGTGCTTATTTTTGATTCGTGCATGCGTAATTCTTGATTTGTAACTCATATAATGTGTTTTGTGCAAAAGTAAAAAATAATTAAAAATAAAAAAAAATACAATTTACACATGCACAAATTAAAATTACAACAGCTTGAAACTAGTTACACACAAAAATCTTTTTAAAAACACGCACAAATCACCTCTTACGCACGCACGCAGCCTAAGTTATGCACGGATCTACCGTGAGACTCTTTTCACGTCTCACAAATTCGTCCATGAGTGATGCGTTCAAGTACTACCAGGTTTATAGTTTTCTTGTCAACCATTTTAAACTTCGATTGTGAATAATATCCGGAAAAACTTGACATTTTCCCACTTTCTTAAAAATATATTCCTGATAGTTAATATAAAAAAAGTCTAAATAAGTGTTTTTAAAGCACTGATCCCTCTAAAAATAAGAATATTTCCAGAAAAGAGGCCCAAATCAAGAAGTACGCACGCACAAATCAGAGTGAGTCTATTTTCTCTCCATACATGAATGGGTTTTCGCCAAGGACCCACACTGGATTGGGTTCCTGATATCCTGGTTTCTCATGCATCAATCCTGCGCGAGACTTTGACCCAAACATTGATAATGTGCTGGAAGGTCAGATCCTCTCTTGTCTCACACGGTCCAGTTTAAGGTGAACCAACAGGACAGGTCAGTGGTCAAATAAATCTTCTTTTTCACATCAATCCTGATGAATTTGGTTGTACTCTATCAGCTGTGGTTTCTGGACATTCCCCTGTACCCATGTAGGAACCTCACTGACCCAGTCTGGCCTTGAAGGAAGACCGCCAACATCCTTCCAAGGCCGTTTTCTTGGTTTCCTTGAATCCTGTCATGATGTCACATATCAAATTTAGCCATCGTAGCTTTAGTTCTATTCAAATCCGTCTAAAGAAGACCATGGCCCAGTCTGAAGTCTTCCATCCTCCCTTTCCCTCCATCGCGAGGGTAAACCATGTCGGATGAGAAGAG
This sequence comes from Oryzias javanicus, assembly GCA_003999625.1. Taxonomy (NCBI): domain Eukaryota; kingdom Metazoa; phylum Chordata; class Actinopteri; order Beloniformes; family Adrianichthyidae; genus Oryzias; species Oryzias javanicus. Next base: position 5,451,586 of record CM012439.1, read on the forward strand.
CTTTTCTTTACGATTAAATAGAAGTGGTAATAACCAGTCATTAAACCGCTGTTGTCATGTATATTTGAGTGCTGTACTCTAGCGGACGTCATCAAACAAAACTGATGTCCGAATTATAAGACATAATTTTTTCAAAACTCTCAGTTTGAAGGGATAAATGAAAGGGGAGGAGGGAAGAATTCGGATTGGGCCCAACAGTCTTGTGTGCTGCTGTTTTGGATGAACAGGTTTTAAAGTTAAAATACTTAAAACCGAATTATGAAAAACCTTTAAGAAGACATTATCATTAAAAAGGAAGACTGTGGTTTGATCATCATGTTTGTCAAACTTGCATCTGAACAGCAAAGATTCCAGCATCTTGACTGTAAAAATGATCAATCCCAAACAGCTGCCTCCACTCTCAATATCGACTGATTGCAGGGAGATAGAAGATGAGACGGATGAATTATTAAAACCTGGAGACTTAGAGTCCGTGTTGGGCCCTATAATGTGGTGACATGAGGTATTGACCCTGGGCTTTTACCACCGCATCATTGATTGGAGCTCCTTTCTAGGGCATCATTTTATGGTGGACACAGTTGAGCATTCATGGCTGAGGTCCTTTCAAGTCCGGCTGATATTTCTTATTTACCTTTAGGAGGAGATGTTGTTGTCCCTCCCACATGGAGAGCGGGATCAGCGGAGTGAGTGGGGGGTCTGTGAGTTTGCAGGAGAGTCGATGAATGGACGAGCTTCAGGACTCCAGCCAACAATGGGCTCCACATCCTGGAAATGTCATCCTCTTTATGAATAATAAAACAAGCCTTGTAAAATAACATCAGCCCCTCAGCCGGTCCTCCTGGACGTCTACCCAGAGTGCCACCGGGTTATTTGATCTTTGTATGTGTGCCTGTTGTCAGACAGAGTGTCTGCCGGAGCAGTGCTGGGCAGCATGCTTGGATTGAACAGCAGCTTTCCATTATCTTTCTCTTTAGTTATACTTCCACTATAATAGCAATGAAACTGCAGGTGCACGAGGGGAAAAGTCTTCTGGGACTCAATTTTGGTTGCAGGTTTTTGGTTCTTTACACCCAAAAAAAACCAAAAAGCTTAAAAAATGAGATACAACCATAGAATTAAACACTGACTTTCTGTGGCTGACCTGACCTTTTAGAGCAAAAAAAAATGAAGCGGGGTAGAAGAATAATGGTGGGAGCGTACAAAGGAGGAGGAGAGGTCCCCCTCTTTGTCCTCATTCTGCTTTCTTTAGAGCTTTGATTTAATCTGAGGCTAAAGTGTCAGCGCCTGAATGTCAGGATACCTGGGAGAGTGCCAACTGCTCTGAATTAAACATTAATCGAGAACATAGAAAAAAAGTGTAGAAGGCAGTGGTTGTACTGTTCTAGTGTCATACTGTGAACTGCTCTGCTTTTAGTTTTACAGAAGACTTTTAGTTAGTGATGCTCGATAATGACTTTTTTTCAACTGACGTGGACGCTTGCGTCGGCAATGACGGCTTCTCATTCTTTCCATTTTTAAATGGTTTGCGAGATTTGTTGTGTAAATATTGACATGTTTCCTTTCTCGTGACACTTCTGTCACGACCAAATCTCTCAACCTGCGAGGTAGTCGACATGCTCTAGCAGTGTTTTCAACCATGTTCAGGGGTGTCTTATTCCTTTTTATTGATCTAAAACATTTTCTATCACTGAATAATTTGGAATATGAAACACTTTTTTCTTTGTGCTTATTTGATTCCAATAAAGACTTTTTGATAAGAATAACCGCCCCCATAATTTAGCCGCAGCTAGCTGGTTTTGAAATGTTCCGCCCCTCCAACTGTCTCCACCAATCATTCTTGGAGGCTTAATCATGTCATCAGTCTGGCCAATCAAAAGTTGTTAACATCTTCACTTTTTTGTTGCGACTTGACTCATAAAGTCTTTCAGTTCCAAAAAAAAAAAAATAACAGCTAAAATTTTTGATTAGCGCTGCAGCTTCCTGTGGGATCCGGTGTCAGACTGTGAACAAAATAATGAAACTCAGAGACGAGAGTTTGTCCAGCATCAGTGTCAGTTGTTGCACTGTATTTCCCATAATGCATTGGGTTAAAGTGACAGCTCTTCTGCACTATGCTACTAAAATAAAACGATTTATTCACCCAAAAATACATAAAATATTTTTTGTTTGTTACTTTTTGTATTAAGACAAAATAAATTTAAACTGTTCACTTTTAACATAAATATGAATATAATGTGTTTTTGTGCATTTTGTGATCACATAATTGTTTAAAAATGAAAGTTGCCCTGGCACAAACATTTAAAGAAATATATGAACAGTATAAATCAGTCTCTGGAAAGAATATTATATTGTTTTTTTAGCGAGATCACATAAAATTGCATATTCATAAAGTTATAAATATATTCATAAAGTTATTAATAAATTCATAAAGGATCAAACGAAAACTTGAGCAAATTTTCAACTAATTTAGCTGAACATTATTATTGAAAACTATCATAACTTTAATTACAACCTTCCAGCTTTTTTGTTTGAATTATTACAAAAATTTGTTGCGAGATAGTGAAGGGACTGTACCTCGATACAGACTTTAGAGTTTCTTCTGTTTTACATATTTGGATGCTGGTGTGTGCTGAATGTTTGTCAGGAAAAAGTGTACTTCGACTCAAAAAAGGTTGAAAAACACTCCGCTAAAGTATAAGCTCACGTGGGCGAGTTCCGTGCTATGTTTCAGACAGAGATCTTTAGCGTCTGCGCTGAGATATGACATCACTTTCGTGTGACCGAAGCTTGCAAGATGGGAGGGGTGAGCAGGCAAGTTGTAACACAAGTAAAAACAAAAGTGAGGAATGAGGAAGTTTAAACTTTTGATTATCGGTCCATTTTATCGGCTAATTTCTTTCTTATCCAAATTAGCGGCGTGACGTCCAATTATTATTGGTGACGGATGTTGCTGTGCAACCCTACTTTTGATATAATGAGGTTGCCAGAATTGTCCACTTCTTTGGAAAAACTGGAATACTTCCAATCGATTGGATGTGGCTGTCAGTTGGCCAAAAATGGGAAAACTTGTGTGGGACACGCATATGGCTTGGACAAAATGGCAATAGACCACTTGTTGAATCCACAGAGCAAAGATGCTCATGCACATTTTTTCTACGGGTATGCTGCGGGTGACAGGTGGTGCTGATGCAGCAAAATAGAAACTTCATTATTCAGTCAAGCTTCTGAAGTTGCAGAAGCCACCCGCTCTTTGATTGGACGGTTTGATTTGTGGCCATCCAATCATAAAGACGTATAAAGAAAGGGACATAATTCACAACCGCAACTTGAGCTCGCACACTGTTTTTTGCTCTGTACCTGCAAAACAAATGCTGGAAAAGAAGACTTAAAAATTATATTACAAATTATTTGTTTTACAGGTATGTAAATCCCTTTTTACACATTTGCACACCTGAATTTTTGGGGAAGATTTATTTTGCGGTAGGGCTGCCACAAACAATTATTTTAGTAGTCTTAGCCCAAAAAAACTGAAAAAAGCTGAAATTAGCCAAAACAGCTAACATGTAGCTTAAATATTAACTAAACTCCAACAAAAAATGGCCAAAAAGGCAAGCTAGCATGTAAATATTAGCCTAACTCCAAAACAGCCTGTGAAACTAAAAAAAAGCCTAAATAAAACCAAAACAGCTAGCATGTAGCTAAAAATATTAGCTGAACTCCAAAACAGCCAAAAATTCCTTAATAAATGTCAAAATAGTTTAAAAAGCTAGCAGAATATCATTATAACTTTCGACTTTAAGACACTCTGACTCCATATAATATAAAGTAAAGACTAATTTTAATATTCGATTAGTCGTTGATTACTCGATGATTAATCGACTAATAGTTGATTAGTCGACTAATCGTGGCAGCCCTTTTTTTCGGTGTGAGGAAACCTGATTTAAGTGCGAACATGCAGTTGCGGTTGTGAATCTTTATGGCCTCATTTTGAGCCCATACAAAAGATTTTTAGTCCTTAGTCACATGTACCCGTACAGGGGTTGAGTGTTCTGTGGGTTTTTGGGCTGTCCGGGGCCAGCTTTGCAAATACTTCACAATGCACTTACCACATGAACGACAATGTTTGTATGTTCCATTTCCATAACATCCCTTTAGGTGGTCATGCAGCCTGTGCTGTAGATTCTCCTTACAGCCTCCAAGGACCCAGACAACCCAGACTCACATGGATTCATGTGATCAAGGTTTAAGGTTGAACGATTGTTTAGGTGAGTTGAATTGCTTCACAAAAATCAAATATTCCATCATAAAACAGAATGAAGCTGACCAAGACATGAACACCATCATTGGTAATTTCAGAAATTTTTAAAAAAATATATATAGGATATTTGAATGTAGTACTGGTTTGCAAGTGAAGTCATCAATTCATGTGTCTTCTACACCGGCTGAGTCCTGAGTGGGTTGGTGGAGGCTATCTGAGGTACTGAAGGGCAAAGGGAGGTTACTCCCCTGGACGGTTCAGATAATTCAGAGTCACCAATCAACCCATGAAGCCTGCATTTGGACTGTAGGAGGAAGCACACGCGCGAGGAGAACGTGCAAACTCCACACAGAAAGAGCCCAGCTGGGATTAGAACTGTCTTGCTCGGAGGCACGAGCGCTACCCACCGCACTGGCCTTCATATCCCAACGGTCAGGTCCCGATGGGCCTGGTGAGTTTAAATGAAAGTTTAGAGTTCAGTGCAGTGCAGACTATGAAAAAGAGTCCTAACAATGTAGGGAATTGTGGGTAATACTCCTGAGCCTTATTCAAGGTTTGGTATAATACTGCAAATACAGTGGTATCTGGCATATAGGAGCTGCCAGGGAAAAGAAAGAGCAAAGAGGAGGTTTATGGATGTGATGAATGAAGACGTGAAGGTAGAGGATGCAGAAGACAGGGTTAGATGGAGGAAGCTGATTGGCTGTGGCGACCCCTGAAGGGAAAAGCCGAAAGCAAAAGAAGAGTGGTATCTTGCATGACAAATGCAGGTTATTCCAGCGAGTGTTTGATATGGAGAACATGATTTTCCATAGATATCATGTGATCTGTGCCTCACTGCAGCTAAAAAAAAAGGAGGAAATTAAGAGAAAATAGACAGAGCGATGTTAAAGACAGAACAGATAACTAACACTTAACGGCTTGGCTTTCTTCCCACCACCTTTATGCTTTTAATTATGTCTTGTTTATGGTTGCTATGGAAACCTGCCACCTACAGAAAAGCGGGAGTGTGTGGTCTTGCTTGGTGCATACTTTAAGCGCAGCTTTCCGTTGTTGTGGCTTTTTTTTAACGGCTTCCAACAAGTTGAGTCTTTTCTGTATTGTGCGGGGAAGGAAAAACAAACCTGTCGAGCTTTGCAAATGCACATCAGAGTCCTGTCTCCAACAAAAAGCCTGCCTAACCAAGAGCAGTAGTGGAGGCTGACCGTCATAAATGACTGGATTCAGCCTTTTTTTTAAATTAAAAAGGTTCTTTTTCAGTTTAAGTGATGAGGATGTAGATGAAGATCACTGGTGTTTGGAGGAGTACATCCTAATGATGGATAGCTCTGATTTTTCTCCCCTTTTGTTGCTCCGCTAACGCTAGCATAGGCTTTTGAGGTGCTATAAGCTAGCGGGAGAGTGTAAACAAGGATGGTTGGATCTGGGCCAGTCATGAAGAGAAAAAGTATATACGGATGATCAAAACAAGTTTCTAATCCATTCCTGTAGTGAGTTATGGTTCTTTAATAAAGTGACTGCAATGTGCTGTTCCACCACAAGGGGGAGCAAAAGAAATAATAATAGTAAGATATCAAGAAATAAACACGATGTGCTGAATTTCATGGGAGAAATGGAGGTTAACTTCAAGTTCTTATGCTCACAAATATTTCCAAATTTAATTTAGTTTCATTTTTCATTGATTTGCACATTTATATTTTAGGCAGGATGTCTATTTTTTTTTCCATAGCCCCCTCTTGGATACACTACCAGGACTGCTTCAATGCCAGATGTAAAATATTAATTCCGTGTAAAGTTGAATAAATCATAAATCCTTATTTATTTATGTTTTTGTAAAATACATTTTGTTTAAGATCCACTGGCCTTTGTGAATGACTGTATAGTAATAAAATTCTGGTCCGGCCCACTTGAGATCAGACGGGCTGAATGCGACCCCTGAACCAAAACGAGTTTGACGCCCCTGATGTAAACAAAGGAATGATGGGAAATCAGCAGAGACTTACACAACTCAGAGTTGAATTTCTAATGAACCTCTGCAGAAACTGGGTACTAGAAAACTATAGTTTTTTTAAATTTTGGCTAAAAGTAACGTAATCATAATTAAAAGACCTCTGCACTGTAAAAAGGGAAACATTGGATCAATTAACAAAAACATTAGGTTACACCAAACAAAACTTTTAGTTGAGTTAATTATTAACTTAAAATTACAATTTGATAAAAACTAGTGATTTTATATTTAGCAAATTACAGAACTTTTGTTAATTGATTAAACGTTTCTTTTTTTTCAGTGTGGGAACACTATCAGTGGGACAGTCTTTAGTTTATTGTGATTGAGAGGCTAAAGAACCTGAATATTTCCTAGATTACAGAGGGTTTTAATGTGTTGAAGAAACAAACGGATAAATGGATCAGTTACTGTTACAGAAAAACTCATCGTTTCTTGGGCTCAGTAGAAAATCAGGAGCTGATAGGAAGTTAGATTTATCCGGTTCCATGTGTTTCACGTGTTTGTCCATTTTTAGGAAGCCTTTCTGTAAAGAATGAAGCTGAAGCTGAGCTTTACGTTACACGCCTGCCTTAAATGAGTCTTTAGCCCTCCTGTGACAGCCCTGGCGGGTTAATTGCTGCTGCTCTCTGACATCCAGACCCGTGTCGCTCCCAGCTGGGCGCTGTGCTTTCAGCGGAGCAGCAGTCTTTTGTCTGTTCCCCTCAGGGCTTCTGGGTGCGACTCCTCTCCATGTTTAACTGCATTTCTTGTTTTTCTTTTGCTCTCGTTCTGTACCCTTGAGCTATGTGGGGTTTGTGCGGGAGCAAAGTGGGTGGCTGCATGTAGGAGGTCTTGGAGCAGGTGGTACACCCTGCAGGTACGGAGCTGCTGCTCTTCAGTAATTTGGAGGGGAGATTGGATTTGCATGCAGCATGTGTGCATCATTATTTCTGCATGAGGGCCAGTGTGCGCTGCAGGTTTGTGACCTTACTGCCCCCGTGGAGCCAAGAAAATTTAGTTTATTAAACTTGCATGGGCCTCGCCATCCCAGAATTCCTTCAGATGCAGGGGGAATATTTTCTAACGAGGACTGCTGGGCCGAGAGGCTGGCGGGTCAGGGGTAGACCCTCCTCATCAAAAACACTCGACTTTTGCAATGTGATGTTTGAGCTTTTGTCTCATTGTGGTTATCAAACGTGAGTTTTATCCGTTCAGATTTTGGCTTTGCCCCAGCAGCTGCAGGTTTGTCTCTCTATACTAGGACTGCCATGATTAGCCGACTAATCAACGACTAATATACCATTAAAATAGTCGACGAATAAATTTAATGGTCGATTATTCATTACCTTATATGGAGTCAGAGTGTAGTAAAGTTGAAAGTTATAATGGCGTTATGCTAGCTTTTTGGACCATTTTGACATTTATTACGAGTTTTTTAGGCCTATTTGGAGTTCTGCTAATGTATCAGCTTGATGCTAGCTGTTTTTGGTTAATTTAAGCTATTTTTGTTTGTTTTATAAGCTAATTTGGAGTTTAGCTAATATTTCAGCTGCATGTTAGCTGTTTTGACTAATATCGTCCTTTTTTTTATAACTGTTTTAATTATTTTGTTACACACAATTTTTTTATTTTTTTTATCGTGTGTCTGATAACAAAATAATTAAAACAGTTATGAATAATAAAGACACTATGAACTTCATCGCATTAATCTTCTTTTTTGTTTTATATGCTCTTTTAGACATTTATTAAAGGTTTTTTAGCCTGACTTAGACTTTTTTTCAATGTTTTAGACTAATTGCCCATTTAACTAATATTTTAGCTGGCTATCAACTTTATTTTTTCACCTATCAACTTCAGTGTTTTTGTCTATAAATGTCAGCATCTTCAGCAACTTACAGCATTCACATTAGCATTGTTGCAAGTAATGCTGTATATCTTTTAGTTAGTTTAAAGCTAATGAAGGTTAAAATGTGTGTTTTACATCTAGATTATTCGACTAATCAGAATAAATACTTGGTGATAGTCGACTATTAAAATAATCGTTTGTAGCAGCCCTAGGCTCTACACTGTACTGGGTGTGTTGGTGACAAATCAAAAAAATGTGCACGTACACACTCACCAAACCATGGATGACAACTAATCCAAGAACATTTGTAGTTATGCAAATATTTTGTTTCATGCATTAGTCTTCATTTGAAGTTTAAACTGTGTTTTTAGACTTGGGTTTAGAATTAACTTTAAGGTAAGAGGAAAAAAAAGGAAGTAGGTATATGAGAATCCCACACACAGACAGACAAATGTTTACAATGGGGCCGCTACATTTAGAAATGTTATGGAATGTTATCTTAAAAAAATTGCTTTAAAGCAGGGGTCCCCAAACGTTTTCATGTCAGGGCTTCATAACTGTTTTCTTCCCTGATGTGGGTCAGTTTTTAGCCGATTTTCTCCTTCAGAATCTGCTGGAATTATTGTATTAACGGTTGAAAAATTACAGTATGTTAAAGATTCTGTGTTTAAAGGTCACAGACGCCTCAGGCGTTAAAGGGTTAAGAGTGTTTACAAAAGCCCAGAGCTGCACCAAAACCACGGCGGTTCTGGCTTTAAACTGAAACTCCTCATGCAGAAAGTGCTGTGTTTACACTCAGCCTCAACCTCCTCTCAGGGAAGGAACCCCCTCATTACCAGTGACAGGTGAGCTTCTTCCAAAGAGATCAGATGATGCGGGAACAAACATGGAAAGCATCGGCTCTGTCTAAGAACTGGAGGATCCAGAAATCAAAACCATTGTTGCCTTGTTAAATCACACTTACATTTGCTGGGATGGACCTCTGCAGGCTTTTTTATCCTTACACGATTTTCTTTTCTTTTTCGTGCTTTTTCACTTGCTTTTTATGCTATTTTCTGTGGTCAGTGAATGCGTAGACATTGACTGGATAGTGGTCATCCGCTCATTGCAGGAGCTGCATTCTAAAAATCAGCTGCAATGCAACAGATCCACAAAGTTCTGAAATATAATTTTTACAACAATTTTAGATTACTTCACACTTTCTATACTTTTCTCACAGACATGAACATTTGAAGACTTTTCTCCCTCACATTTAAACTCTCAAACCTTCAAGGAAACATAAGTATTAGGTCCAGGATCATAGAATCATGATCAAAGATTTTCGTAGAAATGTCAAACTGGATAGACTCTGTACAGAGGAGAATGATTGACAAGCTCTGCAGCCAATCAGATCAGGACGCAGAACACAGCGTGCTGGAAAAACACAAAAAAAGCCTGAAAAAGAAAGGATTTTCGAAACAGCAAACAATGAACCGCGATATAACAAAAGAAACACTGTAAATGAGAACTGGACTGAGTGAGTGTGATGTCATCCAGGACCAGCAAGTTCCACTATTGAGTCCTTTGATTGGTCAGTTTATATCTTCAATAACTTACAATACAGAAAAACATTCCAAAAATAGTATAATTAGGAATGTGTTTAGCTGAAGTTCTGGTGTTAAAGAGTTAAATGATTTCTTCAGTTTGATCCTTTTCATCAAAAGTGTTTAAAATTTCCACTGATTAAAAACCATTGAGTGTATTTGAGAACCGGACAGGGTGATTGTGATGTCACCATGAAAAATATCTGACTTAGAGCTCCAACAAAATAAAGACATATAGTCGCGATATAGACGCCGCCATGTTGGAACCAGAAATTGCCAGTAGGTAGTGATTGGTCCGAGTCGGTCTGAGTCGACGTTTCCATGGCAACCATTCTCACCAATCAGGAGTGAGCTTGTTGGAAATCAGGCTTTGAAGAATCAGTCAATCTCTCCAAGTGAGACCCCATGCTTTTATTGAAGCATCTGATTGGTCAGTTTACGACTTAATGAACTTTAGAAAAAACATATCAAGAAAATGAATTTGAGAGTGAGAATGGTTATTCCGACCAATAGAATGACTGAGTAACAGCTGTTTATTTGTCTATTGAAGTCTACGGGATTTTGGCTTCTTGAACTAGTTGCTACTTCCTGTTTTGAACGCAAGGGGGAGGAGTCACTCAGTGCAGTTCTCATATACAGACAATGCTTGTAGCTGCTCCGTGTTCCGTCTCTTTGGTTACAGATGCTGGATGTTAATTTTGCTGTTATCTATGTTTGAGTTAACCAGCAGCTGCTTTTGCACTAAATCCCACATTGTTGACCTGAATCCGCCAGCTTTGCTGGTTCTGGTGCTGAAGAAGCATTATTTCATAAAAACACAGGTTTAGTGTATTATTAAAGGTCACTGTAGATAAATAAAATATTTATGGAACCGCCTGTCTGGTGGTGGTGGGGGGGGGTTCATCTAATGAATCTGTGAAACATGTTTATGATGCAGAACACATTAGTTTCTGACTCCCACACATGAGCAGAACATCAGCTACCAGGAGAATCCCTAAAAGCAGCACAGAGTGAGAGCTGAAAATGTTTGCTGCTGATCAGATCGGATCCTAACATCTGTGAGCAGAGCTAACCCGGGCTGCAGCTCTGTGATTCCACTCAGGTGTTGGGAGATCTGAAGCTCTTCTGCTGACAGGAGAGGGCTCGGGACGGGACGGGACGGAGGAAGCCTGCCAGATGTTCATGAAGTGAAAAGTGTTTTCAGCTCATTTTGACCTGAGAACTTAATCACATCTATGATATCATCTTATTTCTTATACAAAACTTGAAGCGCAGACAAAGGAAGATAAAAGAATTGGTGAACTAGTTTCCTCCCCCCATCATGACTGAAACACAGCAGGATGCTGATTGTCTGAACTTCATCACATGACCGATGTCCTCAGGTCTGGCGGGATCGATCATCTTCTGTTAACAGTAAAGTCATTAGGAAGGCAATGAAGACCACTCACTCTACAGTCATTTCATTTTAATTACAGTCCAACACTCAATGGAAACACATTATGTGCTTGTTCAAGTTATTCATTTTTACTATTTTTATGACTTTGAGAAGATCACAGAAATCAGTTTCTTTTCAGATTTTTGGAACATTTAAAGGATTTTCTTAAGCCCGTCAGAGTAAACCATATCGAAATTGTATATTACCTTTTGAACACTAAAAACACATTGTTTCTGAAATATGATGTTGTTGTTGTTGAAGTAAAACGACTCGATCTATGAGGCTCCGCCTCTCCTATCCTCCCCCGTCTGTGGAGTAAAACGTCCTGTTCTACGGGGGTCTTCATCGGTCTGATTGAGAGAAAAAAAAAAAGAATGTGTCTCTGATAGTATTTTAAGGGTCCAAATGTGGAGGTGGGCCGGATTTACTAGTTTGGGGACCTCTGTTCTGCATCCACATAAACTTGTGAATGATCCCTTTACACTTACTCTTTATCATAAAGACGTATTTGCACTTATATATTAAATCAAATCCATTAAATATCAAGTTTGTGAAATAGAGTTTAATGAATTTCTTGATATGGAGTCGGAGGAAATTAATTAATACATTAATTAATTAATTAAGTATTTAATTAAGCCCTTTTGTCTTACTTTACTGCTCAGGTTTTATTTCTAAATGAATAAACCAGGTTTTTTGTTTTTCTTGGTTATCAATGCTTTTTTTTTTTTACAAGGAAAACAATAATAGTTTCAGCGCAAAATCCAAACATTAATCCTAAAATTCTTGGAATTTCAGTTTTACCCAAAAGATATTTATTTATGGACTTATTTTTACCTGTTGAATCATCTTTATCACTAAAGCCTCACAGATTTTTGCTCTATAAATGATTCAGGGGGCGTAAACGTGGACAGGTATTGTATATTTTGTTTGATTTAAGATGTAAGGGTTTACCTGGCTGTGGTATCTGCACATCTGCTTCCTTTTAGTGTGTCTGTGCATTGTGGTCTTTGCGTGACAATTCCTAAACGCAGCCTAGATGAAGTGTAATGGTTGGCGGGTGTCTGGAAACGGTCTCTGAGGGCGTTCAGATCCACCAGGACACTTCCACGTGTCCCCCAGATGCTTGGAGCTCCCCTGGACCATTCAGTGGAATTTCAGACAGGTTCTTTTTTTCTATACCTGGTGGAAAACTACAAAGGCTTTTTTTTTTCTGCTGCTGGCACAGCTGCACATCATCGACAGACTCTGCAAGTCTGCAGAGACGCGTTACAGCAGCTCAGCACTCCCAGCTGGCTACTATGCAGCAGTTTGATGTGAGGCATTTTATTCCAATAAAAAAATCGACATTGATTATTGGGTAAATGATGCTAATTGTTTGGATGCATGTGCAGTTGTACAGACCTTTCTTTTATTGCACTAAGATGTCAAATCAACACTAATTGTGACGTCATGATTCCGTTTTCGTCTGTGAAACCCGAACACCATCATTTCTAAATTAAACTTATTTTCTTTATTTTTTATGTGTATTTGATTTTGATGGATCTTTCTCTGGATTATCTGTTTTTAGACTGTAAGGCTGAATACAATCAGCTACTTGAAGACACTCAGAAACACTGACTTACTAAATAATTAAGAGAGGAAACCAGCAGCAATGTCAGTGTAAGGGTTATTACAAGAACCTGTGTGAGGATGGTTTGTGTTACTGCAACTCTATTTTTATCTGTTGTAAAATTATTCCCAGGTGTATTTTGATCATTATGATAGAGTTTTTGAAAAAACTAGAAAAAAAAAACTATCACATTTTTAGAGAGAATAGCTGCTTTTCTAATACAAATATGCACAAAACTTAATTGGAAATAATAGAAATGTCAGAAAAACACAATTTTGCAGTTCCAGATTCCATCAAATCATGATTATGTGAGTAAATGTAACTCAGGTTTTATTCGGGTAGGCTGCTTTATTTTTCCTGCCTTACTTCTGAGCCTTTTCCTTTCTTTTTGTCTGATCATCTCTGCTTTCTGTGTCGGTAACGTCAGTCAGTCACTTGAGCAATCAGCCCCTCGTGAGCCTTTATTTTCCATGACATCGAAGCATCACGTGACACGAAACGGCAAATCACGTGCGCTTATAAGGGGGGCCGGGAAATAGGAATTACAGGAAGCAGTGGGGAAACCTGATGACGCGATACAGGAACCCTCTATGCGGTCTGTTGACGTGGAACGTGGTTGACGGCGTAGCAGGTGGTTTCGGTGAAGCTAGGCCAGAGCTTGATGGCGAGCTAGATCCCAGGGAACCAGATCGGCAGAACCTGCAAATTGAAGAGCCACAGCCGTCCATTGGGCCGGTAGGGGGTTCCTTGTAACCCGTTAAACACCACCTCAGTTGCGCCCACTGGGGTGGTGACACACTCAGCAATCAACGGACTGTTTGTTCCATTGGACTCTGAGCTGGACCCTTTCTGCTTCTCTTCGAATTTACTTCAGAGAGTACTTACTTCTGAGATTACTCCTGAGATTACTCCTGACATTACTCCTGAGATTACTCCTGACATTGCTCCTGACATTACTCCTGAGATTACTCCTGAGATTACTCCTGACATTACTCCTGACATTGCTCCTGACATTACTCCTGAGATTACTCCTGACATTACTCCTGACATTACTCCTGACATTACTCCTGAGATTACTCCTGAGATTACTCCTGACATTGCTCCTGACATTACTCCTGAGATTACTCCTGACATTGCTCCTGACATTACTCCTGACATTACTCCTGAGATTACTCCTGACATTACTCCTGACATTACTCCTGACATTACTCCTGAGATTACTCCTGACATTGCTCCTGAATTACTCTGAGATTATCTCCTGACATTACTCCTGACATTACTCCTGAGATTACTCCTGACATTACTCCTGACATTACTCCTGAGATTACTCCTGAGATTACTCCTGACATTACTCCTGACATTGCTCCTGACATTACTCCTGAGATTACTCCTGACATTGCTCCTGACATTACTCCTGACATTACTCCTGACATTACTCCTGACATTGCTCCTGACATTACTCCTGAGATTACTCCTGACATTACTCCTGAGATTACTCCTGACATTACTCCTGACATTACTCCTGACATTACTCCTGAGATTACTCCTGACATTACTCCTGACATTACTCCTGACATTACTCCTGAGATTACTCCTGACATTGCTCCTGACATTACTCCTGAGATTACTCCTGACATTACTCCTGACATTACTCCTGAGATTACTCCTGACATTACTCCTGACATTACTCCTGAGATTACTCCTGAGATTACTCCTGACATTACTCCTGACATTGCTCCTGACATTACTCCTGAGATTACTCCTGACATTGCTCCTGACATTACTTCTGACATTACTCCTGACATTACTCCTGACATTGCTCCTGACATTACTCCTGAGATTACTCCTGAGATTACTCCTGAGATTACTCCTGACATTACTCCTGACATTACTCCTGACATTACTCCTGAGATTACTCCTGACATTACTCCTGAAAGTACTGCTGAGATTACTGAGATTTCAGTGAACAAGTCAATTTGAAATGTTCTGTTTCTTTTTTTTTTTTTCCTTTGTAAATATGTATATTTGAATGGCCATTCACTTTATTCTTTGTCACTCACTGTATATATTTACTCATAAAAGAAACTTCATCAAATCTTCAGTCTCCAGCTGCTCCCTCCTTGAGACGAGTTCTAGATTTCTGATCACCAGCCCTGAACATCTTAACGCTTCAATTTAGCATCATAAGTGCTGCATAAACACAAACCAACCTATGTGATAAGTTATTCAAAAACACAGCGACAGATGTGAAGAATACTTTGATTTACCGAATATTCATTCCAATTTCGGCACTAGCGCTCATCATCTATCAAAGGAGACGTTGGCGTCTTCTCCAGGCCGTGGAGCGGCGAGCTACGTGTGAGCATGAAGAGATTTGGGGAAATCGTAGTTTTACAGAGGAACTTTGGATCCAACAATTCCACGTGACACGCTCTACTTTTGATGAGCCGTGATCCTGTGGGACCTCTTGTGGCTTGTAAGCATGGTATCCGGTTGTTGGTCACATGACTCATTTCATCTGAAAAAGGTTTTTATTACAGATTTGCGACGTATTATGTCAATTTCAATACGCTTCAAAAACCACTTCCTCCAAGCGCAAATATTTTTTTTAATAAATTCAATTTAAATAAAAAACTGTCATGTTTCCATTTATTATTGCAAATCCAATTTGCGCAATTTTACGAGGAGCCTCTGGTCACATGCAAGGCGGCGCCCAAAAAAATCTAGCCAGAAGCGGAAATTTGACAACTTTGATTGTGTAAGCGGAGATTCCTAAAAAGTGATATTTTGAAAACTTTTCAGAACTTTCAGCTTTTAAGATTTTAAATGTGGATAAAGTGTAACTGTCAAACAGTTTCAATATTAACAAGTGTTTAAATTTGTATAAGTGCGCCCGTTTACCTCTGGAGAAAAAGCTGAAAATGCAGCGTATTTCTCTGTGAATCAGCTGATCACGTATGGAGTTAAATGTTAAAACGAGGACGTTCCGGTCGAGGACTTCCAGCTTTTGGTTTTCGAGTGGCATTATTTTTCAAAATTCCCTAAAACTTCCTAGCCAATGGAAACACAGCTAATGTAACGGTTCTTTTAAGAACCTGTGACTAGATGGAAATGTTTGAAAGTCCCACTCCAATTTATTTTAATCTATTGTATAATTGTTCCCTGTGGTACTTTAATTTTAATTTTTTGTCAAAAATAAAGAAATTCATTTTAGTTTTAGAAACATTTTTTCTGCAGCAGCAGCAGGAGATCTTGAGAAATTTACCTGAGTTGGGGGTGGGACTGTTGGCGTGGAAGTATGCCTCCACTTATGTCCCATCAACCCTTTGTTTACACTCAGCAAACATTAGCAAAAAATAAAAATACAAAAATGCAGTAAGCAATATTGTAGCTATCCAGCCGTACAGTTTAGATCCAGATCCCAGCTCAGACGGGGAAAACAAAGACGTTCACGGATATATTTGTCTGCAAGTGGATGCATCAGAATGGAGAGGAGCAGGGAGACTTTTTGTCCACCCATATGGTTGCTGCGTCACGAACCTGACTGTTTTCAAACTCCTGATCCATCAAGATTTGAATAAACACTCAGAAACGTGGTTTAAATCTTAAATTATTTAACAAAAACACAGTTTTATTGGAGAGGGTCTTTAAGAAAAGACCTTAGAATGAAGCGTTTCATGCCAAAATGTGTTGACAAAGTAGTGAGATAAAGACAGTTCTCTCCTGCTGTAATCTGCCTGTGTTAACATAGAAAAGTGTCGGCAGCATTTTAAGGGTTTGACAGGGAACCGTTTTTGATTACACATTGTAACACGCAGATCTTTCACTTTAGTAATTAGAAAGTGTGGCCTATTTTAAAATCTGTCTCGCATACGACATATTTTCAAACACTGAATAACTTCAGACCTCCAGGCTGCACTTGAGGACCCACTCCAATGAAAATGGTGTTCTATATTGCAGAATTTTTCTCATGATGGAAGACATTTAAACTGCTTTTCTCTGCTGTGCTAAACCTCAACACTCAAAAAATATACAGCTAAATGATTAAAAAAAAAAAATACCTAGAATAAGAGAATAACGTGGAAGGTCAGATCAGACTCTCACACCCTCACAATCGTTTTCTTCATTGAACTATAAAATATCTTCCTTTTTTTAGTCTCCTTTCAGGGGGTTGATGGCTCAGTGTGTAATCCAGGGCGGGTTCTCAAGAGCCGGCCTGTTTTCCAGCTCCGCCTGCGCAGCATGCTGCTGATTAACCGACTCGAGTGCTTCCTCATCCTGGATGCACCTGATCCCGAGCGGAGCTGGAAAACGGCCACGCTCGTGGCTCTGGAGGATGGAGCAGCAGGGTCGGCCAGCCTGGGCTAATCCCTTCATTTGTTTTACACCCATCCATTTTCTAAACCTGCTTCTTCTTGTTGCTGGAGCCTATCCCAGCCAAACCCGCATGGACCAGTCCATCAGTCCAGCGTTTCGCTCACATCCATATTGTCTTGTTTTTTATTTAAAGGTCATGATTTTTATCATTCTTACAGAGTGAACTATATCCACATATAAGACCATATATTACATTTGGACCACTAATAAACTAATCATATATGAAATATTAGTTATATTTTGTGAGTTTTTCCTTACCTGGAAGTAAAACGACTCGATTCCTGAAGCTCCGCCTGCCGCTGCGTGGCGGTGCTGTCCGCTTCATGACGTCATCCCAGAGCTGCACCGTGTCTCTCCATTTCTCCCACGAAAATAATCTAATCTTCTTCAAAGATTGATGCTCATCAAAACATGGCTTTGGGGTTCTTTATAGTGAGGAATGAACAGTAAAATGCATTTAAAGTCTCAAAAAGTAGAATTTTCACGGTAGGGCTGCTTTAAATCCAAATAACATACATTTGAAAATTAATACAGAATGAATATATGTTTATGAATATTTTTTTTAATTAGATAATGAAATAAACTGCTGTTGATCCACATTTAATGATCAGAGTTAATGATGGATATTTTAAAAAGCAATCTAGAAAACTTTATTGTGGAGATTATTTCTTTTAAAACAAACTTTTGCTGACAAAAACAAGCAGTAAGAGGTGAACTTTCCCTCTAAAATGATGCTTTGGAGCTCTTAACATGACAATTAGCATATATAGCGGTCCATTGCTAAATAAACTTCTTTGTTCTTGCTGTTTCGCAGATATTTTCCAGAGCATTTTAAATAAAACTTGCGATAAATAAAATCCACAAATTAGAATTACTGGTGCTAAGCTCCTCACTGCACACTTTATACACCTCTTTCAGACATTTTCTCACTTTTAAACTCTTATTTAAAAAAAAAATAAGTCCAGTGTTGTAGAGTTAGAAAAACAAAGATCTGAGATGCCGATTTGAAGAGTTTCACATATCTGTACGCAAGCAGGAGGATGGAGGAGACTGACCGACAAACTCTGCAACCAATCAGAATGCAGAACACATCACCCTGTTGAAGAAAATAGAAAATAACCAAACACATAAGCTGCTTTCCTTTGCTGGTTAGTCCTCAGCAGCTGGAGCAGAGCGAGGTCAGTGCTGGCTCTGTCTGCGTCACCATGACAACACATCAACACCAGGTATCAAATAGTCCACGCCGTGTGAAAAATAAACTAAAGGTACCCCCACTCTAAGAAAAGCCTTAAAGCTCAGAACTTTGAATCTGTGGGCTCAGTTATAGTTAAAGTTGTTTTGTGATTGCTGTTGGTGCTGGTCGTTCTCAAAATCTGGTTTTCTAAAAGTCTTCACATTTTAGTTTTTGTCTTTTTTTTTTTTTTTTTTTTACTATTTTTAAAAGAATTTTAGTATCAGTTGAGCCGTTCCGTTTTTTCCACATGTAGAAAAACATCCATCCCACCCCTGTGACCTCTTTACAAACCACAGATGGAGTTTGAGGATGGTGACTGTAGTTTTCTGGGGCACCTTCACAGGCTGCTGCTGGACATCTGTGGACGGACCCCCATCCTTTTTCAGGCCACCGACCGCTTTAATGCAGACATTATTTTCACAAACCAGCCTGTATGTTCGAGAATAGAATAGAATAGTCTTTGTCATTGCACTTGTACAATGACATTTAATAGCAATCCCCATTCCTTGGTACAGTATCAATAACAATAAAACATAAGAAAAGAAGTATAAGAGTATAAAAGTATTAAAGTACTACAGCTAGATTAAAAAGATGTTCATATTAAAATGCATATGAATTAGTGCTGCCACAAATGATTGCTTTAATAGTCGACTAATCACTGATTATTTTTTCCGATTAGTCGACTAATCGGGTCATTCGTAAAGTGGATGTAAATCAAACATCTTAACCATAATTAGCTTTAAAGTAACTAAAAACTAGATATATAGCATTACCTCCATTATGCTAGTCTGAATACTGTAAGCTGGATTTGGCCACTGAAGATGCTAGTGATGATAGCTAAAAATGCTGAAATTGAAATGTTGAAATGCTGAAAAAGCTGATATCCAGCTATAATATTACTTAAATTCAAAATTAGCCTAAAAAAAAAAAATAATTAAAGTTAGCCAAAACGGCTTGCATGCCGCTTAAATATTAACTAAACGGTAACACTTCATGATAAGATTCCATAACAAGCTTTATTACCACACTCACAAACATTATTAATGTATTTATAGGTTGTTAGTAAGACATTTATTAGCACAATAAGTTGAAGATGGTTTATAAACATATTTAGTTTAATTAATTAATTTATCTTTGCGATATGAATGAAGTTCAATTCAATTAGTTGGATTGATTAATATGTAATTTTCTCATTTTCATGGCCATTTTCAACAAAGGCCATATTGATAAACTGTTTACAAGCTTAACAAATATATTAAATATCTTTGTCAACATTATATTGAGTGTTTTGCAGCACCTCATCTAAAGTGTTACCAACTAAACTCCAAATTAGCCTAAAAAATCTGAAAAAATCCTAAATTAACTAAACTTGCTAGCATGCAGCTAAAATATTATCTAAGATTCAAAATGATCTAAAAAACTTTACAAAATGCCAAAATAGTCTAAAAAGTTAGCATAATGCTACTATAACTTTCACCTTTACAACACTCTGACTCCATAATATAAAGTATCCACGAATCGACTTTTAAATTAGTCGTCGACTATTTTAATAGTGGATTAGTCGTCGATTAGTTGACTAATCGTGGCAGCCCTAATATAAATACTAAAATAATAAAAGATAAAACAATCAAAACCAAGTACACATCTCCCATTCTGCATACATCATACATGTTATGACGCAGAAACCTTTAAGTTGAATTTAAAGAGAGCATTGCTGTTGGATAAAAACTGTTCTTGAACCGATTGGTTTGCACTTCATTGTCCGGTATGCTGAAGTTGGTGTATAATTAAAAAAAACACATGATTTTATAGATTTTCTATTAACTCATAACTGTCAACCAACTTTTAAAGGAAAAGAGCGACTAAAATTGTTTTTTTAAATGCATTAATAATTGTGAATCCACCGTTCGTTCAACTTTATTAGCAACATCCTTATAACATGTTTTATTATACATTATTAATATGGTCTGTGGCAAGAAATCTATATTTGGAGTAGAGAGTACAATTTGGAGTATTTGTTTTCCTCTTTGAAGTCAACAGATTTTCTTCTGTTTCCCCAAAGACACTCTTCTTCTTTTCTGCAGAAGCAACTTTCCACAAACGTTTTATTTTTTTGCAAGCTTGGAGGTTACAATTTAGCAACTGGAGCAGTCGCTTTAAGAACATCGATCCAAAATATCGATAGTATCGATCTCAAGTTGGTATCGAATTGATATCGGTGTTTCCACTTTTGTTTGAAACCTTTCCGTCTCTGCAGAGAGGACGCAGGTCAGTCGTTTCCTGACCACTCTCACCCGTCCTGAGAGATCTCAGCAGAGAAAGGGCATCTAGACCGCAAGTTTAGTTGTTTTGCTTGTTATTATTCATTTATTTAAAAGTTAAGTGACACATTATTTGTATTGTATTAATTGTTTCTTTAAATCGTTAAACATTTTGATTTATTTGTGTATCACAGTTACTTGTTTCTTTTGGTTTGTTGACTTTTTTGCATTCCTTTCTTCACTTTGTATTTAATTTCTAGATGTTTTTATTTTAATAAAATGTTTTCTATTTAATTAAAAATGTTATAATTCAGTTTTTATGTTCATCAAGTAATTTAAAAAAGGGCAACTTGCAATATAAAAAAACATTCACAGCGATTATGAACAATTTGATGTTCACGTGGAATACATCGCATTTATAAAAAATATTGATATCGATATTGGCCATATTAAGTATCAGTATCGAGACCCAGATGCTCAGCGTCGCCCAGCCCTTCAAACACTTGATGTCAAGAATGAGTTGGATGTGGTGGAGAGAATCCAGCCGTTTTCTCAGAATGAGATTAGAATTAACACCAGATGCATGTAAATTGTCTCATTTCGTCCGTGGCTCTGTACCAACCGTCCCAACTCAGGGATTCGGGACTGCTCCTGTCTATGCACTATGTAAATAGACAAAAGCAAACATGAATCTAAGATCGTTTCGGTGATTAAAACATTACTATGACGTGACTGCGTGAAATGAGATGTCTGTGAGGAGTCACTGAAAATCAGCAATGCATTTTAGTGTTGGCTTCTGAGATTTTTCTTTTTTTTTTGTAGCAACCTTCATGATTTGTTTGCTGCAAACACCTGAACATTAGTAAATGTCACCAATGAATCAAGTTTCCGGTGGGTTGTACATTACAACAGTGCAGCTGTATTCACACATGAATGCATACGTGAGCATTAACCAGAGAAGAACCTTCAGACATTTTGGTGCAGCTGAGTCCAACAGCTGGTGTCTTTAATCCTGGGGGGGGTTGACTGTTAGGACTGCTGGCAGGCTCGCCGGTAAGCAATGGCACGGCAGCCGCGGTGTGAATTACGAGAGTGGTATTGGTGTCAGACAAACATTGGATTAGTGCTGTAATCTCCCCCTCTTTGGCACAAAGCAGAATCTGACACGAGGGCCTCTCCTCAGCCGGCTCTCACACACCTGCAGACAAAAACAGGTTTCCTTCAGACTGTTGGCTCGTCTTCCTGCGACGAGGCCGGTAATAGAGTGCACGACCACTAATGAATGCCAATCACAGCTCCCCCTCGGGCACCAGGACGTGGGCGATGAGTATTCAGCGTTGCGTGATTTCTTCATACATGTGAGACGGCGGCGATGCCATCTATCCAGCCATCCAGATAACGAGGTGTGAACTTTGTCACGGTTGTTTGGGACTTTGCTCATCTGGTTTCAAACATGAGATTTCAGAGTGTAGACATCACAAATACATTCTTTTATTTTTTAAATTCTATTTTACCAAAGACGATGAAAAGTTTCTGTTTCTGTATATTAGAACCCTGATAGGACAGGGTGAACATGTGGTGTTTGTTACACTTTCCTGTTGACACCTGTAGGTGTTTCAACAGAGTCTGTCATGTTGAGATTTCAGACCAATTGTGTATTTTGTGATACAAAAACTAAATTAGTACCTTGGGATCCCCATTTGCAGAAAAACACGTTTGCCACGAGAGAAATCCAAAAATGGTGGCCATTTTTAAAGATGGCAGCCAAACACTACATATTGATTTATTTGAGCCCTACTCTCTTTTACTTTTGATT
The DNA here is from genome assembly GCA_003999625.1 of Oryzias javanicus. Taxonomy (NCBI): domain Eukaryota; kingdom Metazoa; phylum Chordata; class Actinopteri; order Beloniformes; family Adrianichthyidae; genus Oryzias; species Oryzias javanicus. The sequence continues at coordinate 5,473,992 of CM012439.1, forward strand.
TTATGTCCCGATTCCTTTTTCTTTCCTTTTCTCTTAATTCTCTGATTGTTGTGCTGTCATGTCAAATGCTTTTGTGATTTTATGTCTTGCTTTTATTAATCAACTATTGCATTTTCTAGTCTTATTCTTTCATAATGTAAATGAGTAATTTCTTTATTGATAAATACAGTGCACATGAATAGACATCTATTCAGAGTCATAGATGTAAATTTAACAGATTAAAGCACTGATTCCAATTTATATCCGTAGTCCCGTGGTAGGTGGAAACAGTGAACAAGATATGAAATAATATGTGTGATTCTATAATAGATGTCAAGTAATGGACACGCTGCCAATCAAATAAATAAATAAATAAACTACCAAAAAGTGCTCTATACATACATATATATATATAATAATATATATATATATATATATATATATATTTCCCTGTGGAAAATTGTATATTTTCCTTTCCTCCACATATAAATCCATCCGGTTTATATGGTGAAGTCCTGGTTGGAGGATGAGTGATGTCCCGCTAGCTGGGGGCTGTTGCACTCTCCAGGGATCTGACTTGGCAGATGTGGGTGTTTGCTCTTTTTAGCAGCCAGAGTTGTGACAGAGACATTTGGCAGGTGGTGGTGATGGGCTCAACTTCCTCATGGTAATTTGGCCATTAGTGGCTGGAGATTGATATATTTGTTGACACTTGTGATTAGCAGCTCACTGCAATAGTAATACTCTGGTGAAAAGTGAATCCACAGAGAGACTGAGCTTTTGACCTAACACACTCCATGACTGTCAGGGGAGAGAATGAATAGAGACCTGAACATTTGTGTCAGTCTGAATAAGTTAAACAGCATCATTGGTTAGTTTGGCTGAAAGTTGGCTAAAAGTTCCAATAATTGTGTTGTGCTGGAATAGGAAAAAACTGCTGAATTTTAAAAATTGGTCTTAAAATTGCAAATTCAAACGTCTTGTTTCTTGGTATTTGAATCGACCAATTCAAAGTGACACTGAGACCCTGATAGACACTGAATGTTTCATAATCAAACAAGAACGAGGCTGAAGTAGATGTTTGATATATCCTGATTATCCCGGAGGAGAATTATCATCCAGAGCAGGTGTTTACTATGGATGAAACCGGCATATTTCTTCTTGCACTTAACTGATAAAGGAGGAAGCATGCGCTTTTTTAAGGCACTGACAGAAAGAGTGGCGGTCCTCATGAAAAGTTTGCAGTCTATTTTTCTAGATTTAAAAAACTCTTTATGTTAAGCAATACTCCAATGTTTGTTAATAAATGTTTTAAAAAGCAGGATCAGAAATGTTTTTGATGAGTATGGATCAGTAATGGACATTCTCCCTACGCGGGGGTTGGGAGACAGAGACAGAGTTTTCCCCGTATTAGCGGATTCTGGAAATTCGCGGAGGTCCCTGTTCACCGCGAATAAGGGGTTATTACGGTTTATATATATTACGATATATATATATATATATAGATATATATATACATACATATATATATATATATATATATCTATATATATATATATATATATATCTATATATATATATATATATATCTATATATATATATATATATATATATCTATATGTATATATATATATATATCTATATGTATATATATATATATATATATATATATGTATATATATATATATCTATATGTATATATATATGTATATATATATCTATATGTATATATCTATATGTATATATATATAAATCTATCTATATGTATATATTTGAATGTATATGTATGTATATATATATATATATATAAAAATTGGTTACTAAAACTGGTATTTTCTAAATGTAGTAATAATCATATTCCACTTCATAAGCAGCATGTTTGTAACATTAGACAGCTGCTTGCTGAACATATTATTGTGGTTTGTGGGAATAACTGTCACAATCAATCCATATCTGGAGTAAAAACTTTTGGCTTTTGTCTTTTCAATGCAGAATTCTTTTTTCTTTTCGGTCAACGACTCTTCCTCTGCTTCCTTGCTGGATCTTTCCTCTGATAATTAACTTCTAAATAACTGGTTTTAACCAACACTATAGATGACCCTGAGTCAATGGTGATTGGCCACTCTGCTGCCACTGAAAGCTTTACTAGAAGTGGCATTGCTAGCTAGATTCTCCACCTTACGCAGTGGAAACTCCTTCAGGCGGCCACTTCTAATGAAAACAGATGAGCTTTTATATCAGATTTTTGTTGTGAAATGGCAAAATCTGGCCATTTTTATGGAGCTTTTGTTTAACAAGCGATGTAATCCCCTTTAAAAGTATGAATAACAGAGATATGTAGAGAAACTTTGACTTTTGGGCTCCTGAGACTCATTTGCTGCAGAACTGTTCCCATCTTGTCAGACAGCCAAGCTTCTGCCAGACTTTACCTGAAAGACCTCACCTTTCAAGGAAGTGAGATTGTTCCCTCTCTGTGTGGAAGCACCACTTCAAGAGGACGGGGTTGCTCTATGTGACAGTGGTTAATAGGGAGGTAGAGGCCCTACCCAGCTCCCATTACTCTGCATGCTCATTTTCACAGAGGAGACAGCTGGAGGCTGAAGGCACGATGGGCAGGCATCTACCAATTAAGCCAGTCCAGACTGAGATCCAGAGACAGGAAGATTCATACGAGTCCTGGACCCAACTGAATGATGGTCATATCATAGCGCTGGTTTTAACGCGCTTGTTTTGCTTCTAAAACCAGAGAAGATAAATGGAAGATGAGTCTCTAAAAACGAAATTAATAGTTAGAAACGTTTGCTTAAGTGACATTGACTTTAGAAATGTTGGGACAATCCTTTAAACAAACGATGAAGAGACACGTTTCAAGAGAAGAGCAAATAATTAACAACAAACCAAGTAATAATTTGCTCAAATGTAGCTTTTTAACACGGACAGATCAGAAATAAAGTGACTTGATTAGAAGAAAAAAAAACATGATGATGCAATAGCAGGTCCTTCCTCTTTTATTTAACGTATTTTCTGCACTATCATCAATGAATGGTGTGTTTTGGAACCTTTTATTATACATAGAGCGCATCCAAATTATCAAGTCAGTCACTCTGTCCGACTTTCTTCACTCATGTCTGTTCCAGTGACTTAACAGACTGGAAAGAGTGTATGGCTCTTATATACTAACAAATTTGCAGAACTTGTTTTACCTGAAAATAAATTAACCAACAGCTATAATCTTTGTTCAGTCTGCTATACATCTGTAAAAAGAGAGAGTGCATTTCACTGGTTAGAACAAATGACTTAAATAGCAATGTAACAAGGACATTTTTTCATTCATATAATGTCTAATATAATAACAAAAATAAAAACTTTAATCTCAAAGTGCAAAAGTTACTGCTTTGTTTTAAACTAAAGTGCAAAAATAATAACTATCAAGTTTTTAAATGATATGCAAAATAAATGGTTGCTCATAGAAATGAACTTTCCAAAAACAGACATTCAAGCCTTTTACAAATCAGAATGACATAAATAAACTCAAAAAATAAATAAACAATTATATTTTTGTTTTTAACTGTGGTTGGATCAGTGGAAGATTTTTCTTGACAAATAGGAGCATCTCTGCTCTCACAGGTTAGTTACTGTTTCTTTATTCAGTCAGCACATTTGCAGCAGAAGAAAACATGCGCTGAGACGGGACATTACATCGGGAACCAATATTACTGTGCAACCCTACTTTAAAATGTTTCTTAAAGTACGGAAAATATGATATTTATTTATTTTCTTATTCATTTATTATGTCTGAAAGGAATACAGATTTTAAAAAAAAGAAACAAACTGTTTTAGAAAACATTCAGAATCGAATTTCTACAGTTTTGCTGTTCATGCTGCTAACTCAAGGTTTTTGCCATGTCAGCATTTAAGTAAAAACATGAACTTAATTCTGTGATTCAAAATCCCAACATAGAATAAGGAAACAAGTTTCTAAAGAGGTAAATATTGTTTGGTTTAAATAGTTCCTTTGATTTTCCTTTTGTTGCTAAATCTCCTCCGTTTGCCGCACAGGAACTCCTTTTGGGCAGTCAAGTGCTGCTCTACTTGCCAGAGATGGTTACCGTGGTAACATACACATGACAGATGTTATTCATTTGCTTCTTTGTGCTGCTAACCATAAAAAGGTGCAGAAGGACACAGAGCATCATTGAGAACCTCCACAGTAAGTGAATCCGAGTGAGATGACACCGAGCGGCTTTGGTTCCTTGTTTTGGGGGAGGGGCTTAACTGAGGGAATTGACTCCTGCATGTGCAGCCAGGAACGACCACGCTGCAACGCGGTCTGAAGGCCAGAGCTTGGACGCTGCGCGACAGTTGTCGCCAATTTGTTGAGCACTAATGGCTGCTTCCTGGAGATTTATGTGTCCAAGGTCGTTTCAGTGTTCCTTCTGAGGCCAGTGGGGCTCAGCTTAAGCGCTGCTTTATGATTTCATCAATCACAGAGCTGGACATCCGACTGCTGCTTCTGGAGATGACTCTACATCCAGCGGTTGGCAGACATGGTTGGATTGCCATCCATCCATTTTCTGAATCTCTTTTGGGGTCACGGGGTTGCTGGAGCTGTCCCTGCTACTGGTGGCCAAAGGAAGTGGATCTGAATGGTTGCCAGTTTGATACAGAGCCACACACTCACATCTAGGGACAATTTAGGATCTTCAGTTAACCTGTAAAGCATGTTTTTGGACTGAGGAAACACATGCAACACATGCTGCATCAATCCTGGCAGGAAATTACACCAAGATACACAAGAAAATCTGGTCAATTTTCCACATATAACCACATTTTCAGAATAAAATACAACTGTTGACAAATGCAATCATATATTTGCATCTGAAAAGATTGTAGAGGTGAAAATACAGTATTAACCCCTTATTCGAGGGGCTAGGGACCAGAGACCTCCGCAAAGTCTCCGTCTCACCCCCCCAACCCCCTTTACTGATTCATACTACTGTTTTTTTTCATCCAGAACAAGACTGCAACCTTTGAGTGAACGATACCTATAAATATGATGATATATTACCTTTGAAACACTAAAAAGCAAATTATTTATGAAATATTACTCATATTTTTTGAGTTTTTTACCACCCGGGAGTAAAACAACTCGATTCCTGAAGCTCCGCCTGCCGCCGCATGCGGCTGCAGCCAATTTCATGACGTCATCCTAGAGCCGTTCTTTCTTAATTTCTCCCACAAATGGGATGTGTTTTAAAGGAGCCCCGCGTCTAAAGCAACAAACACCTGTTTGAGCTGGAATTTACTGAAGACAGGACACAACTGGAAGACATACGGTATTCTGCATCGAAAATGAAAGTTGTTTTTTGCTGATCATCACTAGCTTTGTGGAGAAATTGAGTGTTGATGTTAGACTGGGGACGGTGCTGGCAGAGCAGACTCTTCCTGGAGGGGGTGGTTGACATCGTGCTGACGCCAGCATGATGTGATCCACTCGTTTTCGTGGATATGGGAGGGGCTGCTGCAGACAGTGCAGGTTTTTAGAGGATTACTCTTAAATGCATGAACAGATCAAAATAGCACTTTGGGGTTCTTTATTGTGAGGAATGAACAGTAAAATACACTTAAAAGCTCAAAAAGTAGAATTTTCTTTGTATGACCTCTTTAAGAAAAAAATGCATGATTCCTCCTTTGTCAGTTAAGTGTGAAAATTTTCTGGTTTCATTCATAGTAAACACCTGCTCTGGATGATAATTATTCTACATGATTATCGGGATATTTTCGATACATTTCTGAGTCAGCTGATGCTATTTCTACATGGAAGCTTGCTTTAAGAATGTGTGTGTGTGTGTGTGTGTGCGTAGCAGACTGGCTGGTGTGCTCTTCAGCTGCACTCCCCTCCTGGCAAACGCGCAGCTCCTTTGGAAGCAAAAGTTTCTTACAAGTGTCTTTCGTTGTCTGAGTTTTTTTACGAATACGTGAATAAAGAAACATGAACAAGCGGGAGGACACTGTAAACACGCAAACAACACACAAAAACAGACACACACACGCATCTACACACAGTAGGCCGACTACGGGGGGTGGGGGGTGTATGTGTGTCTAAAAATTAGGGCTGGGTATCAGTTATCATTTCCAGAAATGATTCGATTTGATTCCCATTTTTTTTCGATTCTTCAATTCAATTTTAAGTTTACGCATTTATACACATTTGTTTAGAAATACATAAATAATCTACTATATAATTTGAATATATTTATATTAATCTGCTACAATTCACATACTTAATAGTTACTTTAATAACTATTTTCCTAAGACTTTGGGAAATAATGCCTGTGAGTAAATAAAGATGTTGAACATTAGCATTAGCCTTCCTATGGGAAATTCTATTGAATGTTTGTCAAGCTAGCAGACTTTAGCTTTCTGTGCTAAATCGATTTATACCTTTTGTGAATCGATTATCGATCTATTAAGCTTAAATCGATTAATGGAATTTTTCAACCCAGCTCTACTAAAACACAATCAGTGAGAGGGGCAGAGAGCAGTTGGCGTCAAGTCAAGATGGACGATGTCTAATCAGTTGAAGAAGCTGTAAATAACCACAGCTGAGCAGAAACGCGATAAAATACACATCTGGCGTGAACTGGAGGTGAAGTGGATTCCGGCGCTTCTGCATTTAATGGAATATGTTTACTATTTGAGTGTAAACTATTTCCTTTCTTTTATTGTCACTCTCATTCTCCTGTTCCTCACCATCCATTTCTGAATCTTTTTCTACGGTTTCCTGCTCCTACACAGTCTCTCACCTCCGTCCTGACCCACCGTAGTGTCGCTGCGGCGCAGACGATGAGCTGTGGAGGCTGTCGCTGTGCCTGATAGAGTCATCTCAACTCAAATCCAATTAGTCTGGGACTCTGGAAGAATGAAGCCGAGGATGAGTCCTCCTTCACCGTTGTGCCTCGGCTGCATCTGTAGCCATTATTTCCACTCCCTCCTGTAAGTGAGCCGTATTTCACCACCACTAATCTACTGACAGATACAAATGTTTAGCCTGAGCTGCAATAGAGCAGATTTGTATGTTATCACCTTCGCGTCACCTCGCATGGATTCACTTAAGCGTTAATGACGTCTTCAGTGAGTTCATCAGTCCCAACATTATTAATGCTTTATTGCGGCACAAGCGCTGTATGAAAAAGAGCTCTTATTAAACTGCAGGGACTGTATGCTGGTGAGGTGAGGAGGTGTGTAAGAGAATGAAAGAACCAGGAGCGAGGAATACTCTGAGAGCCACAACCCCTTTATTAGCAATATTAAATAAAACCAAACAAGTCTTTAATTATATGTGCATATTTGGATTAGCTGCTAGTCTTTTGCATGCACACAAAATTGCTCAGCTGGTTGTCTAAATGAATGACCTTCAAGTGCCACACCCTGTTAAAGCTGCCAGTGGGAGAATCGTTTTCTTTCTAATTATCAATGGATTTGAATGGATTCAGGCGTCCTCACAACTTCTGTCCGAATCCTTCTGATATAGACTCATCCCTCTGTAGAACTGGGTTGCAGAATGTGTATATATATTTATATTAGGGATGTAATGGATCACAAAACTCACCATTTGCATTTCAGATCATTTTTGGGATCAGTAAAAAAATAAAGCCTAAAATTACTTTTTTTTGAAAAGCTTAAAACATATTTGTGAAAACATATATCAAGTACTTTTTTTTTTTATTATTCTTTATTTTCAGAAAGAGGCATGTAGGTAGGAGTTACATTCATAGAACTCTCTTTCATTTTTTCTTTTTTTTTTTTTTTTTACCGCGGGAGGTAAACACATGGAACATTAACGAGGGAGAGTAAAATTAACGAGAAAAAAAATTGAAAAATGAATAGAAAAGAGGAGTTTTACCCAGTGCACATTAATAAAGTCTGTCAACCACTGTTATTACCAGTAAAAGAAAAAGAAAAGTTAACAAGTTAATTTTAACTTATTTCAACAAAATCCGGCCTTAAAGGCTTCATATGGTCAACCCATTTGGTCCATAGTTTAATAATATATCAAGTACTTTAAAGCATAAATCTACTATCACACATCTTTGAAGTTTGAACACAAACAAAAATGTAAAAACATGTAGTTTCTGATTACAGTTATATGTCTGGAGACCAAATCTACAAAAACTGAGAGAAAAGAAGGCTGAATATGCAATTTGCCCATGCCCCGCCCCCAATGTTCAAATTGTTAAAATAAAACTCTCATTATTTTTTGGTATTAATTGTACTATTGAAACTAACTGTGGGAACATTTTTCAAGGTATTATTATTTTCCTGGTGATTTTTGATCCTTGTGGCTTGCCGTACTGCCTTCCCCTGATGCCAAATGCCGGGTGCAGGAGTAGCGGCTGATTCTCAGCTACTTCTCAAAGGGAAATCTGAACCCAGACACAGAGACGTGCACCGATGCTTTTATTCAACTCTTCAAAATCAGTTCCTGCGTCCTCCATGACGAGGTCGAGAAAAGATTTTGACGGAAGCTCCTCCCACGTGCGGCGGTTCAGCTTTTGGATAGACAGAGGTTTTTGGATAAACTGCATTAATTATGGACAGATAATTGATTTGAATAATGTGCTTGCAAGGAACGCAGTAGTGGTTGATGTTTTCTGCCATGCGTGGTATAATTTGAGGTGTAAAAATCTCATTAATATTAATCCCTAACACACTGTTTGTTCAATAAAGGAATGGCTTCTTAAAAAAGACCCTGGAGTGACCCGGTCAGTCTCTGGAACTCAGTCGAACTCAGAAACTGTGGATGAAGGTCAGGGTTTTCCATAAAACAGCCCCAAACATCACAGCTCTTGAGGAGAAATTGCAGCTTTAGTACACTGTTAGCCCGGATTTCATTTCTACTCAAACAATCAATTTCAATGTACATAAATAATTTAAGTTTCATAGTATTACTATCAAATTTAAGCACAATCTACAAAATCAAAGCAGAATGAACTTACATTTGAAAGTAATGTCATGGACGAGTAACTTTAAGGTAATTGTGATTGAATGTTTAAGTTTTGGTCTCAAAATTCCGCTGCATTCATGAACTGTTGGAAGATTTAGTTTCCAAAGTCATTTTTCAATTTAGTGGATGCTACAAAAAAGATTTTTTATATTTTCATACTAAAAGCATTTAAAAAAGACATGGCTAACTGTTACCTTTCATTTTAAATGTTGTTCAACTATGCAGAAACACTTTTTAAGCTTTATCTCAGAGATTTTACCTCACACTGGATATTGTATTCAACTAGTACACTCTGCAGTACCTAAAATCACAAAAGTATTAACTTGATATCATGGTTTATGCAAATAAATAAATACATCTATTTTATTCTTCATGGGCAGATTTTTGATGTAGCTAATCAGTGTTTGAGTCATTTTTTGTTTTCAGTCTGATATAATTTAACCGATTTTTCTGGTAGCACCTGAACGCAGCATAGAGCACCTGTCTGAGGACCGCTGCAGTACGTCACACAGGGGCGGTTCTACACTGAAGAAAAGAAAAAATTAGCTTATGGTTGCCATCTTCAATCCTATGATTGACACATTTTTAGACTGGTTACATTATGTTTTGTCACCATGGAGTAGTTGTTTATGGTTAATATTAATCTTAAAAACTACCAACAGATTTATGAATATACTTTTGCCTAAACATGGAACCCAACATGAAGAAACAAAATAATAAACTTCATGCACACAGGCTCACAACTAATCCACTTTAACAGTTAAAATCTCCAGTTAACTGGTTAAAAAAATTGACTAACCAGAAAAAAACAGGAAAAGACAAGAAAATAAAGCTTAAAACTACTTTTTATTTTGATCTTTTTTTTCTTTCTTTCTTTTGTAGCTGGACTACGTAATTTCTACGTTAGTCCTGCACGGTCCTGAATGTGTTTAAATGTCTTTTCCACATTTGACACATCCCCTGGTGGACACGTGAGCATCAGAAACAGCCGCAGAAACCTACAATTTGCTTTTAGAACCGTAAATGTAATCCTAACCTTAACCAGCATTTTAAAATGAGCCAGAGGTTGTCTGACCACGTGATCAAAACAAAACCTAAAATCTATTGCAGTGATGGTTGCAGTTTGTTGGGCTTGCTGTCAGATCTGGCAGCACAAGGAATTGTGGGTAACCATTTATTTTGCGTGTCTGGTTAGAATTGGGTTTAAGTTTGAGTTTTCATTTATGTTTTTTGTTGTCTGACCGTTTAACACTGTTTCCATTTGTTATTTTGGTCTATTATGTTTCACTTCTTCCTGCACCCTGAGTGAGAATGAGGGAGAGACTGACGACTACCCCACCTGTTTAGGTCATCATGACGCTTAGTAAAGTAATACATATAACTGTGGTGATGGACTTCTCTTGGTCTGCTATATCTCTGTGGTATTACTGTTATCGCGATATTAAAAGTCTTGACAGGCGAATGGCGTGCACAATAAAACCCTCGCCTTCTTCAACACACATCTTTCCAATAGGGGCGCTCGCTCCACCTGGGACCGCTAACTCGCTTGTTTCAGGCCGATCCTAACACCACACAGATAATAAACACCATAGAGGTCCAATTTAGTTCAAGCCGAGATGCCGCCCCCTCTGAACTGCCGCCCCGGGCTACTGCCCGCACTGCCCGTGCCTAAAACCGCTACTGCTTGTTGGGCTTGCTGTCAGATCTGGCAGCACAAGGAATTGTGGGTAACCATTTCTTTTGCCTGTCTGGTTAGAATTGGGTTTAAGTTTGAGTTTTCATTTACGTGTTTTGTTGTCTGACCGTTTAACACTGTTTCCATTTGTTATTTTGGCCTGTTGTGTTTCAGTTCTTCCTGCACCCTGAGTGAGAATGAGGGAGAGATTGATGACAACCCCTCTAATTGTATATACAGTGTATTGTCGAAATGATCCTGACTGGTTGCTTTTGAGAGGTCAAGGTTAGCAATGGGCAGTAACATGTATGACACACCAGTTTATCCATTAATGCTGGCTTTGCTTAATGCTCACGGAACGAGGCCGGCGCATGGAGTGGCATGATCAAAGACACGCACATTGCTGACGCTGAGACAAAGCGGTGTCTGCCATCGAAAAAAACTTCTTCAAATTAACGGTGGAATAAAATGGCACTGAAATTAATATAACTAATTATTTTAAGTTTGGTCGACCTGGACGTTTGTGCACTTAACTTAAAATTAACAGCAGTATGAAGTGTCAAAGCAATTAATATTACTAATTATTTTATGTTAAACTCAACATTACTTAATGTTTTTAGGGCAACCAGTTTCTATAAATTTTTTTAGTAAACTCTATACTTATCCGGGTTTACAGTGTGCAAACAGACCTACAGGAAATCTTTGACCTCACTGCCAATCACTGCCAACCAGTATTACAGTACAAAGTAATCATGTCAAGTTTTATTCATCGAATACTTGTTTTCTTGCTTTATTATACAAGTAAATTATTTAAAATCCACACAAAGTGATTTCCTGAATTCTTTTATTCAATTTTGGACTCATATTTCTATGATAAAGATTCCAAACTCAGCTTTTTAAGTGAAGGAACTTACAGAATCGATAAATACATTTGATCCATCTCCTTAACAGTACTGGAGGTGTTCGACATTCTGGAGCGGCTAATTTTCCCTCTTTTGCTTTTCCACCAGTCTATTTTTGTGTTCACGGCTTCATGTCATCCATCATTCATCCTCGGAGAGCGCGCTTGTTAATATTCAACCCGTTTCATGTGATGATTGATGCGTTAACAGGAAGCAGAGGTGAGAAATCTGATCTGGTCCAAGTTCACCTGAGTGTCTGCTGGCGATTGGCTGTCTGGGTTTCAAATGAAGATAAAGAACATTTTCCGTCCTCCAGCGCTTTAGGTTTGCTTTCACTACAACAGACAGAACACTAGGTAAGCACTCGCTTGCGTTTGGGTGTAAAGCTCTGCTGGTGGGCTCTTTTCACTTACAGTTGTGGACTCTAAAGGAGCTCTCTTGTCCTGAATTTAACAGACAGCTGTGTCTCTTTGTTGTTTGAAAATGAATTTGGGCCGTGTACCGCCTTTGTTTTGCTGCAGTCTAAACTGGAGGAAGCCCACACCTTTAATTTAAATATAAGTTCACCATCATGAGACGAGGAAAGTTTTTAGCAGACTTTGACTCGCTCATGCACACGGAAACACAAAGTGAAACCGATCAACTGCTGTGTGGACGGCACGTAGACGTCTGAAACAAACAAATACAGGATTGGAAGAAAAACCCAGCGAAGGGGGGAGGGTGTGCAGATGTGAAAGACTAAAGTGATATAAACTGAATAAATACATAATTAAGACAAGAGTGAGAGGAGCGCGCGGCGGAGTGAATCCTTGATCTCCCCACCTCGCCGCCTTTCAACGTGACGTTCTCTGTGATGTTGCATCTGGCAGAGTTTGCAGCTCAGAGCTGTTTTATTTATATCCTGGTTAAATTCAAGTGCACTCAAAAGTAAGTGAAGTAATCAACTTGGTTTCAAAGACGTTTTTTGTTTAGATTAGGGTGACAAACAGCTTCACAGACTAACAGGAATAGTTTTCAAGTGGTTGACGTTTTTTCTTGATGCTTTTGACTTAAAGATTGTAAAAGAAGATTAATAATAAGAAAACATCATTAGAGAATAGTAAAACTCTCTGTCCTCGCAGCAAGACAGTTTTACTTAAGCAGAAATTTTATGATAAGAAATCAAAATCTAGAAACAGGAGCCTTCAAAAGGGGAAAAATAAGCTAAAAAGACTTTGGTAAGATTGCTGAGGGTGGATTCAGGCTTGAATCATTTGCTCTGTTTAAAGTCATCTAGAGTTTGTTTCCCCCAATAATCCAGAAGAAATGTTCAGTCTGAATACAACCAACCAGACCCAGGAACCGCTCTCCGACCCATCTTTAGAGGTGGTCTCGGTTAGTTTCTAATTAAACTGAGTTTCTATTCTCTCAGCCGGGAATTATGGGATGTAAACAAAGTAGGAATAAAGCAAACGGTGAGACAGAAACTTGTTGAAATGTGTTCAGATGAATGCAGGCTCATCGACACAACGTTTAGCGTGATACACATTGATTCTTACAGTAGTGTACAGTAGTAGCAGTGCTGCTGCAAACCGTTATTTTAGTTGTCGACTAATCACCAATTATTTTTTCTGATTGGTCGACTAATCGGGTCATGGGCAAACTGAATGTGAAGCACACGTGTTAACCATCATTAGCTTTAAACTAACTAAATACTAGATATATAGCATTACCTGGGATAATGCTGGTGCGAATGCTGTCAGCTGAATTTGGCAGCTGATGAGGCTGAAATTGATAGCTAAAATCACTGAAGCTAATAGCTGAAAACTCTGAAGCTGATAGCCAGCTAAAATATTAGTTAGATGCCAAATTAGCCTAAAACTGAAAAAACCTCGGTTAGCCAAAACATGTAGTTAAAATATAAGCTACACTCTAAAACAACCTAAAAAACAAAACAAAAAAAAAAGCCTAAATTACCCAAAACAACTAGCATGCAGCTGAAATATTAGCTGAACTCCAAATAGCCCAAAAAAACCTTAATAAATGCTAAAATAATCCAAAAAGCTAGCAGAATGTCATTATTAATTTCAACTTTAAAACGCTCTGACTGCATATATATAAAGTAACGAGTAATGGACTATTAAATTAGTCGTCAACTATTTTAATAGTCGTTTAGTTGTCGACTAGTCAACTAATCGTGGCACCAACATAACAGTAAAAAATGTTTTACCTGACATTTATACAGACGTTCAACATTAGTCAATGAAATATGACGTTTAAAGAAGTATTACGTTTAAAGAAGTAGTCCTGAACGAATGACCAATGATTTCTGGAGTTCATATTATTCCTTTTTTTCCGTTTTCCCCCGGCCAATTCGCTGCAAACATCTGTAGTCACATGGTTTTGTTTACAAGCTTTGGTTCAAAACAGAAATCTCTGGTTGGTGATGTGAGCCTGAACACAGACCAAACACAAGTTTGATTGTCTGTAGGTATGCTGATGTTTTTATGACTTTTATTTATTACCCATTTTATTTCTGCTTTTTATTACTATTTTTGTGTTAAGACTATTTTTATACATATTTTATCTTCCTCTTATTTATTTATTTTTTTATTCTTAAACTCTTTTAATTATAATTTTAGTATTTTAGGAACAGTAAAAATGAAGCGCTGACCAGTGAGCACTTTTAAATTTCGTCGTACATGTTAAATCTATTCTATTCTGGATTCAATCCGGACCAATGGACTTTTCCACGTCCTAAAAAATGAATGTTATTCATCCCAATTAGCATTTTCTTGCTAGTTAAGACAAATATTTTACATTTTTTGGAGTTTTATGTACCTAATTATAGTTCATTTTGATCAGAAAACTAATGTTTAAAAATGACCAATTTTTACAGTTGTGAACATTAACGCGTTAACGTATGAGATTACTAAACCCGAATTAACGCGTTAATATTAATTAATGCATCTTAACTGCACCTGTGGAGCAGCAGTTCTTCGCTTAGCTCTCTGAATCAAGCTTCCAGTGTTGTTTAGTTTCATCCTACTTATACCACCATTGATTACAGAGGAAATAAATATTCAATTAGTTTTTAACAAAATGTGAACACCATATTAGTAAAAGTGGATCCTTTGTGAATAAATATGAATAAAATGTCAAACTAAAATTCATAGAAGACGAGGTAAGTTTATGTCTGTAGCACATTTCATGCACAGAGACAATTCAAAGAACACAAATCTTTTTTTTCTTTCAAGGATAATAACAGTTAATGTCATACTAACTTTTTAAAACATCCTTGAACCAGAAATGATAGTTCAATTTGAGGATTTTGAATCTTAAATCATGTTATTTTATTGGCAAAAGTTTGGAGCAACAGGATTTTCACTCTTTTTAAAGAGAATTTCCTAATATTTTAAATCTAGCTCTCAATGAAACAAAAGTCTATCTATACTTAGAAGATGAGCTAAAACAACGTAATTGCCTAAAAACAAGGTTTTATAGTTTTGCAAGACTGCGTGGACTCAGTTTCCTTAGTTACACGTGTCTGAAGAAGTTGGTGTCCCACCCCTTCATCTCCACTCACTCACGACTCAGAGCTTCATTTTCTCTTCTGCATATCAATCAATCAAACTTGATTTATAAAAAAGCGCTTCTCATGCTTCGCGCAGCTCGAAGCGCTTCACATTAAAAACAAAAACATGCATGTTGTGGGTTTCCCCTGTCGGCTCTTGTGCCTCGTCTCCCTCCACACGTGTAGCCGGCGTCTGTGTGGGTCAGTGGCTTCTCCTCCGTCCCGTCCTCCACGTCTCTGGCTCGTACCCCCGGCGGCGCTCATGAAAAGATTCAGCACGCCCCGAAACTTCAAAGGTGGAGGTGGGTTCTGTGACGCGTGTCTGTGAGGTGCAGGGATTTGGGGATCACAGAGAAATCTCACGAGACGCCAAGACTACAAACGGCTCACCATCATTCAGCCTTCGTTGCCCTTTTTTCATCATCTTTGCCCTGAAAGTCATATTTGATCTTTGAAGAGAACGACGTTTCCATTTGGGATTAACCCTCTGGTTTGGACTAACATGGTCCGTGTAACGATGGACATCACCGCTCCGCTCTGCTCTTTCTGTTACGGCTGTCCCTGCTGGCTGGTGTTTAGATGCAGACAGCAGAGAGCCCAGCGCTCATGTGGAACAGCCTCAGGGAAACCAAGAGGAAACTGATTTCCCTTCCTGAAATGAGGAGCCCTGACTCTGCTGCTCCCACCATCCACCCATCATCCGTCATCTCTGCTTTCACCCCCCCCCCCCCCGCTCGTCTCTGGTGCTAAAACTCTTTTGCTCTTGGAGTGGAGAACGTTTCGCCTCGCATTCATCTGGAAATAAGTCTCTTCCCCTCCTGTTATATTCTACATCACGGCTCTGCAACATTAAAAGAGACGTTTGGTCCAGTTTCACACAGAGTACGAGTTTGAAATGATTCTAACAATAAATCAATCCAACTATTTATCTGAAGTATGTGTATGTTGGAGGAATGGTAAAGCGCTCACTGCCCTCTTAAACATTTAGTTTAATGTTAGCAGTTGTTGAAAATAGTTCATTTTTATTCATGTAAGATTCTCTCATTTTAAAAATTAAAAGGATAAATTACTAAACGTAACTAACAAATCCATTGTTTAGTCAAAGTGTTAGCGTTTTTATTCAAAGTCACAAAGAGAAAGGCGGAGCTTCATAGATGAAGTCGTTTTACTTTTGGGTTTGAAAAGAGTTTCATAAAATGACTCATATTTAATAAATTACTTGTTTAATTTAGTGTTCCAAAGGTAAAATATGATCATATATACTGTATGGATGTAGTTTACTCTGAAAGGCTTAAGAAAACCATGATATGACCCCTGCAGAAACTAATCATCAGCTTTTAAAGTGACTTTCGGAGGATTCGGTCCAGACAACATCTTAGATCGCAGACAGGATAAACATTTATTGAACAATAAAACTAAATTTGAAACACTTTAAAATTGTTACTTTTTAACATAATTATATAGCATTACCTGTGATAATGCTAGTGTGAATGCTGTGAGATGAATTTTGCCGCTGAGAATGCTAAAATTGATAGCTAAAGACGCTGATACTGATAGCTGAGAGCCAGCTAAAATATTAGCTAAACTCCAAAATAGCCTAAAAAAGCAGAAATTTGCTAAAACAGCTCGCATGTAGCTGCAAAAACAGCTGAACCCCAAAATAGCCTAAACAAAAAAATGAGCCTAAATTAGCCAAGACAGCTAGCATATAGCTGATAAAATAGCTAAACCCCAAAATGGCCTAAAAAATGAGGAAAAAGGCTAAATTAGCCGAAACAGTTAGCATGTAGCTAAAATATTAGCTAAACTCCAATATAGCATAAAAAAAACAAAAAATAAGCCTAAAATAGCCAAAACAGCTAGCATATAGCTGAAATATTAGCTAAACTCCTAAACAGCCTAAAGCTTCCATTGTAAATGCAAAAATGTTTAGTAAATACCAAAATAGTCCAAAAAGTTAGCAGAATGACAATTTGTAAAACTTTTATGAATAATAAAAAGGCAGGAATATCATTCCAGAATAAATCAACTTAAACCTTAAATAACTTTCAATATTTTATACTCCATAAAAATAGATTTAGTCAAAATTATGCAAGTTAGACATAAGCACAAGATAACATGTAAGCCCGGATCCGGCCCCCGGGCCTTGACTTTTGACACGTGGGATTTAGACTCGCTGATTTCAGATATCTAAAAATGTAACGTTACTAAAGATTTGGGGTAAATTTATTCTTTATAAGTTCCGATATATTAATATTTATAAAATCAAACTATAAGAATTCAAAGACACTAAACTTAAACAATGTAAAACATGTGACTGAGTTAAAGTAGGAGAGCGTCTGGCTGGTTGACAGCTCTGACTGGAACCACTGCAGAGTCGACTAAACGTGACTCCATCTCGACTTTGGTTTGGAAGTTTTCCCGCTGAAGGTTTTAGTGGAATTTTCGTCTGATTACATTCGGGGAAGAGGGAGTTTCAGGTCAGGAGGAGCTTGTTTCTCTGCTGTGGCAGAACGGTGACGCCGGGTGTCTTTGCTCTCGGGGTGCAGAGAGGATGTTGCTGCCAGGGAGGCTTTTTAATAAATCCTCAATATGTCCAGAGTGCCCTGTCTCTATGGAAACGCAGGCTCACATTGTGCATTTGTGCGTGTGTTTGGTGAAACTGTGCTTTGTCTTATGTGTTCTTTGTTCAAAGGGCTGAGGCAGGGATTTGAGACCTCACTTTCATTTATTATTTCATCTTTACCACACCCAATATTTGTCATCACACATCTGCTGAATTTGCTCCTGAAAAATATAAATAAACTCCAAGGTTGTTATTTCTGGAGGATCTGCAGAGATCCTTGAGTGTTGGTGGACATGAATTTCATCATTTTGAGTTGGAGAAACAACCAGGTTTGCTTGCATAAGCTCCTCTACTGCAGACCGTCCACAGCATTATTTCTCTTCACTGTTGTTCATTTTTCCATCTCAACAATGTAGATTTAATCATTGTTGTGTTTTAAAACAGAGAATAACTCTTACAAGTGTTTGTAAAAGATGATTCATCACAACTAAGAACAAAAATTATGACTGTTATTTAGATTTTTGTCTATAATATTAAGATATAACAATACGTTGATTTTCTGCCTTTTTTGATTTTTATTTTATCTTTTTTTATGCAATGTGGAGGAACTCAAAATGAATTTGTCTTTGAAATGAAACTAAAAAAAGTGTTAAAACGTTGTTTGTAAATGAGAACTGGACTGAGCGAGTCACGTGGCGTCACTCGTAGAAAATAAATTACTTCCACCTCTGATAATAACGGCAATTTGCCTTTTTTGTGATGATATGGAGGCCGGCAGACATCAAAAGGGAGCAGTGATTGTTGCAAGTCAGTCTGAGTCATTGTTTCTATGCCAACCACTCCGGCCAATCAGGACCTTCATCCTGTTTCTAAATGAGCTTGAAAAGCTTATTGCATTTTTACATGTTAAAGGTTAAGAAACAGGTACAGTGGATTTTTTCTTTGGCTGCTTTCCAATCGGGATTATTATAGAAGGCAACAAAACTTAAACAAGAATCATAAATACAAGTAGAAATTAGAAAAAAGATTTTAAGAGAGGAGAAATATGTGAATATTGCAGAGAGAGGCATGATGCAATCAAACTGTTTTATTATTGCATATTGTATTATTGTCACGTCAGATTTTGTGACATATTGTAGATCTTGGTTGATTATTCAACAACATAGACCTACTGAGGATTCTGATTGGCCAGTTTATAACTTGAACCAGAAAAAAAAAAAGAACACATTTAAAAAAATTCAAGAACATGTTAGCAAAAAAATATGGTGGTCAAAGTTAACACACGCCATTAAAAAAAAAAAATGAACTTGTTAATATATATATATATATATATATATATATGTGTGTGTGTGTGCGGGGGGTGTGTGTGTGTGTGCAATATAATACAATAAAATACTATACAATACAATATAATATTTTTTTTTAAAACAAATGTACTACACTTGGTGAAATGTGTTAATTTCTGAAAATGCACACTTTGTCAGTAGCTGACTTATAACATGCTCACTTACTAAATAAATAAATATTTGTAGCTCTTTATGCTTTTATCTTTTTTTTTTTTTTTTTTGGTTAGATCGCTTTTTCACAAAAAGTCGACTACTTGATACGTAGTGCGCCGCGTCGTCACGGTACAATGACATGGCGCTGAGCCGGCGCTGACCTCGACTGTAGCAGCAAAGTTCACCTCTTACCGCTTGTTTTTGTCCAGATTCAACACATGTTCAGTACCCAAATCGTCTCAGATTTAACTTTTGTTAAGGAAGCTTGACTTTTCGTGTATGCCCAACTCGTCGGTTATTGCTGGCTGTTCCAATTAAATAAGGGCTGGTACCGAGACGCGGCGGGCCACACTAGTACCCTAACTTTAACTTGGTTCAACAAATGGCAATTTTTGATGAGGGGGGGTTGTGTCCTTAACAAAACATCAACATGTGACGACTTTGATACGGAGCATGTGTTGCAAGACCATGAAGCAAAAGTTTGTTTTGAAAAAGCCTGGGCACTGATATAGAACATTTGAGATACGTGACCAGCACTTCCTTAAGTGTGCATCTACATCCAGCAGCCAATCAGAATCGAGTATTCACCTGAAGCATGGTATAAGTTCATTTAAAGTGCAGAAACACAATGTTTGTATTTTTGTTTTCTTGGAGTAATACTACAGACTCTAAAGTCTTTACAGTTCTGGTCATCTAACTGTTGATGTGTTTTGTTCACACAAATTATACTTCTGGGAAATCTGATTTAACACTATAAATGTAAAAGTTTCAGACAATTAAAATGAACTAACAGAACACTGTGATTGATCTCATTAATCTAAACCCATCAGTCTAATTAATCAGATTTTTTTTATTGACATCACTCTAAAAAGGTAGCAGTTTATTTCTCAATAGAAATCTATGGAGTTTTGGCTTTATGAGCTAATAGCTAATATTTCAGCTACATGCTAGAAGTTTTTGCTAATTTAGACTTTTTCAGTTTTTTTTAATTAGGATATTTTGAAATTTAGCCATTTTTTTCAGCTACATGCTAGCTTCTTTGGCTAACCTGAGATTTTTTTTTTCAGTTTTTAGGGTAATCTGGGCTTTAGCTAATATTTTAGCTGTCTATCAGCTTCAGCGTTTTTGACTTTCAGCTTCAGTGTTTTTAGTAATTAATTTCAGCATCTTCAGCTATCAGCCCGTCCTTTTTTTATTGACATCAATCTAAAAAGGTAGCTGTTTATTTCTTAATAGAAATCTATGGAGTTTTGACTTCATGAGCTATTTTGAAGTTTAGCTAATATTTCAGCTACATGCTAGAAGTTGTGGCTAATCTAATTTAAGCCTTTTCACTTTTTTATTTGGATATTTTGAAATGTGGCCATTTTTTTCAGCTACATGCTAGCTTCTTTGGCTAACCTGAGATTTTTTTTTTTTGTTTTTTTAGGCTAATTTGGCCTTTAGCTAATATTTTAGCTGGCTATCAGCTTCAGCGTTTTTAAGTAATTATTTCAGCACTTCAGCTATTCCTAGCCCTTACCTTTTTTTTATTGACATCAACTTCTACAAAAGGTTAAGCAGTTTATTTCTCAATAGAAATCTATGGAGTTTTTGGCTTTATGAGCTATTAGCTAAATATTTCAGCTACATGCTAGAAGTTTTTGCTAATTTAGACTTTTATCAGTATTTTTTTAATTAGGATAATTTTGAAATTTAGCCATTTTTTTCAGCTACATGCTAGCTTCTTTGGCTAACCTGAGATTTTTTTTTCAGTTTTTAGGGTAATCTGGGCTTTAGCTAATATTTTAGCTGTCTATCAGCTTCAACGTTTTTGACTTTCAGCTTCAGTGTTTTTAGTAATTAATTTCAGCATCTTCAGCTATCAGCCCGTCCTTTTTTTTATTGACATCAATCTAAAAAGGGAGCTGTTTATTTCTTAATAGAAATCTATGGAGTTTTGACTTCATGAGCTATTTTGAAGTTTAGCTAATATTCAGCTACATGCTAGAAGTTGTGGCTAATCTAATTTCCTTTTCACTTTTTTTATTTGGATATTTTGAAATGTGGCCATTTTTTTCAGCTACATGCTAGCTTCTTTGGCTAACCTGAGATTTTTTTTTTTTGTTTTTTAGGCTAATTTGGCCTTTAGCTAATATTTTAGCTGGCTATCAGCTTCAGCGTTTTTAGTAATTAATTTCAGCATCTTCAGCTATCAGCCCGTCCTTTTTTTATTGACATCAATCTAAAAAGGGAGCTGTTTATTTCTTAATAGAAATCTATGGAGTTTTGACTTCATGAGCTATTTTGAAGTTTAGCTAATATTTCAGCTACATGCTAGAAGTTGTGGCTAATCTAATTTAGGCCTTTTCACTTTTTTATTTGGATATTTTGAAATGTGGCCATTTTTTTCAGCTACATGCTAGCTTCTTTGGCTAACCTGAGATTTTTTTTTTTTGTTTTTTTAGGCTAATTTGGCCTTTAGCTAATATTTTAGCTGGCTATCAGCTTCAGCGTTTTTAGTAATTAATTTCAGCATCTTCAGCTATCAGCCCTTCCTTTTTTATTGACATCACTCAAAAAAGGTAGCAGTTTATTTCTCAATAGAAATCTATGGAGTTTTGGCTTTATGAGCTAATAGCTAATATTTCAGCTACATGCTAGAAGTTTTTGCTAATTTAGACTTTTTCAGTTTTTTTTTATTAGGATATTTTGAAATTTAGCCATTTTTTTCAGCTACATGCTAGCTTCTTTGGCTAACCTGAGATTTTTTTTTTTTTTTTTTAGGCTAATTTGGCCTTTAGCTAATATTTTAGCTGGCTATCAGCTTCAGCGTTTTTAGTAATTAATTTCAGCATCTTCAGCTATCAGCCCTTCCTTTTTTATTGACATCACTCAAAAAAGGTAGCAGTTTATTTCTCAATAGAAGTCTATGGAGTTTTGACTTTGTGGAACCAGCAGGCACTTCCTGTTTGGAACACCAGGAAGTCAGTCCAGTTCTCATATACAGTTGCTGATTAAAAATGTAGTTTTAAAGTTAGAAATTGTAACCTTTAAGTCTATTCAGTGTCTGTAAAAAGTGTCATTTGCTGTTCAAACTTTGTTTCTTGATCTTTTTTCAGTATAATGCATAAACTCTCAGTTTGTTTTTGCCCGTTCTGTCGGTCACCACAGCAGGCTGTAGAGTCACAGTGGAAAGGCGTCCTGCGGCGCCGCAGCGGGGCGGCTCAACGGCACGCTGCGCTCCGGTTCAAAGGAGCTGCGAGAGTTGTTAAAGCTAATTTGTCTCAACAAAGAAGAACCCGCTGCTACGTTTAAAATAATTATGATTCATTCCGAGGAGAGGAACAGGTGCAAAAAAATATGTTAACTGCTAACACACACACATGTATTTGTGGACACACAAACTCTCAGAGGAATAATAATACAGTTTTATTGCATTCCAGAAACGACTGTAAACTAAACTGTTACATGAATCATTTTATTACGTTTAGACCCAGTCTGGGATTTGTTTAATGACTTCCAACAGGAGGAGCCGCTCCAAGAACAGGAAGCATCTGTGTTTATGTTCTTTGACTTACTGTATTTTTAATTGTTAACATGGTCAACGTAATTCTGGTAGATTCTGAAGGAGAGCAGAGTCTGCAACCTTCAACACGTTAAGAGCCATTCAGGTGGATTTCCTGCAGACCACCTCCCCATAAGAGCCACAAAGTCTTATTTCTCTCATTAGATTAAAGGCACTGATTTATATTCATGCTTTTGTTATTATGATAAATATAGATGTTGTTTGGTGCTTAAATAAAACATAAAGAAAACATAGCCTTTACTTAACTCTTGACCATTTATTTCTTTTATTTTGACAGAGGTTCACATGACTTCTTTTCAAAATAAGACACCCTGTTCTACATCTCTGCAGCATGTTTGTAGTAGGTAGTGTAAAGTTAGCAGTGATAAAAAAATAAACATTTTGTTTGTGGTGTTTCTCAACCGGAAATTCATCCATTTTATGAAAATTAAATCAGAGCTACCGGTATTTAAATTATTTTTACTGTATTATTCAATCCACAAGGAACACTTAAAATACTTGAATTAGTACAAAAATAGAAAATCTGCTCATTCTTACCGACTTCAAAATAATTTTCCGTGATGCTCAAAAAATCTGTTAAAAAAGTTAGTAAAACTTAACTAATAGGTTGTTGGAGAATTATGGCCACTATAGTGAATCGTGTGTACTGTTATTCAACTGTTTATGAATGAGTTAGATAACATTTGAATTGCTTGACTTTTTTTTTTTTACTTGCTCAGTTTTTACTTCTCTTTTTATTTTTCTTCAAGAGGCAGAATGGAGGGTAAAAGAGCCACATGTGGCTCCAGAGCCGCAGGCTGCAGACCCCTGCATCAGACTGCAAACACTGTGCAGAGGTTGAGAAAATCATTACAGACGGAGCTGTCGAAGCAAGAATCATTTAATACATAAATACTTCTGCCTCCATGGAGTTTCTGTTGTCATTCACAGTTTGATCTCCTCTTTCCTTGATGCTATTTTTATCAGGTTCTTGTTATCTTCTCTTTTTACTAAGCAGCTTTTTAAAGTAACCTTTTCACACTGTTGGAGTCAAATTAAGCTGTTAATGTTTTTTTTAAGGTAAATTCTTAAAAGAAGTTTTGCGTTGCAGATTTTGGCTCTTTAGTTTAATGTTTAGTTTTACATTTCAAATTCAGTTGAACAAAATTCCATGTTTTGAAGGTGATGACAGATCCTTGGTTGAAATATTTTAGCTTTATTGATCTTCTATCATTTTAAAATAGAGTTTAATAAAAAAAAAATAGATTAATTTTAGCTCATTAACTTAAAAAATAGAGTTTGTGAACAAATTGAAGTGAAAGGACCCCAAGAACCACAGCAGGAATCATGTAACTATACTGTATGTTGTAATTTAGCAAAAAAAAAAAAAAAAAAAAAGAAATAAAATTGCTACCTACTAAAAAAAATATTTAAAAGACTTTTTATTTCAAAAAAACTTTCTCCTTTTGAGGTTCTGAACACCAGATCCTAACGTTGCTTTTCCCAAGTAAGTAATGATACATTCGACCACATGTGTCATAGTCAAGGCCCGGGGGCCAGATCCGGCCCTCCAGATCATTTTATTTATTGTTATTAATGGTCCGATATCCAATTCTAACTTGTATAATTTTGACAAAATTAATTTTTAATAAATAGTAAAATATTAAAAGTTATTTAAGGTTGAAGTTTACTTATTCTGGAATAATATTTCTCCCTTTTTATTATTCATAATTATGCTAAAAGGTTTTAAAAATTGTCATTTTGCTAGCTTTCTGGAGCATTTTGGCAATTACCAAGATTTTTAGGCAATTTTAAAGTTTAGCTAATATTTCAGAGACATGCTAGCTGTTTTGGCTAATTTTGGCTTTTTCCAGTTTTTTAGGATATTTTGAAGTTTAGCCATTTTTTTCAGCTAAAAAGCTAGCTTATTTGGCTAACCTAAGTTTTTTTTTTTTTGTTGTTTTAGGCTAATTTGGCATTTAGCTAACATTTTAGCCGGCTATCAGCTTCAGCGTTTCTAAATATCAATGTCAGCATCTTTAGCTATTAGCACTAGCATCTTCAGCGGCCACATTCAGCTTACATTATCCCACTTAATCCTGTGATGCTATAAATCTAGTCCATAATTATGTTTAAAGTTCTAAAAATGTAATTTTAGAATGTTCAATAAATGTTTATCCTGTTCGGCCCGCGATCTAAGGCGTGTTTTGAGTTTTGGCCCCTTGTGTGATTGACTGTGACACCCCTGCATTAGACACTATGCTGATGTTTGTTTATATCTTTAGGTTCTGCAGACTAAGAAGCTGCACAATATTATTTAAATTGTTTCTGCCCTTTCTTGTTTAAAAAACTCCCAAAGAATTGGTATAAAACACAATAAAATAAATGAAGCAAGATAGAATACCTTTTTAATTCAAAGTTTCTATGTAGTTATTAGTTACAAAAATCAGATCCCATAAATAATTCAGCTTTGAAACTATTGATTAGGATGCATTTATTTACATTCTTATTTCCAGAGTCTTTCTCGTCTGTTTGCTATCAAAGCCTCGCTACAGCGAGCCCCTCCTCTGACATAAAGGCGAGCCGTGGACCGTGACTATCACATGGTATAAAGCATCATGTGAGATCATTGACGCCTGTAAACAGGAATGTCTGTCCCACTGGCGGGGGTGTGGGGGGTCTGTGACTGAGGATGACTGGTGGGCATCAGACTGTAGTCAACCTGTCAGACAAAGATGAGGGAATTCAGCAGAAATGTTTCTGGTTTACAGGATTCAGTTACAGGGTTAACGCCTTGTTGCGTCTTCGGGCTTCATTTGTATGATCTGTAGACCTCCACTGGGGGGTGAAGAACATGAAGGCAGCATGGAAGTGACACGTGGTTTAACCAGGAAGGGGACACCTTACAGGACTAAAGAGAGAGCTGCTGGGTATGAGTGTGAAGATAAACGGTAAAACGGCGAGGAAAGAGACTCATTAGCAAGTGAACGTCTCACCAGTAGCTCCGCCCAAGGCGACTCCCCTCTACACAAGAGCCAGGTTATTTATGGCTCCGTTGGGGGTGTGGGGATGGATGCCTCTGGCCCGGCCTGCTCCCACAGCTGCAGCATGTCTGACTGATGCAGGTGTAATCACCGCTCCATGAAGCTGTAAGTGCTGTCGGCCAGCTCCATAAAAGCTTCTGTCTCTACCAGTGACTGTACATGAGACCTGCACTGAGTAACCCCTCCCCCCAGATGTTCCAAACAGGAAGTACCCGCTGATTTTGAAGTTGGGAAGTTCTTAATCAAATTACATCGACCCATCTCATTTTAAAATGGCCTCAAAATTAATTGATTAGTAATCAATAATGGATAACATGTATTTGATGGCAGCCAAAACGGATCAATCCATCATCAAAGTCTAAAGCAGGGGTGTCGAACTCAATCCCACAACGGGCCAAAATCCAAAATACAGACCGAACAGGATAAACATTTATTGAACACCCTAAAACAGAATGTTTTAAATGTTAAAACCAGAACTTTTTAACATAAATAAGAATAAAAATAAAGGAATATTAAAAGTTCAATATTTTACTCTCCATAAAAATATATTTAAAAAAAAATCCTAATTTATTTTGACAATATTTTTTGTAAAATATTGAAAGTTATTTTAGATTTAAATCGATTTATTCTGGAGTAATATTCCTTACTTTTTATTATTTTTAGTAATGTTACATTTTTGAAATTTAAACATTTCTGTTTTAAAGTGTTCAATAAATGTTTATCCTGTTTGGCCGGCAATCTAAGATGTGTTTTGTATTTTGTCCCCTGATAAAGACATGTGCAAAAGTATGGGTTCAAATCTGTGTTTGACGATATTTAAACTTTACTTTTTTTATTTCAATATTTTCTTCAAGACTAAAATGTGTACTTTTGAGTTTAAACTACTTTCAAATTAACACGTTTTTTTAAGCTGATCCTGCTTTGACCAAAAGTCTTGGTTGATTGTCCTTCAATGGATTTTATCTAAACTAAAGTGAAATCTGATCCTTTAAAGGATTAAATTAAGTTTAGAATCAAATCAAGCGCCTGTTTGTTCTGCTTGGTTCAAATCTGGTCAATTCTGAAGAAATAGTTTGAGTTGTTTTTATCTTTATTTGCTGTGAAATCTCTCATCTATAAAATAAACGATCAAATAATGGGGATCAGATTCACTCGTGTTTGGAAAATATCCGATCTAATGGTGCGATCAACTCTCTCATTGATTACCCTCATGAGAGGTGAACAAACGACAGTTCCATGATGTGAAGTTAAAGAGTTTTCTAGAGACTTCCTGACCTTTTCTCTACTTTTGCACTGAATGTGAACTCTTCCCAGTGTTCTCGGAGAAGCTCAGAAGAGAAATCGGAGCATTAAATCCACTGTCTGAGTTCATTCGCTCTGATTTCTGAGCAGCCCGTCCGACCGACTGTGTCTCCTTTGATGAGCGTTTTAGCTGGGACTTAGAGGAACGCCGCGGAGCGAGCGTGACTCGAATGTCCCCCCTCTGATCAGCCCCTGCCTTTTCACTCTCATTCATCTCTCACCTCCCGTCTTCTTCAGGTTTCAGCGTCCGTGGTCTCCTTCAGGGCAGGAAAGCTTTAACCCTCAGCCGTTTGTGAACTCATCGGTAACTTTATGACCTAGATTTCACACCGCACGCGGAAGCACGAGACAAAATCCGCTGAAACACAAAATCTTTCACATACTATAACTTTTCCTTCGTTAACACAATCAACCGTTAGCAAACTGTATCGCTACATCCCTAGTAACCGTGGTCGACTACGTGTCACTTTTTGTCACTGTTTTCCATCCAATTGAAAATATTGTCCTATTTCTATATTTTTATGTTTATCAAGTGATTGAAAAAAAAGTTAAACTTACATCTAAAAAACATTTGCAGCAATTCTGAGGTTAAGTAAGTACATATTAATTTCTATTTCAAGTGCAGCACAAAGTAAATATACATCAAATTACAGCCAGTTATTCGCATGTTGAAGTGCCAAGCCTTATTAGTTTACTCAGATTTTTATTCCATGTTTTATTGTTTTGAAGGATTGAGGCTCATGCCAGGGGGATGGGGGTGGGGCTAAAGAGGGTTTCTTGAATGTGTGCACATGTCAGGTGGGTGTTGTATGATTAATGTATGTAAATTGCTCGTTTCTTTGTGTCTTTTATATTTTTACATTTTTGTTCTTATTGTTTCTGTGTGTGTCGCTTTGAGCTGCTTCAAGGAAATGAAAAGCACTTTATCCATAAAAGATTGATCACTAGTATCGATATCGGCGATACTTATCGGCATCGGATCGACATGCTCAGCATTGCCCTAGTCTTTATGTTTTATTTTTTTGTCCAAAAACATACATGTAGTAATCAGGCGTTTCATATTCCAGGATATAATGAGCAGTTTCCTCCAATCAGATGAGGTTGCAGTTTACGGTGATGTCTGCCAGGTGTGTTTTCAGCCGCAGAGGAGAAAGAATTAAGGATTACTTCCAGCCAGTTAGCCTTCTCCTGCCGACACGGGTGATGGATGGTGATGATGGCGAGGGAGATGTAGGTGTTGATGGATGGTTGATGATGAGTGTGGTAATGATAGCTGGGATGCTTTTCCTTCGTGTGGGAAACACAATAGAAGCCGACCAGCCTCCCCGCTCCCATAGATCATTTCCCTCATTAGGCTCGCTGCTGCCCCTACAGGTGGACCAGCCAACTGACCTTCTCTGTCCTCATTGTGTCCACATCATTACACACGCGTGGGCCCACACGTGCATGTTTGAACAGTAAACTAGGCCATGGGATCTCAGTGGTTTTGAAGTTTCTGCTCACCCGGCCCGGCGGGTCGTTCATCCTGTTAGCCGCTCTTCTCGTTACACCTGCAAATAGGCCACGCGATCAATTGGGCATTAAGAGCGGCTCGTCGTCAGCGGGCCAGAACGGTGGAGGACGAAGAGTCCGAGAGGCAGCAGGACGGATGAAATGTTACCTCGTCGATTTGTCAGACTGTTCAGGATTAATAGTGATAAATCCAAATGGATCGCTGAAGGAAAACGGACAAACAGAATCAATATGAAAGGCCAGAGAGGGGAAATACTTATCCTGTATTAATCAGATGTTTTGTTATTGTTGATGGGACGGTGAGGTTGAACGGAGAAGCATCGGCTGTGCGGGAATGTCATGTGATCCCAGGGAGGCAGCTGCATCGTTAGGACGAACAGACAGAGAAGTTCCTGAAAACTAGGTTGAACAAACTCGTGAAATGATTACAAAGGTAGTGAGGGGGTGTGGTTTATTCAGAGATCAGAACCGCCGGTGCAGGTGTGGCTCCGTGTATCCCGCCGCCGTTCTCTTTTGTTGCGCTCTTCTCTTTATATTTGCCTGATGTTTTATTTATGAATGACAGACACGGAGAGCAGGGAAACTGAAGCGAGAAAATAGGGGGGATGAGAGGAGGAAGGATGCTCGGTTGTTATTAGAGTCATGGTTGATGCTGTGTGTTCTGGTAGCATCCGTGGTCTGAACAGCACATCTGAAAAAAGTTCCCAAATACGTTTTTTCAACAAAAATCCCACAAATTTAATGTCTTAAAAAGCCGTTTTTCATGTTTATCTGAAGCCTCGGTTTCCAAAATCTCCTCTGAGGGGGCGTGGCTTTTGGAGCTGAGCGGTGTCCCCAGACATTTAGAAGAAGAAAAAATCAGAAATGCAAAATAATTTCTTATTACATTTGTTGTATTTCATAAGAAAAATGCCACACATACATGTTAAGAACTCCCAAACCCCGGTTTTCATTGGAGGGCAACTTTAACTCTAACTTCACACCATAATGTTGTTTCTGTCTCTGCTCACAGTACGTGAGCTCGAGCTGTTCAGAGAGAAGCTGAAAGGATCCGACTCCCGCTTTGCGTCTCTCCCGACGGACATGGTAAATGACACAATTAGATTATTTATGAGTGAGAATACTCATGGGGGCCGCAGGTTCCATGTATTTATGCACCATTACTTAAGGAGCTGTCGTGACGGCGGCAGATTTGTGAGCATTTTACAGCCTGCAGGACGGGAGGCCAGAGCCACGCCTCCTCCCGTTCTGTACGCACGTCTTCCTTCACTCACCGTCAGTGAACGTGCTTCCAAACAAAAACAACACCCGTTCGTGTTTCAGTGAAATACAAATGCGAGGGTGGTGGATGGAGCCGTCCCCGAGCATTCTGGGACAGCAGACACGTGGAGTGGGAGGGGGCGTGTCAGCAGCACGGATTCCCGTCAGCTGCTCAGGTGCTTTACGTCACAGAGGGACGGGGGAGAAGTTCAACCGACGCCCTCACCATCTCTCAGACTAACACAAGCAACGACCGCGTCCTCTTAGTGTCGGACTATGAAGTTACATCACAATTTAATGAATATTGCTTTACTACCGTCCTCATAGCATTTAATGTCTCGTTTCTGCAGAACAGTCTGTTGTTCTGGATTAAAAAGAAGAAAAGACTCTTTATGTTGAGCTTCAATGTTCTTCAATAAATGTTTTACGATAAATGTTTTTGATGATAATGGTAGACATTCTGCGGGGGTGGAATGGAAGGGCGAAGATGAAAACAGACCAAACAAAAGGACAAAACTTTCGGTTTCGGGTCGAGAAAAGTTCTGGTCGGACGCTTTCTGTTGTCGTAAAACCTTTCCACCAATCAATGGGTTACATCATGTGACGACAGAAGCTCCATTCCATTTCTCTATGGACCTACGACCAACGGGGAATCAGAAGTGGTACCAGCCGCTCCTGCTTAACGGGTCCGTTTTGTAATGGAAACCCTCAAAAGTCCAGTCCGGACCGGTCTGGACCGGTCACAGTCGTTCAAACACTGGCGCCAACCCTCCATCAGAAACAAAGTGGCGTTTGACGCCCAACGACACTTCAACATATGGGCGGGCAAGGCAGGAATTGAACCTGCAATCTTCCAATCAGAGGTCGACCGCCGTACCAATGAACCGCTATTGAGCAATGAAGTAGTTTGAAGTTCTAAAGCAGTTGAGTGGCAACACGCCGAAGTGTTTTCTTTATTAAGTACAGTCCCAATGACCCTCCTGGGTGGATACAGGTTGTGTGTGGGCAAAAAAACGCCATGTTCTCTGCATTTGACCCGTCCCTGGGGGAGCAGTGGGAACCGTTTGGTGGTTTAACCCCCCAATCCAACCCCTTTAGAGTCTTTGGTCTGGATTTGAACTCACGACCTTCCATTCCAGTCGGACACTCTACCACAGGTTGATGGATCTGTAAAGCAAACATGTTCAAGCACCTTTTCTTTGTCTCTTCCTGATAATCTCACCAAACTCAAGAGGATCCTTGTTGTTGTTCTTCTTTTTACACACCCCTTCGACGAATCAGCTTTCTCTGATTCGCAGAGATTTTGATGCCGGACGCCCTTCCTGACACCGCCCTGTATTGTGTCCGGGCTGGGGACCGGCACAGGTAGAACCAGACTCAAACCCCTTGTGTCTACACAGTTTGTCAGAATCATGAAGGGTTTTACCCGAGAGTCCACTCTGGATTCAGCTCATCGGACCTCCTGGGAAACAAATCCTGGTTTCCTAACCGCTATGCTAACCGTGTCACTTCAGTCATATCTGTTCACCATTACAGTAGTTGAGCATTTGTGAACATAAACTGTGGTTTTAGGATCTCCCTCGAGTATACTCTGGATCATAAATACACACATTTGCTCTTTTGCATGTGTACATGACACATTGAAACTATTGTTAATGTTGTCACGAGAAGTTCCATAGATTTCTTGAAAGGGAGTTGGGAGAAAGTGAACTTATATAGAACAGAAAACCTTTATTGTTGTTATATTAGTAAAATAAGATTCAGGATGTGACTCTGGGGTCTATTTAAGTTTATGAAAGTTCTGCACCAAGCAAAGACAAATTTAAAAAAAACACACGATGGTGCAAAAAAAGCTGTTAGCCGCTGGACTCATGCGCGCCGCCATCTTGGATCATGATCCTCATCCCATCTCAGCTCTTCTTTACTTAACTTTTCATTTTTTATTTTCTTTACAGAAATGATCATCGTACTACGGAGCCTCTAAAGAGAGAAAAAAAAATCAATTACTATCTGGTGCGCATGAGATAGTAAGTGGTGCACACCAGATAGTAATTGGTTTTTTTTTTTTTACTCTAATTTTTTTTCTTCCAAATGTCCCTTTAGGGCCTCCGTATTATCCAGTTTATTATCTTAAATTATCCCCACCGTCGTAGGAATTTTGCATCTGGAGGTTCAGAGTTCTGCTACGCAGTTCTGACACGATTGATTCTCTTCAACTGTTGGGGGAAATATGAAGCAATTCCACATATTCACCACCGTAAACATTCAGTAGAGCGGTGACATGAGAATACATTTTAAGAAATACACGTTTTATAGGTTGGGACTAACTGAATGGAAACATTACACGATTACTCAAAACCCAAACAAACTGTGAGAACTTAGATGAGAACTTAAGACAGAAATATGAATCATTGGTTTCATATTAGCGATAAAACAGGATACCAACAGTGTTTGATTTCTCCTTTTATTCCAGAAACACTGGCCAGCTGCTGGTGGTTTATGACCCAGAAACACGTGTTTACCTGCAGCAGTCAGTTAACCTGGCAGCAGGTGAAAGGTCCTCACCCCACATCTGAAGAACCTGCACACAGCAGCATCCACGTGAGATAAATACCGATTGTTTTTGTATAGGAATGAATAATTAACACTGGAATGTCATGTCATGTAATTATCCTGGAGCTGAATGATACTAACTAATTATAGATGCATAATAGATGTTCCATTCAGTCGGTTGGCATATTAATCAACCTGACTGGGGCCATATTGAATAAACGGGTGTTAGTTAACACTCTAGTCTGATTAATATGCACAAACGCAACATCTTTCTGCCTGTTTTCTGCAGCCTTCAGCTGGTTTTTCCGTTCTAATAAATGTTTCTGAGAACGATTTTCAGTTTATTAAATGATGCTGTAACTCTGCTCGGGAATGTTTAGCTGTTGAGTTTATAAACTGGCATTGATGGATTCGTGTCATCAGGAATAGTTTCTGTTTTCAAAGTGTCTCCAGTGTTTTTTTTTAATTTATGATTATGTTGTTTTTAGACTAAATCAAACGCTTGTGTCGTTTACTTGGACATAGTTTCTGCAGAGCGGCAGCACTTTATTATAAATTGCCTTTTGGGTTGTGGGTGGGGTTGTTGGTGAATAACAACCCCGCCCCCCTCTCCCCTCCCCATTGCTGAGAAATCTCTGTTTACACACTTTCCTGCTAGCTTACAGCCACTAATGACCAAAAGCTAACAGCAAAAACAGTGAGCAGCATCAGAAGAATCCAGTCGCACGATTACACAAACACTGCAGTAAAATGTTTCACTGAAGTTGAAGAATTTGGAAGTTCTGGTGTTTATCAAAAGTTTCCATTGATTACAAACCATTGATTGTATTTGAGAACTGGACAGAGTGATTGTGACGTCATCATGGACAATATCTGACTTCAACAAAATGAAGGCATTTTTACACCAAACAGACGCCGCCATGTTGGAACCAGAAATGGACAGAAAGCTGTGATTGGTTCAAGTCGGGCGGAGTCTAACATTTCTTTGGCAACCACTCTCACTAATCAGGAGAGAGCTTGTTGGAAGGCCACACCCCTTCCACTTAGAATCTGTCAATCAACCTCTTCAAGCGTTCGAGGTGAGATCACATGTTGAAGAATCTGATTGGTCAGTTTATGACATGAATAACTACATAAAAAAAAAAAAAAATCAAGACATTTTTGTTTTTTTTCTGTTAATTGCTCTATAGAAGTCTATGGGATTTTAACGTCTTGGAGTCAGCAGGTACTTCATGCGGAGGGGTCACTCAGTCCAGTTCTCCTGTACAGTCAATGCTACAAACCAAAGGAACGTGAAAGCTGAGTGTGACCACATCATAAAGAAAATAAAGGTTCACACAGACTGACTCGGAGCTCCCTCACCCCCCCACCCCCCCCCACCCCCCCGCTCCTGTCTTGCTTATCCAGGCGTGCTGGCTCTAAAACATCCCCGCCGCGGTTTAATTGGTTCTGTCCTGCAGAGTAAAACCTATCCGTCTGCGAGCGCTGACACGGGGGCAGTGGGGGCGGCAGCGGCCTGGCGTGAACGTGTTTGTGTGGGAGAATGAGGTAATGGGCGTCTTGAACGACTCTCCGATGGAAAGCCTTTTCATGTGTCGCATTTCCCACAGACCCCCTAATGGATCCGCTACTTTGTCTCGGTGTGTGCAGACGGGCCTCCCTCTCTGCTGCCTCTGTTCAGAAACGGACTCCTCACATAATAATGGAGGCCGTGTGTGTGTGTGTGTGTCTCGGTAAATCACGAGGACCCTCTCCTCTTCCTGTGTGCACATGTCTTGGGAGTGGGTGTGCGTTGGTTCAGAGACCCACCTCCCCACTTTCTACATTATTCATCCTGTTTGTACGACATCCTGCTGCTGCACAGACGACCAATCAAACCCACTTCCTGTTCAGCATCGAAATCAGAATTTAGTTTTTAAAAACTCAGAGATGATTTCATGTCTTGTTGGAATGTGGTTTATTATTTGCTAAGTTTCAGGCTTGCTTGAGTCTGTTTGCTGCCCTCTAGTGGTGGATCCTGTAATGTCAGCAAAAAGGGGTTTCATTTATTTCCTCTAACTTGGAAGTTTCTGACAAAAAATAATGAAATCTTCCAGAAAAAAATCATTTTAATTCAATTTTTTTTCTATTATTGATAAATTGTGTAAATGTGTCTGGCTGTGTTTAGTGTTTGGTTACCCTTTAAATTCTTTTTCTCTGCTTGTGTTTGGTCCGCTCCAGCTTTCTTCAGAGCTGCTGTAACCCTTTCAGGGTCATGGGAGCTGTTCCAACCACTGTTAGGTGAAGGCGGGCTTCACCTTGAAGGGGTCACCAGTCTATTGCAGACCCACACACACACCTGTAGCATCACCAATTAACCCACAAATCATTATTTCTGGGCTGAGAACCCACGCATGTACAGGAACGACCAGCCGGGATTCGAACCCGAGCCTCCTCACCGTGAGTGGAGAGAGCGCTAACCACTCCACCGCTGTGCAGCCTGCCTTCTGTAACCATTGTGACTTAAATTACAGGGACAAATTAGCTGTTAGGCTTGGTTGATCTGAACACTTTCATTTTGGTGTTTATGTTTTTTCATGTAGCCAATAGCGGATCAGACGGTTTGGAAGAAACGACACGTTTGGGCTGTTTCTGTGTCTTTTAAATAAAAAAGTAAAGAAAGTTATTTTAAAGTGAGCTGAAAGTAAAAGTGTGGATATAAACTTTTATTAAAATCTAGTCAAATGCAGCTGAAAACAGGAGTGTCTTCAACATGGATTTAAATAAACTGATTTAAGGTTTTCTGGGCGTTTGTTCCAGATCTGTGGAACATAGAAGCTGAATGTAGATTCTTTATGTTTAGTTCTGACTCTAGGAAGTACATACTGGGTCAAGAGGTCAATCAAGAGTTCTCCAGTATTTTGGTGCTAAACCAGGAGACTGCAACCTTTAATGCTGAAAGAGTCATTTGGTTCAGGTTCTAATGGACCCAAACTCAAAGTTAGAAAAAAAAACTCTTTATTTATTTTTAATTAAAACTTTTATTAATTTATAAAATATGGTTTTGAAATGTTCTGTACGATTAATTTTTTCCATATTTAACAAATAATTTAATTTCTTTCACTTTTGACAATAGCATATTCAAGTTCTTTTCAAAGTAAAACACTTCCTGTGTTTAATCAAATCCTCCAGCAGATTTACTTTAATTAAAAATGCAAGAAACATGAGATTTTCTATTATTTTGTCTTTTCTGTTCCTTTTTCTTCTTTTACTAGTGAATAAAAACTTGACATTAGATTAGAATCCAAATTATTTATCATAATGTCTCTCTGATTATAAACCACTTCAGCAGTAGATTAAACGTTCTACTGTCATTTGAATTAGTTAGGTCTGTCTGGCGAATCAAAAATCTAAACATAAATTAATTAATTAGTTAAGTTTAAAGTTTTCTTCAAAGCCAAAGAGGCAAAATGGAAACAACAATGTGGCTCTGGAGCCTCAGGTTGCAGACCCCTGCTCTAAACCATTCAAAGCTTTAGAAACCAATAACTTTAACCTTTATGATCTGGTAACCAGCGTGAAGACCTCAGAACTGGACTGATCCGGTCTACTCTCTTGGTCCTGAAGTTTCCTGATGGATTTTACAGTCGTCATGTCAATCAACTCATTTTTACAGGTCCTATTTTAATGTACAATCTTAAAAAAAACTATATTAATAATAAAATAATAAAAGAACATTAAAGAATTATTTAAAAAAATATTTTAAAAATGTAAAAAAAAAAAATATTTAAAAAAATATAAAAATGAAGTAAAATCTTTCATCCTTACCTGTTTCTGTCCTGAGAATTGGAATGAATTAAAATCAAGAAAGAAAAATCAGATAACATTTTTCAGTGACCATTTTTAGTATCTATTCAGCTTCATACTTCAGCTCTTTATTTCAAGATTATTCTGAAACTCATCTTTGTGAGGCTATGATCCTGTACAAACCTGATCCTTGGTGCCTCGGCTGCAGCGAACATCTTTAAACTGCTTTTTGGGGGGAAATGTTATACATAATATTGTCATTCACATTTTTCTAGTTTCATTTTTATTTTTTCTGATTACATAGTTTCTTCTCACTTAAAAGTACCGACATGTATTTTAAAAATTCAAAAATAATCAGTGATTTCCAAAACTTGTGCTCTACATGATGGAGTCCAGTATTTCTGCAGGTTTGTTTGCACTGAACCCAGACAGATTCTTTCTTTTTTTTTGAACGTTTCCGTCACTTCATCCTTTCTGTCTGCAGAAACGATGCGTGTGACGCGGCGGGCTGCGCGCACGTCTCCAGGCAGCGCTAAATCACATCAAGGTTGAACGGGAGCGTGCGCGCGTCTGCTGCGCTCATCAGCGCGGATCATATTTAACGTCTTAATTAAGGAGAGATTTATGCAGATGAGAGAATCCAGATGAGAGAATCTCCCTCAGAGGCCGTTTTTCACATTGTTCAGGGCGCATCCCAGTTCATAAAAAACAAAACAATAGAATGTGCTCAACTGAATGAACGGTGAGATGTTAGAGCTTCCCTTCTCCAGATACATTTGAGTTTCATCCATTTTTGCTGACACAGCTTTTTTCCTAGTAAGGGAAAATTTTGAGGTCATGATTTAAAAAAAAACTTACAGTGATGCTGTTGTTTTTTTTTTATCATATTCTGCCTTAAAATTGACGAAACCCTGTAAACGTGATCAGTCTTTAGTCGTCTTCCTGGAGAGTTTTGCCCGATGGTCCTGAAGTAAGTGACTCAGGACAAAAAAAAGACCACAATGACAGTTAAAAAAAAAGCTACTAATATAAAAACAACATTAGGCTTTAGAAGTCAAAACAAAATTACAGAAAACTAAAGCGTACTTGGAAAAAAGCAAAACTCAATTCAATTTTTCTTCAATTTTTAAACATGCAATTTTCTGGAAATAACTTATTTTTTAAATGTGTCTTTTTATTAATAGTTTTGTGTTTTTAATAGTTTATGTGATCTTTAATACGTTTTTTGTATTGAAAGATTTGTCGATGGGATTTGGACCTCAGGGCCACCGTAGTTTTTCCTCCTTAACACTAATTATCCATTTGGATGAGATGACTTTATTTTCTCTGTATTTCTCTATTGTTTGGTCTTCAATTTTAGATTTTGTCTCAATAAAACAAATCTAAAAAAAAATTGTTGAGGATTTGGAGGGATTCAGAGTGGAGCAGCGGTCAGCGCTCCTGCCTTACACCGAGAAGGTCCATGTGTGGTTTTCTCTGGACACTCCGGCCTCCTCCCACAGTCCAAAAAAATGCCCCACCCAGCAGTAGCTGGGAATGGAGGGTTAAGAAGATGGATGATTGGGTGGATTTGGAAGTAGAATCAAACATTAGTAAGTAGTTTTGTTGGAATTAGATGCAGTTTTTTTACTGACCACTAGATGTCACTGCTTCCCTCCTGCTGCACATTAGAACTGAACAGAGCTCACATTCACTTGTTTCTGGGCGTTTTTGAACTGTTTCTTTAAATCAAGAAGTTAATTCCATCAACAGAAGAGTAGTTTGTAAAGATGTGACTATTCTCTCGTTGATTTTACTTAATCTGTCCATATCCTGAAATTATTTACATTGTTGAAATCAGGCTGAATTTATTTGTATTGCAGCACAACTTTAGACGTTTTATTGCTTTCAAATACTCTTTGGCATTACTGATGAATATTTCTTAATACTTTGCTCATTACTCTACATATTCATTACACGTTTACTACAGACTAGCAGGTTTTAAACTAAAAGACCTTGATGGTCTGGATAAAAAATGCCTTTAAACTCGGGGAATCAAACTCAATCTCACAAGGGATCAAAATCCAAAACACACTTTAGGTCACGGGCTGAACAGGATAAACATTTATTGAAAACTCTAAAATGACATTTTTTTAAACTTTAAAATGTTTAAAACTAGATATATAGCATTATCTGCAATAATGCTAGTGTGTGTAAGCTGAATTTGGCCGCTAAAGATGCTAGTGAAGATAGCTAACAATGCTGAAGCTAAAATGTTGGCTAAAATGCCAAATTAGCCTAAAAACAAACAAAAAAAAATGCCAAGACAGCAAGGAAATAGCTGAAAAAAATAGCTAAACTTTAAAATAGATTAAAAACAGAAAAAGCCTTAATTAGCTCAAACAGCTAGCATATAGCTGAAATGTTAGCTAAACTCCAAAATGGACAAAAAAATCTAGTAAATGTCAAAATAGTCCAAAAAGCTAGCAGACTTTCAATTTTTAAAACTTTAAAATCTTAACTTTTGAACATAAACATGTATAAAAACAGACAGGAATATTATTCCAAAATAAATCAACTCAAACCTTAAATAGCTTTCAATATTTTACTCTCCATAAAAATATATTTTGTCAAAATTATACAAGTTATAATTATACAAGCGCAAGATAACATTGGGCCGTTGATAACAATAAAATAAAATGATCTGGAGGGCCGGATCCGGCCCCGGGGCCTCGACTTTGAAATTCAACTGTAATGCCTTGACTCAACCTGTAGGGGGCAGCACACAGACTGTTTTGACTATATTTTTCAAGAATTAAACACTTTTATTTTACTTTGTCTAAAAAGACCAACAGACAGCCCTTTTAAAGCCCGTTTATAGAGGTCAACAGAAAAAAAAAGTTAATTAAGTGTTTGGTTACCCTTTAAATTCTTTTTCTCTGCTTGTGTTTGGT
The DNA here is from genome assembly GCA_003999625.1 of Oryzias javanicus. NCBI lineage: Eukaryota > Metazoa > Chordata > Actinopteri > Beloniformes > Adrianichthyidae > Oryzias > Oryzias javanicus. Next base: position 5,513,111 of record CM012439.1, read on the forward strand.
CCCCTCCAGCTTTCTTCAGAGCTGCTGTAACCCTTTCATGGTCATGAGAGCTGTTCCAACCACTGTTAGGTGAAGGCGGGCTTCACCCTGAAGGGGTCACCAGTCTATTGCAGACCCACACACACACCTGTAGCATCACCAATGAACCCACAAATCATTATTTCTGGGCTGAGAACCCACGCATGTACAGGAACGACCAGCCGGGATTCGAACCCGGGCCTCCTCACCGTGAGTGGAGAGAGCGCTAACCATTCCACCGCTGTGCAGCCTGCTTTCTGTAACCATTGTGACTTAAATTACAGGGACAAATTAGCTGTTAGGCTTGGTTGATCTGAACACTTTCATTTTGGTGTTTATGTTTTTTCGTGTAGCCAATAGCGGATCAGACGGTTTGGAAGAAACGACACGTTTGGGCTGTTTCTGTCTGGTTGTAGCTCAGCTCTGGTCTGGTCAGCTTTTGTTCGTCTCTCCGTGATGTGACACTGAAAACATGGAGAACCCGTCAGCTTCAGACTGTCACTCCGTCACGTCTGCGCTTGAGTTTTTTCCCTGATCAGTCCTGAATCCAGCACGCCACGCTCAGCGCAGACGAGCTAACTTATGTTTCGCCTGCTTGGTTCAAACAAAAGACTGCTGTTAAGCCACTACAGCTAGTGCGTACCTATTGGTTGAACTCTTGTTCACATTTCAAGCTCACAGCCGCCTCTCTGCTCAAGAGTTAAAGCAAATATTCAACTCTAGACTTTCTGTTCTTAGAATATTCTGTAAAACTGTCCAGAAAGGTGAGTGCAGGTGTGTGTGAGGCCTTGTCCTCTGTCACTGACTGCGCACAGATGTGCCGTGTGGGACGGCAGCGCTGCACCCTATAATAAGCCGGCCTTTTATCTCGGCGTGGGACGGCTCTAATTTAGTTGTGTTGGAACCGGCGTTTGATGCTCTGCTGGCGCTCACGTGTGGCGTCCGCCCGCCGACAGATTGGTGACGAGCTTTCCATCCAACAGCATTGCCCGTCGCCTCCAAGAACAGCCCTCCTCTGGTCTCCGTGTCTTCAATTCAACTAGTTTATTGTTTCGTGTCGTTGCTGAGTCAGCATTCAGAACCTTGAAATCCCCCTTTTCATTGCTTTGCATGGGTCTGGCAGTTCCGGTCGCCATGACAATGGAACACACGATTGTCATGTCAAGTGTATTGGTAAGTATTTGTAAGACTAATGGAGATGTCCTCAAATCCAACGAGCGTATCAAACTCCACGCATGCAATGAAAAAATATTAAATCAAAAAGAAACTTTTAAAATTCCATATTTTAAGATTTTGTCACCAAACTACCTCTGGTCCACACACAATGAACGTTCAGATTCCTCTTCTAAGAGTTCCTCTTCTTGTGTTTTCTGTTAACCAGCCATAACTTGTTAAAATGAACAGTTTTGAGCCTTTTTGAAGTATTTTCACAATTTTCTCTATAGTTTATTAATATAAACATTTAACTTGTTAGTAATGTGTCATTTTTGGATGGAATGAGCCTTTTTTGGCTCTTTTTGGTGACATTGTTTGAGCCGCTTTAGCCAACGAGATTTATCACTAGAGATGACATGCTAGCTTGTTGCAAAGTTGGCCGCCATATTGGAATGGTCTAGATGTCTGTTTACTGCTGTGCTACAATAGTTCAAACAGATCTGGAAGCTTTAGACTTCTCACTATTTCTGGCAGAACCACCGATCTTTTCGATGACCGTGGTGACCTCAGATCAAACCAGACGACCTGCCGGTAATCAGATTACTTAGTGGGGAAAAATAAACTAACCAGGATTTCCTCAGTAGTGAAGAGGGAAGAGTCCTCGTCTGGTGGACGGACCGGGACATGTGTCGTATGAAAGACCGTCTGCCTGAGGTCACGTTGGTGCCCGAGTTCTTCTGATGGAGGCTGGATGGATCCACTTGTAGAACGGGAGCCCTCAGCGTCACCTCGTGCGTTACCCCGCGGCGTCCCGGACCTCGCCGTGGATGGAGCGGTTACTGAGCCCTCTCTCCCGTCTGCGGGACCATCGGGACCGCTGTAGCTGTCGACCGGGCTGCACTGTTCTCAGTCGGATCCGACCGCCTCGCACTGATCTCATATATAACGGGCGCTAGCGGTCTGTAGTGATAAATTGTTGCACTATTGGAACTATTTTTCTGATGATCTGAGTTTTTTCACTTTTAAAAACGGACCAAAATGAAGTATTTTATGATGGTCTTACTGTCTCTGAAGACATGTCTGATTGTTTTTATACCATTCCAATATGGCCTCGCTCTCTACGTATCTTAAACAACAGTAAAAAGCCCGCGTGTCATCTCTGGTAATCAATCTCGTTGGTTTTAGCCTCCTCTGTCAGCATTTGTTCAGCCGACTGCACTTATTGGCAGATATACCGCGACCAGAACAACCAAATGATTGAGTTTCAGAGCTGCTTGTGGGGCTGCAGCCAAAGAAAACTCAAACCAAGCTGACCGACCACGTCACCTTCGTTTGAGGTCTTTCTTCAGGTGGAAGATGCACGATTCCACTCGTCTTACTATGTCCTCTTGTTACGGCTGCCCTTCCTCCTCTGTGCCTCCAAGCCTTGATGTTTTATTACCCACAAGTCTATTTTTACAGTTTGTTATCCGTGAGTGAAACTTTCCTGGCAGGAGCTGCTGCCCGGTGCCAGTGCGAGAGAGAAGGTCCGTTCCAGGCCCCAGCAGAACAAATGACTCACTTCCTCTCTGTGACCTGTAGTGACCCTCTCTCACTGACACACTGGTGAACTCTGAACAAACTGGGACGGGGGGGTTTCAATTAAAAACAGATGAAAATCGTACTAATTTAATTGGTCTGAATGGATCCTGATTGAAGTTAGTAATCCGCTTTAGTTGTGTGATTGCTTATAGTAATCATTCACACTAGAGCACACGTGTCAAAGTCAAGGCCCGGGGGCCGGGGCCGGCCCGCCCGGTAATTCTATCCGGCCCTCCAGATCCTTTTATTTTATCGTTATGTTATCTTGCGCTTATTTTTAACTTGTATAATTTTGACAAAATGTACTAATATTGAGAGTAAAATATTGAGTTATTTAAAGTTTAGGTTGATTTATTCTGGAATGTTCCTGCCTTTCTATTATTATTATGTTAAGTTTTGGTTTTTAAAGTTATAAAAATTAGCATTCCGCTAACTTTTTAGAATATTTTGGTATTTACTAAGATTTTTTGGCTATTTTGGCACTTAGCTAATATTTCAGCTACATGCTAGCTGTTGTGGGTAATTTAGGCTTTTTTTTTCAGTTTTTAAGGCTATTTTTGAAGTTCAGCTACATGCTAGCTGTTTTGGCTAACCTAAGTTTTTTTGTTTTTCTGTATTTGTTTTATCTTTTAGGCTTATTTGGCTTTTAGCTGGCTATCAGCTTCAGCGTTTTCATCTATCAGCTTCAGCTTTTGTAACTATCAATTTCAGCATTTTCAGCTAGCATCTCCAGCGACCAAATTCAGCTTACAGCATTCACACTAGCATTATCGCAGGTAATGCTATATATCTAATTCATAGTGATGTTAAAAAGTTACGATTAAAGTTTTAAAAATGTAGTTTTTGTGTTTTCAATAAATATTTATCCTTTTCGGCCCGAGGTCTAAGGTGTGTTTTGTATTTTGGCCCCTTGTACGGTTGAGTTTGACACCCCTGCAATAGAGTGATTCTCCCGCTCCTTTCCATACGTTTCACCAGTATAGTTTCATAATTTCACCAATCTTGGTGTCAAAACGGTCGGCTTGTTCAGGACATTACTGCTTGTATTTTTTAGCATTTTTAAACGTTATAGTTTCTGAAATATTGAGCAAAATATTCCCCATAGGAGATGAATGAGAAAGTCTTCAAATGTCAACATTTTTAAGTAGCTTAGCAGCAAACCTTTAAATAAATTCATGGGGTATGTTTGAATCTTTTAAAGTAATTTTAGCTAATATTTTAGCAACATGCTAACATTTTTGGCTAATTAGTTATTTACTGGGTTTTTTTTAAGGCTAATTCAGAGTTTAGTTTCTATTTTAGCAACAAGCTAACATTTAAAAAAAAAATTGTTTCCTTAGAAATTTAAGGTTATGTTGGATTTTAGCTCCTATTTAATCAATGTGTTAGCTTTTCATGTTGTTGTGAGATTGTTGTCCTGACCAATACATGCCGCTGTTGTACCAACGTGCCATCCCTGACAATCAAATCACGCCACAGGACCTTTGACTGCCAGGCAAGCAAGGAGGGGATTCTTCTTCTTTTGTGTTTTTTATTGTCCATTAGCACATGTCTGCCACCTTCAGTTGGATAAGACTCAGTCCAAAAAGTCAAAGTGGTGCAAATCTTGCTCCAGGCTTTTTCTTTCACATCTCTATTCTGATATCTGAAAGACTTGGTGTTGGTTTCATTTCAACTCGACAGAAACCTGCAGTGATTAATTCCTCCTTCACATCCATGTTTTGAAAAGAACGCCATCCAAACGTCAATACCAAATCTGAGTCCCTCATTGGTCGGTTCAGCGTTTTTTTTTTTGACGATTTATGAACGCTCGTTTTGTACGTAGAGACCACAACCAGACGTAAAACGCTCAAACCCGAGAGTTCTGGACGCAGAAACCCAAAATTGGAGTTGAGGTGCATTTACAGAGACTTTTCATTGGAAGTGGCCGCTTGAACACGAGTTGACGAGACCGCCATCGGCGTACCAACAACAGGAAGTTTAGTAATATTTAGAGATGGATGTGAGGAAACAAAATGTAACATTTTTTGTATATGTATATTTTTCTAAGTGAGTTACTAAGTAAATTTTCTACTATAATAATTTAGTTGCTGTCATGAATGAGTCAGACAGCTACAGCGGTCACAGGGACAGCCCCACGTTTTCCTAAAGTCTGTCTCTTCCAGCACTTCCTGGTAACGACCTCTCATCTCCGCTTTGGGGCTCAGAGTTGGTTTTCCTAAAAAAAGTGCAGGGATCTCAGAATCACCTTCAGACTGATGTCCTCAATATAAAATAATATAATATTTCATCTCCCACCAGCTGAGAGGCAGGAAGTGGGTCAGGCTGGGATGTGAAGGTGAACCGGCGCTCCAGCCGATGAGGAAGGGGAGGAGCATGAAGGGAGGAGCTGCGAGGTTCAAACTTGTGGTTGTTACTTTATATTCTCCCCTCTCCGCTTCATCATCTTCTTTTAAAGCCTTTGGAAGCTTTTTTCCAATGAAAAATAAAGAGATTGAATAATCATCCAAAGAAAAACTCCTGTTAAAGTCCCCGCCAACCATATTTTTTATTGTAAAATCGTTCACAGTGATCTTTTAATTATGATTATGAAGTTTTCAGCCAAAACCAAAAAGTCTTTATCATTTTTTAAGACATATTTTATGCACAGCGGCAGTATTTATTAGAAATACAATTTGAGGCTGCAACAGAGCAACCTGAACCCTTCTCTGAACGCTCTGTTGACGCGCTCACATGCGAGTTTATAGCCTCAAGCTAGCATTAGCGGCGCAAAAATAACAGCTAGCAACATTGGATCAATCCAGTCGTTGGGTTTTGGTCCAGAATCACTCTGCGATGCAGCACGAGTGTTGAATGCTAATTACGTCTCACACATCGGCCCGTGGCACGCCCCTGTCAGCAGCTGCGTCAATAGTTTGAACTTTTTCTAGCATCTAGTTTTCGGATCCAATGCGATCTGAATTAAGTAATACTTAGAAATGCAGTTTTAATCACAATTCTTTTTTACAGGTCCTCAAATATGAGAAAAAAATTATACAAGAACATGTTGAATACACAAAAAAAGATGACTCTCATTGGAGTGGGTCTTTATTTCAAAATTACAGTTTGGTCTGAAACTCTGTTACAATGTGATTAGTAAAATTTTCAAAACAAATTTTGTTAGAAAACTGCATTATGATTTTTATTTTCAGTCTCTGCTGTATTGCATAAACTCTTAGTTTGAAGAGTTAAAACGACCCCTGAGTTAGTGTCTCTATTAGCAAATATTCTCCATACAGAATCAATTATTGTTTTAATTTAAAAGTCAAGGAGTTTGGGTATTTCATTGTGAATTTTCAGTTGTTTCTGGAGTTTTTCTCCATCCGTACTTACTTGTGTTTATTTTTTCTCCTCGTGTAAAGAGTACAATTTTCTCGGCTATATAAGCCAAATTTAAAAGAATTAATTAATAAAAAAAAAAAAAAAAATTAGCAACAACAGTGCACTTTATAATCAAGAATACCTTATAAATGGAAAATTGTGGTTGTGTTTAATGATGTCGAAGCAATTTGGAAAGGTACACGGTCCTCTGTCAAAATGTCAGTCTGTTTTCTTATTCCAGATGGTATCATTAATATGCTAACGTGGCTAACATATACCGCAGTTTTTTTTTTGTCATACTAACAAGGTTGTGAGCTAGCATTGTGACAGTAACCTTTGTTCTGGCAGTATCAGTCTTTTTTTCCATGTGTTGCTAACTCAGCTGGGAGTTACAGGTCTTGTGAATATGCTAACGCGGCTAACATGTAGCGCTGCTTTTCTTTTCTGACTATGTTACTAACAAGGTTGGGTGCTAGCATTGTGACAGTAACCTTTGTTCTAGTGATATCAGTCCGTTTTTCCACATGTAGCAAACCCGTTTGGGAGTTACAGGTATTGTGAATATGCTAACAAAACTAGCATGTAAGCGTGTCACAAACAAGTTCTAGAATTACTGTAAATGCAGTTAAAGTCTGACTGATACACTTTTTTTCTGATTCCTTTGTCTTACTTAATGTATCTTATTATTCTTATTAGTTTGGTGTACCTAATCTTATAAAATGTGAGTCTAAAAATGAGTCTGATAGATGATAAAAATGAGCTTGTGCTTACTCAGTGAAATATTAGGAGTAAATCTATTCATTAGAACATATTTTCATTTTGAACAATTATGTTAAAACCACTTACATAGAACATATTTTGGTGTTTTTCTACGTGCGAGTCACATAAACATTTTTTTTATTTTAAAATGTTTTTTTTTTCAATTCTAAAAGTCTGACTTCTGTGCGGTTGATTATTTAAAGGATTGTTTCAAAACTCTGTTCAGTTTAAAATCTTCTGTTAGAAAAATTATATAGTTTATAGATGTGTAAACTTGATTTTTTCCATCTGACTTTCCTTCTTTCCATTAATAACCATCAGTACAAAGTGAAGCACCTTTTTATTTCACATTTCATCTCATTAAGCTTAAATGTCTGGGCGCTCTGGAGGATGGATGCTTCAAATGGGGGAATGGCGGTTCGTTAAAGAGCCACAACGAAAGCTGACCTTTTCTGTGCTCCAAACACGACTTCTGCTTATTAGCAGTAAAGTCAAATAACGGTCTAAAGACATAGTTGAGCCTGTTTTTAGTACCACATTCCTGTCACCATCAGTCGACTATTTTCCTCCTGTTTTCAAAGCGGTCCACATGTGAGAAGATGTGAAGAGCTCGCTGCCGCCACGCACGCCGAGTGCCTAATGAGCAGAAACGGCTCCTCCTGCTATCTTTTCCGCCTATCTCATGGATATACTGCAAAGTGAGGTGGGACGTTGCCACGGAAACGGCAGACAAAGACCAGCAGCATGTGTGAGTGTTTACATGATGAATCCGGAGGTTGGTATCACAGGAGTTCACTGCCCTTTGACCTTTCTCTCATCACAGAGAACAGTATTAACTGGTTTATGTTTGCATATTTTAACATAGTGTCTACATGTAATTTACATATAATGTAATATCTGCTTTATACGTGCTTTTATGTTCAATAATTAACAACCACATGGTATTTATTGATTGAAATAACTGATCGAGTACATGGATTCCTGCATCCGTGTGCATGTTCACACGGAGACGCGATAGGCGTGGTGAATGGTGAGGGCGCAGCGTCAAATAACGGCTCCTTTAACGAGATAATCATGATGTGCGCTAATGTCTGCGGGTAAAGACACCCTGCGGTTGTGCCTGCAGCAGCGCGGATTCCAAAAACCAGACCTTCTGCGTGTCACTGTTCAGCCCAGAGAGAAACAAAAACATTCAAACATGATGTTTTTAACGTGTGGCATGAAAGGTAACACCTGAAAACACGCCGTTTGACATACTGTAACTCTTCAAGCTTTTCATGTCGTCTTTGTATGGAGGCCGAGATACCAACAGAAACAAGGGTTTGCAAACAAAAAGAAATACTGAAAAATAAATGTTGCAATTTTAAAACAACAAATATAAAGAAACCTGGCTGCAAATAAAAAAACATAAAGTGGATTAACGTGATGGATGGAACCGGAGGTGGACTATCTCCTCTAAGATATGTTTTCATTCCTGACTCTCAGTACCTGCTGTGGTTGTGTTTGTCTGGGATAGACACTGGTCTGGAGTCCAAACTCGGTTCTGCTTTCGTTAGTGGTCTTTCTGCCCTCTAGGTTTGGCTAACAATGAACTGTTATCCTCCAATTTATGTTCAAACCTGTGAAATAGTGACTCAGTGACATTAAACATCGTCATTTACTTTCTCGTTCATTTTCCGATTCGTACTCCTGTTCTTTTTCCTCCTTCTCATAGCGGTTTTTCTTTTTTTTCAGTCGGCTTTCTTTTTTTTGCATCAATTTAACTTCTTATTTTCAACAATTTTTCTTTTTATTTGCATCATTTTTTTTATATGCAGAGGGTATTTTCCTTTTGCACTCTTTCTTTGTTTCTTGCTGCAATGGGGGGTTTTGAGCCACTTTTTGTCACGTGATGCAGCAAGACGAAGCATGAAGCAAGTTTTCCAAAATAAAACTTCCTTCAGAATTAAAAATAATAAAACAAGTGTAAAAAATCTAAAAAAAAAATCTAAGTTAATCAAAGCATATTCACTTTTTTTCCATCTGCGGCCCTGGACTAAGTGGACCTCGGACTGGTACGGGTCTGCGGCCCGTGACTTAATGGGAACATGTTGAAAAACAACAAGTGATGCTGTTGGGGCTTGAACCATATTTCCATATATGTCGAGTTGGGAGTGAGAACGCGTTGCTGCTTCAGAATTCTCTAGAATTCTGTTAACTTTGTAAAAGTTACAGTAGTCTGAAGCTCTAGAGTTAAAAGAAAAAACCAAGCCAAACCAGTTTTCTTTAGTAAGAAAAGCTCCTCTATGGTTGAAGCAGTTGTTTGCGTTGGTCGCTACGGTAACAGCCTCGCTCTATCAATGACACGCGTCAGCGAAAGGGAACAAAATATCCATTGATTGCCTTTGGTGCCAATTTAATTTTGCAAATGTTTGCTCAGCAGTTGTCAGGAACATTGAAGTAGAGTCTTGAAGAGCTCAGCGGGCTTGTGGTAGAGTGTCAGCCCTGAAACTGGAAGGTCGTGGGTTCAAACCCACAGCTGAAAGGCTCTAAACAAGTGTCTCCCTTCCTGATGAATTAACCCTTAAATAACTATATGTCAAAAAATATTTAAACAAATAAAGTATTTTTTCCATATTTGTTGAAAATTCTAACAAGCACAAATGTATCATTTTTCATAGGAAAATGATAATAAATGTTGATTTTATTACCATTCACAGCTAGTTTATTGAAAATTATAGGAATTTATTAATTTTAGGAAAACAAAAAACAAACAAATAAATACATATGCAGTATATAAATATACCCAAGAAAAGAAATATGCTTTAGAAGTCTGTATATATGGTGGTACGGCAGATGTGGGAATCGATAGTTTGGTTCGATAGTTCAAAGGACAGTGCATGTTTTCTGCAAGCACAGAGATTAAAGCTTGCTCGGATGGAGTCTTCAGGGATCCCCGCATGAGCTGAGGCTCTGGTTATAGCAGGTCCTCCACAGCTTACAATGTCAGAAATGTCTGTTTCAGCTCTACAGAGAAACAAGCCTTCTCCTGGAAATGTCACTCTTGAGTGCAACTAAAAGACCGAGCGATTCATGCGGCTTAATAATTCTTCTTTATATTCACATTCCCTGTTTTTGCTTCAGGTCATTCTTCTCCAATTTCTCGTCTTTGTTTATAAAGTCCAACAGAAATGGAGGAGATTGTAATTTGTATCTGCACTTTGGGGCTAAACTAGAGTATTACTTCCCTCCAGGTGTGCATCGCTATCTTAAATTCTCCTTGAAAAACATTAACACAACACTTCCAACCAGAATTTATGATTCACTCCACATTATGATGCTTTTCCTCACGTTTGGTGAAGTCGGACTGACACTTTTCATTCTGTTGTTTACCCCTGGGGTTATAAATGATGACTCTCGTAAATGCTGTGGTTGAACAGGTCCTCACATAAACACCATCCAGTAGCTGAGTGTTGATTTTTGTTTAGCTTTGTTTGTTAATGTTAATCTCCAGTTAACTGCACTGGAGCTGACGGTTATTCTTCTGTGTTCATGGAGCTGAAATATTAGATAAACTCCAAAATAACCTAAAAATATCTTAACAACTGCCAAAATAGTCCAAAAAGCAAGCATATTGCCATTATGACTCCATATAGTATAAAGTAATCGACTGTTAAATTAGTCATCAACTATATTAATAGTCGACTATTTGTTTCAGTCCTACTGTAGACTCAGTGTTTTCTTTTAAAAATAAAATTGCTTTTTCACAATTCTGTGTTTTACTGTAAAGTAATTTGGGATTTTTATCTTGAAAAGTGCTAAATAAATAAAAAAAAAATAATAATTATTATTATCACTGGTTTTATATTTGACACTTTTCTAATACTCATCATCTTTCTTAAAATGCTCAAAGATTAAAAGTGTTTCTTTAAATATTGTGGCCGCCACAAGTGCCTTACTTAGAATATGTGCATACATTTACTGTGTCGATTTTAATGTTTACATACTTGTGTGGAAACATGGATTAATGTAAACTTCTTATAAACCAGATGTTAAGAATTTGGCAGTCCTGATGTCAATTATATCTCTAATCTCTTTGTTAACAGCAGCACTTTATTCATGGGAAAATTAGTTTTAATGATCACTTCATAGATAACAAAGATTTCTATAATCTATAATTTCTATGATCTGCAGGACTTTAATAAAAAACTAGTTTTATTCGGATAATTCTTGTAATTGTGAAGATATACTTGAATTGATTTGCATTTTTCTTCTAAACTACAGAGTGAAAGTAGAAACCTATTAGATTTGATTCTGTTTAAATTGAATATGATGTCTTAACTTTTCTGGAATTATGCTTTTATTTTGTAGGATTACAAAAAGTGGTCTATACTTGAATAGAGCTTCACTACATTCTAGAAAGCCCAAAGCGCTTTACAGTCCCATTCACTCACTGATGGGGGCGCCACTGGAGAACATCGGGGCCAACGGGAGGCAAAGCGAGCTTCACTGTGACACATGGGGGGGGTAGAGTAGGAAATAACCTTGCGACCATTTGACCAGAGTTCGCCTGCTCCACCTCTGCACCACGGTCGCCCCAAAAGTAATTTAAAAAAATTTAATTTACATTTTTATTTATTTTTAATTCTTGAAAATTACACAATAAACAGTTTACGGTCTATTTTGTTTGTTTATCTCCTTTATACAAAGTGAGGATCAATGATGCAAAATCTCTCTGAAGGGGCGCCAGCCGAACAGTTTCTGCTGATCCGTCTTGGAAACGGGACTCCCAGAGGGAGGGAAAGGCCGCAGATCTTCCAGCGTTTCTCCTGTACTGCAGCACTCATCAAAAGTTCGGCCTCGCTACGTTAACACACTCCAGTGTGATCTGAATGCAGAAGACGGCGTCCTGTGTGATCAGAGCTGCAGTCTCGGGGCTCATTAGCATCGAACAGATATGAAAAGCAGGCGTTAAGGAAGCTTTAAGCCAACTAACGCGGAGCTAAGAAGCACAACCTTTCTGAAAAAAAGAGTCTATATATTCAATTCAATATAAATAAATAAATAATCAGTCACATATCCCAAATATAGAACATTTTACTAAATTTTTTTTTTCAATCTTTATTAATGAAAAAGTTATCAGAGTGACAACAGCTGACTGAGAGCCATTCATGTGTTTACCCCAATTATGATAACTGGAGCACAAAGGAATTATGGGATATCAGTGCAGGCTTACTCCTGCAGACAGTCACAACTCAGAGGTGAATTCCTGATAAACGATGTTCTTGAAAATTTCGCAGGTTTTTAGATTTAGACTAAAAAACGCTTTGAAAATAGATCATGAGTAGGGCTGGGCGATAGGGAATATTTTATATCACGATATTTTTTTTTTCCTTATTGTGCGATAACGATATATATCCGATATAAATCAAATAACTTTATTTATCAAATGTGAATGGCTGTGTAATCATCAGCAGGTTGTTTAGATATCAATTCTTTTTTCCTATCACACTAAACACAACAGACGCACAGAAGAAACACGATGCCACTTTTTTCTTCAGATAACTAAGAAAAGGCATATATATGACAGATGTAACTGAAAGTTAAAGCAAAAAGGTTCAAGTTTCAAAAGAGAAGATGCATGAAACAGAACACTAAGCGGCTGGATTATTTCATTTAAAATCAAAATATTAATTCTACAAATAAATGTTTTCAAGCTTTACAGAACAAACATAAAACTGAAACATTTCTGTCAACATCCTGTGAATAGACCCTTTCCCATGACGTCACACGTCGCCGTCTAGTGCAGAGTCGCTCCCGGTGTCTATGGTTTAAAATGACAAATCTAGCAGCTGTTTGAAGCAATTTCATGTAAATAATAAAAGATAACCCGACCCATTGTAACTGAAATTTGTACACTATTTATTGTATAAATGTCTGACCTGGTTGCATTTGTTTTCCTCTCTTAGATTGTTCACAAATCAAAGAACAAATGTCAGTAATCCTGTCTGCAGTCAGAACTCAGCAGCTCAGCTCCCAAATTCCTCTGGATGATATTAAACAAGTCGTGGATTATTTCTCTCTGACAACCCGATTAAAGTTAGACAAAAGTTACAGGTACTACATTGAATGCTGCTTGTTTGATTATGAAGGCAACTATGATTTTGTTCTTTTAATCTGTGCTAATGCTAACGCTAGCATTAGCTTTAGCTGTGAGATGTGGATCTGCAGAGGATCTTTTCTCACCAGTTAAAAGTTTACTAAATTTCCGTTCTCACATAATCATTGTCGACAGAGTAAAAGTCAGACAATTCCAGCGTGTCTGACACCAGGGCACCAGGTCCCCCTCAAGGACCACACAAGTTACCCGCAGGTCTCTTTTAAAAAATAACACAACTCACTTGTAAGCTGCGTCAAAAATTCAGTTTTATTCTGTTTCTATTTTTTTTAATTACACTTGCATTTAAATGGATTTAAAAATGAAAAGTCTGAAAAATATGTTCATGATACAGTAAATAACAGTAAATGAACAGTAAATAACTAGATTTGCAATTCCCTGAAGAAATTGCGTCTGATTGCTGAAAGCAATACCGATCTGAAGCATTGTACAGCTGCAAACGTTTGAGACCTTCTGTTCGACGCACACGCCAATTTTCGTCCGCGTAGGTCAAGTACTCTTGGAGATAACAGAGGAAACGTCAGGAATTGGCTGCAGCGCCACCTACGGGAGCACCGTTCTGAAAGTTGTTGCGCTTGCTCATCTTACACTGTGGAAGAAGTCTTGAAAATTTGGTGTAGTTATGTGAAACTTTCAAGGAGCTGCAGCGTTGCAAACATTACAATCTCAGCCTGTCTAATTTGCATGACGTGTTACGCAAAAACCGTACAGAACAATGAAAAACGGATATTATCATTGGATTTTGTGGTAGTCCAATAGGGTATGTGCAGAAACTGTAAAGATTAGTCAAAGTATGTGACACTGGGAGTAGAAAAAGTGTTTTTCGTCCATTAGCATCCAAGGAACACAGAAAAAGAAAGCACAAAATTCTGATTTACGGTATTAGAGATAGAGGCCAAAAACGAATGTTTTTTCAAACGACCGCCTGGTGGCGCTATAGAGGAGCATTGACCTGTAATTTTAATAGAACTTGTAGTTTACTATACCCCTATGGTATTGGAAAGTTTCATGAAAGTATTTTCAGCATTTTTAGGATATCAGCATATAAAAGGTGCTTTCAATGCAACTGTGTGCCATGGTTTTTTATTTCCACTAGATGGCACATTGCCTCTTTCACAGAATCCTGTGGACTATCAAATGGGGATTTCAAGTTTGTCCCATGTATTGGAGGAAAAATATTTTTAGAAATTCATATAAAATCAACCGTAAACCCAAATGGTACGAAATTTTAAACCAAACATCTCCTTGATCAGCTTAACAAACTACAAGTGGTTGGATGTTGGTATCTGCAATTATCTACAAGATATGAGGACCCATCCAAAGTTAGCTTATCCTTCTTAAGTCACCACTAGGTGGCGCAGCAATGCTGTATTTCTAGTATGTTATACAACACACCTCTTACTAACTATATGCTAAATTTGATTTAGCTAGGTTAAGTAGTTTTTTGAGATACAGCCTTAAACACAATTTCCTTAATTATAGCGCCACCTATTGAAATATTTTCACAATATTTTAGGTGAGTGTTTATCACTGTAGGATGAAGTTATATATCAATATTTGTTAAGTTTTGTCAATCTTTGTATAATCTAGAGCATGTTAAAATCTGGGACCACACCCACCTTATTAGCATTACGATTATTACGAAAATGGTAAGGAATTTGGTCAATTGAGTGGTACCATTGAATTCGGGGTAGTCCAAATAGGGTATGTACCAACTTTTGTCAAGTTTGGTCAAACTATGTTAAATAGGGAGCCAAAAACGTGTTTTACGAAAAATCGCAAATTGCGAAAAATCTAAGTAGACGGAAGTCCATGGTCCCAATTTGAAAAACGTTCATTAGCATCCAAGGAACACACAGAAAAAGAAAGCACAAATTTCTGACTTACGGTATTCGAGATAGAGGCCAAAAACGAATGTTTTTTCAAACGACCGCCTGGTGGCGCTATAGAGGAGCATTTGACCTGTAATTTTAATAGAACTTGTAGTTTACTATACCCTATGGTATTGGAAAGTTTCATGAAAGTATTTTCAGCATTTTTTAGGATATCAGCATATAAAGGTGCTTTCAATGCAACTGTGTGCCATGGTTTTTTATTTCCACTAGATGGCAGCATTGCTCTTTCACAGAATCCTGTGGACTATCAATGGGGATTTCAAGTTTGTCCCATGTATTGGAGGAAAAATATTTTTAGAAATTCATATAAAATCAACCGTAAACCCAAATGGTACGAAATTTTAAACAAACATCTCCTTGATCAGCTTAACAAACTACAAGTGGTTGGATGTTGGTATCTGCAATTATCTACAAGATATGAGGACCCATCCAAAGTTAGCTTATCCTTCTTAAGTCACCACTAGGTGGCGCAGCAATGCTGTATTTCTAGTATGTTATACAACACACCTCTTACTAACTATATGCTAAATTTGATTTAGCTAGGTTAAGTTAGTTTTTGAGATACAGCCTTAACACAATTTCCTTAATTATAGCGCACCTATTGAAATATTTTCACAATATTTTTAGGTGAGTGTTTATCACTGTAGGATGAAGTTATATATCAATATTTGTTAAGTTTTGTCATCTTTGTATAATCTAGAGCATGTTAAAATCTGGGACCACACCCCACCTTATTAGCATTACGATTATTACGAAAAATGGTAAGGAATTTGGTCAATTGAGTGGTACCATTGAATTCGGGGTAGTCCAAATAGGGTATGTTACCAACTTTTGTCAAGTTTGGTCAAACTATGTTGAATAGGGAGCCAAAAACGTGTTTTACGAAAAATCGCAAATTGCGAAAAAATCTAAGTAGACGGAAGTCCATGGTCCCAATTTGAAAAAACGTTCATTAGCATCCAAGGAACACACAGAAAAAGAAAGCACAAATTTCTGACTTACGGTATTCGAGATAGAGGCCAAAACGAAATGCTTACTAAAACGACCGCTGGTGGCGCTATAGAGCAGGATTGAGCTACAATTTTAATAGAACGTGTAGTTTACTATAGGCTACAATATTGGAAAGTTTCATGAATTATCTTTAGTATTTTGAAGATATAAGCATTTAAAAGTGCTCCCCATGTTAAGTCAATGGGAAAAATAATTCATAAAAATATTAATATAAAATCATTCATAACTCCAATCATTACAGAAAGTAATAGCACACTGCTCCCAATGGAGCTTTACAAACTACTTTTGAAATCATTTTAATATCTTTAAAACTCTAGGACTAGAAGCACTGTAAAAAAGTGACGGAATAAAATAGAATAATAAGAATAAACTAGATTTGCAATTCCCTGAAGAAATTGCGTCTGATTGCTGAAAGCAATACCGATCTGAAACATTGTAAAGCTGCAAGCGTTAAAGACCTTCCATTGGACGCGCACGCCAAGTTTCGTCCGCGTAGGTCAAACACTTTTGGAGATATTAGAGGAAACGTCAGGAATTGGCTGCAGCGCCACCTACGGGAGCACCGTCGTGAAAGTTGTTGCGCTTGCTAATCTCACACTGTGGAAGAAGTCTTGTAAGTTTGGTGAAGTTATGTGAAACTGTTAAGGAGTTGCAGCGTTGCAAACATTACAATCTCAGCCTGTCTAATTTGCATGACGTGTTACGCAAAAACCGTACGGAACTATGGAAAATGGATATTACCATTGGATTTGTGGTAGCCCAGATAGGGTATGTGTAGAAAATTGTAAAGATTTGTCAAAGTATGTGACAAAGGAAGTCAAAGAAGTGTTTTGCGAAAAATGGTCAATTGCGAAAAAGTCTTACACAATAGAGATCTCTGATGGATATAGGCTATTATTTTACTATCCAATGAATCACAAAGCAGTAGAAGGTAGGGCCTAAGACAAATGCACTTGGAGAAAAAGGCCTATACACTTTAGTGCTCCAACTAACCACCTGGTGGCGCAATAGAGTCAAAATTGATTGAGCATTTAAAGATTGGTCTGAAGTATCTACTTACAAAGTTTCATACCAGTTGATCAACTACTTTTCAAGATAATAGGGATTTAAAGTTTGTCCCATGCATTTTGATAGGGGGAAAAAATATTTTTAAAAATTCATATAAAATCAACCATAAACCCAAATGGTATGAAGTTTTAAAACAAAAACCTCCTTGATCAACTTAACAAAATACAAGTGGTTGCAAGTTGAAACCTTCAACTATTTGGAAGATAACAGGACCCATCCAGAGATAGCTTATCCTTCTTAAGTCACCACTAGGTGGCGCAGCAGAGCCCTATTTGTACTATGTTATACAAGTCTCCTCCTGCAACCTATGCGTTGAATTTTATGTAGCTAGGTTGAGTAGTTTTTGAGATAGAGGCTTAAACACAATTTCCTAAATTATAGCGCCACCTATTGGAATATTTTCATAAAATTTTTTATACTTCTTTATCACTGTAGGATGAAGCTACATTTTAAAACTTGTGAAGTTTTGACAATCTTTGTAGGATTTAGAGCATGTTAAAATCTGGGACCACACCCACCTCATTAGCATTACGATTATCTCAAAAACGGTAAGGAATTTCGCAAAGTGAGTGGTACCATTGGATTTGGGGTAGTCTAAATAGGGTATGTACCAATTTTTGTCAAGTTTAGTTAAACTATGTTGAATAGGGAGCCAAAAACGTGTTTTACAAAAAATCGAAAATAGCGAAAAATCTAAGTAGACGGAAGTGGGCGGTCCTTGAGGCAAAAACTTTTTCTAGCATCTAAGGAACCCAAAGAAAAAATCAGAAAAATTTTTCGTCACACGGCGTGCGAACGCTAGCCCAAAACGCGTTTTGTGCTACTACTGACCACCTGGTGGCGCAATTGAGCCAAAATTCTTTTAACTCGTAGAGAATCTGATGAACTTAAATGTCAGTAAGTCTCGTACAAATATCTTTAGTTCTTTTTGAACTATAAGCTTTCAAAAGTGCCTCCCATTGACTTCCCATTCAAAAAAAAGCTCATAAAAATATTAATATAAAATCATTCATAACTCCGATTGGTACCAAAAGTAAACGCACTCTGCTCCTAATAGAGCTTTACAAACTGCTATTGAAATCATTTTAATATCTTTAAAACTGTAGGAGGAGTAGCAATCCAAGCAATTGACGGAATAAAATATAATAATAATAAGAATAATAAAATATAATAAAGAATTAGGATAACATACTCTGATTGCTTTCAGCAATCAGACAACTAGATTTGCAATTCCTATAAAGAAATTGCGTCTGATTGCTGAAAGCAATACCGTATTAAAGCAATTTTAAAGCTGTTTACTATCAAAAGCCAAAAATACCCACTTTATATATGTACGCATATGTCAGTTTCCCCAGCTCTAGAGAAATTGCCTTTCAAACTTTCATCAGACCACCACTAGATGACGCCAAAGATTTAAAAACAAAATCAGTGACCAAGTTAGTAAAGTGTTTTTTTTCTTTTATCTCCTGTAGTTTCAGAGAACTTAGCTTTGCTGCATTAACACTGTTCACAGAAACCTAAAGCAAATTCTTAAACTTTGAAAAAAAATTGTTTATTCATCAGAGAGCAAGCTTCTGCAAAGATTCGTCAAAGTACGTGACAAAGGGAGTCAAAATAGTGTTTTGCGAAAAATCGTAAATTGCGAAAAAGCCTTTAAACAATAGAGATCGCAAATTAATCTAAAATAGTATTTTCGTATTCAATGAATCCCAAAGGAGTGAAAAGTAGTGCTTAAGACAAATGCACTTGGAGAATAAGGCCTTTACACGTTAGTAATCCAACTGACCACCTGGTGGCGCAATAGAGTCAACATTGATTGAGCATTTAAAGATTGGTGTGAAGTATCTACATACAAAGTTTCATACCAGTTGATCAATCACTTTCAAGATAAATAGGATTTTACATTTGTCTCATGTTCTTAGGTAGGAGAAGCAATATATTTAAAAATTCATATAAAATTAACCGTCACTTCAAATGGTACGTAAATTTTTGACCCAAACATCTCTATGGACAGCTTAAACAAACTACAAGTGGTTGCATGTTTGTATCTGTAAAATATTTAAAAGATACAGGAAACCATCCAAAGTTAGCTTATCCTTCTTAAGTCACCACTAGGTGGCGCAGCACAGCCCTTTTTCTAGTATTTTATACAAGTCCCCTCCCGCTACCTATGCGTTGAATTGTATTTAGGCTAGGTTGAGTAGTTTTTGAGATAGAGGCTTAAAACCATTTCCTAAATTATAGCGCCACCTATAGGAAAATTTTCAAAAAACGTTTCGTACTTCTTTATCACTGTAGGATGAAGTTATGTTTTAAAATTTGTTGAAGTTTTTGACAATCTTTGTAGGATTTAGAGCATGTTTAAAAAATCAGTGACCACACCCACCTCATTAGCCATTACGTTTTTCGAAAACGGTAAGGAATATCGCCAATTGAGTGGTACCATTTAATTTGGGGTACTCTAAACAGGGTGTGTACCAATTTTTGTCAAGTTTGATGAAACTTTGTTGAATAGGGAGCCAAAAACGTGTTTTACGAAAAATTGCAAATAGCAAAAATCTAGACCCCACGGAATTCCATGGTCCCATTTTGAAAAACGTTTCATTAGCATCCATGGAACACACACGAAAAGAAAGCACAAATTTCTGACTTACGGTATTCGAGATAGAGGCCAAAAACAAACTGCTTACTAAAACAAGATCACCCGGTGGGCGCTATAGAACAGCATTGAGCTGCAATTTTAATAGAACGTGTAGTTTTACTATACCCTATGATATGGAAAGTTTCATGAAATTATCTTAGTATTTTTTGAAGATATAAGCATTTAAAAGTGCTCACAATGTTAAGTCAATGGGAAAATAATTCATAAAATATTCATATAAAATCATTCATATTCTGACACATACCAAAAGTAATAGCACACTTCTCACAATAGAGCTTTACAAAGTACTTTTGATTCCATCTTTATAACTGCTTTTGACTACGAGGAGAAGCGCGTCAAAAATGCGGCGGAATAATAATAATAAACTATAACTAGATTTGCAATTCCTATAAAGAAATTGCGTCTGATTGCTGAAAGCAATACCGTATTAAAGCAATTTTAAAGCTGTTACTATTAAAAGCCAAAAATACCCACTTTATAGATGTACACATATGTCAGTTTCCCCAGATGTAGAGAAATTGCCTTTCAAACTTTCATCAGACACCACTAGATGACGCCAAAAGATTTTAAACTTTACATTTATAAAAAAAAACAAATTCAGTGTTCAAGACATTAGGGGTGTTATTTTTTGTTTTATCTCCTGTAGTTTCAGAGAACTTCGCTTTGCTGCATTAACACTGTTCACAGAAACCTAAAGTCTTTAAACGCAAATTCTTAAAAGTTGAGAATGAAATTATTTATTCAGCAGAGACCAAGCTTCCTTTGTTGTCACTGAACAGCAGGTTTGACTCTTAACTTAGAGTTTTTCAATTTCCTGTGTTTTTAACTCTTTCACATTTACAAGTTGTCATTAGTTTTTCTTATACCATTCCTTTGTTATTCTTTATAATATGGAAATTGTACATGCAGTAAGTAAGTCTCACTAGTAGGAATTCTTACATGCAGTAAGCGAGTCTCACCTGCAGGGACTTCTACATGCAGTAAGCAAGTCTCACCTGCAGGGACTTTTACATGCAGTAAGCGAGACTCACCTGCAGGGACTCTTACATGCAGTAAGCAAGTCTCACCTGCAGGGACTCTTACATGCAGTAAGTACACCTCACCTGCAGGGCCTCTCACCTACAACACATGTTTTGCCATGTGTCCATACCAATAGGAGCCCCATGGGAGAAACCCCATCAGTACAAACAGACACCACACTTAAGGTTGTGAGAGGCCAATTATTGAGGCATGCTGGGAAATTTCTTGGTCTCTTTAATTAGGACTTTTAAATAGCTTTTATTAGCTGTAATTGTTCACTTTCAGGATGTTTTATTTACAAACAAACATCTAGTGAAACATTTTTAAAGCTGTTGCTATCAAAAGCCAAAAATACCTACTTTAAATATGTAAGCACATGTCAGTTTCCACAGATCTAGAGAAATTGTCTCTTTAAACTTTCATCAGACGCACCACTAGATGACGCCAAGATTTTTAAACATTATATTTCATTAAAAACAAATTCAGTGACCAAGACATTAGAGTGTTTTTTTTTTCCTTTTATATCTTGTAGTTTCAGAGAACTTAGCTTTGCTGCATTAACACTGTTCAGAGACACCTAAAGTCTTTAAATGCAAATCCTTAAAGGTTAGGAATGAAATTGTTTCATCTGCAGAGACCAAGCTTCTTTGTTGTCATGTACAACAGCTGGAACTTGTGAGCAATCAGGAGGTCTAAACTCTTGGTCCTTCACTCAGGGTGTTTCAGAAACCATACTGAGGAATGATGTGAAGTTTTTTGGTGTTAGTATTTAGGACTTTTACTTACTATTTTTAAGCTTTAAATGTTATTTGTGTTAGTTAATCGCTTACAGGGAAACGTTCCAAGCACTTCCAAATGTTATCTGTTAATGTTTAAAGCTTTAGATCCACTTCCATTTTTTGAAGTATTAGCTGTTTTTTAAAGTTTTGAAGTTTTACTTTTTAAAGTTTCTTTCACAATGTTTAAGCTTCATAGAAGTTAACAAAACTTCTTTAAGCTTGAGTATATTTTTCAAAATATTCTGTACCATTTTAGAGCCTCTTGGATTTACAAACAGACACTACACTAAAGGTTTTGAGAAGCCAATACCCTTTTAAAGCTTTAAATGTTGTTAATTTACTTTAAAAATGTTTGGAAACAGGTCAGGGAACTCTGAAGAAGTATCTTAACCTTCTTGAAACTTTTGAAACATTTCTTTAGAGTAGAGTTTAAGTGTTTTGTTTGAAATCACCTTTGACTTTCATTTTAAAGTTTTAATAAACTTTCAAAAGTCTCATAAGTTTATTTTAAGTTTAGAAGACTCTAAGGAAGTCATTACATAAACTTCAAAGTACTACAGTACTTTTATGACCATTTGAGAAGTACCATAAATACAGACACCCATCTCACTCAAGGTTTTAGAAGCTTTTTAGGAGCATGCTGGGAAATTTCTTGGTCAATTGCATTTTCAATGGGAAATTTTAGTCAGAAAAATATTAATCATAAATCACCCATTGAAGCTTTTGGTACCATAAGTAATAGCACACTTCTCACACATTAGAGCTTTACAAAGTACTTTTTGATTCCATCTTTATAGCTTCTTTTGACTACGAGGAGAAGCCCGTCAAAAATCCGGCGGAATAATAATAATAATAACTAGATTTGCAATTCCTATAAAGAAATTGCGTCTGATTGCTGAAAGCAATACCGTATTAAAGCAATTTTAAAGCTGTTACTATTAAAAGCCAAAAATACCCACTTTATAGATGTACACATATGTCAGTTTCCCCAGATCTGGAGAAATCGCCTTTCAAACTTTCATCAGACCACCACTAGATGACGCCAAAGATTTTAAACTTTACATTTTATAAAAAACAAATTCAGTGTTCAAGACATTAGAGTGTTTTTTTTTTTCTTTTATCTCCTGGAGTTTCAGACAACTTAGCTTTGCTGCATTAACACTGTTCACAGAAACCTAAAGTCTTTAAATGCAAATTCTTAAAGGTTGAGAATGAAATTGTTTATTCAGCAGAGACCAGCTTCTTTGTTTTCACTGAACAGCAGGTCTGACTCTTGACTCAGCGTTTTTTTCAGGAAACATTTGAGGCAAGAGGGGGATTTTTTAAGTCATTTTCCTTTGGACTTTTATATAGGTTTTGAAAAGCTTTCAATATTACTTACATCAGTTATACACTGTAAACAAACTGTTTCCTGAATAAATCTATCAATTTCTGTGTTTTACACTCATTCACATTTACAAGCTGTAATTTTTTCTTAGACAATTTCTGTGTTATTTATTACAACATGGAATTATGTCCTGCTGTATATCAGCCTCACCTGCAGGGACTCTGTCCTGCTGTATATCAGCCTCACCTGCAGGGACTCTGTCATGCAGTAAGCCAGCTTCACATGCAGTAAGCCAGCCTCACATGCAGTAAGCCAGCCTCACATGCAGTAAGCCAGCCTCACATGCAGTAAGCCAGCCTCACATGCAGTAAGCCAGCCTCACATGCAGTAAGCCAGCCTCACATGCAGTAAGCCAGCCTCACATGCAACACATGCTTGCACATGTGTCCATACCAATACCAGCCTCATGGGAGAAACCCCATCAGTACAAACAGACACCACACTTAAGGTTTTGAGAAGCCAATTATTGAGGCATGCTGGGAAATTTTCTGGTGTCTTTCATTAGGACTTTTAAATAGCTTTTAATAGATATTACTTTAACACTTTCAAGATGTTTCATTTATAAACAAACATCTAGTGAAACATTTTTAAAGCTGTTGCTATCAAAAGCCAGAAATACCTACTTTAAATATGTACTCACATGTCAGTTTCCACAGATCTAGAGAAATCGTCTCTCAAACTTTATCAGACCACCACTAGATGACGCCAAAGATTTTAAACATTATATTTCATTAAAAACAAATTCAGTGACCAAGAGATTAGAGTGTTTTTTTTTTCCTTTTATCTCTTGTAGTTTCAGAGAACTTAGCTTTGCTGCATTAACACTGTTCAGAGACACCTAAAGTCTTTAAATGCAAATCCTTAAAGGTTAGGAATGAAATTGTTTCATCTGCAGAGACCAAGCTTCTTTGTTGTCATGTACAACAGCTGGAACTTGTGAGCAATCAGGAGGTCTAACTCTTGGCCCTTCACTCAGGGTGTTTCAGAAACCATACTAAGGAATGATGTGAAGTTTTTGTGGTGTTGGTATTTAGGACTTTTACTTACATATTTAATAAGCTTTAAATGTTATTTGTGTTAGTTAATCGCTTACAGGAAACGGTTCCAAGCACTTCCAAATGTTATCTTTTAATGTTTGAAGCTTTAGATCCACTTCCATTTTTTTGAAGTATTAGCTGTTTTTTTAAAGTTGAAGTTTTACTTTTTAAAGTTTCTTTCACAATGTTTAAGCTTTCAATAGAAAGTTAACAAACTTCTTTAAAGCTTGAGTATATTTTCAATATCTGTACCATTTAGAGCCCTCTTGGGATTACAAACAGACACTACACTAAAGGTTTTGAGAAGCCAATACCCTTTTAAAGCTTTAAATGTTGTTTATTTTACTTTAAGAATGTTGGAAACAGGTCAGGGAACTCTGAAGAAGTATCTTAACCTTATTGAAAACTTTTGAAACATTTCTTTAGAGTAGAGTTTAAGTGTTTTGTTTGATATCACCTTTGACATTTCATTTTAAAGTTTTAATAAACTTTCAATAATCTCATAAGTTTATTTTAAGTTTAGAAGACTCTTAGGAAGTCTTTACATAAACTGCAGAGTACTACAGTACTTTTATGACCATTTGAGAAGTACCATAAGTACAGACACCCATCTCACTCAAGGTTTGGAGAAGCTTTTTAAAGCATGCTGGGAAATTTCTTGGTCAATGCATTTTCAATGGGAAATTTTAGTCAGAAAAATATTAATCATAAATCACCCATTGAAGCTTTTGGTACCATAAATACAAGCACACTTCTCACAATAGAGCTTTACGAAGTACTTTTAATTCCAACTTTATAGCTGCTTTTGACTACGAGGAGAAGCGCGCCGAAAATTCGGCGGAATAATAATAATAATAACTAGATTTGCATTCCTATAAAGAAATTGCGTCTGGATTGCTGAAAGCAATACCGTATTAAAGCAATTTTAAAAGCTGTTACTATTAAAAGCCAAAAATACCCACTTTAATAGATGTACGCATATGTCAGTTTCCCCAGATGTAGAGAAATCGCCTTTCAAACTTTCATCAGACCACCACTAGATGACGCCAAAAGATTTTAAACTTTACATTTTATAAAAAAAATAAAACAAATTCAGTGTTCAAGACATTAGGGTGTTTATTTTTTGTTTTATCTCCTGTAGTTTTCAGAGAACTTCGCTTTGCTGTATTAACACTGTTCACAGAAACCTAAAGTCTTTAAACGCAAATTCTTAAAAGTTGAGAATGGAATTTTTTATTCAGCAGAGACCAAGCTTCTTTGTTGTCACTGAAACAGCAGGTTTTGACTCTTGACTTGGAGTTTTTCAATTTTTGTGTTTTAAGCTCTTTCACATTTACAAGTTGTCATTAGTTTTTTTCTTACACAATTCTCTATGTAATTCTTTCCAACATGGAAATTGCACATGCAGTAAGTAAGTTTCACCAGTAGGGATTCTTATATGGCAGTAAGCCAAATCTAACCTACAGAAACTATCCCATGCAGTAAGCAAGTCTCACCAGCAGGGACTGCTACATGCAGTAAGTGACTCTCACCTGCTGGGAGTCTCACCTGCAACACATGCTTGAACATGTGACCATATCAAGAACAGCTCATGGAGAAACCCCATCAGTACAAAACAGACACCACACTTAAGGTTGTGAGAGGCCAATTATTGAGGCATGCTGGGAATTTTTTTGGTCTCTTTCATTAGGACTTTTAAATAGCTTTTATTAGCTGTAATTGTTCACTCTCAGGATGATTCATTTACAAACAAACATCTAATGAAACATTTTTAAAGCTGTTGCTATCAAAAGCCAAAAATACCTACTTTAAATATGTACGCACATGTCAGTTTCCACAGATCTAGAGAAATTGTCTCTTAAACTTTCATCAGACCACCACTAGATGACGCGATTTAAAACGTTATATTTATAAAAAAAAATTCAGTGATCAAGACATTAGAGCGTTATTTTTCTTTTATCTCCTGTAGTTTTCAGAACAAGTTAGCTTTTGCTGCATTAACACTGTTCACAGAAACCTAAAGTCTTTAAATGCAAATTCTTAAAGGTTGAGAATGAAATTGTTTCATCTGCAGAGACCAAGCTTCTTTGTTGTCAAGTACAACAGGTGAAACTTGTGAGCAATCAGGAGGTCTGACTCTTGACTTCAAATACCTTTTCTAAGCTTAAATCTTATTTATTTGACTTTAAGAATGTTGGAAACAGATCTTGGAACTCTTAAGAAGTATCTTAACCTTACTGAAAGCTTTTGACACATTTCTTATTGAGCAGAGTTTAAAGTGTTTTGTTTCCAATCACCTTTATTAAAGTTTTAAAAACTTTAAAGTCTCAAATATTTATTTAAAGTTTAATAAACTTTTAGAAAGTCTTTACATAAACTTCAAAGTACTACAGCACTTTTATGACCATTTGACAAGTACCATAAGTACAGACACCCATCTCACTCAAGGTTTCAAGAAGCTTTTTGTGGCATGCTGGGAAATTTCTTGGTCAATGCATTTTCAATGGGAAATTTTAGTCAGAAAAATATTAATCATAAATCACCCATTGAAGCTTTTGGTACCATAAGTAATAGCACAAATCTTATAATGGAGCTTTATAAAGTACTTTTGATTCCAACTTTATAGCTACTTTAGACTACGAGGAGAAGCCCGTCAAAAATCCGACGGAATAATAATAATAACTAGATTTGCAATTCCCTGAAGAAATTGCGTCTGATTGCTGAAAGCAATACCGATCTAAAACACTGCACAGCCCCAGGCATGTTAAAGACCTTCCGTCCGACGCACATGCCAAGTTTCGTCCGCGTAGGTCAAGTACTTTTGGAGATATTAGAGAAAACGACAGGAATTGGCTGTAGCGCCACCTACGGGAGCACTGTCGTGAAAGTTGTTGCGCTTGCTCATCTTACACTGTGGAAGAAGTCTTGTAAGTTTGGTGAAGTTATGTGAAACTGTTAGGGAGCTGCAGCGTTGCAAACATTACAATCTCAGCTTTTCTAATTTGCATGACGTGTTACGCAAAAAACCGTACGGAAACTATGGGGAAACGGATATTACCATTGGATTTGTGGTAGCCCAAATAGGGTATGTGCAGAAAAGTGTAAAGATTCATCAAAGTATGTGACACGGGGAGTAGAAAAAAAGTTTTGCGAAAAATCTTAAATTGAGAAAAAGTCTTACACAATAGAGATCGCAAATGATTATAAGCTATTATATTCCTATCCAATGAATCATATAGGAGTAAAACCTAGTGCTTAAGACAAATGCACTTGGAGAATAAGGCCTATACACTTTAGTTTTAAAACAGACCACCTGGTGGCGCAATAGAGCCAAAATTGATTGAGCATTTAAAGATTGGTTTAAAGTATCTACTTACAAAGTTCATACCAGTTGATCAACTACTTTTCAAGATAATAGGGATTTAAAGTTTGTCCCATGTATTTTGATAGGGGGAAAACATATTTTAAAATTCATATAAAATCAACCATAAA